>OU015657.1:11225833-12446666 GCA_907165275.2 Zygaena filipendulae | reverse complement strand
TTGACTATACTTTTCGACATAGCCCTTTGAAGGTATTGGGCAGGTCTTTACCTACATTCGTAAAAGCCTGCGTCTTTTCTATTCTATCGTAATCGTAGATCCTTGTGAAATAGCGAGTGGTCCGCTACCGGAACTCACAGCCGGACCCGTTTGAAGGGCGGCGCGCGCGCACCCGTTACAGAGTAGAGGCACGAGTAGCCGCCTCTCTCTTTGATGTCAACGCGGCTTTATTGTGCTGGTTTTAAGTACCTACATAAAGATACGGTCTGAGGGCCCGTATAAGGTTTTTCGGAAAAAATGCACCGTGACGCTAACCCTTCAAAGGATCAATGTTATTTTAACAAAAGAAAATTTTGCCTAAATCCTTGTTATAAATCCTTACTATTATAAATGCGAAAGTGTTTGTTACGTTTTCACGGCTCAATCGGTTATCATGAAATTTTAAATACTCGTTGTCAGCGGTACAGATCAGGACATATAGGATACTTTTTAGCCCAGAATTCCCGCGGAAACTCCGAAATTAGCGCAGGTGAAATCGCGGGGAACAGCGGGGCGACCACCCAACATTCGGTGCCTGTATTTCATGTTAGTTTTTTTTTATTTTCTGAATTATTCGTTGTTTTCATAAAATTTATACTTACTTTATCCGTGGTATCAGAATTTCAATAGGAATTCGATAGTAATAATAGGCGTCAGTGCATTTGAATGATTAAGATTGTACGAAAAAAGTTTGATTTTACTCCTCATAAATTTTCATACGCCCAGTCTACAATCAACAAGTTCTTGTAACTTCTGTATTCAGTTCGATGTGGCCATAGTGGCGGTCCTTCCATACAAGCCCAAAAGTCTGTTTTGTCTAACCAAAACACTTGCCACAGAATATCAATATTTTAATAAGTATAAACAAAGTGTATAAGTATAAATACTTATTAAAATATTTGATACTCCACAAGCAAGCGCTTCAGCTATTCAGGCCAGGCTTTTGGGCTTGTATGGAAGGAATGTCAGTGTGTAGCCACATCATGAATTGGCCAATTCTTAAATGTGGCGACGGCATAATAATAATATGGATGTACTCGTACCCTATAAAGTTTCAATTGTGTATTTGAACTGTATTTTCGACGCTGTCCGTACTCGAAGCAACGTTCACATTATATGAAAATCGTTGAAACAAATGTCACGAAGGAAACTTTCAAGGTTCAGCCTTTATATTTTCCGCATTGGGCTGCATGTCCACTCATTTGTACCTAGGTACGTTTTGAATAATCGGAAAAAAATTGTAAAAATATTATAGTAAGTAATTTAATTTGATAATTTAAATTCCTTGGAGCGGTGTTTAGAGGCTAATGTTTTTTTAACAGATTAATGATATCACTTAAAAATAATGATCTGTATACCTATCTGAATCTATATTATGTATATAAAAATGAATCCTTATTTCCCTTGGTCACGGCATCACGCGTGCACGGCTGGATTAATTTCGTTAATTCTTTATTCTTTGTGTTTCTTATTGTAAGGAGAAGAAGAATAAATGAAGTTTGTAGTTAATGGGAATTCCGAAATTCACGCGGCTGACTCTCCGAAACGGTTAGACAGATTTTGACGGGACTTTCTAAGCTGATGTTATATGAAGTAAATTAGGGTACTTTGGAGTTCCCGCAGGAATTATGAAACTCACGTGGGTGAAACTGTGGGGCAGAGCTAGTCTTGTATAAAAACACTATCAAAATCCAAAATATACGTAAATATACGTATACTTTTTTATTGATTTCGGCATCTATGTATTGTTAGTACGCGGATCATGCGAAAACTGCTGCACAAAATTTGATAAAATTTTCATCGTTGCGCGTGAGCGCAATCGGTTGATGGAAAGACGAGTTATGATAACTTTCGTCATTCAAACTGTAAAGTAAAATAGATCCCAGTGATATCAGTGCGCCAGCCGCAGGCAGCAGCTAGTATCTAGTATGATAATAATACAGAATTTTTAGGCACCTATACAATATGTTACAAAAAGCTATAGTCATATTTGGAGATCGTGATCTGGCAAGTTTATACAATAATTTGACCGTGATATTTAGCTCAAAAACCTTAATTCAAAATTTCTTAACCAAAATAAAAAAATATTTTTATCGACCACTTCCGCATCAAAATAAACATGTCACATCATTGGGAAGCTCATGAACTGGTTACAGGTGATGGTTTCAAGATCATTTAATGCAATTTGCCACCGTTGGGGGGCAGAGACAAGTTAATAACAGCAAACCTAGCGAATTTTAGGAAGATTTACTTCATGGTACCGCTTCAGTTACTAGTGTCAAATCATTGCAGACGATAACGTGAACACGATCGTCAAATATGACTACACTTTTCTGTAACACTCTGTATATTATGCACCTACTTAATTAATTATTTTCAGAAATGTCAAGTGGTAGACATCTTTTAAAAACGAATTTATTAGGTACTTACACGAACCAAAATGATATTGGACAGAAATAGATTTGAAGGAAAAATAATTTAATTGGATTATAGAATCAATTTTTTACTGCCGCAAGTTACGACATCAATTATGATCTTTCGTTCGCCCAAATTACTTGAGGGTCAGCACAATGATACGCTTCTTCCATTCATTACTTCTACTGGTCATCTCTGCATCCACTTCCTCCCAACTAGGGTTGCCAGGCGTCCGGATAAAGTCGGACATAGTTAGGCTTTTAGATTGCGTGTTCGGCAAAAATAAACGGTGTCCAGCTAGTCCGGCTTTTGTTAGGCTTTTTACAAACGAGCGAGCGCCGAGCGTGGCCTTTAAAAAGAATATAAAAATATTTATAAATTGTTTAGTTAGAATTTAATTTTGACTGATGACTTTAAGTACTAGACTGGTTTGGCGTTCGATTTTATTTATAAGAATTTAACAAGATTTATGGTACCTAATAATCAAAAAAGCTTGATTTTACATATTTTTTTTGCTGGCCAAACTGGCTGGTCTGTCCGGCTATTAGGTTTGGCGACCTGGCAACCCTACTCCCAAGTCACGACAATGAGCGCAATCTTTTCTCTGAACTTCCTCTCCCTAAATATTCCACTCAATTTGATACTACTTACATTTTTACTCGTATGACTTTAATCTCACCTCATAACCTATCCATAGTAGTTATTGTACAGTTACACGAAGTCGAACAGTTCCTTATTTATTTTACATGCCCCGCGGTTTCACTCCGCGTCAATTTCGACATTTTGTTTTTAGTATTTTATTTATTTATTTATTTTCCTTTATTTTCCTTTATTTATTACCCCCGCGGTTACACCCGTGGTGATTCCGGGGTTCCCGTGAGAATTTCGGGATAATAATGCCTTATGTCACTCAGGATCACTGTATCTTCTTATGAGTGAAAGAATTTTCAAAATCGGTTCAGTAGATCCAGAGATTACCCCCTACAACGTCACAAACCCATCACAAACTCTTGATTCACAGACTCACAAACTTTATCTCTTTATAATATTAGTACAGATTTATGTTTCTCACCGTTCAAACCTTCTCTGAATTTCCACAAATATTTCAAGATCATAATTAGCAAAACCTATTCAGCCATTCTCGAGTTTTTGCGAGACAAACGAACATTCATTCAGTCTGTTACGCTTTCACGTCTTAACGGCTCAACCGATCATCATGAAATTTTGTATACACGTTGTCAGAGATACAGAGAAGGACATAGGGTACTTTTTATCCCGGAATCCCTGCAAGATCTCCGAAATTTCCGCGAGTGAAACCGCGGGGAACAGCTGGTATTTAATATAGATTACGCCACAGAACAGAAAATAACTGATAGAAGGGACATCAACTTAGTTTAGTATGAAAACAGGTAAAAACCAGTGTCGCCGGGTGATTTTCACACACAAAACTATTCATCAAGCACTAAAACATTCGTCACCGTAAATAAATGTATTAAACGCTTTTTGGTTACGCTTTATTACTTAGTGACTGTTTTCAAAATTCATGCAGTTTTCGGAATATTGTGGAAAATATACCTAGTTGAGATACTAGCAAAATAAGTTTTGGGCAAGTTAGAGCATTTGCTTCTTTGCAACCGTGGCGCCCCTACCCCGCCGACATGTCATCTCTAGTTAATTTATTTTCTCTGTGGATTACGCGTATATAGATCAAGCATGTTGAAAAGCCTTATTGCACGGCTAACTCACTTCTCTAACAAATGTGACTAGAGCGAGTGTCTTTGAAATCGGGAAATGTTATTAAACTAGCTGTCCCCCGCGGTTTCACCCGCGCGAGTTTCGGAATTCCCGCTGTGTGTAATTCCAAATTAACAGCTTTTCACTAAATTCAAATGAAAGTGTATACGGTAGGTACGTATAAGTTTTATGAAAGTGGTCATTGATCATCTTGTCACATATTTTTTTCAAAACAACAAAACTAGTAACGCATCTATTTCGGATGAGATACCTATAATATGAAAATTGAGCGCGTCTAATCCGCACGTGTGCTGTGTGATGGACGAGTATCACCGTAACGCGATGTCGTCACGTTTCGTAACCGTCCGGTATGTTAGCGGCCGGTGCGGCGCAGGGTTCCGTCGGCTGCGCTTGCGCCACGCAAGCACTGGCTTGTTGTCGTTGACAATTAGATACACGCAGCGCGATGTGGCCGAAATTGAATTCGTTTTGACAGTTGCTCAAGAGGAAACGCGGGCTAGATGATATTAATGGACGCCGATAAGCAATAAAATATTAACCCACAGCATTAAGTTGTTGAAACAGAACGCTTTATTGAGAGTTATAGAACGTTTTTTAACTATGTTTTTACTTTATTACATTGTTTAAATACTAAAAAATTGTTGAACATAAAAAAAATTTACAAAAAATTGCGCTTTTGCTTTTAAAACACGATTTACTCCAAATTTCTCCAGTGTAGGTTAACACACTATTGCTTATCTATGTCCATTTATGGAGTTGCTATAAGTCTGCTGTCGCCCTTCCTTCAGCTTACATGAATGAAGCGCAAAAGAAAAAAATGGATCTCAAAATCAAATGAAATAAATGAATGTAGTGTTATCCTAAACTGAACTTAATTTTACATAGTATAAAAATGAAGTCACCCGCTGTCAGTTCGCTCACTGTGCGCTCAAAAACTACTGAAAGGATATTGATGCGGTTTTCACCACTTGATGGAGTGATTCATGAGGAAGGTACTGGTAGATGTCTATAGTCATGAGTAGATATCTATAGTTTATCCTGGAATTTCCGCAGGAACTCCGAAATTATCGCGGTTGAAACCGCGGGGGACAGCATGTAGCATTTGGAAATCACCTTGATACCTTTATTTTTAAAATTTATCTTCCATAACTGAAATGAATTTAATATATTTTTTCAAAAACAATACGAGAAGGTTTTTTGCTATGCCTGTATAGTTTTCTTTTACTTTCTGTATTCGTCAAAGCGGTGTAGAAAAAAATATTGGAGCATGCAATAACATTCTATTATAATTATCATTGGGAGCATGGGAATTTAATGTAGAAAATATTTTGGTATCATTTCCTAAGGAATAAACGTAGCCCTCTTTTTCTTTTAAGCAAAATTCTGCCAAAACGAGGTTAGTTTTAGTCACATTCTCACATCACAGCAAATTCACTTCATCACTGGGAAAATATATAAGTACGTTAGTACCTACCTACCTACTGCATGAGTGTTTTTTTTCGCTACGCAAAGAATTTTGACGTTATAAAATGCGGATGTTTTTTTTATATATATTATTATCTATATTTTTATACGATGCCGTTTCACTTTTTTCCAGACATAACACCGGAGATCGGAGGAGTATATGCAAACGAAGTAGACACCAGTTCACGGATGTTTTCATGCCATTTATGTCTATATGTCAATCTATATGTAGCAACAGCTATTAATTTCTATAGATAATTATCATACTTAAATTAGCGAATTTTTTATTTGATTATTATTTGATCAATTTTTTTTTATCCTAGCATTTTGATTAACAATATTACACCATATTACAGTTCATATAAAACACATAATGGTGGGATTTTATATTCGTCTCATCGTTATCACTGAGCGAACAGATATAGATATTAATTACTTGTCTCTACGTAGGTAACTATTAAAATTTCATAAATTGGACTGAAAAAATCTTTTTATCTTTAAATGTTAATTGAAAACCGCATTTAAGACTAAGTTTATCATACCTACATAGAGCCAAAAAATATTTACAAAATGATGAATAATTAATAAAGCTTTTATGCCTATACTATTTGTAACGTGACATTTTATAACCTTTTTGTTATGAAACTAATGAATACGTTTATATGTTGGTGATTACGTTCGGTTTTCAAAATGTTCGCCATAGGCCTTCGACGGTGACCTTCAAAGCGTTACGTAGTACGTAGTTTCATGAGTGATTATTGTACAATCTTTACTGATCATGATTCATCATTAATAAATATGTATTAACGATATATAATGTATTAAAACATGTGCATTAATGATGAATTAGGAATGTTTAAGGGCGTTGCTTAATCAATTTTGTTACGAACAATGCAATCAGCTTGTATCCGATTGCGATTTTATTAAAATCCTACTAATATTATAAACGTGAAAGTTTGTGAGAATGTATGGATGGATGGATGTTTGTTACTCTTTCACGAAAAAACTACTGGATGGATTTAAATGAAACTTTACAATAATATACCTTATACATCAGATTAACACATAGGGTACTTTTTATCCCGGAATTCCCGCGGGAACTCTGAAATTAACCCGTGTAAAACCGCGGAGCACATCTAGTGTATTATTAAATTGTTCAGTATAACAAAAGATAACATTGTAAAAACATTAAGATTCTTTACAATGTTTGGTAACTGCCAATGTTAACTAAAGCGGCTTAGTTATAAAATAACAATTTGTAGTTGTTTTGTTTCTAACTAATAGAATTAACGAATATAACAACTACAGAATAAGGACGTGTGACAGAAAAGAATAGAATAGAAGTTTATTTGGTACTAAAATTAAACACAAACTTAAATTGGGCATGTTGACTAATTTTTATTTTTTAGTCGGTCTTGTAGATTATTAAAAAATATCGGACCCGTATTTTTTCTTTTTTTACGTAATCAAAAAATAACGGCGATATATTGAGTTGAAATTTCGCGTGACGTCACTATTCTGACAGTTTGTATGGCGGTTTTACTGGTTAGTGACGACACGACCCCCTCACCCTAAACTTTAATGCGCTTTATCTCTGTAAATTTTAATTTATGTGAAAAAGCAAAAAATACGTGTCTATTGTTTTTTTATTTTCTAACTGACGGACTAATTAGAATTTTGATTTTGATTTTCAGTGTTATTATTATTAACTTGGACGGAAGTGTTTTCTTTTTTCCGGGAATTTAGGGTTTTCTCCGTACAAGTACTCTTTTATTTATAAAATGCAACAGTGAGCACAGCTGGGATTTCTAGATTGTAGATTAATTAATTAATTAATTTAGGTACTTCAGATTGAAATGAATTGTAAGGTACAGGTAGATTTAGAAGCCTATGTACTTTAATTAGCATGAGAAACTTCAAATTTCATTAAGTACTAGCTGTTCCGCGTGGCTTCACTCGCGTTAATTTTGGACTTCCCGCAGGAATTCTGGGATCAGTGTATTATTTTTCCTTTTCTGTACCTCTGACGTGTATGAAAAAAATCATGACGATCGGTTTAGTTAAGGCGTAAAAACCTAACAAACAAAGAAACAAACAAATAAATGTACCTAACTACTTCCGCATTTAAAATAGTAGTGATATATAATATAAAGATACACTTTAATTTTTCTCTGGCTGTCTGTTTGTTCCGGCTGATCTCTGAAACGGCTGGACCGATTTTAACGCGACTTTCATTGGCAGATTGCTGATGTTGTAAGGAGTAACTTAGGCTACTTTTATAAAAAAAATTGTTCCTGCAGGAATTCCAAAACTCACGCGAGTGAAACCCCGGGGCACAGCTAGTTCGTAATAATAACATACGCATTTGAAAAAAAGTATCGTACCCATATTAATTGACATATTTTAATCACAAAGATTGCTTAATTAACCTTACTGGCCACCGAATTAGGTGTTAATAAAATTTGAATTTATATTACCTAATTCTATATACCTACTCGATCCAAATATAGGTATACTACTTAATTTCAAAAGGTAATTTCAAAAGGTAAATAGATAATTAATTTAAAAAGTGTTCGCAGTGGGCTCACAACGGGCGGTGTACTGTATGCCAGCGATCAGCGTTAGCCTGGCATTAGCACATAAAGTACTAAAAAGAACGTCGAACCTCATCCACAACTAGCTGTTCTCTGCGGTTTCACTCGCGTTAAGTTCGAAGTTTTTTAATGATCATGATGATGATTCATGATGATCGGATGAGTAGACAAGGCGTGAAAACGTTACAAACAAACAAATAAACAGACAAACTCACTTTCGCATATTATACTATAAGGATTATTATACTCGTATATCTGAAGTTAGAAAATGAAATATTCCATATATTCGCCAAAATCTGACCTTTCTATCAGTGTGCTTGTTACTATGCATGACTTCCAGATTTTTATCCTTATAAGCAACACTGGCTGGCGCAATTATATTATAGTATGTCTTCTTTTTCCAAGTCGATATGTTTGATTTTCGACTAAGGATATTATTAAAAAAAAATTTGTTTCAGTTTTAATAAAAAATCAGCCCCGAGACTCTTTTGAGCATTTTTCGTTATTCCTCCTAGTTTCGGATTTGGTCGTTCACGCCCGTTCGAAAAGTTTCCAAAAAACTAGAATTTAATATAATTTTCTTTTTTTTAATTGGGTAATTGCATATATTTTGTTATGATAGCGAGAAATATTCCAAACAAGATGTTTGCAGATAGAATGTTAACAAATAGAATAATGTACATTGTACCATAAAGCTTACAAACCTCACTGGCCACTAATTCAGGTTCATTGATGGCGAAAATTTATTGCGATATTATTGTGACGTAACGCTACAGAACCCTCTGATTGCTATTCTCGCTCGCACTTGACCTACTGTTATCTTCTCGAGTGTCGATGACCCAGTGGCCATGACATGGTAAAATATTTTATTTATTTGCACACTTTCGCAGTGTGGCGGTTACGTATGTTACTTATCAAATTAGTTACGTTTTCGGTTCAAGATTTATCTCCTGGGGCGTTGTGTCGTACCAGTTTAATAAATTTGCACTAGTATTCCAATTTAGAAGAAAAACTTCTTTTGACAAAACAAAAGAATCTTTTTTTAAAACGAAAGCGTGACGGAAACTCCACATGATATCTTTAAATTTCCGCTTGGTGGAAGGGCAACTATTTGAGTAATCAGTCACTTCTATAATAAAGGTTGAACATTATCGCACAGCAACCTCACAGTGCCAGATAAAGTACTTATATACTTTTTTTATAAATATATTAAACTTGTGATATAAATCTGGTCCAAATATTGTGTTCTTTTTATTCTAACAAATCTACATATTCTAGCTACCTAATATCTGTGGTCTTACTATAATATGTTTTGTCATTCCCACGGGAACTTTTGTTCTGCCGGGATAAAAAAAATATCTATCAAATATTAAAACAATAGTGTTATGTTTTGTATTCTAGGTTCTCTGTAGTTCTTTATTACATTCATAATTAACTTTTACAGCACTCAGGCTCTATTATCTTTGGTAAATCTCTGTTTTAGATTTCAAGGTTTCAGAAACATGCATTAAAATTAATTTCATTTTGAATTATGTACATTTGCCGTATTCATACATTATGTATTGACCTAATAAATATAATTATTACGTATATGGTTCACGGCAGTAATGCATTTATTGCACGAAATTGAATATGATTGGATCTCAGTTGCCTTGTTTATAGAGTTTAAAACCGTAATCGGCACAAGAAAAAGATTTATAAAACGATAGTTAAAATCGTAGATTTTACGAATATTACATGATTCACGAATTAAAATCATTTTATTGTTTTTGACAGAAAAAAATTATCGCTTTTAATATGTAACGCAATTACGCAATATAAGCTGTTTCTTTTTCGACAGATCCAGAGCGATGATTATATACAAATTAGGTTAAAATCTGATGAAATTTAAAGTTTGAATTAATTTTGTGATGCAAAAGTGAATTATTGATTGTAATCCCTAGAATATGTCTAGTTATATCTGGCAAAATTTTCCCACGCACATAAAATCGAACAAAGTAGATCGTAAAAAAATATATTCATATCTAATAATCCTACTACGTATCTAATAAAACCTATCTACTTCAAAGACGTTATAAAATCACAAATAAATCGGTTTTATTTATGTAATAACCTTGTGTTTTGTTATTGTAGAGTAGGTGTGTGTTGTTCGAATGCACTTGAAACTGTTAGACGAGATACTGAGATTACGCCTCACGCCCTATAATAATAATACATAATATGTAATAATAACGATTGATGTTCAAATAAACTTAAATTGAAACCACTTGACTTTGGCCCGTGGCTATCAATTGATACCGGCTTTTCTAGTCGAGTAGAATTAAAAAATTAAAAAAACATAATAATAATAATAATAATCCACATCCCAACACACAGATCTACTTGACCCCACAGTAAGCTATAATTAGCTTGTGTCGTGGAAACCAAGCAAACGTGGTATATACTACATAGAATTACTTATATATTATAAGTACTATATATATATAAACACACCCAGACTGGAAAATGGAACCCAGTGTTCATCACACAAAGTCCACCCCCACCGGGAATCGAACCCGGAACTCCTTGATTAGCGGGTAGGCATGGTGACCTCTGCGCCAAACGGGTCGTCAAAATCCATGAAATCCATCCCTATCCATCCATCTATCCATCTATCTATCCATCCCTATAAATCCATGAATGGGTCAGCAGAGACCTATCTCTAAGTACCTATACTTGAAAGATAATATAAATGGCACAATAACATGATTTACATAACTGTAATAGTAGATTTTACAAGTACAAAAAACGAACCATTTTTATCCGAGACTTTTAGCAGCCCGAGGCGAAGGCGAGGGTCGATATTAATGTCGAGGATAAAATGCTTTTGTGGACGAGTTATAAACTCTGCTTTTCACTTCGATTGCGAGGAAATAAAACAATACATTTCATAACATTCAATAACATTTCTTTCTTTAAATTTCAAAGTAAAATTAGTACAGTTTTGAATACTGAAGGAAATTATTTTTCCCGGCATGTTAACAGTATTTATGTCTTAAAAAACACATAAGGAAAATAAATTAATTTAAATATTATAAAATAACAAATTTGTGCACAAAATTCGATTTTGTGCTGCCTATATCCTGCACAAACAAGCACTTTCAGAGCATGAGAAGTGAGAAAAATATTTACATCACTTTTATGTTCTATTCCAATTTTATAAGTATTCGTAGACGTTTTTTGGGGAACTGCAATAAACCGATTTGGAAAAAAACTGTAACAGCCTAAACCTTCAATAATGCACGTAATTAATTATTACGCTTCAACAACGCTATTAAATTGCGATAATGACTCCTGGATCTGCGCTAAGCTGACTCATGGTAAGTAAGGTTGCTTACACAGGAAAGCTGATTTTCGATTAGGTACTTACCTCCAGACTCCAGGCCACAGCGAACTCTCTTTTACGTCAATGTTACAAAGGGTAATTCTAATTATTATAATAAATACGAATGTGAGTTTCTTCGTTTATTTGTTCTTTACGCATTCATGCCTTAACTATTCAACCGATCGTTATGGAATTTGTGTAGGTACATGTTTTCAGGAGTACATTAAAGGACATACAGTACTTCTCTTCCCGGAATTATTGCGAAAAATACGAAAGGAACACAGGTAAAACCGCTGGTAACGGGATGTAAAATAGAAAATAATATTAAACTTTTAAATTATGTTTAAAAGATTCATAAATTAGGCTAAACGCAGTTTCAGATAACGCAAAAGTTCTAAAAAAACAAAAATATATGTACACAAACGGAACTTTTACCAGTACCGTTTTAAATAGACAGACTGTTTTTGTACTGTACGCAATCTAAAGCGATAAAATTTGTATTGGCCAATAAAATATTATAACAGGCCTAATAAACAATTATTATTACGACCTTACACTGCGCGCCATTGTTTTTCAGTGACATTGCCAACTCATAAATCAGTTCGACAACTTTAAACATTAACGTATTTAGAGTCCCATATTGTAATCCCATTCATTATTATTATTTCTCTACAAGACTATAGAGTCGTTTCTAAATATTCTTGCACTGATAGAAAGCTGTAGTATCGAAACAAAGAGTGGGCGATGGAGTTCCGAACTTTGCGATGGAAACCGCTGACGGAACAGCTATTAAAATATAAATTCGCATTTTAAATAAAATTACATTATTTTTAGAACATAATTATTTAAGATTTTATGAATTATGGCTGTGTTAGTTGTATATATTTATTACTTTCAAAGGAACTTGTAATAAATTTAATTATTACGGAAACAAAGTCAGAATTCTAATCAAGTAGGTACTAAAAAAATAAACAATAGGTACTCAACTAATTGTTAGGATAATAATTACTATTGAAAAGTAAGCCTGAGTTGCTAATCTTCACATGTTTTCATTTAAGGATAGGTAGAAAATTACGCGAAAAAAATTAGTTCTAAATGTAAGTTACAATCATTTTTTTTAAATAAAAGCTTTTATGTATTATACATATTATTATAAATATATTTTATATTATATTATTTATAACACAGCTATCAAATATTTGAAGAAGGTTTTGTTTCTTCAAATATTTGAGACAATGCCGCGTGCATTGCACTATAAAATTTAGAAAGGCTCCGATTCCGAATGATTCAAGTTCAACTTAATTTCAGCGTTCACCTTGAGCGGCTGCTTTTTGTAATAGCTCGTAATAGCTTGTTACATTATTATTACGGGAGTAATCTAACAATAGTTCAAAGACATTGTAATCTCAAAAGCGGTTGCGCGTCCTGGCTTTGTTGTAAAGTATCTATGGACTTGTATGCATGTTAAAAAAATATTAAAAAATATAAAAAACCTGCTGTGCAGGAACGACATCAATCCGCCCTGTGTATTTTATCCTTACTACTATAAATATGGATGTGAGTTTGTTTGTTTCTTTGTTTGTTATACTTTCATGACTAACTACTCAACCGATCATCATGAAATTTTGCGTACACGTTGTCAGGGATTCCATAAAAGGATATAGAGTATAACTTACCCCCGGAATTACTGTGGGAATCCCGAAATTAGCGCGGGTGAAACAGCTAGTTATACAATAAAAGGGAAAGATTTTTGAATGCTCGGGAAAGAGGAAAATAAAAAACCAGTCAAGTGCGAACTAGACTTGTGCACACAGAGTTGTGTACAAATTTGTAGGTACCATAAAAAAATTGTGACGTAACTACAAAATTCTGGTTTCCTGATTTTTCCCTTTCCATTCCTTTTTCCTTATTTCATGATTCTACGTCAACGGAAAGTACCCTATAGGTTGAGTTGACTTAGAAGTTTGACGTTTGCAGCTCGAAGATAGTAAGTAATATTTGCTATCAATTTCAATCCTGATACCTGACATTTCTGAGAACAAGGGTCTTGACAGACGGACGGACAGACAACGACGCAAAAAAAACCTACCTACTAGGTGTCGAATACTATTAAGTGAAAATAAAAGTCGTACGCACTACTATACACAGAACGCTGTCTTCAAAACAGTAAAATAATACCTATACGTTCGATGGGTTGGAAAAATAACGTAATAATATTTTCATATTATTTGAAGTGATATTTTAAAGTGATCGCAGCTTGAACCCCTTTCTGACCATTCTTGCATATCATTATAAAAATTACACAAGTTTAGGTACACTTGTAGCTTCTATATATAAAGTAAAATAATGTAATACTGGCTCAACAATTGAACTTCAGCAATCTGTCTATCACTGCTCTCATTATTTATGATAGCACCTACGTATATAGCACCTACTATGATAGCACGTACGTACAAAAGACATCAACGCGTTTATGATCGGTATTTTTCGTCGAAATGTTTTTGCAATTCCGTGGAATTAAATTATGCAATAAATATAGCATGTGACATTTGAATTTGTGTATCAGTAACGATTATGTGCATATATCAAAATAAATTACACTTTATTATGGTTTTCGTGTAGTACCTAAAGTAATAGATACCTAGATAGGTATAATAAAAAATAATAAATTTAATTAGTTTCTATAAACAGATTCAGATATTGTTTATTTCTGGAAATATGGACATTTTTATAATGGTATCAAGTTTCCGCATAATCTGCTATTTAGGCATAGAATGAAAATACGAGTAGGTACTAGGTATACAGTTAGAGCTCAAAGCGATCCCTTCCAGACAACCTTAAGTTGCAAAGAAAAATTGTATGATAATGAAGTGGGAAGGCAGTGTTTATAACACATATTTAACATTATAAATACAATAGCTGGTGCCCACGGCGTCGTTGGCGTCAGTGTAGATTTAGTTAGTAAATTTTCTATACCTCGGGAAAGTAAATTTATGGATGGAAGTTACCGTACGCCTATATAAACCCTTGACGGAGTATGTAAAATTTCATGTTGATCGGTTGAGTAGCCAATAAACAACAAATAAACTCACATTTGCATTTGTAATATACTATAGGATACGATATAAGCACGTAATAAGTTACATTTCAAAGTTTACTAACTAAGTAGGTACCCAATATTGCGCTCGTTCTAATTTCATAACGACGAGTTTTCACCGCTTTGTAACTTCAACTTGTAGTTACATACCTACTTAAATTCACTGTCATAATTTTTCCAGAACGCACCAAAAGGAGAATAACTTCAATAAATTAAGTAACGTCACAGAAATAAGGACATTCCACTCGAGTTCAAGGCCGCTTACGAGTTCTGCGCGAGCGCAACAGATACGTGATGCGAAACTGTGCAGCCTTTCCATTTTACTGAGTAGTATTATGGTATGTATATCCTCCATACACTGGTTTCCTACTTATTACTTACTACAGCCACAGATTATATAATCCTTTACTACAGCTGATCACTAGACCCCGCGGATCTAGTGGTCAGCAAACCTGGCTGTTATATCAGGTATCACGGGTTCAATCTGCCCCTCAGGGTAAATACAATATTGATAAACATTTGTGACTTCCCTGAGTATTGGTGTTTAAGTTTAGAAGACATCATTTATCTGATAGTTCTAGTATCTATAGGATAAATTCAGCTTAATATTAGACTAGAAGCCTTTGTGTGATAATTTTCAAACATTATTATTATTATTATTATGACTTGAAACCAGCAAAACAATATAAAAGAGTCTACAAGCGACAAATTATACTACCTCTAGTTTTTGAGAGAATTTAACTAAATGTAAAGTTACTATGGAAGAAATTTTAATAGTAGGTATGCTCCTTATTTAATCACTGCAAAATATTGCCATAATATCTGTTGTTGTAAAAACATTTTGTATTATGCAAGTGAACACGCACTTTACCGGCTAGTAATGGGACAAATTGTTAATCAATAACCACGAATTGTTGTATCTTCTGACTAAGAGGTAAAAAAAATGTGATAAGATCTTTCAGAATATCTATTTACTACTATCCTATGCCCGACACTTGGTTAGATATTTAAGCCTGATTCATACCATATATTGTTAGACTATGCATTGTGCACTTCGATTACAGAAAAACTAACGATTGATTTGAAAGATTGCAATCTTAACAGTAACTCATTCAACCTGTTTTGAAGTAAACATACAGTAGATAATTAACCCGTCAAAAGTATGAGGTTCAATAAATTTAATAGTGCTGCAGCAACGTCAATCCAAGTTATTAAAACGTATTTATGAACCAGTTGTTAAACTTTGAACATAATGCAACAGGAAGCACTCGCAATTTACAATAATATTTTAATGTGAGCTAATTCAAATAACTGAAATTAAATAGTAAATATTTAACGAATTATACAAAAAGCATTTGAAATAAAGAACTATTAAATTTTTTTTGAAGAAACACTGGCGGATTTTATAATTCAAACAGATGAAAAAATGAAGCAAAAACAAAAAAAAACAAAAACAGCGATTATAACGTGAAACGCACGGCGCGTCTGTCCCCCGTCCAATGTCCGAACGAATACGAAGGACTTCGCGTTTGCCCATACGCAGCAAACCGAGCCGTTTTTTCCAGTACCCTAGGGGGGCAAATGGCGAAAGTTACACTAAATAACCACCTATAAAAACACAAGACGCCGAACGACAGGCATCCAGTTCGAACCCGACTTCATCCACCGTTCGAGAAGCATTATGAAAACAACGGTGAGTGAAGTTATTACATATAAAATAATCAACAAAATAATAACAAAACACAGTGGTCGAAGTAGTGCGATAAAAGTGTAGTGTTCATATTAAGAAATCAAAAATCAGTTACAAAAAGTGATGACTTCAAAAAAGTGATGCGGAATCTTTAATGAAAATAATTTCAAAAGTGCTTCGTGAAATTGTGTCACTAACACAAGTGATTTTAATGCCATTTGTTATCCTCAAGTGGACATTGAGATGCACTTTTTTGAAGTCAATACTTTGTGTCGTTTTTACTTAAAGGGTTAATTGAATGGTGGAGGAAAGTTTTTTAATTAACCTGACCAGTCTCAGAACTGACACGATGGTTTAAATAAAACGAATTAAGATTTTTTATCGCTTAAATAAAATTTGAATCAAATCAAATTATGCTCGGTTAGTTTCCTATAGTAAAAACAAACAAACAGCCAAACATAGACGTTCCTTCTTATTTAAAATCGGTTAAAAACTAATAAGATGTAGGTTGTTAATCTAGGATCAATAAATATTTTGATAGAAAAGATTTTCTCATATTAACTTCCTTATTATCATCTTTTCGAAAGATTTCGGAAAAGCCCTATAAATATGCATGCAAAGTCCTAAACTAAACATAGTTTAGTTTAGGACTTTGCATGCATAGGTAAGTGCTTACAAATCAAATCAAATCAAATATACTTTATTGCACACACAGTAGAAGACACAATGGTTAGTCTCACTTTAAAGCGAGTGGACGAGTTTAATACGCATCTATATAGAAGTACCAGGAAGGGAATATAGGAAACCTAGAGCGCTAAATCGTGCCTCGGGTAGGTTCGCGTATCTAGAACGAAAGATTCTATGTCGTAATTAACTGGTTTAGCTTGCGGTCAATTGTATGTAACCCATAATTATTGATTCCATTTTACAGATAGTACCGAATGATTTATTTTTCTTGAATTGTTATTGAAGTAATGTATTAAACTCAACTCTGTATCGAGAATCGCGCCGGGTGATATTTCGATACATAACAAAAGTCGGCCCTTTTTATAGAGAGCCAAATTATGTATTATATAGAGAAAGATTTTACTGTTTACAAAAAATCTCATTGTATCATTTATTTCAAATTGTTTAAAAAAATCTTTCACTAAAGATCTATAACTAATATTATAAAGCTGAAAACTTTGTGTGTTTGCTTGGACGCGCTAATCTCAGGAACTACTAGTCCGATTTGAAAAAAAAATTCAGTGTTAGATAACCCATTTATCAAGGAAGGTTACAAGCTGATATCATCACGATAAAATTAATACGAATGGAGCAGCAATGAAAAATGTTGCAAGAAAAAACGGGAAAAATTATTCCCTTAGAGAATTTCACATTGACACGGGTGAAACCGCGGGGCACAGCTAGTACTGAAATATTATTAATTAATACTATTAATTACTATCAAAATGGTACCTAACAGTGTGAGGCGCAATACAACGTTTGATAAATAACTACTTAATTACTGTACCAACTAAGTACTTGAATGCGTGAAAAGGATATTGCGAAACGTCGTAATGTTAGGTCTACCTCTAGATTACCTAGGTGTCCTTACGAGACCTAAGATTATATTGGTATTTAACTTGTTATTCATGCCATGGGAATTTCTTACTTGTTTCTCTGCAACCTTCTGATTCTCCTTGCAATTTCCTTAAATCTTGTTCTACATTTGTTACAAATAACGATTTTCTAGTTTACTTGCGAGTATTTATAAAAATTAAAATAACTTAATTCAAATACTTGCGCTAACTGCTTCAAATATGATGTAGTTTTGGGTTGCGTTGAATTAATAGACAATAAATCCAAGGTAAAATATAAAGTTTAAATTTTAATTGAGGTTTGAAAATATTTTTGTCTTCCCTTTTGCAGTTTCATATTTTTCTTCAACTAAATTTCATATTAAAATGTACAAAAAAATGTATGGGATGGTTTAATATATAGAATATCAATATTTAAATGAGTTGAGATCCTAAATGTATATTGTTTTATAAAGGTTGATAAAAATTTGTCATCAGTTTTACATACATAGTATGGGTTGCGAAAATGATTTTCCTAATTGAATACATGAAGGTATACCTAGTGAAAATAGAACCGGGTTAGTTCACACGACTGTGCCAGTAGTAGCACATATTGCGATGTAAACATGCATGGTACATATATAGAACAAAGATATTATATTCATTGTTACCGAATATAGTATGTGAAGGTTTTGCGTTTTAACGTATGAATGAGAATTCTTTTTAAAGATAGTAACGCGTGAAGATGTCAAAACATTCTAGCCTTTACTTCTTATATTAATTAGTTTTAGTCTTCAAATAACTCTACTAACAAGTTTTGAAGCGTTCGTTATATATAAAAATGAATCCATATTTCACTTGATCACGGCATCACGCGTGAATGGCTGGACCAATTTCGCTAACTCTTGTTGTGTTTGTTATTGTAAGGAGAAGAAGAACAAAAGAAGTTTGGAGTTCCTGTGGGAAGCCTGAAACTCACGCGGGTGAATCTTCGAAACAGTTGGACCGATTTTGACGGAACTTTCACTGCTAAATAAGGAGTAAATTAGGCTACTTAAGAGTTCCTACAGGAATTCCGAAACTCACGCTGGTGAAACCGCGGGGGACAGCTAGTTTTAATATAGTTAACTACCCAATCAATCATGATGAAATTTTTCATACACTTCGTTCAGTCGGGGGCTTAAAAAAGGACATAGGGTACTTTTTATTCTGGAATTCTCGCGGGAACTCCGAAATTAACGCTGATAAAACCACGAAGAACAGTCAGTATATAGCGATTTTCAAAACACGTAATATCAACAGTTCTCCAAAAATACTATATTGGTACACTGGGCAATGCGACGCCATAACGCTATTTCCTTGATAATCAGGTTGCAAGATCTGCGATGCGTTTGCGCAAGTCCAATAGGTATATAAAGTGTCATCGGCCAGTTTATGTGTTTGCAAATAGCAGCTGCTGTACTCATTTGACGATAATACGTGTACCTATGTAATTGGAATAAACAACGTATGTATATTTCATCGGGCAATTGCGTTACTTATGTAACAGTTCAATTCGCAAAAAGTATGATACGGTTATTTTACCTCGTTTAATGTTAATTATGTAGGTATTCAGATGTTTTAGTTTACTAACTATCTGTTTATCGCGGTTTTGCTTTGGGAATTTCGTGGCAGCTTCGGGAACCTATCATTCCTGTCTGTACCTATCATAATAGCGGAATATCACTTGTTTCACTCATTCAGTGATAATCATGAACTCTCGAGCTAAAAAGTTATTTCATCCCATATTTCCCGAGATAATCCCGAAATCATATACATGCTAACTGGCTAAAGGATGGGTAAAGGATGGGTATCTTAGCAAAAATTATATCAAAATCTGTTGCAAAGTTTGGAAAAACTAATATTTGTTTTTAACATTTGTTTAAATATAAAAGTAAACAAATATTAAAAAAAAATCCACTTAAATTGCGTCTAGGTGCGGTCCAATTCGCAAACGGTCCAATGGTCCAGTTCGCAAATTGTCCAATTCGCAACGTCATCAGCATATTTTTTATAGTTTTACCAAAAATAATAAACCACCAGCAGTCCGTTAAGCTGTCAGTTTCATCGTTAACATTCAGTTAAATAATTAATACAATGCAGTTGAACGTTGAATAACTACTTTACACATAATAATACTCGACGTTGCGCTGAAACTGTGCAATAAATCATTTGAATGTAGAGTTACTGCAACTTTTTCATGAAGATTTTTTTAGACTATATTATATTATACAATGATGCGTAATAGATTATGAAGATGCAATTTATATTGCCTAATAGGTTTTATATGATTTATTGTTATCACACTATTATTAACTGAATTTTTAAAGGAAGTTTCTATTTTAGCATATCGACTGATATTTTAAACGAATTAAATATTTTTTTACGTCTTAGTTAAACTATTGCGGGCCAAAATTAGCTGCAGTTTCAATAAATGAAATTGACTTTATCTTTTTTTATTTTCAGGTCTGTTTAGTTTTCCTGCTGGTAGCAGCAGCCGCTGCCAGCGAGAAGAAGACAACAGAAAAGAAGGCTGAACCACTTGAAAAGAAGTTGGACAAGCGAGGTCTCCTGAACCTCGGCTATGGGTACGGCATCAGCGGTCTCGACCTCGGATACATAGGCAGCGGCCATGGAATCGGTGGCGCGTACAACGGCGCTTACAACTTCGGCGAGGCAGCGTACGCCCCAGCGGGCTACGGAGTCCTAGGCGAACACACCGATGTCACCAAGACAATCACTTTAGTCAAAGGTGTGCCGGTCGCGTACCCAGTCGACAGGCCAGTGCCCTATCCGGTCGAGAAACACGTGCCTTACCCGGTGCACGTGCCAGTACCCCAGCCATACGAGGTCGTCAAACACGTGCCAGTTCACGTGAAGGAGTACGTCAAGGTCCCAGTTCATGTCCCCGCTCCTTACCCCGTTGAGAAGAAGGTGCCCTACCCAGTTCACGTTCCCGTCGACAGGCCCTACCCCGTCAAAGTTGCGGTGCCCCAGCCCTACCCAGTCGAGAAACATATCCCATACCCAGTCAAGGTTCCAGTACCGCAACCCTACCCCGTGGAGAAACACGTGCCATACCCCGTTGAAGTCAAAGTGCCCGTGCCCCAACCCTACCCAGTATACAAGCACATCGGTGTGCCCGTCAAGGTACCAGTCGACAGGCCTTACCCAGTCCATGTGCCAGCTCCCTACCCAGTTGAGAAGCATATCCCTGTAGCGGTCCCAGTTGAGAAGCCAGTGGGTTACCCCGTGCACGTCCCCGTCGACAGGCCGTACCCCGTTCCTGTAGAGAAGCCCTACGCAGTCCCTGTCAAGGTGCCAGTTCCAGAGCCCTATCCAGTCTACAAGCACATCCCCGTCGAGGTCGAAAGGCCGGTTGCCTACCCTGTCAAAGTGCCCGTCGACAGACCCTACCCTGTCCACGTCGAGAGGCACATCCCTGTCCCAGTAGAGAAACCCTACCCCGTGCCCGTCAAGGTACCCGTGTACTTCAATGACCACCACTCCTTAAGCCACGGTTACGGGCACGGCTATGGAAATTCTTACTATAGCCATTAAAATGTTATATTAGTTACGTGATATTTTTTTTATTGCCAGATGGATATTAAATAGAAGTATTTGTGATTTCTTTATACATACTTCGCGCCACGAGACGGCCGGGACACCAGCAAAATTTTGTTATATCTACATATTTATGTTAAAAATAATACCTGTATATATTTTTTTTACTATTTCATTATGTGTAAATGGATGGTCGTTCGCGAACGTTGTGAGGAAGTTACCAATTAGTGTTTAAGTCGTCGAAAGTACCTTAAAAATAAATTTAATAAAATAAAAAAATTAGAAAAATTTAAAATCTCCTAGTTTCTTTTCTCCTTTGTGTCAGTATTTTTGAGGAAACAGCCGATGAGTGAGAGGTCAAGAATCTAATATAAATAGCAGGATAGGCATGACTAAAACTGTCACAATGGTTGACCTTCAAGGTTCATCGGCGAGGCAGTGAGTTGTATAATAGACACATAAACACTGTGACAATGGCTTTACGTAGCTCGGTGCTGCCGTTTAATAAAATCCTAGAGATTTTGTTTTCGGCAATATACTGCAATCTGTTCTAGAGCTGGAGAGAAAAGAACACTTTTTACTATCTGATATAATAGCATAATATAGCATATGTGATGTATACACTTACATATATATCTTTTTAAATTCAAATATTTATTAAATATTTTATTAATGATGCTTATATAAATATTTTCTGATAGTCAAAATCAGAAATGAGGGCGTGCCAAAACAAAACAAATTACTCAAAAAATTGGCAGTAACCAATCGCCACGAAACATTATTTCTATCTATATCTATCTATTGCATTTAATTAATATTTTTTAATCTTTCAATCTTGTTATGACTGTCCTTTACTTTAACTAAAGAATATCAAAAAATTACATTGAGTAGTACCTAATTGGAGCAATGAAATAGGTATACTATTAAAATAAATAAGAAAATAAAAGAAGCAGAAAGAACATTTATTTATTTTTTGTCATACAAAATGAGATGGTTGCGCCGCATACGCACACACGCCTACACTCGACCTACCTTTATACCTAATCTATGGAATCTGTATCCCTTATAACTGATTCCATCCCCATCACGCACCCAGTTCCAACTGTTCCCTCGACCCGAGAGTACGGCCGCCGCCACGGCGAGCTACACCGCTCCGCGCCCGCGCATCAAACAAAAAACCGCACCGCACCGCAAAACTAGGCCTAGTGTAATAAGTGTACTGACTGATGGTGTAATTAAAATTAAGTGTGATAGAATCGTCGCGAAGAAGAACCGAAGGAGAACCAGCACCTACTCTCAAAGGTATTTATCCTTATTTCTTATCCTCACCCCCTCATTGCCCGGACTTCTCTTTCCGGGCTACTCCATACTTCTGGTCCAATCGAGCCGTATCTATCCCTTTTTCGGTCCAATCGCGACAAAATCCATCATATTTCCTTTTTAATTATCCGCAAGATTCTATTACACACCGCAACCTCATCATATTTCATTATCTAAACACCATTTACACATAACAAGTACACACAACCTAGGCTGACCATACCGCATACCGCACCCGCTAAATAATATTTTAAATTAAATTAAATATTAATATTTTTCCGCACCCGCTTTAATATTTTAAATTAAATATTATTTTTTCCGCGCCGCATCCGCATAAAAACAATGACGACTTTAACTATTTTAGAGGCGAAACGTCAAAGTCTATTCTCAATTTTGCAAAATGCATACGACTTAAGTAAGTCGACCTCAACTGCTGATGAACAGCAGCAGTTCCTCGTCCGCACAAAAACCCTCGCGAAGATTAGACAAGAATACACGCAAGTTGTTCATGACATTAATTTTACTAATATTTCCCTCGACGCTAATTATAAGCCCTCATTCAAAGCTATAGAAGCGTTTGATGAATTATATTGTCACATAAAAAGTGTCGAAGAATCCCTCGCTCAATCTCACAAAGAGACTTCCATACCTATCTCTAAGCCCAAGCACAAACTGCCTGTCTTAGATTTAGTTTCATTTAACGGAGACCCGACCAATTGGCCGCTATTTTATCAAAACTTTAAAGAAATGATTCATGATAATGAACATCTCACTGACGCAGAACGCATTCAATACTTAGTATCGAAATTGTCGGGATCTGCATTATCCGTCACCGCGGGAGTAGTACCCATCGCTTCCAATTACAACATAATTTGGAGCCTACTCGTTGAAAGGTACCAAGACGTACGAACGCTCGCTACGCAATACTTACAAAAAATATTTAAATGCAAACCTATTACTCACGCATCTCATCAAAATCTAGATTCATTCGTTGAACATTATTGCGCCTCAGTATCCGCTTTAAAACTTCTAAAAATCGACAACCTAGCCGATTTCATTGTACTACACATAGGTCTCAGTAAACTAGACAAGGAAACTATTAATTTGTTCGAACAATATACACGCAACTCGCTAGGTTCTGATATACCTACTTTCGAATTCTTTCAAAAGTTCATTCGAGAACAATCTAAAATACTCTCTCGCTCTTACTTGCAAACTAAACCTCAAACTCACGCTAGTGATATCTTCCCCTCTCGCTCGTTGCAAGTACGACCCTCTATTAAGAACAAATCCTTCCAATCGCTCGTAATCAACGAAACAAAAAGCAATTGCAGTGTTTGTAACAAAATTAGGCATCCACTTTACTTTTGTCAAAAATTTATTGACTTAGACCCGCCATCGCGACATGAAATTGTTAATAAATTCTCATTTTGTAAAAACTGTTTAGGTTTTCACGACACTAAAATATGTCGTTCGACACGAACTTGTGTTAAGTGCAATAAAAAGCACCATTCCCTTTTGCACTTAAATGATTTTGAAATACGACGACCGCATATCGTTAATCTTCAAACTAATCGGCAGTCGCCACTTGAACGTCGCCCCAGCGACGAACTGCATCCTCGCGCGCATGTGATTGCGCCCGCGCAACCGCTAATCGAAACGAGTGTGAACGAGCTAGCAATAGCATCGCCCACAACTCACTCAATACACCCGCTTAATTATCGAAAAGGTCCAAGTGGCACCCCTCATCAGTCAACACCTTCTCGGAATAGTGAACCTGTAAACATTGAGAACAATAATCAGTGTGAAAGAAATAACTGTTTGTTCACTTCGGAGATGTCAAGTAGAAGTAATAATAAACTGTGTGATATATTACCCACCGCCCGCGTTATCGTATTAAATACCGCGAACGTTCAAAGAACAATACGCTTATTGTTGGATACTGGTTCAACCGCCAATTTTATCACAAAACATTGTTGTGATCGTCTCAATCTAAAGATTACTTACGAACCTTCGTTGGTTCAAGGAATCGGTGTGACAGCTCAACCAATTCTAGGTCACACTACCCTCTCTTTTCAATCGAAATTCGATACGCGTTATAGATACACAATTAAAGCCTCGGTTGTTGAACGAATAACAAGTAATATACCTACCTCGAGACTGAGTATGCAAACTTTAGAATTCTTTAGAGACGTTGCTCTAGCTGACAACGAATTTTATTTACCCTCGGAAGTTGATTGCCTCATAGGTTCAAGTCTTTTCCCACATTTGTTGTTATCACAAAAGGTTATTCACCCCCGCTCCTCTGCAGTCGCAATTCAATCCACTCTCGGATATTTAGTTATGGGATCAGCTGTTGAATGTGATACCTACTCATCGCAAAATACTAAACGTGCGCTGCACGCCTTTATTGCTAACAACACTACTGATTTTAATTTAAATAATTCATTGCAAAAATTTTGGGAATTAGAATCTGTTCAAAGCCGCAAACTATACAGTCCACAAGACCTCGAATGTGAACAAATGTTTAATAAACATGTTTCACGCGACCCCGACGGCCGATATGCCGTTTCACTCCCATTCCGCGAAGATCCTAGCATACTCGGTAACTCATACCAGACAGCCAAACGGAGGCTGTTGTCCCTCGAACGGAAGTTAGACTCGGATTATAATTTACGCGCTAGCTACAATGCTACTATTAACGATTACCTCGATAAGGATTTTTTAAATAAAGTCTCAGAACCCGCAACCTCGCCTCTCGCTTATTATATTCCGCACCGCGCAGTATACCGCCCCGATAAAGACACCTCGAAAGTACGCATCGTACTAGATGCTAGTAGTAAAACCTCGTCAGGGAAAAGTCTTAATGATATCTTGCATTGTGGACCCAATCTACAATCTAATACTTTTGACTTACTTATAAATTTAAGAATTTTCGCCGTTGTCATATCAGCTGATTTAGAAAAAATGTTTTTTCAGTTAAAAGTAAAAACTGAACACCGCTGTTTCCAAAGAATATTATTTAGATTTCACGCCTCAGATCCCATTGAAACTTATGAGTTTCAACGCGTCTCATTCGGCTTAGCATGCTCACCGTACCTTGCCATGCGAGTCGTCCGCCAACTGATCACCGACGAAGGTGATAAATATCCTGAAGCCGCTAATGTTGCCTCGAAGTTCTCTTATACAGACGATTTTATGTACTCTGTACAGTCAGACGAAAAAGCGCTCGAACTTTATCATCAACTCGTAAATTTATTTTCAAAAGGTTGTTTTAATTTAACCAAATGGATTTCAAACTCGCCTACATTTTTACAACAAATTCCAGAGCAACGCCGCGTTATTAAAGATATTAAATTTAATTCAGATTCGGAAACGAAGCTAGTAGGTTTGAGATGGAACCCCGCTCACGACTATTTTACATTCCGCGTAGAAACCATTTCAAACACAAAAAAATGTACTAAACGAAGTATACTCGCAAAAACCGCATCGCTTTATGACCCTCTCGGTCTCTTATCTCCTTTAACCGCCGGGATGAAGCTTCTTATTCAGGAGTGTTGGGATCGCGAACTCGCCTGGGATGACGACGCTCCTCCAGATATCGCGAACACCTGGAATCAGATAGAATCGGAATTAGAAAACCTCGCTAATATTAAAATACCGCGTCACGTAGGGATAGTCGAAAATTCATACGTTACCTTACTCGGTTTCGCTGACGCCAGCGAACGTTGCTACGGCGCAGTGATATACTTACGCATAGGCCCGCTAGATGCTCACGCCTCGAACGTCTCGCTGCTGTGCGCGAAATCGCGCGTCGCCCCGCTTAAAAAATTAACTCTCGCCCGCCTCGAACTTTGCGCCGCTCACCTCTTGGCTTTACTGATTCAATCAGTTCAGTCTGTCATTGAAATAAGTCTCCCCATTAATAAAACAATGGCTTTCTCGGACTCGACAATCACACTAGCGTGGATACGCTCCTCTCCCCAACGATGGCATGTAGAATACCTCTCGAGCCTTCAAAGTCGCGACAAGTGGAACACACCCTCTAATCCAATAAAGTTGAACC
This sequence comes from Zygaena filipendulae, assembly GCA_907165275.2. Lineage (NCBI taxonomy): Eukaryota > Metazoa > Arthropoda > Insecta > Lepidoptera > Zygaenidae > Zygaena > Zygaena filipendulae. The sequence goes on along the minus strand of OU015657.1, from coordinate 12,419,700 downwards.
AGGTTGTAGTTATCCGCGAAGACAATGTCCCACCGCTCGCTTGGCCTCTTGCCGTAAGAGAAGAACTCTATCCGGGTAATGACGGCATAGTCCGCGTTGTGAAGTTAAGGACTAGGACAGGTAGTTACGTGCGACCTGTTACCCGCGTATGTCCTCTTCCCACTCAATAGTATATAGCTTATTTATATCATTATTACTATTACATTATATATTTTATTTTAGTTTTAGTTTTAAATAATATACGCACCTTTTTTATAACCGCACCCCTCTTATAAAGCCGCACCTCTTTAGTTTTTATAATATAATTCACCGCTATTCTATTATCGTAATGGACCTCACTTCACTTCTCACAGAGAGTGAAATATCTCACCTCACCTCTTCTCTTATGATAACTTACTCGCTTCACCTTTAAGACTCAACAGTCAAAGGGTTGTATTATACTTACCGCGTAACTTTAATTCATGTTGGAGTAAGAACTCCAAGGCCGGGGAGTATGGTTGCGCCGCATACGCACACACGCCTACACTCGACCTACCTTTATACCTAATCTATGGAATCTGTATCCCTTATAACTGATTCCATCCCCATCACGCACCCAGTTCCAACTGTTCCCTCGACCCGAGAGTACGGCCGCCGCCACGGCGAGCTACACCGCTCCGCGCCCGCGCATCAAACAAAAAACCGCACCGCACCGCAAAACTAGGCCTAGTGTAATAAGTGTACTGACTGATGGTGTAATTAAAATTAAGTGTGATAGAATCGTCGCGAAGAAGAACCGAAGGAGAACCAGCACCTACTCTCAAAGGTATTTATCCTTATTTCTTATCCTCACCCCCTCATTGCCCGGACTTCTCTTTCCGGGCTACTCCATGAGACATACTACAAAAATGAGCCAAACACAAACCTATTACCACACCAAATCATCCTTACTATTATACCATTATAATGATTTAAATACACTTTATCAGGGCTGGAAGAAATTCCACTCATATGGAATAAGCATGTCCCATGAATCATGTATACTAGGTATTATATATTGTTTTGTTTGCACACCCCATCTTTTATATCTCTCTGTCTACCCAATGGTTAACTGGTAGAGAATGCCGCAAGGCATTAAGTTCGCCATTTGTACTTACTGTGCAATAAAGAATAAATAAATAAATACATAAATCATGTGCATACGATTACTTTTATACCAATTCCTTTTCTTTGTTGTCCCTGTACCTATGCATTATTAAAAACATCATCTTATATTATAAATAAAATTTAAGTGTCTGTTTGTAATTCCAAATTAACAGATTTTCAATTAATATACCTATGTGAAAAATTATACGGTACTTACATAAAAAAATCATATTTTTAATTTTTGTCTGTCTGTCTTTCTGTCTGTCGGCTAATCTTTGAAACGGCTGGACCGATTTTAACGGGTTTTTCACTGGCAGATAGCTGATGTTATAAGGAGTAACTTAGGCTACTTTTATTTGAGAAAAAATAGTCCCTGGGAATTTCGTTACACACGCGGGTGAAACCGCGAGGCACAGCTAGTTGTTAAATAAATAAAAATAAAATTCTAAATATATGTATTTATAATGTCATGCGTAACGTAACGGACTTATTCCTTCGTATACAGTAAAGTTTCACTTCGAAAAAGCCATGTTGTTTGTTAACACGTAATTGGCCTACCAACCATCCAATCAATGTGAGTAATTCCATAAAAAACAAAGCGTGTATTGTCCTATTGTACTGTACTTGTGTGTGCAAACCACCTCTCACACGGTGTTACCGAGTTACAGGGTTATGGCAAAATAGTTGTACCTACACTATACACAATTGGCAGGAACTGAATTTAAACTATAGTTGTAACTTAAACTATGCAAAAGTTCTCAGTTAACAATAACTTAAGCTAACAAGTATACACAAGGTTAATTTTAGTATATACTAACCTTCTTTAATACATAGATTGTCATTGACTAACCCTGATTTTTTTCCAGAATCTGCAATATAAAATCGATTTTCATACATTATCTAATATTATAATGCAAATGTAAGTGTTTTTGTTTGTTGCGTTATCACGCCTAAACCACTCAAGCGATCATCATGAAATTCTGCATACACATTGTCAAGGATACAAAGAAGAAAGTAGAACCTTATCTTATCTTATCTTAGACAATGGGGTGGGCAAGCAAAGCCTCGGCACTTCGACCCTTGGGATCTTTTGTACCATCCCCATCCTATGCTCCTCCCTCTACTCCCTGAAAACCTCGGCGGCAAAGGCTAGCGTGCAGTGGAGGGGCAAGAGCCTAAAGTCCTCTGGTTCTGAAGTAGAACCTACTTTAAGCCTGGTATTCTCGCGGGAACTCCGAAGCTAACGCGAGTAAATCCCCGAGGAACAGCTGAACCACGAACTAAACAGTTTAGGCAGCGTGAAAATAGAATTTATAATAATAATAGTAATGAAACTTATAAATAAAATATAAAGAATTAATATAAAAATGTGGTATTTTTATTCATGCAATGAGAAAACTTATTGTGATTTTGATACAATAAAAGCTAAATATATTTATTTTGGTGTTTTATTTTATTATTGCGACTATCATGACAACTTCGCCGAAATTTTGAGCACAGTAAAAATAAAAAAGATTTAAACATTTTTGTCAGTCGTTTAACGTCTCGTCTAATAGTAATCTATTGTAAAAAAAAAGATTCAACGACTCAAAAAGTGATTAAATGTTTCCGATACTGACTGTACACTGTAGAGTGTGAAGCTCTGTATTTGCTCCGTGGTGTAAAGCTAATAAAATTTTGGCTGTTGTGTGGAAACCAACGCCATCTACAAACACTTTTGATAAACGCTAATTAATCACATCAACAGAGGTAGCAAAAAAACTGCATGACGTGTTCTAAGCAAACGATTTAGAAAGTAGAAAAGTGATTAGTTCTTTAGTACGACGCTAGGGGGCTAGTCATGGTGAAAATGGTAATATTCGTAAGTTTAATATTGAAGTAAAAAAAATTACCTCGTACTTAGATTCAGAGTTCCATACAAAAGTCTCAAAAGTCTCTACAAAAGGTGTACCTACCTACTCAGAAAAGAAAAAAAACATGCGTTGTTATATTCTTACAACTCTTAAAAGAACATTTCGTTATTTTTAGTTTGGTTTTTAGTAACTACTATCTGTCCCCTGCGGTTTCACCCGCGGTAGGTAATTGATGAAAACCGCATGAAAATCAGTTCAGTGGTTTTTGAGTTTATCGCGAACAGACAGGCATAAAGACATTTTTCGTGACTGCTTGTGTATTTTGGGTATTTACATCGTAAAAGTTTGAAAACCCGAGAGAAAGTTTTCTAAAAAACTCAAATTAACACTTTGAAACCTATGAATGATTTGTTCACTCAAAAATCATTTAAACAGCAGTTTATTTTATTTTACTTATTTCGGAAAACTTACAGCTAACATTTTGATCTGCACCTATTTAAGTTATAAATGCATTTAAGTTTTCACACACAGAAATTGAGACACCTTCGTCAATATTTGTATTCAAGAAAATAATTTGGCTGTGGTTTTGTGTCGGTATAGAAAGGTTCGTTCCGAAATACAGCAGTTGCCCCCTGAACTCGGTCACTGTCAGAGTCAATGAAATAACACTCATTATGACCTTTAGTCACAGACGTAAGACGTCAGCTTTCAATAAACAAAAATTGATAAATTTATATAACATTAAACGATTGCCAGACGTTTGCAGACGACTGGCATCAATTCGATCCATTCCGACTCATTACAATAATCTGCTGCAACAATATACTGTGTACATGTTGTTACTAAATAATGCAACATACATTGCTCTATTACACAAGGTGTAGTCAAAAAAGAGAATAGAAGTAAATATGTCTACACATCGTGTTTTGTTTTACTTTTCTCTAGAGTTCGGCAAGACACACCTTTCACGACTCTGATTTGTAGTTATGTATCGGTGCGCAGAAAAAGCGTTAGGAAAAACATGAAATTGTTTTTTTTTTGTATTAATTATGCAAAAATAAACATCGCCGCCACTCAATGGAAGCTGCAGTGAAATTTGGAACATAAACTAGAATTTTGCCATTGCAAATGAAAAAATAATAAAATATTATGAAGTTAAAACTATCTTTCCAACACACATTTTCCGTCCCACCAACATATTAAAAAGTTAATATTAGATGGAAGGAACTATTTGACTGCAAATCAAACTTATATTTACGCTCCATCATATAATATACCTGAATCAATTATAATATAACTACACTGAAAATCATATAACATAGGTATTGAATCAATTATAACTACACTGAAACTAATGCCATATTCCTATTTGAGAGCACTCCGAGATGCTCTGCCATGCGTAGGTTAGGTTAGGCTAGATTTGAACAGCCAAGCACAACGCGCGAGCTCAGCGAGAGCGGCAAGCGTGCCGCGGCAGCGCTCATCGATGCGCCAACGCCAAATTTATTTTGATGTGCATTTTTTGATGTGCAATTAGTCTTTTTGATAGATAAGTAAAAAGAATTATCTGCTCTCTTAGTCAGGTTGACAATATATAATCGTTAACCCATAGAAAAATAAGAACGAATCGTCATAGGTCATCAGGGTCACATAAAATCATCCAACAAAAAGTCTAGTTTTGCTTGACCACGTGACATGACCAGTAATTTCTTTAGTGCCTATTCTATTGTGCCGCGGCAATTCCGGGATAAAAAGTACTCTATGTCATTCAGGATTACCGTAGCTTCTCATAAGTGAAAAGTTTTTCAAAATCGTTTCAGTAGATCCAGATATTACCCCCCTACAACGTTACAAACTCAAAATGGGCTTGTTGACTGATTTTTTTAGTCCGGTTTGTTGATTAAAGAGCAATATTGCAAGACACGTATTTTTTCTTTTTTGCGTAATCGAAAAATGACGGCGATACATTGGGTTGAAGTTTCGTGTGACGTCACAAGCCCCCACCCTAAACTTTAATTCGCTATATCTATTTACCTATATTGTTATTAATTTGAAAACCAAAAAATACGTGTCCATTATAATTTTATTTTCTAACTGACGGACTTATTAGAATTTTGCTCTCAGCTCACAATTCACAAACTTTATAATAAATTATATGCGTTAAAGACTATAGATCAACTTTGAGTTAAATATCACCTTAAGATGAATTACTTTTGTCGGCGTCTGTACCAGCACTGTGGTCATAATAGCCTAATGTTATCATTATGCAAATCAAATAGGTATTTGGCACGTTTTTATCTAAGAACATTAATCAATTTTTTTATTTATTAATCATATAAATGGTATTATTATAATAATCATCGCGGCCATTTCAGTTTAGGGTAATCTAGTTCATGAAATAAGTTATTAACAATCTGTGATGAAACTAAACTAGTTGTAATAAGTATTTGGTAAACCACAGCAATTGCAGATGTTCATTCGTTTATATCTAGATAGATGTTATCGCGGTTCCACTTGCGTGAATTTCAGGACTCCCCGGGAACACAAAAAATATCCATTGTCTTTCAAGTATACTGTCAGTGGCTTACTATCAGCAGGTAATTTTTTTTTAAGAAACTATTCAGCAGTTTCTGAGATTACCTCCTAAAACATCAAAACACCAGAACTTTTAAACAAACGTATTCTTTCTTTTTATTAACCGACTTCCAAAAAGAAGGAGGTTCTATGTTCGATTGTATGTATGTTTTTTTTTTTATGTATGTTCACCGATTACTCGAAGACAGTTGGACCGATTTGGAAAAATCTTTTTTTGTTTGAAAGGGTTTACTCCCAATTAGGTCCCATTTCCACCAAGTCGGGATCTGATGATGGGATCTTGGAGAAATCGAGGGAACTCTTCAAAAATTATAGGCACACCTATAGCGATTTGGGTATTTTTTATAGTAAATCGTTTATTTGGTTTTAGAAAGCAAAATTAGAAGAAGAGGAACTGATGATGAAGACCACAGATGGTCATCGGAACTACTCAACAATAATACGTATTTCACGGGTTCCGATTGGAGCGATTTCAAAAATTGTTTTTTTGTTTAATTAATATTAGTGTAGTAGATGTGAAAACAATTTAAACGATGAAATGATTGCCAAATATCAACTTTGTTTTACTTTTTGCAAAATTTATTTTGATGTGGATATTTATGAAACTAATTAACTTTTGTGAAAAAAAAAAATTCTCTAAATGATAGTGAAACACATTTTTTAGGGGAACAGAAAAGGAAATAGGCTTTTTGCTTGGAATTTCCGCGGGAAATTAACGCTTGTGAAACCTACGGGGAATAGCGAGTATATTTATTTATCTTTTTCATCGATAATGGTTCCCTGGGAAGTGATTTCGGATTGTGGTAAATTACTTAAATTATCCGTATAGCCAGTGTTTAATAGCATTTCAATAACAAACGCATTGAATACCATTAAGTAATTATATGAATTTTAACTATCCTTACTAATATTATATGTGAAAGTAAGTTTGTTTGTTTGTTTGCTACGCTTTCACGGCTAAACGGCTTAACCGATCACCACAAAATTGTTCATACACGTTGTCAGGGGTACAAAGAAGGACGTAGGTTACTTTTTATCCCGGAATTCCTACGGGAACTCTGAAATTGACGCGGAAGAAACTACATAAAATTTTGCTTATTACGTACACGCTGTCAAGAGTAGGTACAGAAAAAACATAGTACCTAAGCACTTTTATTACGGAATACTCGTAGGATCTCCGAAACTAAAGCGGGTGAAACCGCGGGGAACAGCCAGTATAAAAATAATTTGCGCAAAGATGTGCGTGTTACACAAAATTACGTAATGTGCTACACATCATAGCTCAAAAACTATTAAATTAACCACCGGAGCCTACCATATCTGTTGATCTAAATGATTTATTGCCGCCGACACCGATTGGTCAACTCTGAGCTAAAAATTTTAAATTGATAAATAACTATAACGAAAAATGTGATCTCGACTTATTGGGACTTACTTTACAAAATTTCAAAATTACCGTGCTTACCACTATTAAATGATTGTTTCTTACTGAACGCTGTGCTGTTTCTTCTGAAAATCTAATTAATTTACTCATAAAAAGGTTCATTCATGTGTTAATTAGACAATTAATGTAGGGGATTTTTTATTTTGAGTTTGGAGAGTGAGTAATTTTGTATTCTATTTTGTGTACATTTTATCGCTTCTTTCTTTTGTGCATGCTGTGGCGACCTGGTAATTGAGGCAGCGCCATAATTTTTCTATCACTACCAATGCGGTGTATGCTTTGTTGGTCGTTCTATTGAATAAATAAATAAATTTAACTAAGGGGATTCGTAATAAATGGATGCAGATAAGCAATAACATGTTAACCCACAAACTTAAGTTATTGATTCAGAACGATTTATTGAGAGTTAGGGAATGTTTTTTAATAATGTGTTTACCTCATTACATTGCTTAAATATGTAACTAAATTTTTAATATAAAAAATGTTGGCACAAAACGGCGCTAAACTTTTAAAACACGATTTACTCATAATTTCTCCAGTGTGGGTTAACACACTATTGCTTATCTATGTCCAAATATCGTAGGTTTAAAACAGTTTCTCGATCCTATTGCGTGTTTATTTATTTATTTATTTATTTATTTATTTGGGAAACGAACGGTACAACATAAGTAAAAATATAACAAAATATAAAAAAATTCTTACACCTTAAAGTTTCCACACATAGGAAAAAGATATATAAAAAATAAAATATTAACGCACTCGAAATTCCACGAGAGGTGGTACATGCAGTTCATTAAAGTTGTACAAATAGTAAATACATAGTAAGCAATAATAAATTTAGATAAAATATAGGTACACACTTGCAGGTAGGTTATATATATTAAACAATTAATAAGTTGGCGGGTAAGTTGATGCGGGTGTCAAAAGAAAATCGTGTAAAAAGGGGAAAAAAGGGAATGGAGTTCTCACTTTCACTTCATAATAAAAACAGTCCTCGGACGCGTCTGTCTGTATGTCAGTCAGTATGCGATAAACTCAGAAACCACTAAACGGATTTTCATACGATTTTCATCAATAGATAATAAATAGATAATGGATTCAAGAGAAAAGGTTTATACATATAGATTATCATGGAATTCCTGCGGTAACTCCGAAACTACGCGAATGAAACCTCAGGGAGCAGTTAGTCAGCTATTATTTACTGTTGAGTCAGATTTAAGAATATTTTGTAATTTGTGAAGGCTTATATTAAACATGTCAATATGAGAAAACTTTTTGTTATAAAGATCACAAGAGCGTCTAACGTAAGAGTTTTTTGCGTAATTAGTTCTAGAAATTGGTACTGCGAACAAATCTTTGGATCTGGTAGAACGGTTAGGACAGCGGAACTTAATTTGGGAGAGAAGATAAGCAGAGTCAACGTGGCCATTTAGAAGTTTGTAGAGAAAGGTAAGATCACGGAGCTCACGGCGAATTTCCAGAGTTTGAAAAACAGAAGGACCGTTGTCATTTTTAGTGTTTGGAAACCTATATGAGAAATATTTTATAATTTTTTTTTGAATACCTTCTAATTGTTCGATATGACAATTGTACTGAGGATTCCAGACTGTACTTCCATACTCTAATATACTCCGCACATAAGCACAGAAAATAATTTTATAAGTAGTTGGAGTGGAAAATACTTTGCAGTTTCTCATTATGAAGCCTAACATTCTATAAGCTTTGCCAGTAATATAGTCTATGTGCTTGTCAAAGGTAAGTTTATGGTCCAGAATTATGCCAAGATCTTTAACTTGTGACCTCCTATTGATCGATTTATTGTTAAATTTATAGTCAAATGTCAAGAAATTACGTTTTCTAGTGTAGGTGATAACTGTACACTTGTCAATGTTAAGAAATAATTGATTTTCCAGGCAATACTGATAAAAACGATCAAGTTCACTTTGTAATGCTGAACAATCGGAGATCATCTTTACTAGAGTAAATATTTTCTTATCATCAGCATACATGAGAAGATTAGCCTTGGTAAAGATTCTAATTACATCATTGATGAATAGATTGAATAACAGGGGCCCAAAATGGGAGCCTTGGGGCACGCCAGATGTGACTGGAACAAAAGATGAGACGAAGCCTTTGACCGAGACTGCCTGGCATCTATTCTCTAGGTAGGAGGTAATCCATCGGAGCAAGTCCCCATGGATTCCTAATTCTTTGAGCTTCTTTATTACAAGGAAATGTGAAATTTTGTCAAACGCTTTTGAGTAATCTGTGTAGATTGTGTCAATTTGATAACCTTTATCCATAGCTATAAGCACCATATCGGTAAATTCACAAAGATTAGTTTCAGTAGAACGTTTCGGGATAAAACCGTGCTGATTATTAATAATAACTGAATTTAGGATTGGGGAAAGCCTGTGAAGTATTAGTTTCTCAAATAACTTCGATAAGATCGACAATTTAGATATTGGGCGGTAGTTTTCAACGTTATGTTTATTACCAGATTTGAAAATTGGTACAATGTAGGAGCGTTTCCATTCCGATGGAAATTTTCCACAATGTAAAGAATAATTGTAAATAATGGTGAGAGGAGTAAAGATGAAGTCGGCACATGAGCGCAAAAAATAAGGATGCAGTCCATCAGGACCAGCGCCCTTGTTAACATCTAGTGATTTCAAAAATTTATGGACCAATTCGGGATGTATAGTAATTGAACCTATATTGACATAACTATTTCTACTATCAATATTAGTAGGACACGGTAGTGACGAATTATCTCGTTGCCTGGGTTCAAAAACTGATTTAAAGAAATCGTTAAATAGTTCCGCTATATCGGCCCCGCTGGAAACTGAATTGTTGCGAAAAAACATATTGTCTGGAATATCATCACAACTACGCTTTGATTTGAAAAAACGAAATAAATTTTTACTACAAATTTTGATGCTATTTTCAGCCATAGCAATGTAGTTATTATAGCACTGGTGTTCTACTCTTTTTTGCCGACTTCGAATTAAAGAAAAAGTATCATAATCATTTTGACGTTTATAAATCTTCCATTTTTTATGATATTTTTTCTTTTCATTTATAATTTTATGTAAAGAACGAGTATACCAAGGAGGGTAGCGGGAATTAGAACGGACAATTTTTGAAGGTACGTGTTCTTTAATTATATTGTTTAGAACTGAATAGAAGTGGAGAAGCATTTCGTCAACATCTGCAAGATTGTGGAATTCTTCAACCCAGTTGTAGCTCGTAAGCACTTTCCCAATATAGTCATAATCAGCATTATGAAATAAGTATGCTAATCGCGGTGGTGTCAACAGGGGGTTTGCTAAAGCTAGATCCATTGTTAATGAGAGGGTGATATGGTGCGGGTCCACCGGAAGTGCCAAAGCATCGTCACAGATATCAACCCCGCAACTATTATTACTAATAACTAAATCCAGAGTTCATTCATTTTGTCATATAAAACATAATATCTCGGAATTACCAAGGGAACCATGGAGGTCAACCATATTAAATGAAATTTTATTTAATTACAACTAGCTGTAATCCTAAAAATCGAATAATTCTCACACTTTTAAAATTTTTTTTTTTTTTTCTTTTTTTTTTTTTAACTTTCCACCATCAGTCGAAAGACCATAATTGGAACTCTTCAGTGTATACTGTCGTTTGGAGCGAGAAGGCCATTGCCTTCGAGCCCCTTTAAATAATGTCCCTCCTCTTTAAGCGTTTGATGACATGTGTGGTATTAAGTAGATCGGATGCAAGGTGGTTAGGATGGGCTGCAAGACGGCGAATATGATGCTTCTTATGTCGCTGAATCTCGGATAAGACCGTTGGGATGTTGAGGTACTCGTGGATTTCGTCATTTCTGGTATACCATGGTGCATTTACAATAGATCGGAGAATACAATTTTGCACGCGTTGCAAACATGTTATGTTAGAATTACTGGCCACTCCCCAAAGCTGGATGCCATAGGTCCATATAGGTTTCAGTATAGTGTTATAGATAAGGATCTTGTTATCCACGGAAAGCACCGAGTTTCTACCCATGAGCCAATATAGGTTCTTAAACTTGCGAATTGTCTGGTCTCTCTTATATTTAATATGGTCCTTCCAAGTAAGGCGTCTGTCTAGGTGAAAGCCTAGGTACTTGACACAATCCGTACTGGGTAACATTTCTTCACCGAGTTGTACTGGTGGGCAGGTTTCTTTTCTTAGGGTAAATGTAATGTGAGCTGATTTTTGTGCGCTTGCCCGAATATGCCATTTTCGAAGCCAGTGCTCAGTCCGATCTAAATGACGTTGGAGCATAGCACTAGCAGTTGCTGAATTAGGGTCACAGGCTAAGTATGCGATATCATCGGCATAGGTTGCAACTGTTATATCGTCGGTCGTAGGTAGGTCTGATGTAAAGATGTTGTACAGCGTAGGACCAAGCACTGAGCCCTGCGGGACTCCAGCTTTGATATCGTATAGGTTAGATCTAGCATCCCCCTGCTTCACACGAAAAGATCTATCCATGAGGTATGACTCAATAATAAGGTAGAATGAGTGTGGAAGCTTCTCTTTAACCTTGCAGAGTAGTCCCTTGTGCCAGACTCTGTCGAAAGCCTGCTTGTACGTCAAGAAAGGCAGCAGAGCAATGCTTTTTGCGTTCGAAACTCTGTCTAACAGTGTGATATATTCGATGCACCTGCTCCACTGTCGAGTGGGACTGTCTAAAACCAAATTGATGGGTCGGTATGGTTCCACCATCCTCAATGGAAATTTGGAGTCTTCTGAGGAATAACCTTTCCCACAACTTTGACAAAACTGGCGTGAGACTGATTGGTCTGTAAGAGTTGGCCTCATGAAGTGGCTTACCAGGTTTATGTACCATAATAATCTCTGAGACTTTCCAAAGCATAGGGAAGTGAGAAGTCCTTAAAATTGCATTAAAAAGACAGGCCAGGAAAGTAATGCCTTTTTTTGGTAGTTCCTTCAGGACCTTGGGTGTTATCAGGTCAAAACCTGGTGCTTTATTAGGAACGAGCTCACGAATCTCACGGGCAATTTCTCTTGGTGATGCAGGTTTTATAGGCAAGCACATCTGCAGATCACGCTCCAGAATCCTGTCAATATCGGACTCGTCAATAAGTGCCTCATTCGGCTGGAAAACCGAGAACAAGTGTGCTGCAAATGCTTCGGCCTTTTCAGCATCCGTTCTTGCCCAGGACTGTTGGGTTCTGATAGGTGGGAAACACTCCTAAGGCCTGTTCAGTGATTTTGTTGCCCTCCATAGGGAATGGTCTCCTATCCCATTAGGTGACATTTGCTCCAAGTTGGTTTTGAGGCTATAGTTAGCAGCATCATTAATAATAGCACTTAGTTCTTTTTTGGCCCGATTATAGTTGTTCTTATCAGAGGGAAGACGAGATAGTTGCCAAACTCTTCTTAATCTTCGCTTTTCTTTCAGCTTTATCCTTATTTCGTCGGGCAATGGTGGTGAAGTGTCCAAGTTCCTTACTATGGGAGTATTAGTCCAAGCAGCCACTTGTATAAGGTTGGTAATATACCGGCATGCCATCTCAATCTCATCTTTACTCTTCAGACTGGTTGGTAGCTTTATGTTCTCATTTATGTAAGTACGAAAGCCGTTCCAGTCAGTACACTTGTTTGTTAGCCTTTCAGGTTTAGTTACTTTGATCGGTGTAATGCTTACTGTAAGTACAATCGCAGTGTGGTCAGAAGAACCGTCTAAATTCGACACGATATGGGTGTAAAGATGGCCTATGCCTTTGGTGACAAAGAAATCGAGAAGGTCAGGAATTTTACCTGGATCAGACGGCCAATAGGTTGGTTCACCAGTAGATAAAGGTTTTAGGTTGTTGGAATCAACGCATCGCTTCAATTCCCGTCCTCTGGTCACTGTTGTCCTGGAACCCCAAAACGTGTGCTTGGCGTTCCAATCACCTCCCGCGATAAATCGACAACCAAGTTTTTCAAAGTAATCCTTAAACATTGATTCTGTTATTTTGTGTTTAGGCGGGCAGTATACAGCAGAAAGTGTTATATGTCCTGCTCTGTCCTCCAATCTCACTGATGTAGCCTGAAGATGAGCAGTGGAATAAGGCGCCATAGGTGTATGTTTTAGGCTCGACGTTATGGCAAGAGCGGTACCAGCATGAGCGCCACCATCGGGATGCGGGGTTAGGTAAACATTGTAGCCTTTCATTCGAATAGAAGTTCTTACTGTTACATGCGATTCGGAAATCAGCATGACATCAAGCCTGTTCATTGTCATTAAAGCTTCGAGTTCCCTAATATTAGGAGTCAAACCATTTATGTTCCATGCTGCTATACGTAGCGTAGCCATTACATCAGCTTTGACAGTACCGTGGTCAAAAGCCCCAAAAGGTTGCTTATTTGTTGTAAGAGTGTATCAATTTTCTCATTTTGTTTAAATAATAATATCTCAATTGGAGTTTGTTCATTGATGTTTTCTTCAGATTGTGGTTTTGTGAAGAATTCATTACTCCGTTCAGCAGCACATTGGCTATATGAACGTGTCCTGGCTCGATGCGTTGATTTTGGTAAAGGAGGGAAATGTATTTCAGTAACCCGTGGCAGATTATCAGATGTAGCTTGATATTGTGGCTTTGGTTTTGTGCTAATGGTTGTAGCGTTCTTTCTGGCCGTAATTTCTTTGTAAACCTGACAGCCCTTGTAATTTGCAGGATGGTCACAAAGGCAAAGGGCGCACTTAGCGGGAAGACTTTTGTCCTTCGTACAGTCTGATGTTTTATGTCCTTCACTACACTTGACACATCGGTATGGTCTCATACAATTGTTTTTCGAGTGACCATATTGCTGGCATCTCTGGCATTGGACTATTGTTCTAGATTTGCGAGGATTTTCGACGCTAACTCTTTGATGATATATATATTGTATATCTTTTAAGTTTTTATTGTTACTATGAGGTTCCACATTTACAAAGAATGTTGACGTTGGTTTTCTGTCTGGTCCATATCTGGCATTTATTATTTCGCCTCTGACTTTGTTACCAGATTTTTCAATTTCCTCAATAATGGCATCATGAGGTGTAGTGTGGTGAAGATTTCTGATAACAACACGGTGACATTTTGTATCTTTTCGCGTGAAAGTATGCCCGATAAGTCCCCTTATAACTTAAATCATCAATAAAAACATTAAATCAAATATCGATAAGAACAAGTAGGTATGTAATAATATTAACTATATCAATTTGAAGAGAAGATCATGATTCGATCTCGAAATTAGAGTCTTAAGGTCGTATCCATTAATTAATGTCAAGTAATATCATTGAATTTATAATATTTATAGTAGGTATATGCAATGAGAACTGTTTCCCGCGGTTTCACCTGCGTTAATTTGGAAATTAACCAGGGGAACTCTGTAAAATCCCTTAGTAGTCGACATCTCCTGCCTACGTATATAATCTACCTGGCAAATTTCAGCTTCATAAATTAAGTAGTTAGTTTTTGAGATTCCATTTTTTACATCGATAAAAATATCTTATTAAAGTCCTATCAACTTTTTATTTAGCACAAATATACATATAGGTATATTTTACTAGCGAATTTCCCAGCGATTTTGATTAAAAAATTTTAGTTATTATTTGTACACGTTACACTGAAAATACATGGATTAATATCCATCACACACCTGGTCTCAAATTAAGCAGAGCTTTAAACGCTTGGGAAGCTTTTACCAGACAATAAATATTATATTTATGTACTTTTTATTTTTACATAGTTTAGATACACTGAAAACCCAAATCTATAGGGTCTAAACCTGGATCGAACCTACACCTGCCGCCTATAGCCAAATTGACATACCACAATCGTTAACGCATATAAAACTAAGAAATAGAATCGTCAGGGCACGTGGTCACACAAAACTAGTTTTAACTATTTTTTTTTTATTTTTTTTTCATGTTTTATTTTATTTTGGATATATTGGAAGGTTTTTTAGTTTTCTATACGTTAATGATTGTAGAATGTCTATTTGACTAGGGGGGCTGGTGTTGCAGCCTAACCGATAGGCCGACGCTTCTAAGTGGGCTTAAAACAATTAATAGTATATATTTATAACAAAAAGTAGATCAGAACTCTTTCATAATTCAGTCTAAAAATAATAATCATGCATCTTGATTCATACCGCTGTTTATGTGTTTGCCAATCACTTTGCCGCCGTCTCTTTTGAGGACTCGGTGACAAGCGACAGCGGAGCGCGTTTAATTCACTTAGTACGTTTATGTGACGAAAAAAAAATTGCAAAATAATATTAACATTAAAAATTGTGTATCAGATCTTAACAATGTTTTTTACTTCACAGAGATAAACCCTTTCAAAAACAAGCTATTGGATAGCGGAAATTAATTGTGAATCATTGATATACTTTAGTATATTCATTTACAATCAGCGACGCAAGAAGTCTTCAAAAAAAAAAAACCACAAAATTGAAATTTGTAATTTTCGTATAGTATAGTAAGTATATTAAGATTAAGTTTAAGATTAGTTTTTACAGAATAGCTTTATGTCGCTTATGTCGCAGATGCAAGCACGAATATGCAAAATCAACTATTTATGTCAATTGACAGTGGGCTTGTCAACCAAATTTTAGTTGTTAGTGTGTCTTGTAGGTTAATAAAAAATATTAGACACGTATTTTTTATTAATCTACAAGACGGACTAAATATAATTTTGATTTTCACATCCCGCAAACAAGCCCATTCATTTCGATGCTCCTTTTTTAAATCACATAGGTAATTTTATATTATGTAGAACTGTGAATCTCAGTAAAACGTAATAAATGTACGAGTATAATAATGTAAATAATATAATAGATATATAGATAACATAATTATGTATATTATGTACGTACGTACGTAAACATTTGCCATTATTCTCCTATGAGATAAGTTTAATATAAACAGGCACATAAACGTTCGAGAATTTTAAAATTTAAAAAAGGTATTTGTCAATAAAAAATTCACATGAGCGAGAAAGGATATGTCTGCCCCCTTAGATTTATAAAATCGTTATCGATATGGAAAACTTATTAACTTACTTATTAACATGTCACGTGGTCATGAAAAAATGGAGTTTTTAATGGACGATTTTACGTGATAACGTGACGTGACGTTCCTTAGTTTTCTATAGCTATAAAGATTATAGATTGTCAACTTGGCTCAGGAGGCAGGAAACAGCGAGTCTCCTGTGAATTAGACCACGCATCACTCAGCGGACATCTGTACATCCGTCTTGCTCCACATATCGCGAACCAACTCCGCTGCAGTCACAAAATTGGGGAAGTTACGACATTGTATCGGTAGCAGCTACGTGACTGACACCAGCTTCATTCATATTTTACCACATACTATTTGTTCCTTTCTTTAATTACCAAAAACGCTGTACTTTTTAATTTGAAAAAAAAAAAAACTTTAAAAGAGAGTTCAATCATCGATTTCCATGATTTTAATTTTAAAACTGATAATACTGCTAAAATTTTCAATCCCACAGTTGAATTCCTTAAAATTTTTTCTCATTTTAGGTACCTAGTGCTACACAAAATTATAAAAGGAAGCCTTATGCTAAATTTCGAGTTAATACATTCAGTGGTTTGGTTAAGGTTTTGTAAAAGACCAATTTACTGTCGCTGACTGACTTAGAAAAGAAAAGTTCTTTGGTTATGCAGTAAAACATGTCAAAGTATGTTAAACCTAAGAGCTACAATTATAGACTTGTAAGGTTCGTACATCGGGTTTAGTATGCCTTCGGCTAGCTCCAGTAATAAATAATTAGATAATTTTTTGAAACATAAGTTTATTTATTAAGAATGCAGAAAGAGAATATTACCTATGATTTAGAGGTGATATGTTAGAAATTCAGATGAGGAAAAATGTCAAATCCAAAATATAAAATATTAGCTGTTCCCCGCGGTTTCACCCGCGTTAATTTCGGAGTTCCCGCGGGAATTCTGGATTACAATATAGCCTATGATACTCAAGGATAATGTAGCTTTCTAATGGTGAAATAATTTTTAAAATCGGTCCAGTAGTTTTTAAAATAAATTGTAACAGACAAACAAACAAACAAAAATAAAATCATTCCTCTTTATAATATAAGTATAGAAGACAACTTGAATTTAAAAAAAGAATGACAGATAGAATAAAAAAAACATATTTTAAAAATAAAAAGTATTAGAAATGAGGCAGGATATCGGCTGCCTCGTTACAGACTCTAGTTAAAAAATCATCAGCTAGGTACAGGTTGATATGTTTTTTGAAAAAAGTCACTTTTTACAGAAATAAGGGTCATATTTGTGATGAACTATTGAATTCTGAATCGCTTCTGGCCTGATTTTTTTTAATCCAGTAAATACTCGAGGTAACATTATCATAAGAGAACGAAATATCAGAACGTATTAAACTTGACCTTTGACTAACAAAAAATTGTTTCTAACATAAGTATCTATAATTAGGTAAATGCATACACTTTGTGCACTTAAAAAGTTTTCAGACTGGTTTTTGTTCACGAATTTATTAGTTTCCTTTTACGTGACCTTATTCCGAATCGAATTGAGTAGCGGTAGCTAATAGCACGTAGGTAAAGTTAGGTACACATAGAGATATCCTTACTATTATAAAGGCGAAAGTGAGTTTGTTTGTTTGTTTGTTACGCTTTCACGGCTCAACAGCTCAACGGACCTTCATGAAATTTTGCCTACAAATTATCAGGGATATAGAGAAGGACCGAGGGTACCTTTTGTCCCGGAATTGATGCAGGAACTCCGTTAAATTACCGCGGGTGAAACCGTGGAGATCAGCTAGTTACACATAAAGTAAGTCATAAGTGTAAGTCATAAAGTCTAATATTATAATTTTGTATACATAACACATATATATTATGATTTTCGTTCAGCAAAGCCTTTACTAAGGGTAAGTTAAACATCTGATAAAATACTAACTAGTAATCCTACTAATATTATAAATGTGAAAGTGTGGATGTTTGGATGTTTGTTACTCAATCACGCAAAAACGGCTGAGCGGATTTGGATGAAATTTGGCATGCACGTTGTCAGGTACAGAGAAGGACATTGGGTACTTTTTATCCCGGAATTCTCGCGGGAACTCCGAAATTACCGCGGGTGAAACCGCAGGGCACAGCTAGTACAATAAATCTGAATGTGAAAAAAAAACTGTGGAGCACAGCCTAACATACGGACCAACATAAAAACCGATAAACAAAACTGCAAAAAGTAATAATTATGCCTTCAATTGTTTATTTTTTTATATTTATTTCCAGTGTATCCACTATAGCATGCATTGTTTAATATTTCTTATGATGTAGTAACTACAGACGTTAAAATCAGCGATTTGCTAAACGAGTGCCGCACACCTTTGTAAAAACTAAGCCGCGGTAAGGTATTCAAATAGCGGCAATATTCGGTAACAATTCCTGAAAATCCAAAAAAAAACAACTTTATACATTAACTACAAAGCTAAGTTCGAAAGGTGTTTATATAGAACAAAGGGGACCTTGGACGGGAAATGACAAGCGTGCCGCAAAAACCGATTGTAATGAACATAACAAACGGTTTGCGAAATAACGCTTAGTGAAGCTGGGCGATCTATCTGCGATTATGGTTGTTTTTCGCACAGGTGATAAAAAATGCAGCGGTTGCAACGCTCGTTTATATTTTTGTGTTGAGTTTTACATCAATAAAGTAAATTGAAATGAAAATTATAATTCTTATATTGTATATAAAATATGTCAAAGGAAAAGGTTCTGTATAATAAGTGTGCCCACACTCACGACTTAATGCTGAGTTAAGGTCAATTTTTGGCGTATCACACAAATATTTCATATTTAAATTGTTATTATTACTTAAATAAGTTTAGTTTTAGTTAATTACTGTTTAATAATTTTCGTCTGTGTTATTCTGTGTATCCACTTGTGTTATGTCTTTTTTGCTTAAATAAATCTCTATCTTTCTATCTTCTTTTTTTCTTCATAATGTTGTAGTGTGTAATTTATAATGTTGTCCATATCAGAACACTGATATTTTTACACTAAATATAAATCAGACAGGAAAATTGTACAAAGATATTTGGTGATGATAATAATAGTAATGAAAATAAAAGAAAGAAAACTCTCAGACCAAATAAAAACTAAAGACGGAACGCGTAGAACAAACAAGTGAAGCCAGGAAAAAGACACCATCGCCGTGCACGTACACAGAAACACGCACACACATACAAAAAAAAGACACCATAAATCCTAAGTAAACCTTGCAAATTCATACACTTTCCTAATCACCACATGCATACGCAACCGGCTTCACTTCGTTGTTCGAGACGTTCCGTCTTTAGTTTTTATTTGGTCTGAGAGAAAAATGTAATGTATCGGATAATTCACGAAAATTCTAAATGCCTGTGTCAATTTAACATAAAGTAACGCCATTTCTTTCCTGCCATGCCTAAAGTAGTTGCACTAGAAAAAAAAGTTGCAAATAAAAAATGTGAACGCTTTTAAAAACGCCAATATAAACGTTTACTGACGCCAGTGTGAAAGTGAACGTTACGAAAACACCTTCATGTACATGGGTATTAATATCGAGACAGAAATGATAGAAAATCAACGAGTGTTACCCACCGGCGACCACCGTCAATATGTTACAAGGAGAAATTACATTGCAATCGCACGCGCATAAAAAATAACTTATTTCTTCATATTTTAAGTAATACTGCGTCGCACTTAATTTCTGGTACATTCGAATTTTAGAAACATATACCTACATAAGTGAAGCAAAGTTGTTGTAACAATACACGAGGCTTTGATAAAAGTAATGTTCTTGTATATCTAGGTACCTACTATCACTCAGATATTCCAAGACAATATTTTTTTTTAAGTTTTACGTCTTTTTGTATGGTTCCTGTTCAATCCTTTTCAATATACGCCAAAAGCTTTGTTAAATAAAAATCAATTATAAATATAAAGGGTGAGAAAGAGAATAAGCGCGCAATACAGATAGTTTAAATAAAATTTGATTGACCTTTTCAAAAAGCCTCTTCCGGGATCCCATTTGGATTTCCTCCAGAAAGACTGACTAACGGCTGCCCTCACTCGTTCGTTTTAATGATTACACAAAACAAAACTGCCGCAATCAGAGGCCTTCATTAAATTAATGTTAACTGGCATTAAATTAAGCGGCACGTTTTGTTTTTAAAAACCTTTACTTAAAATTAAGTAATCATTAAAAAGGAGTCGTTTGGTGTGTAAGTGCGGCCGTAATGTTAATTGGCATTTAACTAAGTTTAAGTTTAATTAGTTAAATGCCAATTAACATTAAGCGGCACGTTTTGTTTTAAAAACCTTTACCTAAAATTAAGTAATCGTGTGCGGCCGTAAAAATTTACTCAATAATAGATAATCTTAATTTAATTTTGTTTTTCAATTAATCTATAATAACAGGCAATAAATTTAAAATCACCTCGGGCAGTGCAGATAAGTATATCGGTGTTGAACACAGAACAGACATAAGTAGCATGAACTCTGTTTAATGTGAAAATGCAAACTAGTGTCTCCAAGCGATTCTCGAACGTAAATAATCCTCACTATTATAAATGCGAAAGTGAGTTTGTTACGCTTTCACGGCTTAACGGCTCGACCGATCATTATGAAATTTTGTATACACGTTGTCGTATATAGAAATGATATCGAGTATGTTTATCCCGGAATTCCCGAGGGATTAACGTGGGTGAAACCGCCGGGAACAGTTATTAAATAATTATAATTAATTTAACGAAATATATGCATTTAGCTCCGTTTGTTACGTTTTCACTTAGGGACTGTTATAAAAATCACAGTTCTGATAAATAATATTTTGGAAATTACACTTGAGATGCCATGACCAAAGAAAGTTCTGGAAAAATTAGAGCGTTTGCTCTAACTTCCTTCGTAGCGGTGGCGCGCCTGTCTACCCTGTATTTGCCTCTCTAGATAACATATTATTTTCTCTGTGGACTTGACCAATGATATTACAGTCAAAATGAGGTTGAGGTAATGTCATTCAGTACAAAACATCTATTACATATACCTTGTAAACAAAACCTTTGTTGGAAATTCATGACTTCTGTAATATATGTAGTGTAATATAGAAATGAATTAACTGAAAACTAGAAAGTAGTTTGCTCAGAATCGACTAGCGAATCGATCGCACTATTTTTTTATATAGGTTATATTTTTAATTTTTACTAGCCCATGTACTAGCAAAAAAATTCGAACCAGCGCTTGGAATTTCGTAGACAGGTCACCTCCAAACTGATGTTGAATAACTTTTAAAGTATAAATTTTTTCGACATAAAAAATATTTTAAACATATTATTGTTTATTTTTTTAAATGGGGTGTATCAGGTTTTCCGTTAATTCATTAACACGTTGTATATTGTAATTCATTACGATCGTTCACATATCCGATCGTAGTTATTATAAGTTTTAATTAAAATTAAGTAAGTATTATTATATAAATGTATATAAAGATCGCAAACTAGAAATATGCACCCGTAGAAAAATTAAAGGTTACGAGCAAAGTATAATTTTCACTTGACTTTGATAGGTAAGTACATATTGTGAAACTCACAACTAAGCGGTTTTAAAATAGAGGCACAGCAAGCAAATTGGACGGAGGTAGTCGTAGTTTAAGTCAATTGATAAAGAATAGATATTTTTTTGTAAGCGTGAGATACTTGAATATTTTTTTATTAATGCACTCTACCACGCATGCTGCCTCCTATAATAGTAAAAAAAAAATTCGGCGTCAATATGGACATACCTATCCTATATGTATAAGATGTTGTATATGTTTTAAAGTTCTATTGTTAACCTATTACTGAACTTTTCCGTTTTGTAATATTAGAAAAGATAATTTAAGACTTAAGAGATTCTAATTATAGTTTTATTTTATGTATAGATACTTACGATGATATAAGTTAAAGAAAAAACAAAATGCAAAGGTCAATAAATATATTAAATTGATTTTCTGATTAATAAAAACGTAAATATACGAGTACGAGAGGTTTACTACACGCGTTGTGGGTGGTTAATAAAATTCATGATAAAAGGTAGGTAATATGAAACTGATCATTGATGTGCTTCCGGAAAACATACAGCATTGTTTATGAAGAAGCTGTGTATACTTAGCCTTATCTGTGGTCTGTCTTTATAGATTCAGTAGTTCATCCTTTCACCGCTAGAGGCGCTAGTGGTGCAACTCGCTTGGCGGGGCGAGTGGCGCCACGATTGCGCGCCATCTTTGTTATTCATAGCGTTGTGTACTTTTGCCGAGAGTGGTCATGCTCAATTTAAATCTGATAAATTAGTAAATAATCGACAAAGATTTCAAGTTAAATTTCATTCTTATTAATTTTGTTCACGTAGTGTATAAAGTGTCAGTGTGAGTTTTTTATCGATGTTACTTTCCTAATGGACCCTCCATCTGCGGATGACATGGAAGATCAAGATCCACAGGACGCTTCGAACTCTCCTCCGTTGGAGAGAGAGCTGAGGCAGGAGTTGGAGGACACCCCATGTGACTCACCAGAGAGCGAAACAAACGAGGATTGCCCTCCACCCAGGAAAAGGAAAAGAGTTTCAGAGGTAACAGTTGATCCACGGATCGACGCATTATACAATCAGGTCAGTTTTCTTACGAATTTTATCATGCATCAACAGTGCACAAACAATAACTTGAACACTAGTTCTAGTGATGTGATTACTCAACCTAACAATGTTGACGCTGAATTCTTAACCAATCCGTCTACATCAACACCCATGTCACTAGAACTAGGTGTCTGCAAAACAGACTTCGATGATAAAAAAGTCATCAAACCGGCGGACGGAAATAGGCTAAACAAATTGATAGAACTACAACATTTTAACTCACCTACGTGGAAGCATGTTCGTTACAATAAATGTTTGAATGAGATGATTGCGTCACCAGGTTTTTGTAATTTAAAAATAAATGATGAACTATGTAGTTTGAACAAAGGGAAGGACTATTTAGCCTCCACTGAACAAGTCATAGCTGGTTTAACTAATGCTCTCCTGTACTAAAGAGAATTACTACAATCAGGTTTACAGGATATCGTTGATTGGGCACATAAAAATCCATCAGATTTAAATTCTAACAACCTTTTTAACAAAATTACCGACGCTTTCGGAAAATCATCTCCTTCCTACAAAGTATCCGAACAAGCCTTGCAAATTGCATGTGGTAAAAGAGCTGAATGTATCGAAACCCGTCGTCAAAGATTAATATCCGAAATTTCGGATAAAAATGTTCAAGCCGCACTTATTAATATACCTCCCAGTGAGGAATTTTTGTTCGATAAAACAAAACTATTAGCATTCATCCAAGCCCTCGGAGGGCCACACTTTTGGCTATCACAAACATCAAACCACAGGCCAGAGAAAAGCCAAATTTAAAACGAAAATTTAATGAGGCGTCATCGTCGAAACCATACAATAATTTTCAACAAAAAAATAATTATCAAGATACCCACAAAAAACAACAATTCAAGCAAACGTACAAAAACAAAAGTGACAATAACAAACAGACAAAGAATTATACATTTCGAAACAAAGAAAGAAAAAAATGACTACCCGACATTACGTTTTCAAGGGGGTCATTTAAAAATGTACAAGGATCGTTGGCAAACACTAGGTGCCAACAAATTTATAATGTCAACGATCTCTGGCTCCCGAATACCTTTTTACAAAAAACCTCCTTTAATTATACCGACAAAAAAGATTATGTATCGGTACTCAATCAAAACTTCACCCGAAATGTCTCAAATAATTCAAGACTTGCTAGATCAAAATGTTTTGCATCACGTGGTCAAGAAAACACCCTGTTTTCTCTCCAAGCTCTTTCTGCGGAAGAAAAGCGATGGGACCCTACGCCCGATATTCGACCTTCGAGAGTTGAACGAATATGTAAAGACAAGGCACTTCCGCCTGATTTCACACGCTGCGGTTCCAGATTTCCTGCAACCTGGCGACTGGATGATAAAACTAGATATCTCGCAAGCTTATTTTCATATCCCAATTTCAAAATCACACCGACCGTTCCTGAGACTCAGTTATCAAGGACAGTTATACGAGATGACATGTCTCCCCTTTGGTCTGGCTTCAGCGCCGCGCCTTTTCTCTTCCGTAACATGCTGGGTCGCGGAGACCTTGCGTGCGAAAGGATGTCGAGTTCTAGTCTACCTAGACGACTACCTTTTAGCTCATCAGGATCGATCCAAGCTAAGTCTTCAGGCTGCGGAAGTCGTAAGACACTTGGAACACCTAGGATGGAAAATCAACTTTGCGAAATCGATCTTGACCCCCACACAAGACTTGGAATACCTGGGGATTCGATGGCAAACAGCAAAAAACGCGATGTCTCTACCGTTGAACAAGATAAGCAGTGTCAACGACATATTAGACAAAACCTTGGGGAGGCGTCACATCAACCTTCGTCAGTTACAAAGCCTACTGGGTTCTTTAAACTTTGCCAATTTTGTGATTCCCCGAGGACGACTACACTGCCGCAACACTCAAATCTTCCTGCGACGCTTCGACAAGAGACGACAACGACAAAAACAATCGATTCCTCAAGTCGTTTGTCAAGAGTTGGTGTGGTGGCGCGGAGCAACTCATCACTCATCACTGATACACAAAAAACCCGCCACTCATTTCCTAACAACGGATGCTTCGGATGTGGGTTGGGGTGCACAGTTGGACGGATCTCTAATGTCAGGCGTATGGTCAGTGCAACAAAAACACTGGCACAGCAACAAAAAGGAGTTATATGCAGTATTAGCAGCAATCAGACTAAATATCAACACGTTAAAGCACTCGCATGTACTGGTTCAATCCGACAATCGCACTCTGATTGCCTACATTCAGAAAGAAGGAGGAACCAAATCCTTAGAACTTCTAAATCTGACTTTCAAACTACTGCACCTAACAGACAGATTCAAAATAATGCTATCAGCATATTACCTCCCGGGGAGGTACAACATTATAGCGGACAGGTTATCGCGAGGGAAAAACCCCGCAGAATGGCATCTCTTGCCTCAAGCGACCGCGGAGGTCTTTCAAAAATGGGGTCAACCCGAAATAGATCTGTTCGCGTCACAAAAGACTGCTGTGGTAAAAAATTACGTCTCGTTAGATTGCAAAGATCAATTAGCAAGCTATATAGATGCCTTCAGCAAACCATGGAAGTACGAACTAGCATGGGTGTTCCCACCACCCAACCTCATACCGAGAGTACTGACACATCTAAACAGTGCGACAGGAACTTACCTGATAGTGGCTCCGGACTGGCCGCAGAGTTATTGGCTTCAAGACCTGAAGTCCAGAACACTGGACCAACCACAACAACTCCAGAACCTATCAGAGATCTTGATAGACGTGACAACATCACAGCCACCTCCTCAGGTAGAAACATTAACCCTGAAAGTCTGGAAAATTGGGGGTGGGGTGCGCAAATAAAAGAGTGGTCTACACAAGAAAAAGAATTATTAAAGAAGAGTTGGCGGCAGTCAACTTTAACCACTTACTTGCCTGCAATTAAAAGATGGCTCGCATGGTGCTCTAATTCTAAAGTAGATCCAAAATCTCCTCATCCGGCGGACATTGCTAAATTCTTAATTTACCTCTTTTTGCAAGAAAACTTATCTTATAGCACGATACTTGTTCATAAATCAGCCATTTTCACTTTTTGCGGCCCACATCTAGAAAAAAGCACTTTCTCCAATTTCATTATAAAACATACTATTAAGGCAATTGGGGCAGCTAAACCAAAAGTAGTAAAACCATCACTAATATGGGACCCGAGAATAGTCCTCGATTGGCTTTCAATTAACCCGCACAAAAACTCACTTTTCGATATAGCTCGTAGAACAGCCACGGTGTTGTTGTTAGCTTCCGGACGCAGAGTTCATGATTTGACATTACTAAAAATATCGAACGATAGTTATTTAGATACTGGAGAATACATACTTTTTCTACCAGAATTCGGGTCTAAAACTGACACTCATTCTTACCGTCAATCTGCGTGGAAGCTGTCACAGCATCAAGACAAAAATATATGCCCTGTTACGTTAGTTAGATCTCTCATAAATAAAAGTAAACAAAGACGATCTGATAACATTAAAAATCTTTTTGTGACAATATGTGGTTGTGCTAAGCCAGCCTCACGTACGGTAATTGGCAACTGGGTTCGCTCGGTCCTTCGAGATAGTGGCATTTATGCACCTCCAGGAAGCTGTAGATCAGCAGTTGCCTCATTGGGATGGTTAGATAACGAACCAATAGATAATATATTATCACGCGGTAATTGGAAATCATTAAACACATTTCTAAATCATTATTGTCGTGAGATACAGCTTCCTAAGGGTGACCGAAATTCGTTTTTCAAGACATTTACCCCTTCTTGATTTACAGGGCTTAATAGATGAATAATTATACTAATCATGTAAGAATTTTCTGTTTTTATTACACGCAAAATATTAAGTTTAATTTATTTAAGAATATAAAAAATAAGCAATTTTATTTTTAGTATGATGTTCTAAATACTGTTATAATGGAAATTATTTGTTACAGTGTAAATAAGGTTTTCATCGTGTTATCGTTCTTTATATCATAATACACAGAATTTATTAATGATCATCATAGCGTTGTGTCTAATTTCACCAGCAGATAACAAACACGTCTTCATAAACAATGCTGTATGTTTTCCGGAAGCACATCAATATGACGGTTTTACAAAACAATAAAACCGATATTATGTGCTGAAAAGGAAAACATACAGCATTGTAGGAAGTCCTTCCTGGTGAAGACTATGAATAACAAAGATGGCGCGCAATCGTGGCGCCACTCGCCCCGCCAAGCGAGTTGCACCACTAGCGCCTCTAGCGGTGAAAGGATGAACTACTGAATCTATAAAGACAGACCACAGATAAGGCTAAGTATACACAGCTTCTTCATAAACAATGCTGTATGTTTTCCTTTTCAGCACATAATATCGGTTTTATTGTTTTGTAAAACCGTCATATTATGAAATTTTACATACACGTTTTCAGGGGTACAGAGAAGTACTTTGTATCCCGGAATTCCCGCGAAGATTTCGAAATTAACGCGGGTGAAACGCATTACATGAATTTGCATACTATATGTAGTTAGAGGTATAAAAAAGGATATAGGGTACTTTTATTCACCAAGTCCCGCGTGACCTTCGAAGCTTGAAACAAAAAAAACAACTAAATTTTTTTAAAATGAAAATTTATTAACTCTATTATTATTTAAAAGTTAATGAAATAAATAAATAAAAAAATAAGTAAATTTATTAAAGAAAAGTATGATTGGCTGTGAATTTTATAAGTTATTAGAGAATAGACCTTTATGGATTTAAAATGTTCTGAGATTTCGCAAGTTCATTAAGAATAAAATAAGCTACATTTTAATAAAATATGACATGCTGATTTTGTAAGTAGCGGATCTCTGGTCATCTTATAATACAAGGATTTTATAATACATTAAAATATAAATAAGCTATTAATTAAATATCTAAAAAAATCTTAATATTTTTCTACTATATTATGATTTAAATATATGTAATAATATTTTTTTCTATTTTTATAAATATGTGTTAAAATAGTGTTACTTAACTTATCGATAATAATCTTCTGTCATGAGTCACCAGTGGTTTTAAGGTCTGTCAATTTATAAAATTAGTATAAATATTTTATGTATACTAATTTTATAAATATAAAAGATTTAATTTGATGTATGCTTTTTTAGTTTGTAATGGACAACCTCAAAAACTTTTCTTTACCGATTTTAAAAACTTTTCCACTTATTAATAAACTACCGTGTCCTTGAGTGACAGAGGTAACTTTTGCCTCGGTTTTCCTCGGGATCTCCGAAATTAACGCGAGTGAATCCATGGAGGATTGACTTGTGTCATATACTATAGACGGTGATAGTGAAAAACTCCCGCCGAAAGAAAAGAAAATGAGTAAAATTGCATTCAAAGTTTTTTGAAATGTTAAATACGGGATTTTTCAAAATAACCCATTGTTTTTTAAAAGATCATGAAATTGAGGATAAATCATGATGCTTTGCTATTCTCATATTTTAAGAAAATATAATTTTATTGATCTATTTTCAATGCAATTATGGACCAATAGTTAATTTATCTAAAATTTCGACGTTTTATTTAGTTTCACTTACGAAAAAAAGTAATATTTTTTTAAAATAATATCAGCTATCTTTCAATACTAAAAGCACTTTGACTTCCGGTTTTAATTTCCACTCTGTGTAACATAATAAGCTATTTTTAATGTGTATGATATTATTTAAAAAAGCATAATACCTACGTGATAGTCACTTAAAAAACTTGTGCCTACAATTTTGTGGAAAATGCATATTTTTTATAGGATCGTTTTGAAAATATGTCGCATCGATTTAGATCCGGAAAGTCGTTATAGAGTAGCGATTCAGTTGTACGTTGGCGAGTTGATGCCACCCTCAGTAAATGTAAAACAAACGAAAGTGGAGAAAGAAAGAGAAAGGAGACATACTCGTATACGAAGAAGAAGAAGTGTAATGAATGGAGAAAAAAGACAAATTACAAGTGAAACAGGAGTGTGAGTAATTATTGTCATAGCTATAATGTTAATCTTTACAATATGCGTAGTAAGTACGTATGTAATAACTTTTATCTATACATATAAAAATACATGTTCTGACTGATTTATTATATTTACTAGCTGTCCTTCGCGGTTCACCCGCGGTAATTTCGGAGTTCCCGCGGGAATTACTTCTAAAATATATTCTTCTTTATACCCCTGACAACGAGTATTAATAACAAAATTTTATGGTGATCGGTTCAGTCGTTTACGGGTGATGCCGTGACCTAGGGAAATAGGGATTCATTTATATATTTATTTTTCCAGAGATTAACGGTAAAAAGCCTGATTTATTTTAAAATTCAACCATTTGTGGTTGTATTTCAGAAGTAAAAAAATTTAATTTTGTATGGAAGAACCGTTTTTTCAAGTCATTGGAATCAGTATTTCGATCTTCTTTAAAAAAAATATCACATTTTTTATGGATTTCTGGTAATTCAACCCTTAAGGTCATTGGTTTGAAAGAGATTTGAGACGATTTGAAACATAATAAAGTTAAGTCTTCTAGGCGTGATAGTAACGTAAGCGCACAACGAAACACCGCGGTAAAATTTAAATAAGTAATACAATTAGCCATAAATTTAATTTGTCGCACTCGTTTAAGTCTAATGTATGAACCCAAGATTAGTGTTCCATATCAGGGCTTTACCTTGGACATCGGATTCAGACCGTAACTTTGTCACGACTTTAGTTAGAATGTTATTTGTTTTTAACAATGCTGACAATTAAGGAAATATTGTTAAAATAAATTTTGAATAAATAGCATTTGAATACTCGGACGTCGCATTCCCGTCATATTTATGAAAGTGAATTTGTTAATTTGTTTGTTTTTTACACTTTCACGCCTTAACGGCGCAACCGATCATCATGAAAATTCCCGCGGGAACTCCGAACTTATCCCGGGTGTAGTACATAAATAAAAATTTCAGTTGAAATTTAATGTATTATAAATGTAAAATAATAACCGAGTGAATGCTAAATTTGTGTTCAGCTCGTATTGCATTTATGTGCTACAGAACTAACGATATAATATTTCAGGATTTTTGATGGTTTGATTGAATGCTCATAAGGCAGAAACTAAAGGGATTTGCGTGTAATACGTGGCAAATTTATTCAAAGCAGCTTGGGTATGACCTGGGTATAGATCCTACTTTTATCTCAGTAAGTAGAGTTTCATGAGGAATTCCGAAATTTACGACGAGCGATGGTAAATCCATGAGCAACAGCTAGTCTAGTTAGTTCTGCTATTGACATGTAGAAGTTATACATAATACTACTTTTTAATAAACACTGGCTGTTCTCCGTAGTTTTGGGGTACCCGCGTTCTTATCGGAGTTCCTGCGGAAACTCCAGGTACGAAGTAAAAAACGTATCCAAAATTAAGAAAATGGTGCTAAAGTGTACGGGGTAATAACGTGTATGCAAAATCTCATGATGATCGATTGAATAGTTGTGAGGTGAAAGCATGACAAACAAATAAACTCGCCTTTATGATATGATATGAATTCTACAGCATTTGCAACTATAATCCCTAATTCAACATGGTTTTTTAGTTATTTACATACTTTTCTAATCTTTCTAATTTAGAGATGCCGCAAGGCATTAAGTTCGCCATTTGTACCTGGTGTGCAAAAAATAAAGTAAATATATATAATTATTGAGTAATTTTCTCTCTCCAATAAATCTTTCTTTCTTTCTTAATATCCGCATATCTTCATTGGTAAAAATTTCAGGGTGTTCCAATAATCCAGCTACCATTCAGTTAATTAATTTAGTAAACTGAGTGTTCAGTCCAGTTTAAAGATTTTTAGAAACTAATAAATTTTAGTGTGTGTAAAGAAAAAGCAATGTAATTTATTCGTAACTAGCTGTGTCCCGCGGTTTCATCCGCGTGAGTTTCGGAATTCCTGCAGGAACAATTTTTTTCGAAAATAAAAGTAGCTTAGTTAGTTAGTGAAAGTCCCGTTAAAATCGGTCCAGCCGTTTCAGAGATTATCTGGAACGGCACGCTTGAACAAACAGACAGACAGATAGGCAGATAGACAGACAGACAGACAAAAATAAAAAAATAAACCTTTTTTATGTAAGCACGTGGGTATTAAGTACTTTCATATGCGTTTAGTGAAAAGTTGTTAATTTGTAATTTCAAACAGACACTTCAATTTTATTTATCAGTTCAGATTTATAAAAATAAGTATTGTCTAAAGTCTAAACCAACAGGAATTATAATAATGCTTTATTTACGTAGTTCTGAATACTTGGTTTGGTAATAATCATAAATTTACATTTCAAATTTTAGACAGTATATGTACAACTTTCGTCAAAATTCATTATACAATTACCTACAATAATTTATTTGTTATTTTATTTTTGTCTGTATCATTACAATGCAATGCCTTTTTTATAATATTTTTATTATACTGGAACTTTCACGAGCGCGCGCATAACTATTCGCCAAAGTTTCATCGTAATCGGATAAATGGTATTGGATGGAATGGCACAAAATAACAACACGTACGTTGGGCTAAGAAATAGGAAGTTTTGCTATTTTTTGTTTTTATCCTTTTTTCCAGCTCACCATTTTTTTGGCTGAAACTCTTTCCAACCGACCAAGAAAAAAATGGATATGTTTTCATGTCAAGACAATAACCCAATTATGTTTACACTAAACGCATATTCAGAAAAGGTTTTTTGTATTTTGAATGAATACCATGAATTTTCACCACGTTTTCATCGGTGTCAATGCCAAGTTTTCTTAAGGAACTCTTTGCAAATCCATAAAAAAGTTCAAGTTTAGTAAAAAGTTAATATCTGCAGTTCAATTTGCATGGATTTCGGAATGACCTGAGGAACTTTATGTTGGGAGGTGAAAACGATCTTACAAGAACACTGTTGTTTCTTATCAGTGAAAGAATATTTAGAATCGATTCAGTAGGTCCAGAGATTACTTGTTACAAAAAACTTTTCGTCTTTAATTGGCATAGTATATACGGAACCTCGGGCTGAAGATTGAGGAGACAAACAGAGCATTTCGGCTCAGCAGAACTATCGAAACCGTATCCCCTCGAAAGCGAAAGTGTAACATAGTCCTACAGCGGCGTCATTTTTTTATTCGCTCGGCCGCTCTTTCTGCGCATATATATACCGAGACTCCGGAGCAGAACACATCACTCGCATTCAGGACCTCACTGACTTCAGTGCAACCTACAAACGCAGCATCATGAAGCTTATGGTGTGTTTACATATACAAAATATATAATATATATCAATACGAAAATGCTAAATAAGTGATAGTGTTCCTAATATATCGGCAGTGAATCAGATCGAATTATGTGATAGTGCAACCATATCCATTTTGAATACAATTCAATTTCGAAGTTATAGATTTCAATTTTCTGGGATATAAGTTTACGACGCGTGTTATAAACCTACCTCGTCCCACATCTGTCGTGTTGTGCAATACGGAAATATTGCGTGCCCGCTTTGTGTCCACCAGCGATGTTAACTTGACCAGCCATTACTCTGAAGGCTTTCCTTACTAGTTAATTACTAATTACTCAGTTGTCGATTCCATTGTATCTAATCGCCGTTTATTTACGTTATAATTAACGAAAAAATTTCTTTCGCAGCTCGCGGCCGCCAGTCTGGTGGCTCTCTTGGCATTCTCGCACGCTGAGGATGCCAAGGCAGCAGAAAAAGAAGTGGCAGTGACCGACAAAAAAGCGGTCTCGGATGATGATAAGAAACACGAAAAGAGAGGACTCTTCAACATCGGCCTGGGATACGGTGGTGGTCATGGAGGTTTCGACGGCGGTTTTGATGGTGGATTTGGCGGCGGCTACGGTGGCGGGTATGGCGGTGGCTACGGCGGTGGCTACGGCGGTGGCCACGGACACAATGAGGTGCACAAAACAATCACCGTCGTCAAAAACGTTCCAGTTCCCTACCCAGTAGAGAAACACATCCCCGTCCCAGTGGAAAAGCAGGTACCTTATCCCGTGAAAGTACACGTACCCCAACCCTACCCTGTTGTCAAACATGTGCCTTACCCAGTCAAGGAGTATGTCAAAGTGCCCGTCCACGTGCCCCAACCCTACCCAGTTGAAAAACAAGTACATGTACCCGTCCACGTCCCTGTCGACAGGCCCGTACCTTACAAAGTGTACGTTCCCCAACCCTACCCGGTCGAGAAACACATCCATGTGCCCGTCAAGGTGCCAGTACCAGCTCCCTATCCAGTTGAAAAGAAGGTCCCGTACCCGGTGAAGGTCCCAGTCCATGTGCCAGCTCCCTACCCGGTGGTGAAAGAAGTGCCTTACCCCGTGAAGGTGCCCGTCGATAGGCCCTACCCCGTCCACGTTCCCAAACCTGTGCCTTACCCCGTCGAGAAGCACGTACCTTACCCAGTCGAGAAGCCCGTGCCTTACCCCGTCAAAGTGCCCGTCGACCGTCCAGTGCCCGTGCACATCGAGAAACCCGTGCCCTACCCAGTGAAAGTGCCAGTACCCGCGCCGTACCCCGTCGAGAAGCACATCCCGTACCCGGTTGAGAAACACGTGCCTTATCCAGTCAAAGTGCCCGTTGACAGGCCTTACCCGGTCCACATCGAGAAGCACGTGCCCGTTCACGTCGAGAAGCCTGTACCTTACCCCGTGAAGGTGCCGGTCCCCGTCTACGTCGGTCATGGTCACGAGGATAACCATCATGGTAGCTATTAGAGGCTGCAGGGAGCAGTTCTGAATGTGATATTATATAAATATAAGTCTAGCACTAGATGATGAGCGCGGGCCGCGTGATCGAACATCAAAGAGGATAGTGGTGTTCGAACCAGATCCCTGGATGTCTTTTTTCACGGCCCGCGATCGATCCGCACTGATTGTAATACTCTTTTTATTTTAGTCTCTTTTTCTTTGTTGAAACTATTTCTTCTCTACTTACGAATAAGTTTAATACCTAATCGGTGACTGTTACGTTATGGCGTCTTTTGAGTTGATGTACCTGTTATAAATAAATATATTATGTATATATATCTACTTATACATAGTTTATAAAAAATATTCTGTCTCCGTTAAATAAAAAAAAAACAACTACATGGTATTTAAATTTTTGAAATACTCGGAACTGAAATAAAACAATAAAGTTTGGCCGCAAGGTCAGCGACAAGTAACTAATTTCTTTGTTTGTTTTTTATTCTTCGTGTCTTGATGTAGCTGTATATTTGTTATATTAAAATTAAGGACAGTAATAATGTAATGTGAGGTTGTAATACGTGGGGATGTTACGAAATAACCGTAACAGTATGGCCTAGTTTTCGCATCGCGAGCCACTCGGGTAGCAGATTTGCGCTATATGACGAAACCTCGGTACATTTGCTATCTAGACAATATAAACCTTACGGGGAGCTATCGTTGTTTTGCGTAACGCAGTTAAGTAAATGATCATTAACTGCGGCGTAGTGCGTACACGCATTACGATGTGAGGTAGCGGAAGTTTTTCTCTTTAGCCTTGGAAAGCTTTGCCGATTATAATTGGTTTTATAATTACAAGCGTTGCTCACTAAGTATATTATTGTCCATGAGTTGGTAAGACACAGTTGTGATGAAACGGTGCAGTGGTTGCACAAGATTAAAATTTTAACAGCATGCATCTATTTACTTAGTATCGTTAGTAAAATCTAGAATACACTTGCTTGTATACTGACTAAACTTCATGAGCCTTCTCGTAAAAAGGCTGATTAAAATTGTTGTTATATCTTACATAAACAACGCAGAGTGCAGCGTTATCTGACATCGACAAACTTTACAGTACCTAGAAATATTGAAAATAAACAAGAAGGAGATAAATATTCAAAATGAGCAATCGCTCAAGTGTATTAAGTAAAATGTATTTAGTAAGACTGACCAAGTGATAGGTAAGTCATGTTACAAGCAAACTCTACATTTAAGTCAAATATACACTCGAGTAAACGACGCACCGTAACCGAACGATTTCAGTGTACTTATTGGTTACAAAATATGTTTATGACTTGCCTGCGATTTACTATGCAATAGACTGTTAACGACAGTTCTTTATGTGGCTCATGAATGTATTGCTTCTAACAAAATTGGATTGAGGGTTTTTTTTTTGCATGTACAGTAACAATTGTAGTAGGCGCACAAGTCGACAAAGACCGCAACATCCGATGGATTTTTATTTTTAAAATAGCGGCACGTAGTTTTATACAGTAAAAGGTTAACAAGGTAAGCGTTTGACTACAGTTCAAGGCCTTTATTCTTTATGACCAACAACATTCCTTGCCTATAACGCGCGTAAAAACATATTTCCGACCGCTCCAGATGCTAAAATATTAGAAATTAATATTCTGTAAACAATAACACACGTTGTAAACGTATTTTTTTAAAGTGAAACTTCTTTGATGGCGAAGAAAAACCAATTTTTGTGGCTTCTTATCTTTTTGTGGTCATATTAACGCAACATGTTATGGTCATAGTGAATAAAGGCCCAGCTGGTATTGAAGATAAACATAAAGGCCGGAACCCTTATTCACTATGACCACAACATGTTGCGTTAATATGACCACATAAATTGTTTTTCCTTCGTACTCCAAGAAGTGTCAGTTCAAAAAAATACATTCTTAATGTGTTTTATGGCATATAGAATAATAGTTTCTTATATTTTGGCATCTGGATTGTGTTTTGGGATGCGCGTTATTGACAAGGAATGTTGTTGGTCATAATGAATAAAGTATGGCCTACAGAAAAAAAATAAAAAGTACCTACATGTTATAATACTAGCTGGTGCCCGCGGTTTCACCCGCGTCAATTTTCAACGAGATTATCGCGAACAGACAGACAGACAGAAAAGAATTTTAAAATCTTTTTTTTAAGCTTGGCTCTTTTATCACCCCTCTCAATTTTAGGTAAAAATATTCTATGTACAGAATCGAGCGGGTTCTACTCTTTAGATGTACTTAGTATTTATGTGTAAAGTGTAAACTGTACTATAGTATAGGAGTCACACGCCAGTGCTGATATGTGACGGAGTTGAAATCGCTGCTGGTTGGCACATCGCCTAATAACACCTCAAGCTCAACCACTTTACTATCTGATAATTGTCTGTACTCTAAGCAAGGTTTAAGTTATAGTAACAAGCCAATTACTGACTGAAGAATTTGGACCAAACAAGCATGGGAATGATAATGAAAAAGATTAAAAGAATGACAATAGCAATCAGAATGACACAGTGAGGTTTTATAAAAATTAATCAGTTTTTAAAAGCCTGAAAAATTATAAAGGCCCAATATAATAGTTACCGAATATGTTTGATTAAAATTCTGAATAATAAAGTTGTAATGAAATACGATTAAGTTAACTAAAACAGCTTCTGTTTTTATTGCAGAATGCTTGTATTGTAACTTACAAACGATGATAACTTAAAGAAAGAAACTTAATTCAGTAAAAAAAAGGATTGATATTTACTTAAATATTGACAAAACTAGAATTTCACTTAGCTGTGCCCCGTGGTTTCACTTAAGTGAAACATTTTTATAAAATTATTTCACAGTTTATTTTCCCGACATCTGATTTAAATGAAACAAAGCCTAAATGTTGCTCGAATAAGCTTAATCTACCTGTGAAAACCGCAAAATAATCCAACCAGTAATTTCGAAGATTAGCGTGACCAGACACGGGGATTCTAGTTATTACGCGCGCGAAAACAGTCATCCACACCGCATACAGTTATATATGTACTCGTATATATGTATAGAGTTTTCATAAATGAATATTTTTTTTCGACATAATGCCTTAAGCGACAAGCATTTCAATTATATCGTTTCACTAGCTGTCCCCGCGATTTCATCCGCGGTAATTTCGGAGTTCCCGCGGTAATTCCGGGAAAAAAGTGCTGTAGTTTACGGTGATAAGAAGTTTCCCGCATTAATTCCGGAGTTCCCGCGGGAATTCCGCGATAAAAACCAGTTAAGTTGGACCATATTATAAATGGTTACAAAATTTTATCAAAACCCGTTCGGTAGTTTCGGAGTCCATCGCGGACAAACAACGTGACACGTGATTTATATATATTAAGATTGTATGTAAGCTCACGTGCGTCTCACGGAGGGTAGGCAACTACTATGCTAGAATCGTTTAAAATCTCTATTTTAAATTAGTCATAGTTTCTAACTCGGATTTAAACATAGATTGCGAGAATGTTTTGGTGTGCATTGTATATGTGGATATAATTATTTATTTAAAAAACAAAACGCAATTATATTTTTAGAGTTTCACTAATTGGGTGTTGATTAGTATCTCGGATGTTTTTTGAACAAAGAAAATCAGTGTAAGCATTAATTACCTACGATAATTATTCTCTACTGTTTTTTCCGTAGTGTTACAAGGTTTCTATACGTGTTTGCAAGGTCGGCAAAATTTATTCAATTTCGTGGCATCTTTAGACCACCTGAGTAGGTCTAAAGAAGCCACGAAATCAAATATTATTTTTCATCAAAGGTATTGCTCTCTGAAGGACCTCAACCATCTGTATCTAACTGGCTCCCACGACCTTTATCAGATCGTCAGACCATTTGGCGCTTATTGCTGAAACTTTTTTCATATTAAGTTTAAATACAAACTGCTATACAGTTTGCTTTTGGCAGACCTTTGTAACATGTAACATCCTGCTAATATTATAAATGTTAAAGTGTGGATGTTTGGATGTTTGGATGTTTGGATGTTTGGATGTTTGGATGTTTGTTACTCAATCACGCAGAAACGGCTGAACGGATTTGGATGAAATTTGGCATGCACGTTGTCAGGGATACAGAGAAGGACATAGAGTACTTTTTATCCTGTAATTCCCGCGGAAACTCCGATATTGCCGTGGGTGAAACTGCGGGCACAGCTAGTGTATCTATATGTTTTGGTAAATAACAAAAATGCTCCAACTACCTTTGCAACGGTGGTGCGCCTGCACCGCCTACAATATTTATTTATTTATTTATTCTTTATTGCACAGTGTGTACAAATGGCAAACTTAATGCCTTGCGGCATTCTCTACCAGTTAACCATTGGGTAGACAGAGAGATATAGAAGATCGGGTGTGCAAACAAAACAATGATTCTCTCTAGTAAATTTATATGCTCAGTGGGTGGCACTCAGTGAATTCGTCCATCTTGAGACACCGAGGTATTTGTAACAAGAATATGTATATTACGTATTATAGTCAGTGAACGAAATAATTCAGCGTAATTCACCAACAAACAAATCAAGTCGGATGGCGACTCCTTTCTCTCCTTAACTAGATCTTTGGTCCGCATGGTATGTGCAATTCGCTCAGTCGCCTGCGATTATACGAGTAATAGTCATCTGCATTGTGTAAGCAGATTTGATTTATGACACAGAACAGAAAATAACAGATAGAAGGGACATTAACTTAGTTTAGTATGAAAACAGATGAAAACCAGTGTCGCCGGGTGATTTTCGCGCACAAAACTATTCATCGCACATTAAGACATTCATTAACGTAAAGAAATGTATTAAACGCTTTATGGTTATATTTTTAATTATTCAATGTTTTAAAAATTCACAGTTTTTACAATATTTTGGTAATAGAATGGGATGGCAGCAAAATAAGTTTTGGGAAAGTTAGAGCATTTGCTCTAACTTCATTTACAACGGTAGTGCGCTTGCCCCACCTACACGTCCTCTCTATAGTTAATATATGTGCTCTGTGATTTATACTGTCCAATAGTGACTATAACTCATCCTGCAGGAAGTGCGGCGTAGAGGTGGAAACAATGGCACATCTTATGTGCGAGTGCGATGCCTTGGCTCGTAAACGTATGGACCTCCTGGGGACGGCTTACCCAGAACCAGAGGACTTTAGGCTCTTACCCCTCCACTGCACACTAGCCTTCGCCGCCGAGGTTTTCAGGGAGTAGAGGGAGGAGCACAGGATGGGGATGGTACAAAAGATCCCAAGGGTCGAAGTGCCGAGGCTTTGCTATGCTCACCCCATTGTCTAAGATAAGATAACTATAACAGACCCTGCTAGGATTTTCAGAGACATTTTCCGAGATAAAAGTACCCTATATCCTATTCTATGACTTAAAATAATGAATCAACAAATATGAATAGCGATATTAACGACCATTTTGTTTCACTAAGCTATGCCATAGACTAGAGAACTGTAGTGTTACAAATAATGAGAGTAGACTTGTAGGTTCATTCTATATTTCTGATTGATCCACGTTGCAGGCTTGTAAGGATTTTTGGGGCACCGCACCTTTAGACCTACAGAAAAATTTCTGTTGACCGCAGCCGCTTTGGCTCTTTCTAGAGAGGTCAATTTCTTTATACCTCTCTATGAACCATACTTAATGCAAGAATCCTTAGCCGAGAAATTAATTTTTAGAAGGAAAACGACTTCATACAATTTATCAAACTTGATTTATCTATTCTAATGTATGTTTGTGTATCGAAAACTTTTTTCGTGTACTGTCTCTAGCGAAAAGGTTAAGGAAAATGTAACGTAACCATCGCACTCGACTCGTCTGACCTTCACCTATTGCGGGTCAGTGACTTTTGCTCCTCGACTGCTGTAGCCATCTAACATGAAGCTCTATTCCGTTGGCACAAAGCATAAATTTTTTCAAAGATTTCTTCTTTTTTTTACTATGGAATTTCGCACATACCATAGTCTAGGTAGCCAGTAACATTTTTTAGCCTCATTATACGGTTTTAGACTCTATGGTGCTATAGATTTCTAAACTTTTCTGAAATTACCTGATTTATTTTAATAAACACATGGAAAAATGCTTCACTAGCGCAAGATACAGGCGTAATACACAATTAAAAATATGATTTTTAGCTTTCTTTAATAATAAAATAACAAATTTAAATAAAGTATTTGAAATTAGTAATAGCAGAGTTTGAAGCACTGGGTAATTCACGTTTTAAGTCCCATTTTTAAGTTTTTTTTTGTACAGAGAATAATTTAATATTATGTAGGTAACACTTATGCTCACCACCATCTATGGAAATCTGTAACAACTACAAGGTCCTTTCACTATGACCATAACACGTTGAGTTAAGATAAGACGCCACAAAAATTGATTTTCTCCCACGATAAAAGAAGTTTCAGTTTAAAAAAATACGTTTATAACGTGTGTTATGGTATACAGAATATTAATTTCTAATAGTTTGGCATCTGGAACGATCGGAATTGTGTTTTTAGGACGCGCGTTTTGAGCAAGGAATGTTGTTGGTCATAGAGAATAAGGGCCCAGAGCTCTGCGCCTACGCATCGTCGGCCTTGAAAGCTTCTATTCACGCACAGATTTCCATAAACGTTCTTAGCTCGCATCACATAAGATCTTATTTGCAACGTGTCAAAGATCACTTTCGTTGTCGATACCACTTTTAATTTCGTCGTACTAGAAGTACACTTACGTTCGCGGCCTTGAAACGTATTCGAGTGGGGTATCTTAACCTTTCTCGCTGACGTCACTCGAGCGTCACAGAGCGATAAGTATTCGTTCAGCGTTTTACGTGTTTCGATCGGAACCGTTAGAGAATGTTCCCGAAGTGGTTACGCAACGGAATCGTTGCGTTCCTTCGATATAGCTCACTAGCCGTTTCCTACGATTTCGTTCACTGAAATTTCGGAAGTTACCTACTCAGAAACTCTGATCATAACTCAACTCTAACACGAACTACTGTCTCTACCAAACAAATCTTCTGTGGGAAGTTACTTAAATCGATAAATTCATTTAAAAGTACCACAATAACCAATAGATTCACCAGCAATTAAAGATTTGACGAAAAATTCGGTTCGAACTAAATAAAAATTGATAATTAGGTACTATAATAGGTTTAACACGGTGGCTCTATTTTTCAATAAGTCAAGAGTGGCTGCTTCTTAAACTGATGTCTGCGTCAGTTTCCCATTAAAGCGCCTTTTGATTAAATTATTATGAATAGAAGGCTGAATTAGTAAGTACATACTTTGTATCTCGTAATTCCTGCGGGAACTCCGATATTAACACGGAGAACAGTCAGTTTATTATTATGATTACCTACCTATGGAATTCTTTATGTCATTGACTGTAACAAAAACGTTAAACGCACGATGCAAGCAGACAACGTGATTGACAGCTGGGTTCTTATTCACTCTGACCAACAACATTCCTTGCCCATAACGCGCGTCCTAAAAACACAATTGACTATTTGACTAAGTTTTTTTTAGTCTGTCGTGTAGATTAGTAAAAAATATTGAACACGTATTTTTTCTTTTTTTACGTAATCAAAAAATAACGGCGTAGCATTGTGTTGAAATTTCGCGTGACGTCATAACCCGGTGCAGTTTGTACGGGGCTTATACCGAAATGAAGTCACGAGTCCCCCACCCTAAACTTGAATGCGCTTTATTTATGTTTATTTTCATTAATTGGAAAAGGAAAAAAACTTATCTATTATTTTTTTATTTTCTAACTGACGGACTAATTAGAATTTTGATTTTCACACTCTGGAGAATACCCATACCGCTCCAGATGCCAAAATATTAGAAATTAATATAATGCATA
Source organism: Zygaena filipendulae (assembly GCA_907165275.2). Taxonomy (NCBI): domain Eukaryota; kingdom Metazoa; phylum Arthropoda; class Insecta; order Lepidoptera; family Zygaenidae; genus Zygaena; species Zygaena filipendulae. The sequence continues at coordinate 12,378,328 of OU015657.1, read as the reverse complement.
CCATAACACACGTTGTAAATGTATTTTTTGAAGTGAAACTTCTTTGAGCTCGAGGAAAAGACAATCTTTGTGGCGCGTTATCTTAACGCGGCTTGTTATGGTCATAGGGATAAGGGCCCTGAGCAGTCGCAGCCATCCCGTTGCGTATCACACCGTACCCGTTGTATACCCGTAGCGGACAAGATCACAAACGTCTCCTCTAAGGCCTTTTGCACATTATGAGAAATTTTCTTGTCTTACATGCTTACGACCAAAATTACTATGCACGTGTCTTATCCGACGTTTCTTGTAATATGTACGGCTCCATATAACAACCAAAGCGTCTGGATGTCTTGTAAGACATAAGAACATTTCTTATTAAGTGCAAAAGGCCTTACAGACTCTCGTAAAACGCGTTACGAAATTTTAGCGTTAATTCCCGCTCTAACGTAATTTAGCTCCGCGATACTCTAATACCTACGAAAGCACTTTCACTATTACACAGTATACTAGCCGTGCCCGCGGTTTTACCCGCGGTAATTCCTAGATAAAATTCTCTGTATTCCTCACAAAGTGTACGCAAAGTTTCGTGGTGGTCGGTTGAGCTGTTAAGCGGTGAAAGCGTAACAAACAAATAAAATCACTTTCGCATTTATAATACTAGTAATTAATTATATAGTAGGTATAGTATACACACAGATAGTCTAACTAGAGATCAAATAAACAAAATTTTAACAAAAAAACTGACTTCAAGAGTTACGTTGTCTGTCTCCAAAACTCATCATCAGATCTATATGAAATTTAAATGGATCCTTTTCGGAATAAACCCTTTTTGATCAAAAAAAGTATTTTGCAAATCCGTCTATATAATATGACAGAGTTATGCCTGAACATACATCTATCTATTCTTTAATAAAAGTACAAACCGCGATTCTGTACACTGAATATTTTTAACAAAAATTGACAGGAGGCGATAAAGGAAGAGTAGGTAACCAACCACAAAAAAGAGGTTTATAAAAGTTTTTTGTCTGTCTGTCTTTTCGCGATAATCTACGAATCTACTGAACGGATTGTCATGCGGTTTTCACAGGTAGAGCTTAGCCATATAGGCTTTGTTTCATTGAAAAAAGGGATCGAGATCTATGTAAATTATGAAGTACTAGTAGAAATATATAATACCTAGTATATGTAAGTCAAGACAACGCCATCTTTTAAAAAAATATTAAACTAATGAGCATATAGTTGACCGTTAGGTAAATACCCGGTGGCAAAGAAATCTTCAGTGAAAGGTAAAAAAATATATATTTGAATGTGTACGATATGGAGTTAGAAGTCTACGCTGCTTTAAGATGGTGGCGGTAGTGTGTTAGAAACAAAATAGCTATATATATAAATGTATCCTTCTTTCTAAATACTACTTCAATCTTATTGAATCTATAAATCTTAGCTTAGAAAGGTTTAAATAATAACTACAAAAGCTAACTAGATCAACGGATTAATTTTATAAAGCTCAACGCTCTCAGACTCTCAGTACCTGTAGGTAACTAGGTAACTATTCTAAAAACTTTTATAAGAACTAAGTTGGTAATATTATGGTGAATATTGTTTAAACTTATCGAGACTTAGGTGTGTAGGTTTATTATCAAAGTGTGTAATTACAAACAAAAAGAAAACATTACAAACATACACTTCAATGTTATATATATAACATTGGTCCGTGGGGTCCTAGCGCTATAAGGCTTTTTAAGGAAATAGCAAAAAGGTTAGTCGACATCACAGGAGACCGAAGAGCTGGCAGCTACCTCGGACAAAGAATTAGCCTAGCTATTCAAAGGGGAAACGCTGCCAGTATCTTCGGAACCTTGCCTAAAGGGGCTCCTTTTAATAATATATTTTAGCTTTATTTTAGGTTAGGTTAAGTTTAGGTTTATTATTATGTATTAATGTTAACATATTGCATATTATAGGTACGTAGGTAGGTACTTACCAAAAACTCATGTATTTGAGATGAGGATGTTGTATGACTTACCTGAAAAAAAAAAAACTTTATTGTAAGGTACACAAAATACTACAAAAAAAAGTTCTACAACAACATACCAGAAAAGCAGTTTTTGACACTTTTATTAAATTTTTCAATCAAATTCAAATCCCGCACAATATCTAAAAAGATAAATGATCAATTTTATTTATACCGGGTGGCGCTAGATCATTCCTGTAAGAACCTTAATTTGTCTTACGAATCCTAGCACCATCTGTTTTAAGTAGATATAATGATTGTGTTACTTTTATAACGTGTGATATCATGAGCTGGAAACAGAGATGTTTTTTCTTATTCTGAATTTTAGATTGACAATCAACTCATTGCTCATCGTTAAACGCCAAGGTGTTTCTTTACGGGTGTTTATCAGGTTTTAATACCCAAGCAGCGGGTTTAACTTTTCACCCGGTCGATTGCTCATCTACAACGACAATGCAAAATGGAGGGGCATTGGCCCTTAGGGTTACGATCTGAACGCGCGTCGGAAACTAAAATCAATATTTTTAATGGAGGTAATTACATAAATATATTATATTCCGAAGGGTTCCTTCAATGCGTCCCTCTTTTAATCTTTCATCCTATTTAAAGGTCACCACGCGGGTGTAAAGGTGACCCCAAAAGCATTTTTCCTTCAGTAAGTAGGTACCTATACGAGAATCAGGTCGTTCCACCACTTGATTCCGTTAATCTATAGTTAATTACAATAATTAATTGCCCTTAATTCGTGGTAATGTGGTGGTAATGTCGAAATTCATTGGCATAATTAGTGCGGAAACTTAATGCTTCCAAAACAGTGTACTTTGTGGAATTTTACGGAAACGGTTAAGTAAAACTACCTAAATTATTAAATACTAGCTGTTCTTCGCGGGTTCACCTGCGGTAATTTCAGAGTTCCCGCGGGAATTTCGAGATAAAAATTACCCTATGACCTTCTCTGTACTCCTGACAATGTGTATGCAAAATTTCATGATGAGCCGTTCAGCCGTTGAGGCGTGAAAGCATAACAAACAAACTCACTTTCGCATTTATACCTAATATTAAGTAAGGATTCTGAAATAAAATTCTGTCTTTTGACCTCTTGTCTTTTGTATTGAAACGATCGTCGTCGTTCGAGTTCGAGTACATGTTTTCTCTTAGGGTTTTTTGCTGGAACTTGCGATGATTTACCAAAAGTATAAGATGTTGTTATAAGTTTTACTTCTGGTTTATATAAAAACCCTTTATTTTAAAACCCTTTGGCCAAACGTTGCTTCATAATCATCTCTTGGAAGCGAAGTTATGGGCATAGGCGTTACACATCTGGTAAACTTGTTTCATTTATAGTCTTGAAGAGATCCAAATCATAGCTTTTAGGGAACATAAACTGTAATAAGTCATTGCAATCCTTAGCGGATCTCATAACGAAAGAGGAAGCAAAACTCTTCGTAGCTAGTAAGGTGAATGCTTCACAAAAACACGAGTATCGATAAAATGTTATGGGAAGCATACCTGGTAACGTCATACAATAATAATCGAAAAAATGTGGAAGTGATCGATGCTGTTTTACGCTGAATTACGTGTGTGGTTGGCTTAAGTGTTGCGTTAGTATGTCGGTTTGGTTAGATGATTGCAGTTCAAAGTTGGTACATTTGAGACAAAAATTCATTGCCGATATGACGTGGAAATTTTGAATCACGCTGATCCCTTTGTCTCCTGTTTCTTGCTATTAATGTTTTATAATATATTATTATTCTTCTTCTTCTTGCTATTAATGTTTTATAATTTGTATATTAATGTTTTATATAAGACTAGCTGTTCTCTGCCATATAAACCACGTAAATTTAAAAGGCGGGAAATGAATGAAATACTTTCACCGATAATAATATATCTGTCAAATTTCAGGTTCATAAATTAGTCAGTGAGTGATCTTTCGTCAACAAAACTTTGTTCTATTGAAAAAATCCTCACTAAATAAAAAATGCTTTTAAATAATTTAAGATTTAATAAATATAATTTTTACAATTTCTAACACTTCTGTAAATAATCATACGCAGTGAGTACTAATAACTAATGCAATTAGATTTGACGGAAGAGTGAAGCAGGCGGCGATCATACGTCAACTACTCGATATATTACGTAATGAGCGAGTGATGTTCCACAGTCGATAAATTAATAACTAGTTGAATTATTATCGCACGTAACCAGATTATCAATGAGTATCCAATTATAGTATAGTTAAAGTGTTATATATGTAGTTAAAGTATCTATAGCAATTTTACAAAGTTGCTATACTTCATTATTAGACCAGTGAAATTAATGATAGGTGGTTTCAGTGTATATTTTGAACATATTTTTGTGTTCTGTTATATTTTTATGTGTGTACATATGTTTATATTTGGACTTTTTACTGATTGTAGCAGAACCATGCCACGAAAATACCACAGAAAGGAAGGAGTGCGAGCTCGAGTATGTTCTTGGACTACAGAACAATTGCAATCAGCTTTCGATGAAATAGACAGAAATACCACAGGGATAAACTAAATATCCCGACAGTTGTAATATTAGCTTTATAAGTACATAATTCTAAATTTAACATAAATTAGGTATTCAAATATTACACGGAAATTTTCATACTAAATATTTAACGTCTTATCGATATCGATTTAGATAATCTTGAATTACAACACTATTCCTATTATAGAAGTTCGCATTTTTAAGGTTTTTATCACTGCATTCAATTTCTGTGTTCACCTTATGCCTTCATTTATTGTTATTTAACGATACAATGAGGGGAAATATGACGTAATTTACACAATCTATATGATTATTATTATGTTATGCTACATGAAGCTTAGTTTCACATTTAATTATTCCGTTAAATTTCTTCATCTTGGTTAAAATTCACTAGAAAAATAAAAACTTCATTTTTAGGTAGGTACCTACATTGAAATGAATTTACTGCCGGTCGGTGGGGTCACATCGGAAGGCTTGCGTCGCATCATAGACATAGTCTGGTAACTATGTATATGATGAGCTGACACCCTTTCGCTCGGAAACAAACAACTTTGAAATATTTAAGTGTTTGTTTGTGCGAACTACAATTTATTTGTAAAAATACTTGTGTCACTCGTAAAACCTAGTAGATCTAATATATAAAATTCTCGTGTCACAATGTTCGTTCCTATACTCCTCCGAAACGGCTTGACCGATTCTCATGAAATTTTATATGCATATTCAGTAGGTCTGAGAATCGGCTACTATCTATTTTTCATCCCGGAATTCCCGCGGGAACTCCGGAACTCACGCGGAGATATATATAAAAATGTATCCCCATTTCCCTACGGCTGGATCAGGAGAAGAAGAATAAAAAAAAAATTGTAGTTCCTGTGGAAATCCCGAAACTCACGCGGGTGAATCTTCGAAATGGTTGCACCGATTTTGACGGAACTTTCACTGCTGATAATACAAGCAGTAAATTAGGCTACTCTGGAGTCCTGCGGGAATTCCAAACCTTACGCGGGTGAAACCGCGGGGCACAGCTAGTACGTATTATAATTATTTGGTATAGGTATAAAAGCACTGGTGGTCTAATGGCTTTGACTTTGGCTTTTAATTCTTCTTCATAAGCTTCATTTCTTAGGAAAAGATTGTTCACAGATACGTTAGGATACTGTTGTTAACGACATCATTTTAATGCAAACTTCACTTAATTTTATGATATTTTCCGAATATCTTTGCTACAAATTACTCTCATATTATAAAAGCTCATCGAGTCGTTGCTAAGTATCATCTTAGTATCATCGAGTCGATGTTACTCTTTAGTCGATAAACTTTATTTTAAAATGACGACCCGAACAAGATGTTCTGGGTTCGATTCCCGGTGGGGGTGGACTTTGTGTGATGAACACAGGCTTCCATTTTCCAGTCTGGGTGTGTATATATATATCTATAGTATAATATATATTATGTAATAATATGTGTAGTATATACCACGTTTGCTTGGTTTCCACGACACAAGCTAATAATAGCTTACTGTGGGATCAAGTAGATCTGTGTGTTGTGATGTGGATTATTATTATTATTATTATTATATAATATTTTAAGTTGAAATGGCGATAAATAATTTTTTAATTAGTATCTACCTACGTTAAGTAATTCATTTACCTACGTGAACTAGTGAATTGGCTACTTGACAAAAAATTTTTTTTTAGTCCGTCGTGTAGATTAGTAAAAAATATTGGACACGTATTTTTTTTTTTTTACGTACTCAAAAAATAACAGAGATACATTGAGTTGAAATTTCGCGTGACGTCACAATTCTGTGCAGTTTGTATGGCGCTTATAATGAATATTGACGTCACGAGCCCCCCACCCTAAACTTTAATGCGCTTTATCTATGTTCATTTTCATTAAATTGAAAAAGCAAAAAATACGTGTCTATTATTTTTTTATTTTCTAACTGACGGACTAATTAGAATTTTGATATTCATACTTTGGAGAATACCCAATTATGAACCTTGACACGTCAAGTTGGAAGTGGAATATTTCAAATTATTTTCTTATGCGTTACATAAGAAAGTGTATCATAAGATCTAAGGGCCTTGGCACACTACAGCGAATCGTTTAAGCGATCGTCTTACGATATAATAATAATAATAAATAATTAATAAGCTTGGACATTATTACACATCGCCAGCTGATCCCAAACTAAGCAGAGCTATAGCTTATACTTACCTTTATATTTTTTGTAAATGCATACTTAAGATGATACTAGCTGTGCCCCGCGGTTATCACCTGCGTTAATTTGAGGAAAAACCTATTAAAATATGGACATAGATAAGCAATAGTGTGTTAACCCACATTGGAGAAATTTTGATTAAATCGTGTTTCAAAAGTATAGCGCCATTTTGTGTCAACATTTCTTATGTTCAATATTTAGTTACATATTTAAGCAATGTAATAAGGTAAACAGATAATTAAAAAACGTTCCCTAACTCTCAATAAACCGTTCTGAATCAATAAATTGATTTTGTGGGTTAACATGTTATTGCTTATCTGCGTCCATATATGCCACGGCTAACCGTATACGCAGCGTACGTAATGGAATCTCTGATAAAGAAAAGAAATCTCTGCCCCGCTCCTATTGGTGTTAGCGTGATGCTACATAGCCTATCGCCTTCCTCGATAAATGAACTAGGTAACCCAAAACAAAAATATTTTTTTCAATTCGAACCAGTAGTTCCGGAGATTAGCGCGTTCAACCAAACAAACAAAGAACAAACTCTTCAGCTTTATAATATTAGTATAGATACTAAACATCCACCTAGAATAAAATTGACCACGACCACTCCGCCAGGAGTGTACGACTGAGGAGAATATAATTCTTACTTTTTATAGCATGCGGTGCTAGACCCACTCCTGTATGCGTCATAAAGTTAATATCTAAAATTATAATATCAACTAAATCATTGACGTCAATTTTCGTTACGTTGCATCTAGATTCTCATTTCCATACAAATGTCCTTACAAGAGGTGGCATCGATAAATAAAATTAAAAAGATAAAACTGTCAAAGAATTTTGACTAAATAAATAAAATTAATACTTATGTGTTACATACAATACAAGACTGCTGATTTTTTGAAGATACCACCTATCAACGAATCTTTGATGACGTCAAAGAGAGGCATAATTTCATATTTCAATTTTGAAAGTGTATTTTTGTGTCGAAGTTCTTGTGCCTCTGATTATGATAATAAGTTGTTAATTTATTTCATATTAAAATTATCCCCTACGATTTCACCCGCGTAAATTTCAGAGTTCCCGCAGGAATTTCGGGACAAAATGTAGGTACCCTGTCCTTTTCTGTACCTCCTGACAACGTATGAAAAATTAGATATTGACGGATAGCGTTCAGTGTTCTCGTTTTAAAAACTAAAAAAAAAAAAAAATTGAACATGCAACTGACTGACGATTCAATGGTTTATATTATTTTTTAATATCATCAGATGCTATCATCAACTTCATTTTTAGTTCATATGAATTTAACGCCTCTTTCTTTTTCATTGCCATTGGCGCGCTGACAAGGGGGACATAACGCTTTTTCTGACGTGACGCTCACTATTTCTGCGAGTTAACTCCTACCGCAAGTCACATTAAAAACTTCGTTTCAAAAATAAAAATCAGTTAAATTCTAGTACACTAAAAGTAATGGTGTATTGAGTTCGAGATAATATATTGTAACTGTGACAAAACTGTTACTTCAAACACAGTTGACTCCAACGCGGAATCAGTTACGGACACTGTAATATTATGCAATCCGTACGCTTTTATTACTGTTCAGGTGTGGCTCTATTAGTAGCGATTAATAAAATTAACCAACTGACATCTATAGACTCCTTCTTGTCAAACTTCAAATATAGACATTAGACGATATATTAGACTTCTTATAATAATTTTGGAGTTCCCGCGAGAATTCCGGATTACAATATAGCCTACGTTACTCAAGAATAATGTAGCTTTCTAATGGTGAAAGAGTTTTTGAAATGGGTCCAGTGGCTTTTGAGTTAAATCGTAATAAACAAACAAACAAAAAAAAATCTTTCCTCTTTATAATTCTTTTCTATACATAATTCTTTTTTAAACGTATGTATCAAAAAAGTTTAGTTTCTCAGGACTGTTTGCTGGATGTTTGCTATCGTAGTGTTTATATAAAAAGGTAAGATCTCAATTTTATTAAAGCACTTACCTATTCGATTTATACGATTAGGTACCTACTTAATTATCAATTATAAAGGCTTTTCCATATAAAGCAGCATTTCTCTATCTTTTTTTTAAATGTCACAAATGAAGACAGACAAGTAAGACTTATCGTTATAAAAACTGGATATATTATATATCATTAACAGTAATTACAGCAGATGGGAGCAGTCATTTTGTTTCCGAGTGAAAACGATACAGATACGTAATTGGACACACACGCACATTAGATTCAAATTTAGTTATACAATTCTCTATTTTTTTAAATTGGTATCATTATGGTACGCACCTACATTATTATAAAATGATATAAACTGGGGTTTCATTGACACTATGGCACTTAGATGTCTGGCAGACATTAATATGGGCTATGATAGTCAACAATAAAAAAGCTTAAGTAAAATGGTTAGCAACTTTCTAAGAATTGCCAATAGGTACGATACGATCAAAAACATGAACAAACTATTTTAACCCAGCATACACAACTAACCACATTTTCTATTGTATTTGACCGTCTAGCGACGGATTTTTCTATTTAATCAGCATATTTCTGATTTACACTCTGATACAGTAATTTGAGGCTAATGGCTTTAGGATTGTATTATTTTCTATGCCCATGAGCCCACAATGATTTCACATATATAAGTCTTCGTCATCAGCATGACAGTGATTTCGAAATGTATATTATAAATATTTTAAAGTACACTATACAATATTTACAAAAATTTATCAGAAGTTTTAAAAAGCTTTTTGCCATATTTTAAGCTTAAAAAACTAAAAACTAATTACTACCTCTATTTGTTCACAATTTAAATGTTCGTTTTGTAGGGGTTTTTATTTTCATTTAAAACAGCTGCTTTCGGTTTTTTTTAACTATATCAAACTATAAAATGAGGCTTACATCGCTCCAATTGTGACCACAACCTTAGCGCTCGCAAAACATATCAAATCTATATCGAGCATGGGGCGCGAACCTTAGCAAACCGTTAATGTTAAACGCACTAAAATTTTATGAAATCGCAACCGATACTGCTGCATCTATCTGCATTAGTCATTCGCTATAATGATTCGACGTACCAATGAGGTTTTTGACAGTAAAAAGATAAAGTATAAGTATACAATTTACCTGCGACATGAATCATATAGGTACGATCCCTGAAATTTTCTAATTTTGTTGGTGTTTTTTTATTCTTGCTGTTATTTTTCATAATGTGATAATTCTGATAATAATTTTTTTTTTATTATTTATTTACTCAGAAAAAAGTACAAAAATTTGCATGATATGATTTGATTTCCACTTACCACTTTGAGAAATTGATGCTTATTTAAATGCTATATGTTTTCTGCCACGGTGCCAGACTCATCTTAGGGGTTAAGTTACCCATAATCCCGGTTGAACATATTAAACATACTTTATTGATTGTCTTTTTGTGTTTTAACATATTCTTAAAATTGTACGGATGTCATTTAACAAAAATCATAATGGCAAATTACAATTGCTTCAACTGTGTCAACCAATAATCTATTTCTTTCGTCCGTCCATTGGGCTGTCTTAAGCGGAAATATTCTCTCAACATTTGCGTTGATACTTAAATAAGGTGACAGACCCGTATATAGGGGACGTATGGCAACCCTAGGCATAAAATATACAATAATAGCTGTGCCCCGCGGTTTCACCCGCGGTAATTTCGGAGTTCTCGCGGGAATTCCGGGATAAAAAGTACCCTATGTCCTTCACTGTACACCTGACAAAGTGCATGCCAAATTTCATCCAAATCCATTCAGCCGTTCTTGCGTGATTGAGTAACAAATATCCAAACATAACACTTTCACATTTATAATATTAGTAGGATTGGATTAATTACTATTAATGAATGCATATTTTCTTTGTTAGCACGTCATCATTTTGCTGTCACTCCAAACAGCAATCGCTCTGGTAGTCATCTCACAATTTATTTTGGTTATCTAGATCACCATCGCTTGTAATACGAGATTACAATTAAAAAAAAAATCCTTAGTCAAGAGCGAGTTGACCGCCAGCGTAGGTTCCGTAATGAATGTTATTCAAAACAATGTGTCAATGCACTGTGCAGCTCTTATTTTGATTTAAATCTATACTATAATAAAAGAGTAGAATCCGGAATTCTGTACATTGAATATTTTTAACAAAAACTGACAGGAGACGATAACCAACCACAAAAAAAAAACGTTTTTAAAAATCTTTTCTGCATGTCTGTCTGTCTGTTCACGATAATTTCCGAATCTTCTGAACAGATTGTCATGCGGTTTTCACAGGTAGATTAAGCTTAGCCTGGAGCTACATATAGGCTTTGTTTCATTGAAATCGGATGTCGGGAAAAAAAGTTGTTGTATAAAAACCTTTTGCGTGGGTGAAACCACGGGTCACAGCTAGTTTGTTAATACGCTGGAATGTGTTACATTTTAAATTAGACAACCGCATACTATTCGCCACATTAGCGTGGAAATTCCCAAAAGAGAAGCCAACGGATATAAAATATACAGACTAGGTGTTAGGTGAATTCAGAGTTGAAAATATAAATTCCGAGATAAAAAGTACTTATTCTTTGAGTTAATTCAGATGACAATTTACAATATTTTATCCAAAATCTGCAAGCGGATTGAGGGAATAGTTAAAAAAAAAACAAATGAACCTATGGGTGGGTTCGGTTGGGTCTACCTGCAGCAAAAGGAAAGCACAGAACCCTATAAATGGACTGAATCATTGCGCCAAGAAGTTTCGGCTATATGTTGCCGGCCTTGAAATACAAGAAGTGAATTACTCTCTTAACAAATGCTCTATAAAAATGAGCCTTTTAAAATTTTAACATATGGGTGGGAAATTGCGTTCATATAGTTATTGCCAACCAAATCTTAACCTCCTTTCGTTTTGTTCGTTTTGTGCTAAGACTGCTTGTTTTCTCTACGATTTCATGTGTTAATTTCGGAATTCCCTCGGGAGCTCTTTTTATCGGGATGATGAATACCATATCTCCTAATCAAAATCGTGTCTGTGAGGATTACGTAACTGATGTAGCTAGGGACGAGACTATGTGAAGATCAGGTACTTCTAGTAAAGTATTAATGAATGATTATTATTATAATTCACAGAAAATTCAAAATAATACAAAACATTTGCATCACTACTAACTATAATAGTTGTTGTACTACATTAACTGGTAGAGAATGCGGCAAGGCATTAAGTTCGCCATTTGTACGTACTGTACAATAAAGAATAAATAAATAAATAAATTATTATAGACCAAAAAACCAAAACAGACCAAAATCTTCAAATACACTCGTAGGTAAACCAATAAAACAATGTTCCAGATTGATTAATTGCAAATTGTAACAAGCAAGTTGTACAGTCGTCCACAAAAAATATGGACTACATCCATTTCGGTAATAGTGTGGAACTAAGTACATAGTAACAAGCAAATATGGTTGATGAATTTTTTTAAACTTAATAAAGGTAGACATTTATCTGTGTTGAACCAGCATGTAAGAATTTCAGTCATAACTAGCGGTTCCACGCTGTTTCACCGCGTTAATTTTGAAGTTCCCGCAGTAACAAATCATCTGCAGGGCAATTATGTAACTTTTGTTGCTATCATATTTCAGTTTCAATCAGAAATATTGCGATTTTGTGATTAATTAATCATGTCTAGGCAGCTTCAGCTTTTGAAATATGTTTATTTTGGTTGATTGCTAGATATTGCAGGTTTCAAAACGTGTATATTGTAATCGTTAAACCGCCATATTTTTGATTGAAACCGAAAAATGATAGAAATAAAAGTTACATAATAGCCCCTCTGGTATCATACCGAAGGATCGGAGTAGTCCTCCTGAACTCCCTTAGAAAGTCATGGGCAATGCACGTGTAATAGTTTGTATATGTACCTACATTGTACATAAATATTCCTCACTTCTATTATTTTCTTTTATTGTATTTTGCTGTTAACTGTACCTGTCCAGTGCCTACGTAATGTGCAATGAAACCAAACGAAGCCTAGCCAGATAATGATTGAATTATTTAAACAAGCAACAGCATAGTGTATTGCAAAACTAGAGTAAAAGTTTAGAATGTGTAGATAGTTATGCTAAATTGTAGATAATTTAACGGCTCAAAATTACGTATTTGAATGCTGTAAGCTCTAGCTCCGAGTCGACTACGAAATCGGGTCAGAACATGGACTGGGGCCCAATTCTGGTAGCGCGAAAAACACTACCACACCACTTCTAAATCTATAAAGGTAGCTTTACATGTACCTCTGTGTTGACAATCGATCGGTGAATGCGAGCATGCTAGTATCTATATACGCGGGGAGAACATTATCGAGGCGGAGAGATACGGAATAGGCCTTTTGTTATGAAACAGGACGGGAATTTATTCTATTCTAATCATTCTACTCTAAATTTAGTCGCACAATGGCGGAGATTTATTCTATCTAAATTATTCTACATAGAACAAACATAATAGGGATGTTGACTACTATTGAAAATCAAAATTCTAATTAGTCCGTCAGTTAGAAAATAAAAAAAACAATAGACACGTATTTTTTGCTTTTTTAAATAAATTAAAATACAGAGATAAAGCGCTTTAAAGTTTAGGATGAGGAGGTCGTGACGTCACTAACCGCAAAACCGCCATACAAACTGTCAGAATAGTGACGTCAAGCGAAATTTCAACTCAATATATCGCCGTTATTTTTTGATTACGTAAAAAAAGAAAAAATACATGTCCAATATTTTTTAATAATCTACAAGACGGACTAGAAAATAAAAATTAGTCAACATGCCCATTATGATTAGTGCTTAAATATAACTCATTTTAATCATCCTGACCAATATCAATGCGAATGTAGGTTTGTTTGTTTGTTACGCTCTCAACCAATCATTATGAAATTTAGCACACACAATTTTCAATAAAAACATCTACATTTGTTTTGAGTGGTGTGTCTATATTAATTCCTGACCTCATGGCATGACCTCAAATGTAAATATAGGCAGATTATATGCACAGTGATAGAGTTGAGGTAGCCTCTTATTTAGGGGTGGGTATTTCGATCTACATGAATGTAAGTACGAATGAAAATAATAAAATGATTCGTAAACTCTACACTCAAGGAGAATATTGTGAGAAAGCACGTGTTAGTAGCAACTCTGAAGTATTACCTATATCTTTATTACGTACTAGTACGTAAAAATGGAGACCAGATTATTTAAAGATTTCAATTTTGTGTTTTTTTATTTTTATTTATAACTTTTAATTCGTCGCTGATTAGCATCTTACATAAAATATCCAGACAACGTCGTAGATTGTTATCAAATTAACATGAGTATTTACTTTGGTTGGTAGGTACGTATAGTATTTACTCAAGATTTATAACGCTTTTAACGTCGTTGGTCAACATGGCTTATTGCAAATTACTCGCAAAGTGTACTCGAAATAGTTTAAAACAGCATCATAAGTTGTTATTATCTATCACTAGCTGCTCGCCGCGGTTTCGCCCGCGTTAATTTCGGAGTTATCGCTGGACTTCCGGGTTACAATATAGCCTTTGTCACTTAGGGATAATGTAGCATTCTAATGGTGAAATAATTTTAAAAATCGGTTCGGTAGATCCAGAGATTATCCCCTACAACTTCACAAACTCACAAACTCACAAACTATCTATCTATATAATAAAAATGAATCGTCAAATGTGTTGCGCTCATAACTTCCAAAACGACTGCACCAAATTGGATAATTGTTTTTTTTTGTGCTCGTTATTGTCAGGACAAGATTTATATAAAAGAAGTTTGGAGCTCCTGCGGGAATTCCGAAATTCACGCGGGTGAATCTCCGAAATGGTTGGACCAATATTGACGGGACTTTCACTGCTAATTAGCTGATGTTGTAAGGAATACTTTAGGCTACTTAGGAGTTCCTGCGGGAATTCCGCAACTCACGCGTGTGAAACCGCGGGGCACAGCTAGTTTATAATATAAGTAAAGATTAAATTCTATTACGTATGCATAGGGGTAGGTATGTAGTATAAAATATAATATAGCAAACTGTAGAAAGAGATAAATCTGTATACGGAAGATGTAAGACGATTCCAACTCTTTGCGTCGTGATGAAAGTAGGTACCTACATATAGTGTAGGTATATGCTGATTTCTTCCGTTTTAGTATCAAAACTTCTGAACGAGTTTAGACTTCTAGTCAAGGTTCCTGTCAACGATATTTTTTTTAAATTTGTTCACTCGTTTAGAAATGACCCCCAAATAACAAACCTTTCCCCCTCATATCGTTAACTACAGATTTAATAGAATTAATAAATAGTTATGGACATAATCTTAAAAAAAAAAACCGAAATGATATTTTTGTAGAATTCATCACGGTGTATGTTTTCGTATCTATCTCCCAAAAACTACTCAATGGAACTGGATAAAGTTGTAACAGTTGCTTAATTTATGCTCACAATAAAAAAAATATTGCAATCAGTTATCGGTATAAGTTATGACAACTTTAAATTTAATAAGTAAAGTACGTGCATACCTACCTGTATGCAGTGGCATCGAGTAGCTTATAAATAAATCGAGAAAAGGATAGTACGGCCGTGCCGCTTTTGTTGCTCGACTTGGCGGGGGCACTGCCGTGCCCCCAGATAACCACGTCGGCAAAGCTGCAGGTTACAGCTAGTATGGAACAAAGCATATTAGTTTTAATTCAGTTTTAACTAGTCGAGCTCGTTTTATTACGTAAAATGCATTTATAAAATGTATCTACATAATATGCTTTAATGTGTTTAACTTTAAACTACATATAACAACAAAATCGACGAATGGCAGTGAACACAGCTGTAAAATTCTGCGCCTTGCTTAAAGTTTCTTTTCAAGCTTTTTAATAATAAAAATGCTTAAGTGTCGTACAAAATTTGTTAAAAAGGAAGTTTTTTCTGTATTAAACTGAGTCCGTTATAATAATAATAATTGTCTTTATTTTCTCCTACAAGTAAATACATATAGTGGTTACAAATAAAATGTTTTAGAAGTAAAGAGCATAATTTGTTGCGTTCAGCATATACTTTATTATGTCAGTTATGCGTGTAAATAAAAAATATAAAAAAAAAACTCATATCGAAAAAAATTACAGTTGCTTTGTTTTACCGTAGAGCAGCCGTATGACGCCGTGACGGAAAATGAATTTTTCTCCCATCCGTACCGTGCCATAAAGAACTTCGTACCTATGTATCTGTAATTTGGAAATACCTATTAAAAACGGATAACTAATAAAAGCAATTTCAAGATTTAACTTGTCGGCAGTTTACTTGGTTCACCAATTAAAATAAACTTTCTTTCCGGTTCCCAAGAAAATACCAAAACTCATTGCTAGTAAAACAATACTACCTGTAAGCTGACACTCGACCACTACCTGACTTGGACTACAGCGCAACCAAGTGATATGTTGTATTTTAGGCTGTAAGAGCCGTAATGAAAGGAAAACGGAGTATGTAACATTTCATCGGTATGTAATGATTTACTTTCATGTAAATGTGTTTTGTTTGTGCAAAATAGCAAATATATTCATAATAACAGCTTTGTGGTATAAATCGTAGAAATATAACAAAAAAATCAACATTAATTTGCCTTCTTATTTTAATGTATAATCTTGCCAAATTACGTAGTCCTTATTCCATAATGGCGACTATGTCCTTACCACGTCGTTACTATGCCTTCCGTAATATGTCGGGTTATACTACGACAAAGGTTGCTAGCTTACCCAGATTAATTTCCCAATTTTTTATAATATTAGTAGGTACCTATGAGGTGTAACAAAATAGGGTACTTGCATGAAATTGGTACCAAACTAAGCAAAGCTAGAACTATAGGTTACCAAGCAACTGATATTAGATTAAAAAAAAACTTTTTGTTGTAAATACACTCTTTGGATATTATGTTAATTAGATAAACGTTTATTCTAATATATATATCAGTGTTTCAGCCGACTTTACTTATTCTCCCTCTCAGGCGTTGAATTTCCAAAATAAACCGCTAACCACAGACATATCATTGCCGCTAACCTTTTTCTCGGACTTGCCTACATTGTCGAACCGAAGCTTTGTGCACTATTTGAAATAACTACACTCAACTTTTCAGACTACGCGTTGTCAGTCAGTCAGTCGCGATCTTTAAAGTATAGATTTTTGATATTTAGAAAATATATAGTAAACCGAACTAAACTCATTATGATTAGACTATGGTGGTTATGAGTAAAAAGGATAATAGATTAAAAAAAAAATTACAAAGCACAAGCCAAAAGAATGCATAAAGTTTGGATGCGATAACTTTGCAAATTCACAATTTGTCTGGCTACATTTTAAATTGTTACAAGCTCAATAGATAAACCAGACATTACGTCTTCGACACAAATTACTTTACACACGCATCTATTCAATCAATATAGTCTCTGAACAACCTGCAATATTAATATGCATCAACAGATTTAATTTAGGCTACAGCACATTAGTAAAACGTCATTTATAATTATTAAGAATAATTCAAAATTCAATATAATAATAAGGTGTAACGCACACATGGAAAGCAATGCTTTAGTGCGGGCGAAAGTGTTTGCAACATATAACTACGAAGCTTCACACGGCTCGGTATAAAACCGGTGAATGGTATCCATCGCACCACACTCCGGCGCAACATTCGCTGAACAACAAGCAAAGCGAACATGAAGATATTGGTTAGTAATCAAAGATTTAAAAAAAATATATATATTACAACCAACGATAATTGATTTTAAATAAACAAATAAAGTAGTAACGATTAATGAGTGCTGTGTTAAATGTGTGTTTACTATTAAAAGTGCAAATATTTGTGAGATTAAAATAACAGTGAACTACGAACTGGTTACATTTTTAAAAAGCTTTAAGTTGTCATAGTTGTCATCCAATCAAGATTAAAAACAAATAAAAATAAGATAGATTCAAATCGTAATGATTTGTGATATTATAGCAAACTATCAATAAAGTTTTTTTTTATGCATTCATAGAGTGATTTGACAAAATAAAATAAAAGCTTTTAAAAATTATTGTGAGCGAGAGAGAGATTTGTTAAATATTAATAGTTTAAAATATTATTTTCGTGTTGCAGAGATCGTTAGCAGTCCTGGCTGTGGTGGTGAGTCTCACCACAGCAGAGGAAGCGGCGGAGAAGAACACAAAGGCTGAAGAAAAGCCCGTTGAAGACAACAAGAAACAAGACAAACGGGGTCTCTCGGAATATTACGGAGACTTCGGGGGTCATGGATCGTTCGGTGGTCACGGAGGCTCGGGTGGACACGGAGGATTGGGTGGACAAGGAGGTTTCGGTGGAGGTTTCGGGGGTTATGACAGCGGTCACGTCCACGAAGAGCATGTGAAAACCATCACCGTTGTCAAGAACGTAGCAGTGCCTTACCCAGTCGAGAAACACATACCAGTACCCGTCGAGAAAGAAGTCCATGTGCCAGTCAAGGTGCACGTACCGAAGCCTTACCCAGTTTTCAAGACCGTACACTTCCCAGTCAAGGAATACATCAAAGTGCCCGACTACATACCCAAACCCTACCCGGTGACCAAACATGTGCCCGTACCAGTTCACGTGCACATCGACAGGCCTGTACCCTATAAGGTCTACGAAAGTGTTCCGTACCCAGTTGAAAAACACGTGCATGTGCCCGTAGAAGTGCACGTGCCCCAGCCCTACCCTGTGGAGAAACGCGTGCCGTTCCCAGTCAAAGTGCCCGTTAAGGTCCACGTGCCGTACCCAGTTGAGAAAGTCATCCACTACCCAGTGAAAGTGCCCGTCGACAATCCAGTCCCAGTACACGTCGAGAAGCCTGTGCCGGTGCCAGTCGAGAAGCATGTGCCTTACCCAGTCGAGAAAGAAGTACCTTATCCCGTGAAGGTGCCTGTTGATAACCCGATCCCTGTTCACGTTGAGAAGCCCGTACCCTACCCAGTCAAAGTGCCAGTACCCGCCCCCTACCCAGTCGAGAAAGTTATCCCGTACCCAGTTGAGAAGAAAGTGCCTTACCCAGTGAAAATCCCAGTCGAGAGGCCCTATCCAGTGCATATTGAGAAGCACGTCCCCTACCCTGTAGAGAAACATGTTCCTTACCCAGTCAAGGTCCACGTGCCGATTATACATCACGAGGAGAAACACCAGATCTCCCATGAAAGCTACGGAGGGTCAGAAGGCCTAGAAAGTCATGGAGGATACGGAGGATCAGGGGGCCTAGAAAGTCATGGAGGGTACGGAGGGTCAGAGGGCCTACAAAGTCATGGAGGGTACGGAGGGTCAGAGGGCCTACAAAGTCAGGGAGGGTACGGAGGGTCAGAGGGCTTACAAAGTCATGGAGGGTACGGAGGGTCAGAAGGCCTAGAAAGTCATGGAGGGTACGGAGGGTCAGAGGGCCTAGAAAGTCACGGAGGGTATGGAGAAGGTAACTCGGGTGGCCAATTTGAAGGTGGTAATGAGGAAGAATACCACCACTAAAAGGACTGATCTCTTTGTTTTTTTGTTAGCTTTAAATGTTATCTTGTGTTAGTTCTCTGCTATAAGTATTTTATAAGTTTTTATGCGACTGCCCTGTCTGTATAAAGATGTAAATAGTATATAATAATATAAAAATATAAAAATAATGTGATATAAAAGAACAATTTGAATTTATTTTCCTGTCTAAAAACCCACGTTTTCCAAGATTCAGTCTGAACTTAAGCGATAGCGTGTCTGGATTGTTATAATTTTAAATATAGGTACTAAATATGAAAAAAAAAACTAAGAGCTCTAAGAGCTTATCAACAAAGTTCTTTTGACAGAAGCTTACTGTATTTTCCATAATTTTTCACCAAGTTTATAGGTTTTTTTTTGGTATAATAAGCGGAGTTGAAGACAATATAAAGAGTAACTATTGAAATGGATGAAAAATCTTGCAGGTATGAAACTGCTGGATAACCTAGTCGAAAGTTGTATTAAAAATTGTTTTAGCAACGCAAAAAGCTTAGACGATACAATTATGCGTAAGTACATGTCAATCGTCTGACAATTAGCTAGTTATGCCCTCATGATTGAACCAGGAGCGTTATTTACAATAATTAGTAAACACATAATAACGAAGTGGCGACGTTGTGCAATATTTACGTAATCCGCAGGTAAAGCATATAGTTATACAGGTTGAGAAAAAAGGCTGTGGTTGGAGGGCGGGCTAATTATTATTTATTGTAGAATGTAGATAGTGAGTTTTTCTAAATTGAAGCATTCCTATTATTTCCAACAATAAATACGACTTCATTAAAAGATTTTTGATAACCTTCACCTGCTCGAACCCCATTCGAACTGGTAAAATAGACAGTGTCTTTCTGTCGCAACAATGTAGAGGTCATCTTGAGGATTATTATTTTTTTTGTAACATAAATAAAAGGATTTACTCAAAAATTGATTAGTTAAATATGTGTTTCCTTCTAGATTTTCAAATCCATAGATGCTTTAATACTAGGAGTATTTCTGCGTCGCTAACCGCTAAGGATTACAACGACCTACCGAAGTTTATGTTTCCTAAAACCTTCTCTCCAACAGTATAGTGAATTGGTACAGCATTTGGTTACACCTTAGACCACACAGCTGTTTTCTATATAGTGAAATTGTAGAAAAACGTCTGATTAATATGAAAAAAAAAAATACAGTCTTTCTTACCACTCTGTATAGGCTCATCAGAGCGCTGAGACGGAAAACATTAAGAAGTGGTTTGGTTAACAAAGTGTAGTAGGTTCATTGAGATAGTTAGCTAATGTTAAGTATAGTACAGTTTGCAGATGATAATGTAGGATACTTGAAACTGGTAACTTAAAGCCGATTTGCACCAATTATTTCACTGTATCTAGGACTAGCGGCCTTTTTTACGATATAAAAATAATAATGCTATGTAATTTAGAAATACTGTAATCCTTGCTATTATAAATGCGAATATGAGTTTGTTTTTTGTTGTTTGTTTGTTGCGCTTTCATACCTCGACTATTGAACTGGGTAAGTACATATTTTTGAATCGCACGAATTACTTTTGTACACGGAATCGCAAGATTTGCTTGCGAGTGCTCATATATCTTCCGTGTGCGAAATATAATTCGAACGATTGAAAAATACGGCTCCTGATTAACATGAAATTTTGCATGCAAGTTTTCAGGAGTACAAAGAAATACATCTAGGGTACTTTTTTACCGAAAATTTTGAGAAACTAAATTCTATTTATCAAAATCTTTTGACAGGTTTTCTGGATTTGTAATTAGGTTAATTAATATGAATAAAAAAAATTTAATTACCTAGTTTAGTGATATTTTTCGTTGTTTCTTTTTATCTTACTAGCTTTTCCCCCGCGTTTATTTCGGAGTTCCCGCGGAAATTCTGGATTACAAAATAGCCTATGTAACCAGGGATAATGTAATGTAGCTTCCTAAGGTTGAAAGAGTTTTTGAAATCAGTTCAGTAGTTTTTGAGTTAAATCGTTACAAACAAACAAATAAAAAAGCAAATCTTTCCTCTCTACAATATTAGTAGGAGATATAGATTAAATTTCGATATCCATTACTTTCACTTTTTTACTTTCCACCTAATTTATTACGACTCTACATTGACTGGATAGTCTCAAATTATGTAAAAAAAGTTATTTTAAAATCGCATCAGTTGAACATTTAATTCTACAGTACCTACCTACTTGGATGGCCCTGACTTGGTTTTTTTTGGTAAATTTTACAGTTTTCACGTAGGTACTTAATTTTTTTATCATCCCAGTTTAACAACACCATCTATTGTTAAGTAGCTTTAGTGTAGCTGTGTCGGTAAAGCAGCACCAAACACTAATTTTTCATTGGCTGAAAACAGGGACAAAACGACGTTTTCTAAAAATGAAACTTAGCTAGATCTATTAATCGCCCCCTAAACGCCGTGCACACTAAATTTCATGAAAATCGTTAGAGCCGTTTCCGAGATAGAGAGATAGATAGATTAAAATATTTTATACCTAATCACAATGCTAATTAATTATAACTTTATAATAGTTGACTCTTTAAATTATTAAATTATATTTGTTATGTATTGTATGTTACAACCCAGATTTGTTTACATAACTTTACGTAAACAACTTGGAATTTTTATATGAACGAAACTTATTTTAAAATAATAATACTCGTCTGTAAAAATAAGATGTTAAATTGTAATAAATATTTCAATAGAATGATTCCTTAAACTTATCTCGCCATCAAATTTTGCCTAAAGGTACAATAACGCAGTACTTAATAAATAGATGTTATAAAATATTTATGTAGCGTTTATTATACAATTTTGCTTGTTCCCCATGATGCAAGCTTATGATCATAGTGTGAGATCAAAATAATTAGATTTATGTGTTTGCCACAAAACATGGCGTAGATATAACCAAAGTTAAAGTATAATGCGATAACTGGTTGCGAAGACCTCTTTTAGTTTTATGTAGCATCAAAACTAGGATTCTTGGTGTTTGTTTTTGATGTTTAAAAAGAATAACACACTTTTCATGCTTACGTATTTTGTACTTACGTATAAGGTCTGTTTCACATTTGCCAAATAATATTATCTGATAAATTATGTTTATATTTTAATAGATTTTTAATACGAAAACTGCCAAAACGCCAAATACAAATAATTCGTAAAGTAATTCTGTGTTTTCTGATTTTATTATGATCGAGGAAAATAAAACTTCACCTGTTTCTTGGCAAATAAACTGCACCGGATAGCGAAATTTCAATTCAATGTATCGCCTTTATTTTTTATATAAAGTAAAAAAAGAAAAAAATACGTGTGCAATTATTTTTTATTAATCAGTCTTGTAAGACCGACTAAAAAAACTTTAGTCAACTAGCTCATTGTATAATATTTTGGTACATTTTAACCAAGTTAATTTCAATCTTCATGTTCATAATTTTTATAATTACATATTTTTGCAATTCACACAGAATAGAATAGAACAAAAAGAAAACATTTTACACGTTACAATATAATTAATTATCAATAATAATAACCGAAACAATAAAAATATTTAAAATGTTAAAATCTGATAATAATCACGTCAATAATGTAAAAAATTAAAAATTATAAAAACATCGATCAAGAACAGTGCTGGTTTTTTAAGGGTCGCAAGGAAAACCGATACGTATTAAACCATACTTAGAACTAAAACTTACCTTATATAGGGAATGTTGGCTGGGATGTGGTATTTCGAGCCAGGATCGAAGTCGAGCTCCGAGCGAAGTACGGGTGGCTTGACGCCTTGGTACTGCTCCCTGATGGGGAAATAAAATAAACTAATGTAAGTTTTACATTTTTGGTTAAACAAAGACGTGAATCGTTGAACTTTACCACAATAGCAATAAGATTCTACAGCTGCTGTCAAGAGTGGTTACATATTTCTGATATTGACTGTACATATGCATTATGAAAATTAACTACGCCACCTGTTAACAACCATATGAATGGGCATGTTGACTAATTTTTATTTTTTAGTCCGTCTTGTAGACTATTAAAAAATATTGGACACGTATTTTTTCTTTTTTTACGTAATCAAAAAATAACGGCGATATATTAAGTTGAAATTTCGCGTGACGTCACTATTCTGACAGTTTGCCGGTTTTGCGGTTAGTGACGTCACGACCTCCTCATCCTAAACTTTAATTCCCTTTATCTCTGTATATTTTAATTTATTTAAAAAAGCAAAAAATGCGTGTCTATTGTTTTTTTATTTTCTAACTGACGGACTAATTAGAATTTTGATTTTCAAAAGTAGTCCACATCCCTATATTACATATTTTTAAGTCGGGTGAAACTGCGGTTGGATCAGGTAGGTAGCTAGCTGGTTATAATTTTTTTAATTGACGACAGACGATAACTAATGTAGCTACAATGGACTCGGATTAAAACCTCTACATGTATATTTGTTTGTAAATCATCGACCCCGGCCACGCTTCTATTTCGCACAAGTTATAGCCATGACTTCATATTTTTTTACCCAAATTTACACATCCAAATAAACTTCATTTAAAAAAAATGGCATATGAATTCATTTTTTATTAAAATAAATACAATTTCATATTAAGGATACCTGACATATAAAGCTGTGTTAAAAAAATGTGTGCCCTATTGTAAACAACTATAGATTTCAATTGTATAGTTTGTAGACGCAAAAAAGCGTGATTGTGTATTATCCTTTTCTATGTATTTAGTACATCAGTGTAAATCCTTTACAATAATATAGCATATACATCAGATTAACACATAGGGTACTTTTCATCACGGAACTCCCGCAGGAACTCTGAAACTAACGCGGGTGAAACCGCGGGGCACAACTAGTCATGATCATAAAAGTGTGACATTTTAGACAATATTATATTATGTATTTTGTTTAGTTCCTAATTATAACGAGAAATGTATCTCGCTCTGTTTTGAAGGAGATCGGGTCAGCGAATTACAAATTGAATCGGTCGCAACGATCGAATTGGTCAACTCTAGTCATTAATTTCGTGTTATATAACATTATTTACAAAACGCATTACACACATGTTATTTGAAGTAACAGAACGCAATTAGTGGTCCCTTTACGGTGCATAAGAAAAGCGGAAACCAGTAAAATATGAAGGAGAAACAAACTCATTTTATTGAAGTATATTAAAATCTCGTTCTAAATATCTGAAAAAAGGTTTGTTAATCAAGGCCAAACTACTGAAGGTCATAATCACATAATACATTTGTTTACGAGTGATTCAGATTTGTAACCGAGTAAAATCGTGGGGAAAAGTTACTTTAGCTATTCTAGCTTGTGTATGAGGTTCATCAATACAGTGTTACATTGCATCGTGAAAAAAGTATAAGATTTCACTACGAATATTTCATATGAATATTTCATATGCATAGTTTAATATGAGTTTTAGTTACTATTACTAATATAATTTTGGTATCCGCGGAAGACCAGCGAGCGTTGAGGTTTGCGCCACACAACTGTATAAAAAATGCTAAACTAGTATTAAGATTATTACCAAAATAAACTTTTTATTACCCTAATATATATAAATCACATGTCACGTTGTTTGTCCGCGATGAACTCCTAAACTACTCTACGGATTTTGATAAAATTTTGTAACCATTTATAATATGATCCATCTTAAAAGACAGGATAGTTTTTATCCAGGAATTCCCGCGGGAACTCCGGCACTAATGCGGGGAACAGCAAATCACACAGCTAGTTGTTATAATATAAACAAAATCTGCTTCAGCTTCTGCTATGGTCCACACCCAGAAACTCTTGCTTTCATTTGTGATTTGAACCCGTTTCTCTCGAATGGCGAGTCAAGGCCGTTTCTCGACCCCAATCCCATCACTTTGCTCCGTTGAACCAGTTCACTGTTACGTTAATTGTTGTGTCGTAGCTGCTGCCAGCGGATCATTGGCGGGCGGTTCGGAAATCCCTCGGGAATTCTTTACTGTGCCACGATATAAATACCTATTCTATATGTTGACCCGAGACGCAATTTTTTGTTTTGTACAAATCGGTTCATGTCTGTTTTATATCTTATATAATAGGTATTTTAAATTTTTGCATAAGTAGATATAAAAATAATCTTTTCTATCAGCGAAATAATTTTTCGAATCGGTTCAGTAGTTCCAGATAATATATCTCTACATTGAAACTTACTAACTTTACCTTTCAGTGTACAGATTAACGTCAAAGCACAGTGAAATAAATAACGTAACAAACAGTAAATTTTCATCATATTTATTACTAGCTGTTCCCCGCGGTTTTATCCGCGCTGATTTTGGAGTTCCCGTGGGAATTTTGTGATAAAATGTACCCAATGTCACTCAAGACCACCGTAGCTTCCTACAAGTGAAAGTAATTTTCGAGTTTATTCTTTACAAAAATACAATATTTCTTATTTATCTATATCTATACTTAATATTAAAAAGTGGAAAGATTTGATTTTTTGTTTGTTTGTTTGTAACGATTTAACTCAAAAACTGTACTGGACCGATTTCAAAAATTCTTTCACCATTAGAAAGCTACATTATCCCTGAGTAACGTAGGCTATATTGTAATCCGGGATTCCCGCGGAAACTCCGAAATTAACGCGGGTGAAACCGCGGGGAACAGCTAGTAATATTATATTTTACATTAGTTATGTTTTATGATGAATAGAGATCGTATTTGTTTGTTTTGGACATATTTATAATGTGTTAAAATTCAAGTAGTTACCTATGTTTTTTAATCATTAAAATAATGATAGTAATCGTGAAGTTGCAAAAGACAAAATAATGTCAGTGTGCCATGTTAACACTGATGATGTGACGTTAGAAAACTAAAACATCACTTATATGTAAATCAAAAGTAAAAATACACGACCACATAAACTAAGTTTCGAGCACAACAAATCTATGCTAATTGTCATGTAAGAGAAAAAGTTTGTTTATATAGGTAGAGGGTTATCTTTGAATCTACTGAACCGATTTTAAGAATTCTTTTATTAATACAGCTACAGTATGTCTGAGTAAAAGTATATATATGATATTTGTTTCGCCGAACAAAGATTTCTTGAGGGAGTCCTGAAAAATCACACTCCATTATTAAACACGCGCAAAAAATTGCTATGTATTTTTTTTGTGTGTGCGTAATAATCCATTGGTTTCTCCTTCGGAAAACATGGCAACACGGAAAATATTCAGATACCATCCAGCAAAGAACCAAAGACAAATTCCACATCAACATCTCATTTTATACCATACTACTCTTAATTTAGGAGTTCCCGCGGGAATTCCGTGATAAAAAGCACCCTATGTCCTTTTCTGTACCCCTGACAACATGTGTGCAAAATTTGGAAATACTTGGTTGAGTCGTTAAGGCGTGAAAACGTAAAAGACCGACAAACAAACAGACAGAGTTATACTTCCGTATTTATAATATTAGTAGGCATTCTTGCGAATAAACGAATCTCTGTGGGGTTCAATACGCACTTCAACGTTTTTTTTCTTCTATAAATACAATAAAATTGCTCTAAATTATTACGCTCATAAAAATTAACTTAACGCACTGACTGTGGATACCTTACATGGACGCAGATAAGCAATAACATGTTAACCCACAAAATTAAGTTATTGCTACAGAACGATTTATTGAGAGTTATAGAACATTTTTTTACTATGTATTTTTACCTTATTACATTGATTAAATATGTAACAATATGTTGAACATAAAAAATGTTGACACAAAATGGCGCTATAATTATAATACACGATTTACTCAAAATTTCTCCAATGTGGGTTAACACACTATTGCTTATCTATGTCCACATAGCACATCGCTAATTAGTACAAACAAGTGATCGATAAAATTAATTGATCCACGCAAGCGTAATTTTACAACAAATGTGGTAATTCAAGCCGACTGAAACTCATTAATATAAAAATTCAACGACCCAGAAATTATAGTTTTCCACGGGCTAGTACACTGGTCATCAGTGCGTGCGTTGTTACGTCACACGCCGCATCGCATCGCATGTTTGGTTCACTATTATTTACGATTATATAATAAATTAATTGTGAATCCGCACACGCAACGCGACTTTGACAACGGACGTTCAAAAAGTTGAAGTGATTTTTTTTTAAGTAACGAATACCTAATCACAAAATATGTAAACGTTTTGGCTTTAATTTTTTTTGTCGTTTTGGTAGGTACTTACTGTATTTGAAAACTTTAATAAAATTGCTTAAAAAAACTATTTTAAAAATCGGTAAATTTTCAAGAAAAACCACGATGTGACTATTGCCAAATGCACTATGCGAAATTAAGCTCTCCTTATAAGCTCACGCTTACAAATGACTAGGAAATATACTTTTAAAAAAACACCTATTATCACGGAAAAAAACTTAACAAATAACGCGGGAAGTTACTTTAGATGGACATAGATATCTATGTCCAATTTATCCTTAAATCGAAATTTAAGAAAAAATTGGATATAGATAAGCAACCTACACTGGAGTTTACAGTAAATCGTGCAGTTTTAAAATTATAGCGCTGTTTTGTGTCAACCTTTTTTTATGTTCAACATTTTGTTGGTAGGTATTTAAACAATGTAATAAGGTAAACATATAATTTAAAAACGTTCTATAACTAACAATAGCTTAATTTTGTGAGTTAACATGTTATTGCTTGTCAGTTTCCAGATATGATTTTCCGGTATATGCCTAGATCGGTGACAAAATAACAATCTAGATTCTAGATGCACGTGGAAGTTGAATGACCACTGACGCATAATGCGTTGGCGAGTCAGTTTCATAACCGCTGAATTACCATTAGTTATATACACACTAGCTGTTCCCGCGGTTTCATTCGCGTTAAACAGAGTTCCCGCGGAAATCCCGGCACAAAAAGTACTCTAAGTCCTTCTCTGTACTCCTGAAAACGATCAATATGCAAAATTAAATGAACTTTTTCCAACATTTCCAACAATTATCTTTATACTAGTTGTGCCCGCGGTTTCACCCACGGTAATTTCGGAGTTTCCGCGGGAATTCCGGGATAAAAGTACCCTATGTCCTTGTCTGTACCCCTGACAACGTGCATGCTAAATTTCATCCAAATCTGTTCAGCCGTTTTTGCGTGGTTGTGTAACAAACATCCAAACATCCACACTTTTACACTTATAGTATTAGTAGGATTTCAACCAATTTACACAAAACATTGACAAATTATATTGGTGAAAACTGCATGAAAATCCGTTAAGTAGATTTTCAGTTCAAAAACTCAGACAGACGCAGCAGGAGGACTGTGTTTTATGATATGTAGGTAGTGATTTAATTGAATAATTTGTATTTTTTTTGTGTGTGTCGTGGCAATTAAAGTTTTTTTTTTCTCTAATTCCAATTCCATATCAATATGCTATCGAAAATAAATTTTAGGTATATTATGTTTCATATACTTGCTGTACTGTAATCGAATAAGTCACACATTTACCCTTATACCTTGTATACTATTATTATCTTTGAAAACATAAATCAGCAGTGAAAATAATCGCTCTAGGTTTTTGCATAATGCATTCCGATCAGATATCAAGTGGTCTAGATAGTATGTAGATACGTAATTCAGATCGGATTGTTTCCTATTACGCTGTCCGATTTATTAGGTTATGTTAAAACAACAGAGTCTTTCCTTGTTTTGCAAGTAATTGTAAAATTTTCAGCATTCTCATTCGAAATTAGAATTTCGGTATTAACTAGGATTTTTTTTTTGTTATGGGATAAAAATTATAATTCACTAATAATATTATAAAGCGATAATTTCAATGTTGGTGTAATGTGAACTTATAAATCGCTTCTAAAAACTCTTTCACTTAAGTATTGTAGACGGAAAATAAAATAAAAGAAATTCAAAAGTAGGTACGTACAAGATGAGTATTTAACGGACTTTTTGGTTGGGCACCGAATATGGCGGTTGTGTCATATATTTTCTTGGGCATAAATAATTGTTAGATTTGTTATATGCTCAAGTAAGATTTATAACGTTTTGAGCTTATTCCTTCGGTGTCCTCCAAGAGCTCCGAGAAAGATTTTGCAAACTATAGACCAATATTTGCAATTTCATACGGTACAATGATGGTAACAGATGAACAGTTGACGACCGAATTCGCACAGTGGGTCACCTGCTTATCAGCTTTTCAAGAAGTTCTGGATTTGATTTCTAGTAGGGTAGAACTTTGCGTGACGAACACAGGGTTCCATTTGTGGGCCCGGCCGTTTTTATCCTACTAATATTATAAATGTGTAAGTGTGGATGTTTGGATGTTTGTTACTCAATCACGCAAAAACGGCTGAACGGATTTGGATGAAAATTGGCATGCACGTTGTCAGGGGTACAGAGAAGGACGTAGGGTATTTTTTATCCCGGAATTCTCGCGGGAATTCGGAAATTGCCGCGGGTGAAACCGCGGGGCACAGCTAGTAATCTATAAATAATATATATGTATAATTTATAGTACCTATACACTACGTTTGATTCGTTTCTTATAGGTTATTGTAGGATCAAGTATTTACTGTGTGGTATGGAGTGTTAGATATCATTTTATTTGAAAGTGGCTAAAGCATTATACAATAGTCCACCAAATGAAAAAAAAAACAACACGAGAATATTATAACGGATGGCATGCCACCTCATGTTACCAACCTCAGCCTGGACCAGTGGCAATTGTACTGCTCCTTCCTCACATCCCCAGTGAAGACATCCCACCTCCATCTGTCCATGACCAGAGCGAAAGGGAGGAAAGCGAGCTTGTCCATCGCTTGGGTGAACAGGAAGTTGATGTCGTGGGCGGTGTCGTCCACAGACCGCTGCACCAGCCCCAGAGTCTGGAGGTGGCGAGGGGACGACACGGAGAGGGCGATCGTCTCTCCAATGGCTTCGTGGAAACCTGTTTTGGAAAGGTGAAAACTTTTTATTATTGTTCCCCACGGACTTTTTCAGATACTGAATATTAAACAATCCTTAGCCTGACCTCATATTATATGTCATATTATATGTCATATTATTATAGGTACATTAGGTAGGTATCATTACATGTCATATTATTATAGGTACCTGAGTACATTAATATAAAAAAATAGCTTAACATCATTATCAATAAATAACATTTTAGTTATACGATTGTATTATTAAACATGTCAAGTAAAAAAATTATTATGTCAATGAACATGACAAAACATTATAATACGATCACGTAAATGATATAGATAAATTTACTAAGTCATTTTTATTTCTATAAATTCATCATAGCTGTAGAACGACTGTTGAATGAGCCACTTTTTCAATTTTGCTTCGTAGCCATACAAACTGCTGGCATGTTGACAACTTTTGAAAATCAAAATTTTAATTAGTCTGTATTTTAGAAAGTTAAAAATCATTAGACACATTTTTTTTTCAATTAAATGAAAATACACAGAGATAGCGCATTGAAGTTTAGGGTGGGTGCTCGTGACGTCACTTACCGCTACAAGCCGCCATACAACCAGCACTAGTTAGTGACGTCACGCGAAATTTCAACTCAATGTATCGCTGTTATTTTTTGATTACGTAAAAAAAGAAAAAACACGTATCCAATATTTTTTATTAATCTACAAGACAGACTAAAAAAATTAGTCAAATAGCCTATTGCCTCTGATAAATTCATAACTAGTTCTTTTTTTTGTGAACGAAGTCAAGCCAAGTCAGATATTTATAATATTTATAAGTTGTATAGAAAAAGAACAACCGTTACTTGAACTTATTTCAGTATATCTACACACTGTTTATTTTCTTTATTAGTTAATCACTATTAAGAATATTCCAACACATTTACACAACATTAACCGCGATAAACTAAAGCAAAACAAATAAATAATAGTTGACATCCATTTCTGTTCAAGTCCCCGTCATAAACCATTCCTTTTGCATACAAAATTTCAAATTTCCGCTATATTTCAAACAGTTTAGATATCGAAATATCTTTGACATGTAGACTTACTTGTGTAAGTGGAATCCCATCAAAAACAAACTTGTAAAAAAGTCCAAGTCTCGCAACTCACTTCTTCTACAGTAAAAAGTTGTGAGATCAATGTAATACCAAGTCGGTTAATTTATTCAGTGCCTACTTAAGGGTCCTTCTGTCTAAAGTTATCATGTTATAAGCTAATCTAATAACATTTATAGTGACCATATCAAATTTAAAAACCTTTTATGTTTTAAATAGATTGATTGGCTTGGCGATCACGTGAAAACACAATATATCTCACATGTAATACATAATTATGGTTCTAAACAATCTAATTTAATTATAATATGTATTACTTGTGAGATACATTGTGTTTTCACGTGATCGCCAAGCCAATCAATCTATTTAAAACATAAAAGGTTTTTAAATTTGATATGGTCACTATAAAATGTTATTAGATTAGCTTATAACATGATAACTTTAGACAGAAGGACCCTTAAGTAGGCACTGAATAAATTAACCGACTTGGTATTACATTGATCTCACAACTTTTTACTGTAGAAGAAGTGAGTTGCGAGACTTGGACTTTTTTACAAGTTTGTTTTTGATGGGATCTCATTTCTTTTTGTAAATGGTCTTCCTCCTTTGAGCAATTTAGTCTACTTTAATAACTTGAAAGATTTTGGTACAACTTTATAATAAACACATGCCCCATTCTTGCTTTTTCATTCCGTTGACCATTGTACCTTTGAACATAATTATATCTAGGTAACTATGTATCTACACTTTATATCTAGGTAGGTAACTATAGCTACACTTATTATTATTATTTATTAATATCTGGGCAACGGCTTAAATAGCTGTTCCCCGCGGTTTAACCCACGTTAATTTCGGAGATCCCGCGGGTATTCTGAGATAAAAGTACTACCCTATGACCTTTCCTGTACCCTTGACAACGTGTAGTATGCAATAATTAATTCACCCGCGTTGATATCAGAGTTCGCGCGGGAATTCCAGAAATGAATCCTAGCTAGATCGATTTATGGCCCCCGAAATCCCCTGTATACAAAATTTCATGAAAATCGTTGGAGCATTCAGATTAGGGTAATTTTATCTCGGAATTCCCGAAGGATCTCCGAAATTAACGCTGGTGAAATCTCATGAAATTTTGCATGCACGTTGTCAGGGGTAAAGAAAACCTAGGGATATAGGGTACTAACTACTTTGCATCTCTGAATTCCCGCGGGATCTCCGAAATTAACGCGGGTGAAACCGCAGGGAACAGCTAGTCTCATATATTTATATGGGATTACAAAGTTATTTGTGCAGTTGGTACATATAACTGCATATATAACTTTGTAATTCCATACATTTATATGGGATTACAAAGTTATTTATGCAGTTAGTGTATCTAGAAAACTGGACCGAAATTGCTAAATATTTTAATTTTTCCTTGATTTATACAATAAACACTAATTGTATTCTAAATTTCAAACTTCTATGTCTGCTAGAAGTGCCTTAGAGTTTTGATGATCGGTCAGTGAGTGAGTGAGTGACCTACAAAATTAAGGAACTTTGACTAGTTATAATTCTTAAACTACTGGTTCAAATCGAATGAAATTTAAATTATACCGTCTTTATACAATACCTGCTTGTTTACTAAAAATTCAGGCTTCTAGTTTTATCCACAACGAAGTTATAGGGGGTCGAAAATGGCCTGAATTGCTTCGAGAAAAGGATAGTACGGCCGTGCCGCTTTTGTTGCTCGACTTGGCGGGGGCACTGCCGTGCCCCCAGATTGTCTACGTATGGGAAAGTAGGTAACCAAAAGAAAAACATAACGGCTTACTTAATAATAATAAAAAATGTGTACACACGTAAACAACAATGAGAAGCAATTGTTTTGTGTAATGTTATCTTATAATGGCGTCTCAGAATCAAGTCACGGTGCGAGCGTAGGCAGTATCCTTAAAATATGTTATCATCTCGGATCATAGTAATAAGGGAGATAAACCATGAGAGCTGAGCGTGTATTATAATATGCGCAAAATGATCATATACTAGATAAGTCCGCGTGGGAACTTTATTTATTTAAAAACAACAATTAATACTATACAGCAATAGTCATTGAAACTTCCTTTCACGAATCTCGCGGACGATTGTAACTAAAAAAAAAATTTAATCCATTTAAAAATGGCTAAAAAGGCCTCTTGGCATTTTTGGAATATTATTACAAAAATTCTAACTTCTTCGACTATTTCAAAGTTTTTTTTTTTTTCTTCTATAAATAAAATTGTAACCCTCGTTAATAGAAGCATTTAAGAACTTAATTATGACGTAAAGCAAACGGAAACTAATTTTAATGGCAAAATCAACTTGTAAAATGCGCAGGCACTGGATGTTGCCTTCGTAGAAAACTTCATAAACGTCACTTCGTTTCCCGGCTGATTTTACTCTCAAAGTGCCAAAATAAGTATAACTTCATATCAAAAGTGATATAAAATTGTAGAATTACCAAAAAAAAGTGACGCGTGGTTTTCTACGTGCCATATCCATTTTCTTCATTTGTGTATGTTTATTATATAATAATATATAGTCTCCAGCATTATATCCGATTTGTATGCCCGAAGAACTGTCAGTAACAACAGCACCAACGAGCAAAAATTCACTAGAGCTAGTTACACTTTCGTTGACAATAAAAACTGTGTCATCGCAAAGTGTTTTCTAGGATGTCACGTGTCTATTTAATTGGTCACTAGACTTTTTTGTTTCCGCTTGAAGAGTTTAAAGCGATGCTAGACGTGTATCTTTGCAAGAAATTGGTAGCGTTTCGTCACGAGATATTATTTGTCTTTGGACATTTAAAGTCTAGCTATAAAACTGTTTGTTTCCTATTATCACAGTTTTGGGTGTCCGCTAGTTTCGAGAAAGATTATGCAGTCATTTGTATAAGTGTAACGAGGCTAATAAAACCAAATAAAACTAGGTGTTGCCTACGGATTCACCAGCCTGAATTTCGATATCCTTTCGGGAACTCTGGAAAATCAAAATTCTTCAAATCCATTCAGCTCGAAGAAGTGACAAAAATAAATACACATACCTGCCTCCACAAACTTGGTAGTACCTGCTTGGTGTAAGTGAGTAAGATGTCATTGACATTATGCTGTACCTTATAACATATAACACCTTTATATGTATTGAATTGAATTGACACAGAAAAGATGTTTCAGAATCCTAATATTACAAATGCAAATGTAAGTTTATCTGTTTGTTACGCTTTCTTATGCCTCAACTATACTCAATCGATCATCAGGAAATGCAAACACATTTCAGGGCTACAGAAAAATACAGGTACTTTTTATCCCCGTAATCCTGCAAAATGTACGTTGGTGAAACCGCGGGGAACAAGTGTAGTACGTATAGAATATATTCCTACTTTCGGATTTTTCAAAGGCACTATAAAACCTCAATACAACATTTTTTCTTGATTGATCAAGTGATAATATTGTTTTCAAAGCAAAGTTAAAATCTTAAACAGCAGAATATCCTTGCTATTATAAATGTGAAATTGAGTTTGTTTGTTTGTTACGCTTTCACGCCTTAACTACTCAATCCATCGTGATGAAATTTTGCATACATGTTGTCAGGGGTACAGGAACCACATAAGGAACTTTTTATCCCGGAATTTCCTAGGAAACTCCGAAATTAACGACGGGTGAAACTACGTTAAGTTTTGCATGATGTCAGGGGTACAGGTAAAAGGATAAAGGGTCCTTTTTTCAGGAATTCCCGCAGAATCTCCGAAATTAACTCGGGCGCTGAGTATAAACTGACGGGGAACAGCTAGTACTAGAATATGTAAGTAGGGTAAGCTAACTTGTATGATCAATTGATCATATTCATAGAGATTCATAAGATAATCTATGCCTCTATCCCTCAGTCAAACTCATTGATTCAATTTTCTCTTTTCAATTTTATATAAATACATATACCATCAAATGACTAAATTTAAAAATAGCTGGAAATTGTAATTCGATCAGAGCGATTCTCGAGCGCGAGTGAAAGCGGCTGTGGGTACTTGCACGCGGAAGTTAGCTCGCTCCCGATTGATAAAGTCAAGCGCAATTCGAAACGACGGAAACCAGGTATCACTGGCAGTTTGCTTTACTCATTATAATAATAAAGTTAGTATATACAGGTTACCTACATATTATCTATACCTATTATGTACAATAGTAGATTTTACAACAAGTGCACAAAACGAACCATTTCATTGTCGAGGATTATTTATTTATTACATTAATTTAATTAAAAGGCTCCAGCGGAAGATCAGCGTCGGGTGGTCTTTGCACCACCTGGCTAATGCTGAGCTGGCCACCTTTTTGCCGGATCACAATTAGCATATTGTAATTTTTAAGCGCTTTTATTATTCAAGCAGGTCGGTCTGCTTCTCAATCGCCGAATGGGACTCGCCTGGCGGGAGGTGCGCTGGCGATCTCCCGGTACAGTTCTGATCGTTTGGCGGTTGGGAAGCAGTCCCTAATTCATACTTTTTTAAATTAATGTATGTTGTAACTATCCATGTGTTGTGTCAAATAAAGTTCTTTCAATTTCAATTTATTTCACTGTAAATACAGGTAGTTCTCAATGAATTATAGTGTCAAACAGTCCGATTGACTTAGAAACACAATGGCATTTGCAACCACTATTGACAATCTGTCGGCAAATATATCAGTGCCAGGTGAGTAGGCGAGCAGTGCGTTCAGCAAGTCCGCGGTTACAGTGTTCCCGAGTGAGAGAGAGGGACTCCAAAATAAACTATACTACTATAAATATAAAAACACATTATAAACTATAAAACATATAAATATCATCAATGCTATCTGGATATTGTAATTTAGGACTTATCTATACATCTATCGATTCATATTAATAAAATTGTAATTCCAAATTAACAGCTTTTCACTAAATACATATTATTATGAAAGTATATTATACGGTAGTTACATAAAAAATCTTTTTTTTTTATTTTTATCTGTCTTCCTGTCTGTTTATTCCGGCTAATCTCTGAAACGGCTGGACCGTTTTTAACAGGACTTTCACTGGCAGATAGTTGATCTTATAAGTAGTAAATTAGGAAGATTTTATTTTAGAAAAATTGTTCCTGCGGAAAGTCCAAACCCTCGTGGGTGAAACCGCGGGGTACAGCTAGTGTTCAAATATAGAGAAAGAGAGAGACAACTTCGTGCGCGTCACTTCCGCTGCCTGCTTCACTTGCGTTCCCTGCTAAAGTTACTCCACACAAATGAACTGATTCAAGTACTTTCCCACAAGTAGTAAAGACAGCCGGCTTGTACGTACACGTGTTGTGCGTATCGTAAGATTGACAGCGAGCTGACAGTAACTGTTAGCTGTCAGTGAATAATTGTAACAGATTCCACATGTGTCAAACTGTCCTCGCTCTTCACCAAGGTTTTTTCGCGGGGTATAGAGAAGGCATGAAATTCCCGCTGTCTGTCTGTCCCTATGTATGCTTAAGTCTTTAAAACTACGCAACGGATTTCATGTAGTTTTCACCAATAGATAGAGTAATTCATGAGGAAGGTTTGTATCTATATTGTATCCTGGAATTCCCGCAGAAACTCCGAAATTACCGCGGGGGACAGCTAGTCTTATAATCTCTATTCTTTGGTTTTACCCTCAACGTGCAAAAAGAATTAAAAGTAATTTCAAAATTGAATCGAGAATGATGCAACTGAATTACAACTATATAATTAAAATTATTACCTCATTTTCTTAAGTAAAATGAAGTATATGTAAATTATATTAGTACCTAGTGATTAGTGAAGAAAGAAGCCCTTGTAAAGCACGTGTTGAAACGTACTTAACCAGTTTTATGGACCCAGAACGATCGTTGTGAACTTGACCTAGTTTCACGAAATATGTCTGTTTATAAGCTTTTTTTATATGGAAAAAAATTACTAATATTATGCGTGGAGATATAAAGAGTAACACTAGATATGCCTAGCACGAAAACTTACAAAGGGGTGTTGTATACATACACGGAGAGAAATCAATCAGCAATAAACTTTTTATCATTAGTTAGAAACCCAATTAAACTCTTGAGGGGCTGAAACGCGAGTGAAATGCCAGGGCACAGCTCCTAAAAAAACAGAAACTAGATTTTTGACACTAAAAACTATTCTAACCAAGTTTTCGCCGCAGTTTCACCCGCGTGAGTTTCGGAATTCCCGTAGAAACTTTAAAAAAAGTAGCCTAAGTTACCCCTTATTCTTCCCCCTGCCTTCCCTTCTGCCATTTAAGGTCCCGTTAAAATCAGTCCAGACAATTCCGAGATTAGCCAGCACGAACAGTCAGACAGGCAGATAGAGAAAGAAAAAAATGATTTTTTATCTAAGTACCGTAGGTATTATGTACTTTCATATCTACGTATGTATTTAGTGAAAAGCTGTTAATTTGTATCTGATAATACACAGACACTTCAATTTTATTTATATTATGTACTATTTAAAGATGTATAGAAAAATTACTTAAAGTAAGTTGTGCAGTAAGTCGTTATTTCGTACATGACACTTCTAGTCGACTTTTTAGATCCACGTCCGGCGCGTACGCTCGCGAGATGCGCACGAGTTGTGCAACGAGTCATCGTAATCGCGTGTATTAATTTCCGTGAATTTTCTATTCTACGCTCGACTGTTTAGAGTGCGGTCTATTATTATCGTTGCAGAATTGTAGGCCTACCTCAATTTCCTATAGTAGTACTATATTTCAATATTTAAGTAGTCCATCAAAATGTATCATCGATACATTATATAATACTTTAGACAGTTCAGTTATTTAAGGAGATTCTACCGTTTATTTAATTGCTTTGTGGTTCGTTAAATAAAATAATCTTAGTAGGTATTTTCAATAATATTTGGCATGTAAGATTTTTTAACATAACGTCTGTTGTGTTTAAAAACAATTATAATACAGTTTTTTAGTTTACTATAATATTTTATAAGTAAATATTTAATAATAAATAATAATAAAAAGTTTTATTTGGCATGAAAGCTTTAAAAAAAGGAAGTGAAGTGAAATTTAAAAATAAAAATAAGGAAAATTTTCCAGTTTAAAAACTTTCAAAATCACATAAGCCAAAAGGGTGGGTGCCCAGCTCAGCATGTTTGAATGTATATAGGTATCTGAGTAAAGCTTCCTAAAATTTGGTGCATCGTGAAATGTCAGCACTCTATTATAGCGTACGTATTAGTAATGTAAATTTTATTATGCGAATACATAAAATAGTTTCTAGCACTACCATTTAATGTTTCTTAACACGCACTCGGTTGAGTATTTCGCTATGTTGCGATGCCCACAGCGATAGGCTAAATTTCACATAGAATACGGTGAGTCGAGCACAAAGGTGCATGACATAGCTATTTTTTTCATATTGCTTTACATCAGTGTAAATGAAATTGTAAAATCTGGAAGGTTTTTAATTAAGAGACTGTTAAAAAACACCTATTACATACGTTTGAAAATCATTAATTAGTAGTTTTGTGAAAATTTCACATATGATAATACCTAGCCGTTTGAATGTTTGGATGTTTGGATGTTTGTTACTCAATCACGTAAAAACGGCTAAACGGATTGGGATGAAATTTGACATGCACGTTATCAGGGGTACAGAGAAGCACATAGGGTACTTTTTATCCCGGAATTCCCGCGGGAACTCTGAAATTACCGTGGGTGAAACCGCGGGGCACAGCTAGTAATATATAAGGAAAAAAGTTAGTTTTATTTTAATTTGAAAAGAAATTTCTTTAGGTAGGTAGTCACTCTTAATACATATTGAGCTTTTCTTGCGTAGGTATTGATATAGTGTAGTTCCGTTGCTCTATTGCAAATTGTCTACCTAAATTGGAACTGGTAAAGACACTAGACAAGTTTCTTTAGTATAAATTCGCCAATTGCAGTTTTTTAGACATAAAAAAACTTGGGTGCCATAGCGTCGCTGCGCGTGCGAACCCGCGTAAGAGCAATTTGTAAATACCGCGTAACAGTAAAACGCGCATAGTTCAAATGAGTGACTTTGTAGAAAATCTAAGAGAACTACGGGTAAATTAACGTTATTTTCCAATAAAGAAAATTGTAAAGCACAAGCTGTTAAGTTGAGTCGGTAATAAGAATTGAAATCGGTTTTTTCTTCCTCCTGTCAAAAAGCAAATACGCGGTCTTTACAAGTTGCTCTACGCAGATTAGCACGTGCAGCGACGATAGTTCAAACCACAGTTATTCTAAAAACTTCATGTTTTTCTATAAGTTTCATGGAATGCGCATGACACATACGAGTATATACCCGTCTTTTTTTAATACTATCAACTGATTCATGATTTTTATCCGTCCCTTTCGCTTATAAATGGATTAGATATAACTGACGCTAATTAAGTTAGAACTGGCCCAAGTGAAAAAGTAATTCAGATAGTCCCATTACACTGCCATATAGAGTACTGTCTAGTTTAGTTTTCCAGTATTTAGGTATAAAATAATATTGTTAAAGAATCACAATAAACTATTATTATTATGAAGTATTTGTTGAGTTCTCGTGTGAGAGTTGTTATAATTGTTATATTTTGTTTTGTGAGACATGGTAAGTAATTATAAATCCCACATTTACTCTTGTATTTCGGGGTAGAGAATAAACCTAGATTCAGAAATGATAAGAAATATTATCTATTAGCAGTTTCGGTCTCGAAACATACCTACATACCTACCTAATTATATATTATGTTTCGATATCCCATTTCTTGTCAAACCTTAAATCAACATAAAAATATCGTGTGAGCCTTATATTTGTATTTATGAACGCGAAAATGAAAAGACAAAAACATGTATTTATATATCGTCACATTGATATAAAAATTATTTAACAACTAGCTGTTCCCCGCGGTTTCACCCGCGACAAGTTCAGAGTCCCTGCGGGAATTCTGGGATAAAAAGTACCCTATGTCCTTCCCTGTACCCCTGTCAACGTGTATGCAAAATTTCATGATGATCGGTTGAGCTGTTAAGGCGTGAAAGTGTCACAAACAAACAAACAAACTCACTTTCGCATCTATAATATTAGTAAAGATTAAGGATATTTTTTTTTTAATATTAGGTATAACAATCAGAAAGAAGCGTGGCGCGTGGCTGGTAGCGTGAAAAAGATTTTAGATTTTAAAGAAACCGAAATTATATCCGTTTTATAGATTTCCGTAAAAGTAGTAAGATATAGAGTGGGAGACAAAAATGTACAATTAAAGGTTAGAAAAGCAGTAGCGTAACATAAGTTTCTTTAAAAATAAAAATAAATGTGTTTGTATGTTTGTCCTCTATGCGCTTCTAAACCATTGGTCCGATTGTGATAAAACTTTGGCGAGTTATTCTGCCTGCGTCCGGAAAGGTTCCTGATGTAAAGAGATCCTACGGGAGTTCTGAAACTCACATGGGTGAATTTTTGAAACCGTTGGACTAATTTTGATGGAATTTTCACTGGTGCTGATGTTATAAGGAGTAAATTCTGCTACTTTGGAGTTCCTGCGGGAATGCTGAAACTCATGCGGGTGAAAACGCGGGGCACAGCTAGTATAATGTAATGCCCAAGGAAGCCTTAAACGTAGTTTTTGTATTGGATTACCAACGACCCATTGCGCTGCGGTGAACTTGACCGAAATATGAATCGCGTTCGTTTTCGAGCTAGGTTAACTGAATTATATTATTATATTATATTATATTATATTCGTTCGTTTTATTATTTTGTAAGTATATTATTTAATACTAGCTGTCCCCCGCGATTTCATCCGCGGTAATTTCGGAGTTCCCGCGGAGGTTGCGGGAAAAAAAGTACTCTATATCCTTCTTTGTTTCCCGTACTTTGTAAATTAGTGCCGGAGTTCCTGCGGGAATTCCGGGATAAAAACTATCCTATCTTTTAAGTTGGACCATATTATAAATGGTTACAAAATTTTGTCAAAATCCGTAGTAGTACGAGTAGTTTAAGAGTCCATTGCGGACAAACAAGGTGAAACGTGATTTATACATATATGTTAAGATAAAATGTACAGAATTGGCCTCTCTACAGTTTTATTATAAGTATAGATATCGAACTGAGGCACAACAGATCAGTCTATTCTAATCTGTTTTCCTGTTGAGGGTCGGCTGGGAGAAATTCCACATGGTATAAGCATGACCCTTGTACATGATTACTTTTATACGTTTTTCCTTTTTATCTTGTCCTTGTGTGCATTAATTGTTAAATAAATAAAAAATATTCTACTATAGGTACAGGTACTTCTCTCTCCCGCTTGGATTACACCCGTGTTTCAATCATTTTAAATTATTTAACGCGTTCATCTTAGGGGTTTACTTTTCAAAGACCATTTCTTAGTGCTTATCTACTTGATAGGCATTCAAGTTTGCAGTAGATATAATATCCCTTATATATGTAATTTTGTAGGCAGATTGATTTTAAAATTCAATAACTTTCATTATTTTCGCACTGTTTTACTTTGATGATTTCGCAGAGTTTCACTATTGGTGTAACCGCCGCACTCAGAGTCGACTCTAATGATTACTTAGTTAAGTATAGATTTTTAAAACAAAACTGACGCAATCAAACAAGTTTAATAAATTAATGTTCATTGGCATTTAACTAATTAAGTTACATCTCATTAAATGCCAGTTAACATTAATTTACTGAACGTCTCTGATTGCGGCAGTTTTGTTTTACAAATCTATACTTAACTAAGTAATCATTAAAGTCGACTCTGAGTGAGGCCGTAAGCTGTTATTGTATTATTTATACTATACTATGAAACTATGAAATGTATACTGTATGAAATGTATACTATGAAAGAAGGGTCGATTTGCCCCATTGTGTTTGACCAATAGCCAACCGAATTTGAATTTTCATCACGTCTTTGATTGAAAAATTATTATCTCCTGGTTATTTCCAGGCACATGTATCCTTTGCTATGATTGCAACAGCGCATTCGACCCCCGCTGCGGTGAGGAGTTCGATCCGTTCAGCCTGGGCGTGGTGAACTGTTCCCTCAGAGATCCATTGGAACACATTCCAGAGACACAGTCTACTCTGTGCCGATCTATCAAAATGGAAAGTAAGTTTTCACTTCGTTAGCTCGAAAAATGCACCTAATTGTTGATTAAAACCATTGAGAAAAGATATTTTTTGCGCATAACTGAAATTCTGATAAGACAAAAGCACGGATACGATTTATCCATTTTCAAAAATTTTATAGAGTAGATATTTGGGTATAGTCTCTATTTTATGGCAGAATATTTTTAGCTTTTGACCAATTTTTGGTGCAGAAATTTCGGTTTCGGTTTTTTTAGTCTGGTTTGTAGATTAATATAAAATATTGGGCATGTATTTCTTCTTTTTTTACGTAATCAAATAATGACAGCAATACATTGAGCTGAAATTTCGCGTGACGTCACTATCCGGTGCAGTTTGTA
The DNA here is from genome assembly GCA_907165275.2 of Zygaena filipendulae. NCBI lineage: Eukaryota > Metazoa > Arthropoda > Insecta > Lepidoptera > Zygaenidae > Zygaena > Zygaena filipendulae. The sequence goes on along the minus strand of OU015657.1, from coordinate 12,335,470 downwards.
TGGGGCCTTATAGCGATTAATGACGCCACGAGCCCCCAACCTAAACTTTAATGCGCTATATCTTCTTATGTATATTTTCATTAATTTGAAAGAGCAAAAAATATTTTTTTTTTATTAATCTACAAACCTGACTAATTAGAATTTTGATTTTAAAAGTCGTCTTCATCCCTATTATAACTAACACCTTAATTAAAACGTAATTTTTTAAGTAAAAGAAACCTATATAAACACCCAAAATATTTCTAAACCAGGTTTCATACGAGAATTTCACTTTAAAATAAATTTATACTTAGGTAGGTACTTTTTTTTTAGTTTACGGCAAAGTGCGAGTGGTGCGCCAGTGCGGGTACCTGAGCGACGGGCGCATGACATGCGCGCGTCAGACAGGAAACGGTGACGTGTTTGTCACATACTGTTCGTGTGACACTGATCTATGCAACGCCGGCTACACGATGTCGCAGGTGTCTCGACACAAGATGACACTCATCGCTTTGTTGGCGACATTAGTTTGTTATTTGGCATTTTAGTTCTTGTTATACCTACTAGTGTAATAATAAAGTGTTTCAAATGATTAAAATTAAGTAGTTTCTTTTCAGTTTGGAAAAAAATAGAGTAGTTTTTCACTAAACTCCTGTCTTGAAAGTTCTGAGTGAAACTTTTGGCTAGTACCTACTTTTGCTTCCACGTTTATCTTCAGCTTGTCTCAGATGGCCTTAGCACTATCGGTTAAAGCAGTTTTATTTTATCCTTACATCGATATTTCGTTTTAAAATCTTGACCTACACTTCGACCATATTAAAATAACACTGCTATAAGAAAGATACTTTTAAAAGCGTTAATTTTGTTCAATTTAACTTTGGTTTTGTTTTGGTATTTTATTAGAACGAAGTTCTATATCACAGAGTTTATTTTTACTGAAGCGGGTTTAAAAGTTAACCTTACCAGGGTTAGCACCATCGCGGAAGACCTTGGGGAGGTTCCTATACGCCAGGAAGTACTCGATGTGGGCCATCTCGTGATGGGCGGTGACCAAGTCTTTCATGTCGACGCGCGTGCACATCTTGATGCTGGAAGTGAAAATTTAGAAGCACGTTAAACCAAGAGAATGCTAAGTTTATTCTGACACGAGAATCGAACCCGTGACACCTGGGGGAGTAGTAAGAATCGCTAACCATGAGACAATGACTTTCAACAAACCGAATCTTTTCCTCTTTATACCCTGTACAATTTCAGAGTTCCCGCAGGAATTCCGGGTTACAATATAGCCTATGTTACTCAAGGATAATGTAGCATTCTAATAGTGAAAGAATTTTTGAAATCGTCCTCGTAGTTCTTGAGTTAAATCGTAACAAACAAACAAACAAAAAATCAAATCTGTCCCCTTTATAATATATCGACGATTAGCATAGAGTAGATGTCTCCCATAATGGAATAAAGTTGCTTATTAATTTTATTTGAAGGTAACAGACCAACCTATACAGAGTTACTTTTGTATTTATAATATTTATTCATTTATTCATTTAACTATGAGAAAGTAGAAAATTTCAGTTGCTTTAAAAAAATGTCAAATTTAGTTCGTACCGATAGTCATGGCGATTGCAGAAGTCCCAGGCGGAAGGCTGGCAGTGGATGTGTCTGTCAGGCAGCTGTTCCAGAACACTCAGCGCCCAGAAGTCTGGCGGCATTGCTGACATGTTCATCGATACGAAAAATTCCTCGGTCAGTTGGAATATCGTTAGTGGAGTGTAGCCCTGAAAAAAGAAAAAAAAGGACGTTTTTACGATTACAAAATAAGTTTTTTTATTTCCTTGTATGTCTGTCTGTCTGGGCACGATAATTTCCGAATGTACCTACTGAACAGATTGACATGGGGTTTTCACATGCAGGTATAGATTAAGCTTAGCTTAGAGCAACTAGGCTTTGTTTCGTTTAAATCGGAAGCCGGGGAAAAGTTATTATATAAAAGTGTTTCATGCGGGTGAAACCGCGGGGCACAGCTAGTGAATAAAAATTCATTATAATAATATCGACACTCCTACTGGGACTCTAAAAATTATCCTACATATGTCACTTAGGGATGGCGTAACTTCCTATCACAGCAAAAGAATTTTCATTACTTATACGCGGAAAGTAGGTCTGAAGTTGCCTGAGAAGCGGGTTGAAAGTAACCCTTTTCAGCCCTAGGGAGAATCGCTTTCAACTGACAACTGTCAAATTATTAAAAAAAACTAGGTCTATTTTCACATTTCTATTGAACCATGTTTCAACTTTCTATACAGCCAGCGTGATGTAAAATTGAAATAACGTAAAGTTTAAATAGGTATTAATTAAAATAAAAATCACTCACTTTTTCTTAAGCTAATTCCTATTTATATATTTTTATTTTCTTTAATTAATACTTAATAATTAAAGATAATATTTTTTTTAGGTCGCCACAATGTAAATAAAAAATACTGGCTGAATAGCTAGCCGGCCAAAGAAAAAGAAATAGGTGGGAAAGTGTCAAGCGACTATCCGATCTTCACTCATTTTTTCTTTAGCTAATTCCTATTTTTATTTTGACTTTCCTCGCATTTGTAATGAAAAGCACAGTGTTATCCTCGGGAGAAAGACTTATTTAGTCCCTCGATCTCTTGGCGCCCTCGCTACGCTCGGGCGCCATACCCCGTCTCGGGACTAACTAAGTTACTTTCACCCCTAGGATAACAATGTACTATTTCACAATCGGTTCAATAGTTCCACTACCCACTCTACCTATTTATAACATTAATGATTTTAATGATAGCATAGCTTCTTATCATTGAATTTTTTGTTTTAAATAAAATAAAATTAGTAGATTATAAAAAAAAAGCTGATTAAAAAAAACACCACCAGCACAAACGAGAATCACATACCTGTTTCAACATTTCCGGCGACACGTCCACCAAGGTCTTGCCAGGATAAGGCAGGGTGAACGGCACGATACCGGACCAGCTCTGGCCCCACATGTCCCCCAGGATGTGAGCGGGTATCGGAGCTGACCTGGATATCCTCTCAGGGCCATAAGCTTCGCGGAGACGCCGACGTACGTATGCGTGCAAGAGCTCGTACAGAGGTTTGATCTGAAAGATAAGAAAACAACATGTAGGTATGGTTGTAAAATCCATGAATGAAATACCGAATTCCGTAGCCAGTGAATGATGACAACCATTTGAACAGTTCTCGACTATATCTATACAAATTACCCACGTCATTTTGACACAAAAACTTTAAAGCAAGAAGGTCAAGTAACGAACGTGTTGGGAAACTGACCTACAATTAGGGATGTGGTACGGGCGATGCAGTTTTTTTTTTATTTTAATGGGGATTTTCCTTTTTTTATGTCATAGGGGGCAAACGGGCAAGTGGTACACCTGATGGTAAGTGATTACCACCGCCCATAGATATCTGCAACACCAGAAGGCATGCAGGTGCGTTGTCGACCTGCAGGAATGGGGACGGGAACTGGCTTTCAAGTGGGGCTGCCGGAACACACCGTTAGGTACTTGGCGACAGATTTGCAACTTGAAGGTGGTAGCTAGCCAGCCGGGCACTACAGAGCGCCCTACCACCATGCTATGGTTTCCTCACGATGTTTTCCTTCACCGACAGCTCAAGCTCATTGTTAGGGTGAACCTACGCCTTGCGGCGTTTGATCCGAACACACCAACCACTGAGCTATCATCGCTGTAATACCTATTTATTAACTGTAGCATAGATATTCCTTACTTGCTGTTACATACAAAATACCTACCCTTTAAATCGGACTCGTCCTTTTCCAACACCACTAAACCTGTGTATGGTTATTAAGGGCAAGTAGGAAGTGTTCTTTAATCTTGGTATCTAGGTAGGTACCTACATTATATGCTTAGGCATTCGCTACGCACCTGTTCCCAAACGTCGTCCAGTTCCCGTCTCATATTATTTGTTTCGTAAGGAAACATCCAATACGAAGATGTGTCAGTGAAATCTGAAAAAAAAAAACACAATAACATTGAAGCGCCTGTAATAATAATTGTAGCAAAATAAATGTTGGTGAGTTTGCTCGCTCAGTCACCTGAGTAACTTTAGATGTAAGAATAATCTTTAATACCCAGAAGAAAAGCTATCAAGACGCTAATTCTAATCTTTTCCTGCACACATGATAGCATGTATACAAAATTTCATGAAGTTTAGTTGATTTTATTATTCATAACATTAGTTAGGATTAACTGTGCCAGGCGGTTTTACCCGCGTAATTTTCGGAATTCCCCCAAATCGGTCCGACCGTTTCGGATATTAGCCAGAGTAAATAGACAGACGGAAAAAAAATTTAATTGGTTTTTATTCATACTTTCATAGAGATATATTTAATACTATAGCTGTGCCCCGCGGTCTCACCCGCGGTAATTTCGGAGTTCCCGCGGGAATTCCTGGATAAAAAGTACCCTATATCCTTCTCTGTACCCTATGTCACCCTCCGCCTCCCACCAATGTCATGTCTCCTGTTACCCCGTAATACCACGTAAAAGTTTCTTGGTAAATTCCGAGGGAAGTCTGTCACATGTAGAATCTACATGACTGTGACAATAATTATTCACTGACAGCTGACAGTAACTGTCAGCTCGCTGCCAAACCTTACGATACGCGCACACGTACGTACAAGCCGGCCGTTACTTGTTGGAAAGTACTTGGATCAGTTCATTTGTATGCATGGAGCCGGACTGCTTACTATTGAGCCTGGCAGCCTGGTTGGTCAGGTCGACGAGTTGCTCGTACAGGTCCCGGAACCTCCTGCCGGTGTTCCGCCTCCACTCGGTCCAGACGTGCTGCAGCTCGTCCCAGTCCCGGGAGTGCGACATGATGACCTGGAGCTCCGGCTGCAGGCGCAGCCCGCACTTGAGGGGCTCGTTGTAAGCGCAGATCTCGGCCGTGTTGTATACGGCCAGCATGTCGTTGATTATCCGATTGTACTGGGAACGAAAGAAAATATTCTCTATATCTATACTAGATAGTAGATATAATAAATGAGTAGAATCCGCGATTTGTACATTGAATATTTTTAACAAAAATTGACAGGAGGCGATAAAAGAAGAGTAACCGAGCACAAAAAAAGAGTTTTTAAAATTCTTTTCTGTTTGTCTGCATATTTGTTCACGATAATTTTCGAACCTACTGAACGGATTGTCATGCGGTTTTCACAGGTAGATTAAGCTTAGGCTGGAGCTACATATAGGCTTTGTTTCAATGAAATCGGATGTCGGGAAAAAAGTTGTTGTATAAAAACCTTTCACGCGGGTGAAACCGCGGGGCACAGCTAGTAAAAAAAAAAAATGAAACAAAATTATCTACATTCGTTACGATCATGGTAAAGAACAGCCCGCTTAGCCAAGTTGACAATATATGAAATAGAAACGCATAGAAAACTGGAACGGAATTGTTATGACACCATTGGAATTTTGATAGGACGATTTTATGTGACCACGTGACACGAAGTTTCGTTTTTTTTTAGTTGTTGTTGGTGTCCGAAGTCTCGGCGTATACATACATGCAATGTTCATTGGTTTAGGCCAAAAGTGACTGTACTCGTAAGTGATGATGCACTAACTCTGTCAAGCTGGTCTGGAGGCAAAGCGGCCGGTCCAATAATGGACAGCAGTCTCAGTTGCCTGTTGGCTGCGTAGTCCCTCAAGGCACCTCGGGGCAGCTGCTGTGCCGCCTCCCATAGTCCTCGCTGGAACAACGTGTACCTCTGCTGGGCGTCCAACTGCAAAAATATGAAGATAATTTTTAAATTCTTCAGTAGTAGTGTCATGGTTTTTCAGTCATTAGCCCCTTAAGGCAATGATATTCCATTTGCAAGTACTACGTCCTATCGTCCCAATGCCACAGTCTATTGCTGGAAGCCATTGATATACTAAATACCTAAGATAGGTACACAGTCAGATGATGTGTGTTAAATGAAAACCTGTAAAATGGAAATAATAAATAGGTTTTCTAATTAGTACAGTCTATATTTATTACTCTGAGGTACAGTCTCGCGTGTGAGCGTTGTGTCGTATGCATAAGTACGAATTTTGCTAATTCAATAAAAAAAAACAAGGAATGGTCATAAATCATTGATGTCGGGAACTTTTGATCATCGTCTAGTGGTCAAAAACAAAGTCCAACATCTTAAACTTCTAACTTCCTGAATATGAATAATTGATTGCGATAACTGGGATTTTATTTGTCCAACAGTTTCAAGGACTATTTTATCATTTGTCTAAACTGAGTCACGGTCGTCTTTTGACGACCAAGTTTGACAAATGACCATCACCAGTTAAAGCGTCAGTTACACTAGACAGTAACATTTATATTATCCAAATATGGAAACAGTGGCAAGATTTGCATGTCGGCGACCAGTCATGCATCCTTAATGTTTTTTGACCTTAAAAAAGGGTTCTCAGATGCAATGTTATTCAGGTAACTACATCTCAATTCTCAAGGTTGGCGTATGAAAACTATGACGAACGCAACTATCTGAGCAAGCAACTGCCCTTTTAACCAAGTTGACAATCTACAATCGTTGTCGACGGCGATGGCGATAACCAAAGGTGATAACGATTATAAATAATTGTCAACTTGACTCAGGGGGCTGGTTCTCGCAAGAAAATAATTGCCAAGGCTCAGGGTGGGTAAGACCTCTGAGCATCAAACACGCCTGGTGTAAGAGTCAACTTAACAAATCACTATGAAGGTAATGTCATAATTAGGATGGTTAGGAGTTTCGGATAGGTTTTACACGTTACAAACAAACAAATTTTACCTCTTCATAAAATTCGCACTGGCATAGATTTCCGATTTAATTGCTATTGATTATGTTCTAGATCCCATAGTTAAATCGTGATTATTTCACGTAATCAGTGATGTCATATAGTTTGCAATCGCACAATGAAAATTACAGGGTTGGGTTCGACTAGAAAAAATTGCGGAGTGTATATACTCAAGTGAATCATGTTATTGTTTATGTCATTTGATGAATCATACCCTGACTTTGTTTTTAATTATTCAGGTAATACCTACGATTATTCAGTTTTTTAAGAATACAAATGATATTATACAGGATAGAGAAAGGCCGCGGTTGAAGGGAAAGCATTTTATGTATCGACTTCGCTGGATCCTTTCGATCGGTATCACAAAAATACGAAGTGCTTTTTTTAACACTAGCTGATCCCCGCGTTTTCACTCGTGGTAATTTCGGAATTTCCGTGGGAATCCCGGGATAAAAACATCGCTTTTTATACCTAAACCTTCTTCGTGAATAGGTATAAATAGGTATAAATCTATTAGTGAAAACAGGACGAAAATCCGTTCAGTAGTTTTTGAGTTAATCGCGAACAGACAAACAGACAGACGCGGTGGACGACTTTGTTTTATATTAATAGATAGGTATGTAAGGATTGTACTGATTCGATTCGTAGCTCATGTAGGTGATATCTCATTGACGAAATCGAGATAATTAAGATCTGAAGTTCGATCTTAATAGGGAAATAGGATCTTATATTCTTACCGCCGCACTCAGAGTCGACTTTAATGATTACTTAGTTAACTATAGATTTTTAAAAAAGAACTGCCGCAATCAGACAAGTTTAATAAATTAATGTTAATTGGTATTTAACTAATTAAGTTACATCTCATTAAATGCCAATTAACATTAATTTACTGAACGTCTCTGATTGCGGTGGTTTTGCTTGAAAAATCTATACTTAAATAAGTAATCATTAAAGTCGACTCTGCGTGCGGCCGTTAATGCCTTACAGTTTTTCATGATTTTTTCAATGAATGAATGATTTTTATTTCAGTGAAATTTTCTATAACAAATACATTTTTCCCTCCAACCGCAGGTTTATTTTCCACTCTGTAGATAGCTAGGCTTCCCATCGATAACCTTCAAACCTACTCGTATGCAAAAATATCAAAAATGTCGGGCGGGATGCGGTACAATTAGATTTTTTTAGGTGAAGACTTTTTTGCAATTTTCTTAACAAAACGTGCTTCTACGAAAAAGATTCCTGAATTTACCGTGTGAACCGAGTTCAAAAGCCGTGAATACTTCAAACAATACATTAACACAAGGCTCCGATTGTGGATAATTGAATTAAACTATTTGAAGTAAGGTGGAATTCAATGCCTATACGCAAAGACATTTTAAGAGAATAGACGAACAATACCAACTTTTACTATGCAATCCACGTCAACCAATTTTTGTGGGGGAATGATCAAAATAAAAACCAATCATATCGTTTCGACGCAATCAAATACCAGTCACCACAAAGTACATTTCAAATAGCCAATCACATCGCTTTCCGCCAAGTGGTATCTATAGACAATAGTCTCTGCTAGCCAACGGCATAATATATTATTAGTATGAGGTCATTTGACTGCTGCGTGGTTCAAAGGGAAAGCTTAGTGGCCGAGCGTATTGTCAATCTATTCTCTTTCAATATCTTTGCGTATACGTTTTTGACCGCTCTGTACCTAAAAAAGTGAGAAAATAATTTTGGGTTATTTAACCTATAAGTAATTACCTATGTATTTCTTCTCGTTCGGTGAGATAATTTCCGTGGGAAAAGTTTCATCTTGCTCACTACATTGCATTGAAATGTATAGTCATAGGATGGGTATAAATCAGTAGGTATTTAGCCTTTTATTGTCTAATAAAAAAAATTTAAAAGTTATTCTCTATGTTAAAAATAATTAAAGTCAGAAGAAAGGCAGTTCAAGGAGCACGTATCCTAATATACCTACATTGTAATAATTGCAAGATCCTTCACTCGTTCATCTAGTTAATGTTCTGTATAAACTAAACTGAAAATTACATACGATTAAGCTTCATATTTATAAATGCAAATGTAGTAAAAAAAATAGTCCACACAAAAAGTTACACAAAATTGTCTTGACAATTATGTATTGAAAACCCTTGGCGGTAACTGTTTTCGCTAGCGACTTCACAAACATTATTTTGGTAATCACGAGGCTTTTAACTTGCAGATGCTTCAAGTTAACCATTTTTGTAACCAAAAATACTCGTATATAATCGACTTTAATATTTGCTCAGATTTTAATCTTTGAATAGGACAACAATACAGGCAAACCCTTTGATATATACCTATACATACCGACTTTTCCGTAAATATATTAATACTAACTGGCCCCTCGGTTTCACCCGCGTGATTTTCGGATTTACTTCTTAAACCCTTCTGGTAGGGGGAGCACGAATTTTTTCGCTGTCGTCCTTTCGATATCGAGAGTTTTTTTTGTATGGAAAATGAACAACGCCATCTATCCATTGTCGTTCTTTTTCCATACAAAAAAACGCTTTGACATTACGACGATACTGAACTTCCAGAAATATTTCAAGATCAAAATTAGCTCCAGCCCTTCTCGAGTTTTAGCGAGACAAACGAACAGCAATTCATTTTTACGAAAAAGCTTATCTTAGTAAAAGTATCAAAAAAATAGCATGAGTATCATAATCATAGAGCCCTCCTTTTTTGAGGATATTAAAAAAAAAAAACTTCGGTAACTCACGCTAAAACACGTAACTATGACAAGACGAATCTCACCTTCCCCAATGCCAAAACGGTGTTTACAATCGAATAATATAATAATATGAGACTTTTAATTCACACACTGCGCATACGCAGCGCGGCCATTGTGGATGATTAGAGGACATTCTCACGCGATGCGGTGTGCGACACGGCGGTGTTGCGCAAACGGAACGTGACTCGTGATGGCCCTTAGCAGGGAAACGTAGGGCTGCATTTGGAGGGAGATAAAAGTAGAAAACTAAAAAAATAGAACACATAACATAATGAATCAGCCAGTGTCAAATAAACAGATGAAATTGCTTGCAATAATATTGGGACCATCGTTGATATACCAAATAAGCACAATAATCGGAGGAAAAACGTCCTCAAATAAATAAGATATCTGTGAAGAAACGGTAGTTTTTCTAATTCAGTTTATTTAAAAAAAAAAGTAAAGGTTAGGTATATAAATGCGAATTAGTGCTTAATCAATAAAAAAATTAAATTAGATTTGAATGGAACTGGAATCTGGGCAAAAGTAAAAAAAAATCTACATCAATGATGACAGCATTCTAAAAATTATCTTATCTATTTATTAAGTTAAAAAAAAGTACTAGCTGTTCGCCGCGGTTTCGCGCACGTTAGTTTCAGAGTATCCGCGAGACTTCCGGGATATAATTAGAACCCTGTGTCCTTTTCTATATCGCTGACAACGAGTATGCTAAATTTCATGACGGTTAAATAGTTTATAAAAGCGTAACAAACTCACATTCGCATTTTTAATATTATAGTTAGGATTCATTTGATTAATTCGTTCGTATATTCAAGAAAACATGAATACATGACATTAAACGATTACAAAGTTCAATATAATGATGATGATGATAATTATAGAGATTGGTTATTTTAAATGCAATTTCTTTCCATCATTGTTCTTAAAGAACTACAGCTCTACATGTTCAATATTCTTCCTTATATAATTATTTTTACCTTACTTATATGGGATAATTTAGATGTATTACTTTATTTAGATGTAACACCCTCTTCTAATAGATTAGAAATCAAATATATACAAAACCTAGTCATAATTTATTGAAGTAGGTTAAAAAAGTCACAAAAATAGTAAGTAATTTAATCATTTTCTCCGGTTGTTTTCGTGTCTACCGTATGTTTTAAAAAATAGTCTAATATACCTACTAAACTAAAACAAACAAAACATCTCATTCATGCCACGTAATGAGTTCAAGTTTACTATACAATGTACTAACGTGTACACAAATGCTCAGAGCAAAAAATATTTTCATTATAAACCGTTGAAGTTGAACAGAAAATATTTTTACTATGCAACCTATTTACAAGTGTACTCTAAAAAGTTCTATTGATGTACTGTAAAAGATTATTTCAGAGGATTTTATACCGTATTTCATAAGGTTTAGGGTTCTAAAAGGTTTATTAATTGTAACGTTGAAATGACGGAAGGTCAGGAACGATTTCAGTAACGCTTCAATTAGCATTAGCCTTTGAACAAGTGTAGGTTGTGTGAAGAACGTGTACGATACCTATTGTAAATTGAAACTACGTTATTTGCAACAGAAAGAAAATAAACAAACAACAGCGAAAATAGGTTAATCTTACCTAATATCTGACAAGAATGAAAAAATAAAACGATTTTTGGTACAAAACGAAAATATTGGTAGAGCCGTTTGAACGGATAAATAGATAAGCAATAGTGTGTTAACCCACACTGAAGAAATTATGAGCAAATCATGTTTTCAAATTATAACGCAATTATGTGTCAACATTTTTTAATGTAATAAGGTAAACACTCGTTTCAATCGTTTTAAAACAAAACTGCCGCAATCAGCGACGTTCGTTAAATTATTGTTAATTGGCATTTAACTAAGTTTAACTTAATTAGTAAAATGCCAATTAACATTTTGAGTGCGGCCGTATAACTCTCAATAAAGCGTTCTGTATCAATAACTTAATTTTATAGGTTAACATGTTATTGCTTATCGGTGTCCAAACAGCCTTACCAATGATTCTTGATGCATTAATGGAGTATAAATAAAAGCAAATAAATTTATAAAACCCAAAAAAAAATTATAAAATTTCATTTCAAAGCAGGTATGCTCAATTTCAGAATTCCAGCTGGAACTTTTTGTAGATATGCGAATAAAAACCTTATGTCCAATTCCAAGACCTAGACTATACTTGAATGTTGAAACGTTATCTATATATATATAAATTGCTTTGTCCTGAATGTCTATACATATAAAGTGCTTTGTCCTGAATGACTGATGGATCAACGCACAGCCTACACCGCTGATCTTAGAGAACTTGGAGGGTGTGTTCTTTGTATGACGTAGGCATCCGATAAGAAAGTAGATGTATTTGAAAATTCAATCCCTAAGGGGATGAAAAGGGGTGGCAAAGTTTAGCTAGTATTAAATAATTTAATATTCGCTGATTTTCGCGTAATTTCGGGACTCTCGGAAACTATTTAGTTTTTAACTTTACCGACCTACGGAACTGTGAATCTGACTAAAAGGGGTTTTGCTATTCAGTTATTTTCGATATAATTAGACATAAATAATGTAAAACATAGACATACTTTTATGTGGCATCATGATATGTGAATGTGATATTATATTAAATGTAGTGACAAAAAACGCCCTCTTTTATATAGTACTAGCTGTCCGCCGCGGTTTCACCCGCGATAATTTAGGAGTTCCCGCGGGAATTCCAGGATAAAATAGAAATATAAACCTAACTTCCTCATGAATTACTCTAATATCCATTAGTGAAAACCGCATGAAAATCCGTTGCGGAGTTTTAAAGATCTAAGCATACATAGGGACAGACAGACAGCGGGAAGCGACTTCGTTTTATACTATACATATAGTGATCATAAAAAGGAACGGCTCTGTCTCATTTTTGCAATAAGTTTCATTAAATAAAAAAAAGAATTTTCTATCTTGTCTGTACAATGCGCGAGTCAAATAGTCCGTAACCATTCTTCGTTGAACAGTGTAAAAATATTACGAACGGTGTTAAAAAAAAATGTAATAACTAGGCATTGTGACGCCGCTGGGTGGTGACCATCAAATGGTATCATAATACTTGGAACAAGGTGAAGGTGAAGAACGCAAAATTACCCACCAATTATGTGAGACTATTCATTTGCTAGGAGAGGCAGCAATATAGGTACATATTTTAATTTGCTATTGTTTATATTTACGAGCGAATTATTCAGTTTCTACGCGGTGAAATTTTCGTATTGAAATTTACTATGGACGCTTTTTAGAGCCCATCTTTATAGTACTAGGTATTTAGAATTTTACTATGGAAATGCCAGGTATTGCATCGTATTATAAAATTCTAAATAGTGCTATGAAAGACGGGCTCCAAAAAGGGTCCATAGTAATTTTCAAAACGAAAATTTCACCGTACCTATACCTATATCATTCCACTTTTCTTGTGAATGTGGTAAACGTGGTTCGATTTTGATCAGATCTACTTCTTTTGCAAGCGATTTTTGAGCAGATACCACACTAAAATACGTCATGGATACTCTTTTACAGAGTACAATGATTTATCCATAAAAGCTTTTCAGTCGACGCACAAATGTTTCGTTCGAGGTTTCGTTTTTAATGTCTACCGGTAGTTTTTCATCGAACTTAGAACCAATAAAATACGTGCTGCATTCGTAAAAAGAATCAGTTATGAAAAAAGAACAGTAATACAAATACTTAGGGTCTTAACCACAAGCGTGCGGTTTAAAAAAAAAAAACAGCTATAATTTACCACAATCTTAGAATTGATGTACTCGTAGACACAATTTTTATCGTAACCAACTTTTCCGGGAGCAATTGTGTTTTAAGTTTTAACTGAATAAAATCGCGTCTATTTTTTATTACCTGAGCAGAAGTAGGGTTTTCTGCAAAAACAATGAAATGTCAAATTCAGGTCGTCGAAGAAATTAAAAAAAAGTCTAAATTTCATAGACTAGTACGACATAATATGATATACGGCTCGTATGGGCAGTTGACTCACGAACCACTTTATCTCATGTCACTACAAGTTTGCGGTTTATGACAAATTTTCCGAAAAATAGATAAAGATATCTGTCTGTCTATACAGATACAGGAATACGATTTAATACATGCAAATTAAAGATAGCTCTTAAATCACAGTTGCTAACGGAGAGATAAAAATTTGTTCTACGGATCTCTAATCTAACAGAAAAACATCTCGTAACTCCAAAATTGGATTTCAGATTACTTTTTACTTCATCCAATATTGATATTACCTACTGCGTGATTGGTATTTTTTTATCGGAGGTGATGGTCAATAGAATTTTATAATTAAAATACCAATGATGTTTGGCGAAAAAAAGATCTCGAATGAGCTTTCCTATTAGCTAAGGGCCTGTTACGCACAAAATTTTGAATAATTGTGCGAAATAAAATCAAGATTACAAGAAAATATCGTTATGTTAAAAAAAGTTAATTAGCAAAACGAAAACGGTAACTAGACTTTCAGAACGAATTGGATCTCGCGCCAATCATATGTAACTCACACCTCTAAAACTCGTAACCATCAGAATGAATCACTATTTACATTAAATTGACGCAGTTCACTGTATAGTAATTCTTAAGAGAAAAACCAAAGCTAGGGCTAAAACAGAAACAAAAATTTAAGGTAACTATATCGCTTTTAAACCCCTCCAATCGCTCTCCTCAGTCAACGTTCCAACAAGACACGCAAAAGCTCATAGATCAGGATGAAAACAAATGACTAACACTTGGTACCATTCTTTGTATACTACAAACTACGAGTATACGGCCGACAGAAGATATTAAGTCTAATTTGTATGCAAACAACATTAAATTTATCTTATTACTTAATTGTTCTTATGGAGCTAAAGCAATAAATACACAATAAGGAGCCTTGGGGCAACGAATTGTCCCATTGTTTAATTATCCCAGACCTTAAAAGGGGAGGCAAATGCACTTAGCCCGTCGCATACTGTCAAAAACAAACGGGTGGCCAAGTGTAACTTCTTGATACTTTACTATGAATTTGGTCTGTTAGATTTCGAAATATTGATGTCGTTCATCTAGCCTGTTAGTTCTTTTGTTTATCCTAAGCTTTACAAATATGCTCCACAAAGGAAACTCGCCCCTAAGCTTTATCTAGTTTTCTAAAAAATATTTATTAATATAATTTCTATTAAAATAGAATTTTATATATACACTTTGTTTATAGCTTAAAACACACGTTAAGCGTCTCCCAGTTTTTTTTTCAAAGTAGGTTATCTCAGTTTTTTATCAGATTAATTCTTCTCTGAAACTAAATCCACACTGCGACTGCTGAATTTTAAAACAATTGTCATACACTAGACTTAGGTTAATTGATTTAGTTCTTGGACACGGCAACGTCCGTTGTTTTGTTGCGACCTGAACAATGACCAACAATGGCGTCACCGATATTTTGTAAAATCATTTCCCATTGTAGCTAAATAGGCTCGTGTCAAATTAATTCAGGCGATAAGCTTCTGTTGTGCCAGTGGATGTCAAGGGTAAAGCTGGATTAAAACCAAATGAGTCCTCACTATAGTTTATGAAAACTGTAAGAATTACCGATTAACAAAAAAAACAACAAAAACTGTCTTTCCCTCATAATCTAAGAAGTTTTACTGCAAAAATAGTACATTGTTACCCTAGGGGTGAAAGTAAGTAAGTAGTCGCTACGCTCGGGCGCCAAACATCGTCTCGGGACTAAATAAGTCTTTCTCCCGAGGATAACACTGTGCTTTTCATTACGAATGCAAGGAAAGTCAAAATAAAAATAGGAATTAGCTGAAGAAAAAAATGAGTGAATTTTATTTTACATAAATCAACCATTAGGTGTGCTACTGGCCAGTAAGTAGGTATGCCCCCTATGACATAAAAAAAACTTGAGTTTCTGCAGTATCCAGCTGTCAGTTGAAAGCGATTCTCCCTAGGGCTGAAAAGTGTTACTTTCAACCCGCTTCTCAGGCAACTTCAGACCTACTTTCCGAGTATGAGTAATGAAAAATACATTTACAACGTTTCTTATGACATAAAGAATAATAATTTCTAATATCTTGGCATCTGAAACGTTTAGAAATGCGTTTTTGGGACGCGCGTTATAGGCAAGGAATATTGTTGGTCATAGTGGATAGGGCCCAATCCGAAGGATCACTTTATCTACCGACATCAATAGAATCTACTTTTGCTATAGTACGTACTGCGAGTTTTTTGTGTCTCCTCAAAGTCGTCAATAAAGGTATGACTACGCATAGATCGATATCGAAGTGTTGTTAATTATTTTCCTATTCAACCACTTACGATACCGACTGTACAGACAGATCGTGAGAAGCGTTTATTTGTAGCATTCGGATCACACGAGTTCTTACTCCTGTCACACTGTTGTACCTATTTAATATTAACTTAAATAATTAGGTATGTTTTTAATTTGACCAAGGGTTTCTATGAGTGTTCCACTCACCATAATTGCCCAATACTAATAATGTATTGTTATTAACTAACATATGCTTGCTGCTACATATTCTGTCTCTAGATTCTTTAAGAATGTAACTACAAGAGTCAGGTGATTCATTCATCTTGAACCGTCGTTCGTAAATACAGAACCCCCTAACTTTACGTCTACCAGTGATTTCAGAACTTTTACCAAGTCTTTAATTTAAGAATTGGCCATTTTAAACCCTCCGGACCATTTGCGAATAGGCTGTTTGACTATTTTTTTTTTTAAATTCTATTTGGTCCGTCAGTTAGATAATAAAAAAATAATAGACACGTATATTTTGCTTTTTCAAATTCATGAAAATTGTGAAATGATACTTGGATATAGCGCATTAAAATTTGGGAGTGAGGGCTGGAAACGTCATAATGTGCAGGGAAAAACCGCACCTGTTTGTGACGTCACAACGACCACTCAACGTAACTCGGTTATTTTTTGCTTACGAAAAAAAGGAAAGTCGCGTCTAATATTTTTTATGAATCTTCAGGGCGGACTAAAAATAAACATTTAGTCAAGTAGCCTATTGGACGTATTGCGCCAAAACGATATAATAATATTATGCCATTAGTACTTAATTAAACTACTACTAGTAATCACATAGAACATGTTCGATCGTCATAATCTTTCTCGCTTTATTTTTTCTTGTTTTGCATGACCTCAACTGGAGATTTCAATTTTATTTGTTTACTTGCTGTTACTAAACTGATCCTATTCATTTGAAGTTTATCAAGTCAAGCGGCAAGTACAGTCCACAAAAGAAACGGATGACAAATGCTTCTTAACGAACATCCTATCCTACTAATATTGTAAACGCGAAAGTTTGTAAGAATGTATGGATGGATGGATGTATGGATGGATGGATGGATGGATGGATGGATGGATGGATGTTTGTTACTCTTTCACGCAAAAACTACTGAATGGATTTAAATTAAACTTTACAATAATATAGCTTATACATCAGATTAACACATAGGGTACTTTTTATCCCGGAATTCCCGCGGGAACTCTGAAATTAACGCGTCTGAAATTTAATTAATTATTGCATAGTACACGTCGTCAGGGGTACAGAGAAGGACATAGGGTACTTTTTATCTCGGAATTCCCGCGGGAACTCCGAAATTACCGCGGGTGAAACCGCGGGGCACAGCTAGTATTGTTATATTTTATACAAGTCGGACCTTTCAATAAATAAATAAACCATGTTATAATCATAAATAATACTTATTTCCCCCCGCGGCTCCACCCTGCGAGAATTTCAGGTTTTTTTGAGTAACCCTTTGATTTAAAGTAAAACTTGTTTCCAGAACATGTTGTAGGTGTTTTTTGCCAAATTCTTGCATTATTAATTACAAACATCAATAACCACATTAAAATAAAAATTATTAAAATTAGGGTTAACTAGCTGTTACCCGCAGTTTCACCCGCAAAAATTTCGGAGTTTCTGCGGGGATTCCGTGTTACAATGTAGTCTATGATGTTCAGGGATAATGTAGCATTGTAACGGTAAAAGAATTCTTGAAATCGATGTAGTAGTGTTCGAGTTAAATCGTAACAAACAAACAAAAAATCAAATCTTTCCCTTGCATTAGTTTACCAGTTACCAGTTAAACATAAAACAAGTGAAGACACGTAGGGAGACTCTAGAGAAATCAACATGTCTCCGTCATTTACACTAAGTCATAATATGGAAATCTCCCATACATTGTTCTTGATGAATTATGGGAATTGTGGCTTACATATAAGTGTTGGATACCAACAACTTTCCAATTGCGAGTACCTACTCTACAAAAGTTTTTGCACGTATTATGAATAGGAAAACTTGATGATTTTGATGTCATTGAATTTGCTCAAAATACCAACCAAACTCTTCATTACTCTTCACGGAATTGAAGTTGCAGAAGAATTATATGAATTTTTTTTTATTTTAACAAACGGATATTCTTGTGAGGTCATAATATAATTCATCTTAAAACACTAGCGTGCATGATACCACTTTTTATGTTGTCTACCTTAGAGAAGCTGCTAACAAAAAGCAATTTTCTCAGGACAATAAAAATGACATGTAATTTTTATAATACACCGGCACCCATGTTTATTTGATAATTATCATAATAGCAGGTGAATCATTACATTTGAATGACGGTTAGATATATATTTTATAATATTCGTAGAGTGTACCTACTCGTATATTGGGACTAGCAGTTCCCCTCGGCTTCGCCTCCGTGAATTTCAGGATTCCTACAAGAACTCTGGCCCAGCCGGAACTAGCCTATATATTTTTCAGGGTATAATCTATCGATTCATAATAATAATTAATTACCTATATCATTTGCAAAAATCCAAATTTCAGTATGAAGAAGTAACACACACTTTCACATTTACCTAGATACTAGGTAGGTATATTATAAGTGGGATTTCTGTAATTACGACTAGATAGATTAATATTAGATAGATAGACTAATTAGTTTCAGATATTGTTATTACTGAAAACAGCCAAGCTTAGTTAAGTAAGCTAGTAAAGAGTAATACTAATTAAAACCTTATTATGACAGAAAAACCTTTTAACGCCACTCGCAATAATGGGACACATAAATCCCATAATTTAAATTCTGGTTCTTGTAACAATGCTAGTAAATACAGACCAAAGTTTTTGCGCCTCGACACTATTACTAATCTAGATAAAGACAGTGTTAGTACTCACAGCTGCGTGTTGAGTTACGTCGCTCACGTCCGTTTCGAAATTCCACTGAGCGGCCACGTTGTTCGTACACTCTTTGGAAGCTTGCTCATCAGCTTGATGCAGGAAGTCTCTGATTTGCTGCAAATTCACTTGGTGGAACCTCTCATCTATACTATTCGTGTTCACACCCCTATTGAAATCGTACGGATTAGCGCCGACATAGTTCGGATCATTTCTGACGAAATTGGGATCGTTCCTTCTGAAATTCGGATCGTTGTTGATATCTATTCGGTCATCCCGATTCCTATCATCGAACGGTCTCGACGTAGAACTTGGATTTCTTCCGTTTTCATAATCGAGACTCGGGTATCCATTGTTGTTTATATCTGGATTGATTGGACTATTGAAAGGGGTGGAAGAGACTGGGTATATGCCTGTGGTAGACAGAGGTCTTGCAGAGCTATATTGGAAATTTCTATTCAGAATATCAAATTGATTTCTAGGGGAGTTAATCAGTGATGGTGTACTCGATAAACCGTAACTTCTGTAGGGGTTCGATGGTGTGCTTGAGAGAGGAGGTAGATCTAACTGGGGATCAGTAGAGCACAGTTCGAGTGAAATTAACACTACCGCTATGTGAAATAGAGTACTTAGTTGTTTGTCGCGAGCCATGACTCGTTTGCCACTGGCTTTGGTTTGGCACTGTTATTGTTCGTAGCGATGTCAACCGATGGTGCGTGATGTCTGGCTGGTATCGCGTTTGCAACTGTCTGCTTGGCGGTTACCTCTGAACTCGCACCGTGTGAATCGGCTCTTTACAGGCTACAGCGCTTTATTTGCGTAGCATTGTAGCGCTATATATGCTTACTATTATTATAAATGCGAATGTGGGTTTTTATATTTGTTTGTTTTTGTATTTTTCGCTTTCATGCTTTAGCTAGACATCCGGTCACTATGAAATTTTGTATACACGTTTTCAAGGGTAGAGAGAAGGACGTTTTTCCACAACATATCCGAATTTAACGCGAGTAAAACTGCGAGGAACAGCCAGTATAGATATAAATATGAATGCACATGTCTTTTACAATGTACTATTGAGAAAAGAATATAGGAAATTAAACCTAATTAAAAATTTTATGAAAGTACTGTTCTCCATTAGTTCTGAAGTAGTAGTCCAGGAAATAAATAATTTAAAATAATAAATAATTTTGATTTTAAATCTTCTTTTTAAAGCATTTTCAAGGATGTTACCACTATCTCTTTTACAGTCATAAATTAATTTTTTTTACCTTTAAATTTGACCTGCACATACAATGTAGATATAAAAAGTGGAATCATTTATATTTTTCAGGAGACGCCTCCTTTTAAAAGCGGAGTAAACTCTTGTTACTTTGTACATAATATATTTTCAGAGTTTTCAGTCATGGCGTTATTTATTTATTTTATCAAATAATATTTGTTTTTAATCATTATCTTGCCCTTATTCAATGATGCCTTTGGATGGATCAATTAAAACCGTCATGTCTTTTACACAACTACGTAGGTATCTAATTAAAATAGATTATGATAATAGTGTGACGGATAGACAAATAATTAACATTGAATCACTAAAAGACTACTGGTAAATTAGTTATTAATCTAATCTCTTTAATTAGTTTTCTTATTGTAGAATATTAACATCATTAGATAATCATCAGATTAGTCGACCAACATCCCCTGCTGGACACGTCGTGACTGAAATTTTAGATTGGTAAAGGGATAGAAACATAACATAAAAACTATTCTTAAAAAAATGTATGCAAGTCTTTCTGTTCACACTAATCTCCGAAACTATTGAACGGATGTCAGATAAAGTTATACTACTTCTACTTATTAAAACTCCAATTAGATCGATTCCCAATTTCAAACCAGTTTCCAGCTCAAGGTTCAAAATAGATGCTCAAAGGCGATTGAAATAACGAAGACAAACTACCATATACGACAAAAAGTTTTTATCTATATTTACTTTACATACTTAACCTAGATTATTTCATGGGTATTTCCTGAAGGTTCCACTAAACCGAGTGATTAGGAATCCTCATGATGCAATGGAACTGACACTTCGCTTATTGCGACAAACACGCCCCTGTTTGTTACAACCTCACGTAAGTGCAGTCGTTGACATCGTTTAACTATTAGTGTAAGCACTTAATAATTTAGTAAGAGACGACACCACAGATATAATAGGAGAAAATTTTATTTTAAAACAAAACCGTTATGTTAATAGTCTATATCTCTACATATTTTGTTGTATCACAAATAGGGATTTATTGCATTTTTTGTGTATTTTATTTAGGTACTAGCTGATCCGCGCTGTTTCACCCGCGGTAATTCGGAGTTCCCGCGGGAATTTCAGGATAAAATATAATTTTAAACCTTCCTCATGAATCACTCTATCTATTGGTCAAAACCGCATCAAAATCCGTTGCGTAGTTTTAAAGATTTAAGCATACATAGGGATATAGGGACAGAGAAAGCGACTTTGTTTTAAACATACTATGTAGTGATATTTGTATAGGTATAGCATCAAAGGTTGACTGACAGAAAATTCTATTTAGGATTAAGTACGCCTTTATACGCCATTGATAACTTCTTTTGCAGAACTTACCATTTGAACTTTTGTCCCTCTATTTGCCCAGATTTATCTACGAAACTACATTGAGGCAGATCGTATTTTTTTTTAAATAATTACTTATTTTAGAGTGTAGGTCTTGTAATAGAACATATTATAGTACTATGGAACTTTATATCCCGAATAAACTGTTCTTGAGGGTGTCTCGTAACGCGTTTATGCGTGACACCGAGGGCACAAACAATGTATGTAGTAAGTATATGATTAGTACGTATCTACGTAAAATGCAGGGCGTATGATATGCGATAAGCGAGTGAAAGTGTACTGATAACAAAACCTCAGACGTCAGCAAAGGAAGTTGTGACCTCAAATGTATACACAACAAGAAAAACCAACCGAACGCGTTTCGGACCAAATTTAATGAAGGGTTCCGTAGAAAAGAAAAGCGTTCGCCTTGAAATTTTGGAAATTTTACTTATAATATTTTTTTTTATTGCGAACAGGCTTGGCGTTTGATCACAGCTCATTTGATGTTAAATGAGTATGGTCGAAGATTTTAAACACACCTAGCCTCGAATGAGAACTGGCTCTCGAATGAGGCTGCCGGAACACACCATTAGTGCTCGGCGACAGCTTTTCAACTTGAAGGTGGTAGCTAGCCAGCCGGGCACTAGAAAATGCCCTACCACCTTACTATGGCTTCCTCACGATTTTTTCCTTCACCGACAGCTCAAGCTAATTGTTAGGGTTTGAATCTACACCTTGTGGCGGTTGATCCGAACACACCAACCACTGAGCTATCATCGCTACACCAGTTGAGTAGTTAATGGTAACAGACAGAGAGACAGACTGTTACTTTCACATCCTAACTAATATTATAAAAGCTAATGTGTTTGTTCGTTACGATTTCACACTTTAACTACTCAACCGATCATCATGAAAGCCTGTATACAGTGTCGGGAGTTCAGAAAAAGATATATAGGGTACTCTATCACGGATATTCCGCGGAAAAATTAAAATTGATGCGCGTAAAACCGCGGGAACACCTAGTTTTCAACATTAGTTTCGATTTGAAACCCTCCACCGCTTCCGTTCGTGCGGGCGAAGCCGCAGGCGACAGCTAGCCATTGTATCCTCGTGTGTTTTATAGTCAACAAAATGACGCGGCGCGTTGAGTTTTTCCTTTTGTCCATGCAAAGTAGTACCGTGGGAACTAATGATCTTGTACCTACTGTACGGCATACTTGATACATAGGCACCCATTATAATATGTACTTGGATATTAAGACACCGCTTATCTACATAAGATTATGTACTGTTCGACCACTCCTTGAATATTAAGTGTTACCTACGTGGCACTTGCCTACTTGAGTGTGATGCTGCTGGACTAGATCTTTTTGTATTAATTGTTATTTTAGTATTATACGTATCCCATCAAAAACATAAATGTGAAAGTGGAAGCCAAGTTCATTATTAAGCTTATGTTTAGTTGTCGACTTCGCCGACAAAAGAATTGATATCTTAATAGGTGCCAAGTTCTGTAGATAATCCTGAAATTATATTCAAAGGAGCATACAACTTAGCTAGTTTTCACATTCAAGTTATCTTTAGCTAGTCAAATTATGTATCTTCTTTATATTTTGTTATTTTAGTATTATACGTATACTTACACGTAATATTGTTAGGGTAGGTGAATTAATAGGGACGAATGGTCATCTATTTGAACGATTATGAATGTGGAAGAGGCAAAGGAAGTGTACAATGTAAATGTGTGTGTGTAAATAAAATGGAGGTTCATAGTGTGCATCTTCTCTGGAAAACCGACGTGATATGTATTTATTAAGTATATTTATGGTATCTGCAATGCTATTATAAGTAATTTGGTAAATGTATTATTTTTTTATGTCATAGGGGGCAAACGGGCAAGTGGTACACCTGATGGTAAGTGATTACCGCCGCCCATGGACATCTGCAACACCAGAAGGCATGCAGGTGCGTTGCCGACCTGCAATGGGGATGGGTCTTTGCTTGTCAAGCATAGACAATTCTTAAATTACTTAAAAATCTACTATCTTTAAACGAGCAATTCTTGGAGGATATGTATAGGTATATAATAAGTCAGTCAGAATTTTTTCGCTCTCGTCTAGTCGATATCGTCGTAATGTCAAAGCGTTTTTTTGTATGGAAAATGAACAACACTGGATAGGTGGCGCTGTTCATTTTCCATACAAAAAAAATGCTCGATATCGACTAGACGAGATCGAAAAAATTCGTGCTCCCCCTACTGAATCTCAGAAACGGCTCGAACGATTTTCATGCAGGGGGTTTCGAAGGCGATTAATCGATCTAGCTAGGTTTCATTTTTAGAAAAAGTCATTTTATCCGTGTTTTCAGGCAATGAAAAATGAGGGTTTGGTACAGCTTTTCTACTTAACAACAGATGGTGCTACAAGCGAAGTTCGATCACCCAGATTTGTAGTAAATTCTTGAAAATTAGGTATCGATCTTGTTAAAATACACATAAAAAACTAATTAGTCATGTAATCATGTTGAAGGCACCGGATGTTGCCGTTCGTTGCGCGAACACGATGCGCGTCACTTCCGTTGCCCCCTTAATATTTTACGCGCCAAAAAAAGTTGAAAAACCCACTCGACCTAAACAAACCGATTGCGAATCGCTTTATAGTCATCATATAAAATGGAACTATTGTATTACAACTAGTATTATTATAATATTTTATTATGATTTCCATTACTCGCACGAATGCCTTCGCGACGCCTATTGCACCAAGGTCGGTTGTAATCGATGGGCGACGACGCAACGTTTGGCTCAATAATATAATAAAAATATAATACAGATAAAAACATATTTATTTGGACATTGTCGCACAGCGTCACCTGGTTCCTGAACTCAGTAGAGCTTGCCAAAACAGTAATGCATCTAACATCGTCCTGTCCTGAATGGGAATCGGGAACTCCAAAATTAACGCGGGTGAAACCGCGGCGAACAGCTAGTGAAAAATATATGCAGTTGGTACTTATTTACGTCATCCGATTTTAAAGGTTTATGTTGTATAATAAAATAAAACAAGTAGTAAAAAAAATTGCTTTAAAATTTCTGTGAATCTCCATTTTCAGAATGCGTTTGAAAGTCACTACCCCGGTCAACCTGTATTATACATAGTTCGCACTTAGGTAAGTTGAACCAAGAACACTGCATCGGAATCGAACCTTGACCCAATGCCAGTAGAGGTGTCTAATTAGGTCTAAATGAACGATAAACTTGAGCGGAGAGTCAATGAAGTTGTTTTCTAAGTGAATGAAATATGTAGTATAGGCACCCATGCCTATGTTATGATACGATTGTCCTCCAGTAGGTACTTATTAATGTCCAAAACAAAAATTATTGATGTGACCTCAGAGACCTTGCAGTAGTCTAACAAATGGTCCGGAAAAATAGAGCGACACAAAAAACACCATCTCGTAATCGCCATAAAAAATTGCCATTGTCGTTATAAAAAACATTAAATATAGACCTTAAAGATACTTCGGTTAAAATGGGTCCACACATACATAATTATAGGTCTGTCAAGACAGTAATTTGTCAAAATATTCTCAAGTTCCCCGTATAAATTGATACCTATATTATCTCTCAGAAATTCTTTACATTGCAAAAACCGATAATGATAAATGTATCATATTATAAAAATTGAACCAACTGATGTTGAACATAAAAAAAAAACGTAACATAACACTTTGTTTTTGTTTACCAGGGTTAGCCAGAAAGGGGGTCATATCCACATTGGTTGAAAATAAGCAAGTATCATGGTTTTTCAATTAATAGACTTCATGTAGAAAGAATACAAAATATAATCTTATTCCGTTGTTAATTATGAACAAAGCTTAAGCAAAGGGATACGAAAATTTGTTTCCTGTCTAATCCTACTTAATATTATATATTTGAAAGTGAGGATGTTTGTTACTCAATCACGCAAAAACGACACAACGGATTTGGATGAAATTTGGCATACACGTTGTCAGGAGTACAGAGAAGGACATAGGGTACTTTTTATTCCGGAATTCCCGCGGGGACTCCGAAATTACTGCAGGTGAAACCGCGGGGCACAGCTAGTAATATAAATAAAACGGAAAACTAAAACAAGCTTTCCAATACAGGTAAGTTAGGATAAAGTTGGGAACGTTTTACCGTCACGTTACAGTGCCTAAATCATATTTAGACGCTACTAAGGTGTAACTAAATGCCTTCAATGACGTAAGTGTGACGGAAACTTATATTACATTCCGCTCAGTGTAACGACTTATTTATTTTACTATAGGGTAAAACCCGGATAGTTGCCACACTTTTCGAAATCGTTTTATATCTCCCGGTACATAAATCAAAATATTTTATTTTTTAAACTGACAAGTACTTTGGTTCTTTATCTACAAATTTATTAAATGTAAAAGACATTATCTTTGAAATTTCCAGAGTATTAGCGATTTCTACGGACCTCTACTTTTTGTGACATCTATCCCATATATGGGATAGTTGCCTAGTCCATATAAATTACATTTAGGATAGACGCCCCGTCGGGAAACAAGGCATCTATCCCAAAAAATCTTTGATCTCACCTTGCGTTCCCGTGCAATCGCACAGAGACATGAGACGCGGTCCACTTAATAGTAGTTGGAAAGTCTTTTGATAGATAAATAAAATAGCACGCGATTCATCTGCGAAACTAGAGTAATTACGATCGGGGCAACTATACCCCCAGGGCAACTATCCTGGTTTTACCCTAATCATAATCATTCAAATACACATAGATACAATTAACTATGGCGTATTTTTTTTTAAGTTATTTTTCAAAAGTTTATAAGCAAGTAATTTTTGTGACTTGCCATCAACATTTAACCGTGACTTTTTGAGTTCTAACCCCCTTTCCGACTTACCCTATAGATTATTATAATAAGATAGATTTATCGATTATTATCTAACTAATTTTTATTATATTATCTGTGACGAAATAAATCAAAATAAATTATTTATTACGTAATTATTTATTACCTACTACGTACCATTTAAAATATACCTACTACTATACAACGTTATTTTTTTGCGTCCACAATAGTTATATTGTTTCGTTTTGTACAATAAATGACATCATGTCATAATCAACAATAAATAATAATTAATCTGCAGCTTCTATTTAGTTATTTGCTACCATTTTAACCATTTCCCATGGTTTCGCCTTACTCGGTGAAGTCGGTGAGTTCACTTGAGCGAGTACTTGAACGAACGAAGCATAATAACACAGTCATAGTTACACCTATTGTCTAATTTTGTAAAGAGGTGAAGATTGTAAGTTAAGATGTAGTTGGTAACTTCCTGGGCCCTTATTCACTATGACCATAACACGCCGCGTTAAGATAAGACGCCCCAAAAACTGTTTTCCCCTCGCGATCAAAGAAGCTTCACTATAAAAAAATACATTTACAACGTGAGTTATGGTATACACAATATTAATTTCAAAATTTTGTCATCTGGAGCGGTCGGAATTGTGTTTTTAGGACGTGTGTTTGGTCATAGAGAATAAGGCCCTGGTTAGTAGGTACTAAACCGACTATAAAAAAAAATACTAATAAGAAGTCCTCCGTTCTTAAAGTTTATTCTGGAATGTCGAGATGATTTGATATTCGTTCAAGTCTCGCGTATAGTGACAAGTCAATTGTTATGTTTCCTGCCATTCAATCGTACCACATTGATGTCGGATTTTTGCTTGTTCATATCTAGGTCCATAGTCTGACCTTGCCTTGTTATATTATTCAACTTCAAGTTTATATAAAGAGAGTAAAGCTTTAACAGTAAGACAGTTGTATATTTTATCGGTAGTTCTAAAACAGCATTCTAGTTTGGTGTTCACTGATTCTCATCCGGGATAGAGTGAAATAGTACAATATTTGGCGCGTACGCCGCCAGTAAGTAGCAAACAAATCGAATCAGTCATTGACACGTAGGTGCGGGCGTAGCGCTTGAAATTTCGTAGATAGGTCACCTCCAAAGTAACGTTGAATAAATTTTAAACAATTATTTTTTTCGACACAATTTATATTTTAGTTACATTATTGTGTATTTTTTTAAATGGGGTTTATCAGGTTTTTGGTTGATTCATTAACACGTTGTATAGATTAATTCCCCCTTATTAATTTCGCGCGTCATTTCCGCAGGAATTCCTTGTTCTAAGACGAAAAGTATTTAATGTCACTTGGGAATAAGTACTATAACTTCCGATCAAATATAACAATTTTTAGAATCAGTTCAATAGTACCAGTGAACTTCTACTCTACATCCAAATATAAAATTCTGGTAGGTACAGATGAGGCGTCGGCAGAGGCTCTAGACTTCCATTTGATACGACTCTTATTTCCTATACGTTAGGTATATTTTGGGGTATGAAGTAAATGAAACGAAAAAATATTACTTATAGTTTTTTTTAGCCAATTTAATATTATATGCCAGCATATTTTTTCAAATTCTTCATGAATTCCGAAGAAACCAAATCCATTTGCTGCTCCTGTGTGCAGTATTCTGGAAAGGTTAAAAGTATATGTAATTTTTTTATTAAGTACATATCTATAGATATTATCTACAAAAGGACGGGCAAACGTAGAGCCGGTGCCGAGTCCGCTTGTGTTTGCAATGTACCTAGTGCCTATTACCTATTTGGCTTGGCACCGATTTCGAAACGATCTGTAGGTAGCACATACCAATAATAGTATTATGTGCATTTTTATCATTCTAATTAAATCGTTATTTGTTTATAATATATATTTTCAACTTTTTAGTATCCTAGTGCAATTTTGTGTGCTTTGAAGCGGTTTTAGTATTTTTGTTAAAATTTGTTTATATGACGCTTAGTAATACTTACGAACTGTGCTTGGTTCCCACCCGATGTATTCACCGGTCTTCTCATTTTCGGCCTTAAGCCAATCGTGCAAAGGTTGGAAGTACTCCAGCACGCCACTCGCGTCCATGTAGCGCTGACCAGTCAGAACTTCCATGGCATCCGGCCAGGATTTCGACGAGCCCATTTGTAGCATTTTTCTGTAAGATATAAATTTATCTATACTAATATTACAAAGCTGAAGAGTTTGTTTGCTTGAACGCGCTAATCTCAGGAACTAATGGTCCGATTTGAAAAATTCTTTCCATATCAGATAGCCTATTTATGGAGGAAGGCAGCAATAAAAAAATTTGCTAAAACGGTAAAAAATATTCCTTTTGTTTATTTAATTATGGTAAAACGCCAATGGCAATGTCAGATTATTCCCCAATATAAAACAAAATATAAGGGCTTCTTCTTCTTCTTCTTTTTTATTAAAAAGGGCTACTGAATGGCGAATAAAAATTAATGACTGACTGATATTGCCACTGACATATGACAGTGAAAGTGGCAAGTCTTGTCCTAAACCGTGACTAAATATGTAAAAATACCAATGGGACTTTGTTTAAAATCCATAGGTACCTACCAACTATGTTAGTCTATTAAATTCAGACCGTGATCTGTGCACAAGACAACGGCGTGTTCAATCAACGTCCAAATTAAGTATTTCTTTTCGTAAGTAGGTAGGTATATTGCAAGAGAATTCGATTCAATTGTCAAAAGTATTTAGCTACATTTGTGGCTGACTGTACGGGTAGCTTACCCTAAAGCCTGGCCAGCGGCGGAACTATTGTAAATATCGCAGTTTGATAGTAGCTTGCTGTCGTCGCCCGGCGAATACTGACCAGCCAGCAGACACAGCGATCGATGGAATTGGAACTGGATAATGTACGATATGTAGTATCTGAAAAAAAAAAAAGTTTTCTTTTTAAGCAAGTTACGACTAAGTTATATTTAGATTTAAGGGGCTCGTCACAATAAGTGCAAAAATGACTTTGTTAGTTTGTTACGTTTTTACACCTTAACTACTCAACCGCGATTATCCTGAAATTGTGCATGCAGGCGTATAGAGAAGGACAATAGCTAATTTTTATCCAGGAATTCTCGCGGAGATTCCGAACTTAACGAGGGTGAAACCTCAGGGAACAGCTAGTAAAATCGAAAGGCTAAGAAAGAAATCTCGAAAACTATAAGCGCTAGTTCAGACATGCGGGAACCGCGCGTTTAAGAATCGCGCGGTTTGAACCCGCAATTGATTAACCGCGCGGTTATGCCTGAAAGATTACTAAATAACTCATATAAATAAGACCCGCGCGATTTCCATGCGATTCTATAATCGCGCGGTTCCCGCCGTGTCGGAACTAGCGCTAAAGCTCAGAGTTCAGACTCATATTACCTACACGTCAGCTAAGAACGAATTTCACTGAGTTCCCGCGGGACTCCCAAATTAACGTGGGTGAGGTTAAAACCACAGACATCAGGGCCCTTATTCACTGTGACAAACAACATTTCTCGCTCATAACGCGCGTCCCAAAAACGCATTTCGAAACGTTCTAGATGCCAAGATATTAGAAATTATTATCTTATGCCATATGAAACGTTGTAAATGTATTTTTTTCCAGTAAAACTTCTTTGATTACGAGGGAAAGACAGTTTTTGCGACGTCTTATCTTAGCGCGGCGTGTTATGGTCATAGTGAATAAGGGCCCAGCTTGTTATTGTAGCCGTCAAACAAGTTAAGCCAAAAGTGACGTGGAAGGGGAAAGTTCGCGCATGTGCAACCACTGACCGACCAGTTTTTCCTTTAGGCGCACGCGTTTCGGCAAACCCCACCCACCAACCCTTCGATCCACCTAAGAGATCTCAAAATATACCACTATCCTACTAATATTATAAACGCGAAAGTTTGTAAGAATGGATAGATGGATGTTTGTTACTCTTTCACGCAAAAACTACTAGATGGATTTAAATGAAACTTTACAATAATATAGCTTATCTATCAGATTAACACATAGGGTACTTTTTATTCCGGGATTCCCGCGGGAACTCTGAAATTAACGCGGGTGAAACCGCGGGGCACAACTAGTACCTCATATATTCAACATCAGCGGAGATATGATATTTGGCAGCTGGATCGAAGTCCTCTTCGGACCTCGGCGCTGGTGGCTCGATGCCCTGCAACGTCTCCCTTAGCTGCCAGAAGTGGCAGTTGTACGTGGACGGCGTCGTGTGCCCTCGGAACACACCGTACCGGAACAAGTCCAGTATGTAACCGAATGGAAGGAACACAATCTTTTGCAGACCCTGAAATCAACAACCAATATTCATTAACAAGTATACAGGAATATTTTTTAAGCAATGCGCAAAAAATTTTGGTGGCTCAGTATCAGAACACATTTCCATTACTTGCTCAAAACTTTTTTATATTTTTTTATCCGGCTTTAAATTAGCAAAATATGGACACTATCTATTCGTTTAATATTAATGGGCGCGCGCGCCGTGCGGCGTACGCGGGGGTGTTGCAGCGGGGGTGAACGACCTCGATCAGCTGACGGTACATTGTAACCCACGTAAATACCTAGCCGAATGAGCACTTCGCGTGCAGCGGTGGCGGCGGCGGCGAATAGAGTAGCCAATAAATCAATTGCAAAATATACATCTTTCGTTCACGATAACTTTACTTTTTTGTACTAAGACTTATATAAATAAAAAAGGTGTTTGTATTAAAACTTCTTTAAGTTTAATTTGTAAAAGTTTGCGCACTGAATAAAAAATATTCCTGTATAACTGCCTTTTTAGCCAAGATGACAATCTATGATTGATAACGCTATAGAAACCTAAGCAACGAATCGTAATGTCATGTGTTCACGTAAAATCGTTCAATCAAAAGTCTAATTTTTCATGACTACCTACCTACTTAATGACTTACATGACGATTCGTTCCATAGTTTACTATAGCGTTTAAGATGGTCAACTTGGATAAGAGGGCTGGGGTCCGAGTGCGTTATTTCAGAACGACTAGGCATGTTTCCGGAGTATGAAAATCAAAATTTAATTTAGTCCTGTATGCATCAAAATAAATAGACATGTATGTAGGTATATTTTGTTATTTAAAATCAATAGTACATTGTTATCCTAGGGGTGAAGGTAAAGTCTGAATAAGTCTCTCCCGAGGATAACACTGTGCTTTTCATTACGAATGCAAGGAAAGTCAAAATAAAAATAGGAATAAGCTAAAGAAAAAAATTAGTGAATTTTATTTTACATAAATCAACCATTAGGTGTGCTACTGGCCAGTAAGTATGCCCCCTATGACATAAAAAAAAACTTGAGTTTCTGCAGTATCCAGCTGTCAGTTGAAAGCGATTCTCCCTAGGGCTGAAAAGTGTTACTTTCAACCCGCTGCTCAGGCAACTTCAGACCTACTTTCCGAGTATGAGTAATGAAAAGTTTATTTTGCTATGCCCTAAAAATATAGCCATAATCTGGTTTCACATTCTCACCATTTTGTAAAGCTGGTTAATATTTGATTCGAGATCTTCAGGTCCATCTTCTAGAAGTCCCATCACTCTTAAATGCTTTGGCGTAGAGACTGACAAAGCGATGACATCACCGATAGCTTCATGAAATCCTGTCAAGAAATAATCTTATCTAATCAATTCATGAAGAAGATATTATGTAGAATATAATAATATGCATATATTATTTCCTAATATATAAAAATCTCGTGTCACAGTGTTTGTAATCGAACTCCTCCAAAATGCCTTGACCGATTTCTATGAAATTTGTCTATATTTGGTAGGTCTGAGAATAGGTCGTAAGCTATTTTTTATACCCCTATAGGTACTTCGGAACTCCGACTTTGGAATTCAAGCGGGTGAAATCGCGGGGCACAGCTAGTAAATGTATAAATATCTAAACTTAAATAAATAAAATTATAATGATTCTAATATTATAAATGAGAATGTGAGTTTCATCCACCATCACCCATCCTCGTGAAATTTTGCATTGTCAGAGGTACAGAAAAGGACATAGGATACTTTATCCGGAATTATCTTCAGTACTCTTATATAACTCGGATAAAACCGGAGAACAGCTGCTAGTACATATAAAAATCGTATTTTAGTTTACCAGGATTAGCTCCTTCTCTATAAATAGAAGGCTGATCCTTATACTGCAAAAAATACTGGATATGTCCCATTTCATGATGAGTCGTCGTGAAGAATTCACTTGTTACTTGTGTGCATTGTTTGATTCTGTTTTAGGAAAAATGTAAATGTTTTTTAATCATCAAAAGCGGAAATTAAGGATACGTCAGAACATGATAATGAGGATGTGGACTACTTTTGAAAATCAAAATTCTAATTAGACCGTCAGAAAATAAAAAAAACAATAGACACGTATTTTTTGCTATTTTAAATAAATTAAAATACACAGAGATAAAGCGCATTAAAGTTTAGGGTGAGGGGGTCGTGACGTCACTAACCACTAAAACCGCCATACAAACTGACAGAATAGTGACGTCTCGTGAAATTTCAACTCAATATATCGCCGTTATTTTTTTGATTACGTAAAAAAAGAAAAAATACGTGTCCAATATTTTTATTTTATTAATAATCTACAAGACGGACAAAAAAAAATTAAGTCAATATGCCCATTTTGGTTTTACCTAAAATCTTCACCATCGAAGAAGTCCCAAGCTGATGCATGACATATCATATCCCGTCCGTCATCCGGTTTTTCAATAATTGACCTCTCCCAAAACAGGTCAGGCATACCACTCAAAGTCAGAGATTTGAAGAAGTCCTCAGCTTTCTTGAACATTTTCAATGGCGTGTAACCCTAGAACGTGATGAATCAAATTAAAAACATTCTGAGAAAACGGAGATATAAGACATAGAAGAAGAAGTTCACGAAATCTTAATAATAAACATTAATTTGATAATAACAACACATATGCAATAGTGATGCGGAAATAAAAATTGAAATGTCAACACTTTCAATAATAATTTTACAGCCTACCTGAGCAACTAAAGATGCAGTCACATCCACATCAGGCTTCGCAGGAAAAGGTCTGGTAAACTTTTCGACTTTACCCCAACTTTGTGCCCAAACATTACCTAAAAATAAAATTAAACGATCATTAGCAATAATAAGCTATGACAAAATATTTAATAATAACCTTTTTTATGTAAATAACAATATTTTCATAAGTTTCGACTAGATTTCCCCTTTACCGACCCCATGCAGGGGATAGAATCTCTAAAGAACCTTATTTACTAAAGTGTTTCGCAAAATTTTAAATCTCTAGATCTTTATCGTTCCTAAATATTGTATTATTGTATATTTCAAGGACTTTTGATAGTTTCTCTAAATATCTCTGTTTTGATACTTGCCAAGAAGGTGAGCAGGTATGGGACCTCTGGCTGACACTACTTCCTCCCCGTACTTGAGCCTCAAATGCCTCCTGACGTAGGCGTGTATCTGTTGATACAATGGTTTGATCTGCTTCCACAGTGCTGCGAACTGATCCTCGCTATCAGGTTCTTCATATTCACCCAACCACCATTCCGCTACTGTGTCGTATCCTACAATTGTAGGGAAAATACGTGAATCAACGAGTAATCATAAACATCATTGGAACCATTTCCGAGATCGAGATTGTATATTTAAAGTATGTCTAAAGTTATATATGGCGGCGAGAGGGTAGTTTCATTAAAAATAACTGTTGTTTCCCGCCGTCGAATAGCGTTTGTAGAAAGTTCGTTCCCCGCTCCACTCCATTGCCCGACTCGTCTTTGTTAGAACTTGATATAAACTGCGGGTATGCGTAAGCGACGGTTCATTGTTATTTTGTGTTCGGTTCAGTGCAGTTATAGTGTCGTATCGGTGTCGTATCAAGTGATTACGTGGCTATAGTGATTACATGTGCTGTGTCATCTAATGTTTCCAGAGGTTTGCTTAGGTCAGGAGCACTGGCAGTGGAGGTGAGCGTTCATGCATTGTAAAGGGGCCCCATTAAACCTACGGATATCTGGTATGCTGTACAACTTCTAACTATGTTGGTGCGATTAATTGTAATAATTTCTAGTTCGTTCTAGATGTGTCACTCAGCTAATAGTCTCGGTCATACCTTTCCCTGCCTTCAGTTACATTGTATTATGTTATCATCATCAGTTAGTCAGCTATCATTACAATAGCAGATAACTATCTGCTGTTATCTGCTACTACTGTTTTATTTCTATTTCCGACATATATTTAAAGTAGATTTTCTGATGGAGAGATGGTAATAACCATATAACTAAGAGATTAGTAGATTAAAGAAGTAAATTTAAGAAGTAGAATGTAGGATAATTTATAACCTCAATGGAAGATCTTTGATCACTTTTCTTACTACATACCCACTAGTAAAAAAAAAGAAAATAAACTAGAAATCACAATACTCGTATTTTTTCTTTTTCTTTTCCTCTATTTCAGTCATATCCTCATTCACCTATGGTATATTTTTGCTATTTATAACAATATAATTATAATATTTAGGTACTAGCTGTCCCCCGCGGTGTAACCCGCGATAATTTCGGAGTTCCCGCGGGATAAAATTTATACCGAGAACCGCATGAAAATCCGTTGCGTAGTTTTAAAGATCTTAGCATACATGGGGACAGACAAACGGGAAGCGACTTATACTATGTACTTATATATTTCTTTTTATTTGTTAGTTTAGGCCAGCAATATGCAACATGTTATGATATAATTAGGTATTATTTTTACCATTTAGTTTGGCTGCTTCATTATTCAACTGCACGTATTCAGTGAAGTTGCCTCTAGAAGCTGCACCAGCAGCTTTGTGCCATTCCAACCAGGTATATTTTAGCTCTTCCGGATCTTCACTATGTGCAAATGTTTCTGTTATCTCTAAAAAAATATACAATAAAATATAATGAAGTATACTTACTTGTACCGTGTAAATATACTTCTAATTTTTTAACTTATTTGATTAGCAAGCGGTTGGTTCATAGTCTTCTTTACGGAAAGCTATTAAGGCGCATGGAGTCGTGAAACGATCATTTTTGAGGCCCTAAAGCTCATAAATTAGCCTACTGACGATTCCAGAATTAACATATATTAAAGATTGATATATGAACTTCAATCTGAGCATTTAAATAAATTGTAGTCTACAAAATACTATTCAAAAAAAAACATTGAAATGAAGCTGTTTTCAACTTGAAATACGCTACTGCTTCTAAACTACAAGTGATAATTTCACGATTCTTTCAGGAAAAGATTGCTAACTTGTTTAACTTAAAACTGAGCATTTATCGTTCCAAAATAATACATAGTTTTGACGAAATGTTTTTTATACCACATTCACTACAAATGGTCACGAGCGGGTCCGTGCGCGGGCGACGGGAGTCAGTCTGGCGCTGGCATTCAAACGGGTAGGCTGTGCGTCGCGCTGTCGCAATCCGCTTGGTTACGCCAAATTAATTTTGTGAGCAAAATAAGGTAGCGACATCAAAAATGTAACAAAAGTAACAAATTTTTTGTAACAAAAGGCAATTTTATAAACACATTTTTGTTTTATTACTTTCTTTTACTAAATTAATCAATAAATTAATAAAAATAAAAATATACAGCTACAGCATTTTAGATATCGGAAAATATACAGCAATTTTCTATCTGCATACAAATCGAAGAATGCTGTAAGTAGTAAAACCTGTTTCCTTGTAACTTTAGTGAAAATATTTTAATTGCAACTAACATTAAGGTGGGTCTAAAGGTCTAGTTTTCATACAAACTGCCGTAGCTATATTAAAGGCATTCCGCCTGTTTTTATTTATTAGACTTCATTTAATAAAATACTACTACTTGTTACGATAACGCACAGCCCAAAATCTTTGCATATTATAGTGAAGAAATAACATAATTACAATCATTTCAAAATGAATTAAATTTCGGTCGAACCTTTGCTTGTGTGAGAGAACGAATACACTTATAAGTGTACGAAAATGGCGGCCCGGTCTATAAACAGCTGTAGTTAGGCTGTAGACTGACAAGTCCCCCGAATGCAGTAGTTTGTAGTGAATTCCAAAAGGATCACAAGGTGGCGCGGCGTTGTGCCGTGAGTTTTGACAATTTTGCCTACCAAGATAATTTAGAATTGTATTTGAAAATATACCTATTACTGATGTAGTAGGTACCTATTAGTAGCCGAAGCGAATACAAATAACTTGTGGAAAGTTGGAAAAGACGTTTTGGTTCTGCGTCACGTACGATGAGGTATAACGTAACTTACGGGTAAAAGTATTTTATATTTTTGTGTTGAATAAATTCTTGCTATCTCTTTCTTGTTTTCACGATGAGTAAAAGAGAGAGACCATATTTTCGAAAGGTTGTATCTCGGCCTGGGGTGATAAAATTCAGCGTTTATCTCCAAATTCTCCGATGCAATGAAAATAATATTTTTATTGTGTCTTATGTGACCACGTGATGCAACGTGTGTTCCGAGATATAGTCTCGGAACTACAAGTTACAGACCCATCGTGTTGGTACTCAAACGTCATGTTTTCGTGATATCTATGTGATCACGTGGTCAAATTTCCAATAACCTATATCTCGGAAACTACAAGTTACAGACCCATCGTGTTGGTACTCAAACTTCATGTTTTCGTGATATCTATGTGATCACATGGTCAAATTTTCAACAAGCTATATCTCGGAAACTACAAGTTACAGACCCATCGTGTTGGTACTCAAACTTCATGTTTTCGTGATATCTATGTGATCACGTGATCAAATCTTCGATAGCCTGTATCTCGGAAACTACAAGTTACAGACCCATCGTGTTGGTACTCAAACTTCATGTTTTCGTCATATCTATGTGATCACGTGGTCAAATTTTCGATAGCCTATATCTCGGAAACTACAAGTTACAAACCCATCGTGTTGGTACTCAAACTTCATGTTTTCGTCATATCTATGTGATCACGTGGTCAAATATTCGATAGGCTATATCTCGGAAACTACAAGTTACAGACCCATCGTGTTGGTACTCAAACTTCATGTTTTCGTGATATCTATGTGATCACGTGGTCAAATATTCGATAGGCTATATCTCGGAAACTACAAGTTACAGACCCATCGTGTTGATACTCAAACTTCATGTTTTCGTGATATCTATGTGATCACGTGATCAAATCTTCGATAGCCTGTATCTCGGAAACTACAAGTTACAGACCCATCGTGTTGGTACTCAAACTTCATGTTTTCGTCATATCTATGTGATCACGTGGTCAAATTTTCGATAGCCTATATCTCGGAAACTACAAGTTACAAACCCATCGTGTTGGTACTCAAACTTCATGTTTTCGTCATATCTATGTGATCACGTGGTCAAATATTCGATAGGCTATATCTCGGAAACTACAAGTTACAGACCCATCGTGTTGGTACTCAAACTTCATGTTTTCGTGATATCTATGTGATCACGTGGTCAAATTTTCGATAGCCTGTATCTCGGAATCTACAAGTTACAGACCCATCGTGTTGGTACTCAAACTTCATGTTTTCGTCATATCTATGTGATCACGTGATCAAATGTTAGATAGCCTATATCTCGGAAAATACAAGTTACAGACCCATCGTGTTGGTACTCAAACTTCATGTTTTCGTGATATCTATGTGATCACGTGATCAAATCTTCGATAGCCTGTATCTCGGAAACTACAAGTTACAGACCCATCGTGTTGGTACTCAAACTTCATGTTTTCGTCATATCTATGTGATCACGTGGTCAAATTTTCGATAGCCTATATCTCGGAAACTACAAGTTACAAACCCATCGTGTTGGTACTCAAACTTCATGTTTTCGTCATATCTATGTGATCACGTGGTCAAATATTCGATAGGCTATATCTCGGAAACTACAAGTTACAGACCCATCGTGTTGGTACTCAAACTTCATGTTTTCGTGATATCTATGTGATCACGTGGTCAAATTTTCGATAGCCTGTATCTCGGAATCTACAAGTTACAGACCCATCGTGTTGGTACTCAAACTTCATGTTTTCGTCATATCTATGTGATCACGTGGTCAAATTTTCGATAGCCTATATCTCGGAAACTACAAGTTACAGACCCATCGTGTTGGTACTCAAACTTCATGTTTTCGTGATATCTATGTGATCACGAGATCAAATCTTCGATAGCCTGTATCTCGGAAACTACAAGTTACAGACCCATCGTGTTGGTACTCAAACTTCATGTTTTCTTCATATCTATGTGATCACGTGGTCAAAAAGTGGAATCGAAATCTAAGGTTTGAACACAAGATTTTCACGATTCATAGTTTACAAAAAAAGACGCACACCACCGAGACTCTTGTTGAGGTAGCCAAATTACGAATCCTAATCGTCTAGTATTAATCGATTTGCATGTGTGTGTGACTACGTTTCGGCCAGTTATTCGATATTTTCGTGTAGTTAAAGGATAATAATGCGCGTAAAGCCATATAAAAATTTTAAATTAAAGATGTATTAAACACTCATCCTCTCGCAGCCATCATCAAAATCTATTTTTTAACCTTGTGATTCTCTGTAAATTGAGAAAACTCTTTTATGGCGCCGTCCGCGGCCTCTATCGGATAAGAGCTGCATAATCTGGCGGAGCGCACCCTTAACTTAACAAAACTATGTACAAAAAAAATCATAATTCTGTCAGTTCTTATTAAAAAGTTGCTTTATTTTCAATTTTATAAAAAAAATGTTTCTGGTGAAAAGTTGGTGTTTTGTTACTTACAGCAAATATGTTTTCTTACGGCGAAAATTTTGATTAGTCTACTACTTTTTTCTGGGACGATATAAATTAAAAATAAATTCGGTACCTAAAGGTACCAAATAGGTACACTAAATATGTGAAAAGAAAAAAATCAATTTGTGTATAGGTACTAAATTGTACTAAATAAGTACTAAATTGTAAAATAATAAATTAATTTAACTACCTATTTAACTACGAATTTGATATCATTAATCCTTTATAGTAAAATTACAATATAATAAAAATAAACATCAATAATTATTTACCTTCATTATTAAAGTATTAAAATAAAACATAAAAAATACGATATAAAAATATTTGCATGACTCAATGTAATATCAATTAAAATAATGATAGATTTGATGGAGTGCCGATAACTGTTCCACTGACCCTACGTACATTATCGCGCGATGTTTGGGTGCGGGTAGCGGGGGCGAGAAAATTAGGCCACGCCTCAACGCCCAAGGTCGTTGGCGACACCACGAGCCTTAACTAAGATATATAACAAATTTAATACCCATTAACTCTATTGTTACATAGATTTCAATCATAGCTTTCAGGAAACTAAACTATTTCCATCTCCGAACCAGGTGATTAATTTTCCTAATTTAAAGGATGAATAAAGTCTTTACGGTGTCGTTTAGGCCTTAAACTAACTTACCAGGTTCAATGTGCAAGTCACATTTGTTTCTTTCTTTATAATCGCAAATCGTTGCTTTAGCATAATTCGCTTGCATATTGCTTATGGCTTTGATCAATCTTTCGTTTAAATCTTCAGGGAGAGCTGACGTTCCCAGTTTAGAGTATTTTTTGAACATTCGCTTCAAATCGTAGTCCTCGTACTCGTGCCAGAGATAAGACATAGTTTCCTTCCAACGTTCTTTATTTTCTTCTGCTACTTCCAAGGATACTTCCAACTATAAGAAAGCAATTAACAGTTTTATCTACTCCCTTGCTATAAATCCTAGTAATATTATAAACGCGAAAGTTTGTAACAATGTATGGATGGATGGATGGATGTTTGTTACTCTTTCACGCAAAAACTACTGGAAGTGAAACTTTACAATAATATAGCTTATTACATCAGATTAATACATAGGGTACTTTTTATCACGGAATTCCCGCGGGAACTCTGAAATTAATGCAGGTGAAACCGCAGGGCACAACTAGTCTATACTAAAATTATAAAAAGCTCAAGTTTGTCTTCTCTCTCTGGATCTACTGAACTGATTTTGAAAATTCTTTCACTTATAGGAAGCTACAGTGATCCTGAGTGTCATAGGGTACTTTTTATCCCGGAATTCCTGCGGGAACTCTGGAGATTGTGAATTTGTGATGTTCTACGGGGGTAATCTCTGGATCTAATGAACCGATTTTGAAAATTATTTCACTTATAGGAAGCTACAGTGATCTGAGTGACGTACTAAGGTACTTTTATCTGGAAATTCTCGCGGGAACTCCGAAATTACCGTGGGTGAAACCTCGGGGACAGCTAGTCCTCTATAACAGTTTCTGAAACAGTTAGCTTATTGCCAATATTATAGCAACCAGTGTCATAGTAACCATTATATCATCCAAAAGAGTGTTAAAATGTTGTACCGAATTTAATTATGCAACACGAATTCAGAAAAACAACATGTTGTCATGCACGCGCGTTTCTCTGCCAAAACTCAGTAATAAAAAAAGCTTATAACACACATATGACTTTTTCTACAGTTCGGTTTAGTTTAACAAACCTTATAGCTTCACAACTCACCAATTTTTCTTCGTTGTGTTTTGTAATATTGCTTTCATACGCCCATGAGGCTAGAACTTTTTTGTTATTGAGTTTAGATGTGATTTCGTTCAGTGACCTCATATATTCTCTGCCAGCTGCTTCTTCAGCTGCCCTCTCTGCAGCCCTCCCTTGGGCAGCTACTATAAAGACTGACGCTATGGCCCCTACAAGCGCTAGCTCTCCGATGATTTTTGCTACCATCTGAAATGAAATGAAATGAAATTAAGTTTATTCGTCACGTCTACAAATAAATAAAATGGGTGAACAAAAAGCAGCACAAACTGTCGCAACAAAAAGGCAACCAGCTCAGCATAATCCGGGAACCATTAGGGGCCCGACGCTGGTCTTCCTTTGGTGCCGCGTGTAGCGTCACGGGTGTGGGCGCACAGTGAAAATAATTAAATATTTTTTTAAATAGATAGACTAGGGTAACATAGTATATACATAAACCACAATAATAAGAACCTACATAACAATACAATAACATCTCCGATTTAATATAAATAATAATGTACCTATCATAAACAAACAATAAAATATAATATATACACATCTGCAAGAGATGTACACAAAATATTGAAGTTTTGAAAGATATTATGTACGAAAATCCTTACTAATATTAGTAATATATATCCTAGTAATAATATAAATGCGAAAGTAACCCTGTCTGTCTGTCTGTTACGCTTTCACGTCTTAACAGCTCAACCGATCACCATGAAATTTTGCATACACGTTACCAGGGGTACAGAAAAGGACATAGGGTACTTTTTATCCCGAAATGCCCGCGAGAACTCCGAAATCAACGCAGGTGAAACCGCGGTAAACAGCTAGTATTAAATATGTATATAGATATACCTCTCTCTTGCTGCCTCTATGTGTGATTGTCTCGCATCAAAGGTTAAGAGGAGAATTTATGTAGAGGGCAAAAGCTGTTTTGGTCCTTTGTTGTTTTTTGACGACCACTGGTGCAACTGGTGTTTTTTTATGTTTAAATATCTACTAATGGGCATGTTGACTAATTTTTATTTTTTAGTCCGTCTTGTAGATTATTAAAAAATATTGGACACGTATTTTTTCTTTTTTTACGTAATCAAAAAATAACGGCGATATATTGAGTTGAAATTTCGCGTGACGTCACTATTTTGACAGTGTGTATGGCGGTTTTGCGGTTAGTGACGTCACGACCTCCTCATCCTAAACTTTAATGCCCTTTATCTCTGTATATTTTAATTTATTTAAAAAAGCAAAAAATACGTGTCTTTTTTTTTTTTTTTCTAACTGACGGACTAATTAGAATTTTGATTTTCAATAGTAGTCAACATCCCTATTGTAATTTTACCTTACCGCTTCATTATTTATCATACTTATTATATTACTGTATTGATTTAGTTTCATTCTCGTGTACTGTACGATGTATGTAGGTATGTAATTGTAATGTATCTATTCGTAAATTAGGGTACCTATTATGACTATTTAGTTATTTTCTTAGTCACAACATAGGAATCAATCTTCTTTATTTCTTACTGAAGGACATTTTCCGAAAAGCTTTGGTGGAGCTGTTAACACAATTCTTGTACGTAAATAAAAAGCAGTTTGTCTGATCAAATAAAATAAAAAAAAAACATCATAAACCAGTTGACAATGATCAAATACGGCAAAACAAAAAAGTGCAAACGCTATGTAGTTACATACATGCATACATAGGTAGATTTAATACAAAGACGAAAAACAATAACAATGTAGCTTATCCTCGTCCTTGTTGGTCTAACTTCTAATGAATAATATTATCAGCTTTAAAAATATTATTTGCCTACACTTTT
This sequence comes from Zygaena filipendulae, assembly GCA_907165275.2. Lineage (NCBI taxonomy): Eukaryota > Metazoa > Arthropoda > Insecta > Lepidoptera > Zygaenidae > Zygaena > Zygaena filipendulae. The sequence continues at coordinate 12,292,687 of OU015657.1, read as the reverse complement.
AAAATTACTCTTCTACTCGTCAACTCATTTAATAATTGAATTTTTATAATAGGTAGTTAAAAATGAAAGTATTGTGCGCAAAAATGTGCAGAATTTTAGAAATATCATGACTTACTCTATCCAGATAACGGATATCTCAATGATACTTGAGACGAATCGACCTTTTCCTATCGTTCCACGTAATACAGTGAACGTAATATTTGAGAACTACATAATAAGTATGGCTGATGGTAAAGTGAAGCGCGAAATTCTTTTAACTTAAAAGGTTCTGCTAAAGTAAAAGTATAGGTACATATGTATGACGTTCTCGGTGGATGGAAACCCTAATGAGTGCATGCGTTTATGACTTGCAGCTATGTACCACTCTACCGACATTTTGTGTATCCTGAACAAGCAACTGGTTTTTGCGAGCAAGCCACGTAGATATTTGCTCAGCGAGCAAACCTCTTTAATACTGCATATTAGCGGAATTATCGGCTATAGAAATGCAACTAATAAAAATGAAGAAATATATAAAATTGGCTTATTTATTTATTTTTTATTACACCTTCCTGCATATTATGGTACAAAACGGAATCCTAAAATACCAAACTAAACAAAAAATAACTTACGGTGTCAAGGAGAGAATTATAATAAATTTAATTTCAACAATAACAAAATAATAAAATACAACGTGCCAATTGTTATTAATTTATAGACCAACTATTGTACAAAATAAATTTTACTTGGTAAGCAGCAAGAGTCGATAGGCTGGGCTAGGCTGATGACCTGGATTTATTAAAAACCGAATCACTTGCTTTAAATAAATATAATTTATGTATTAGAAACCCTTACCGTCAAGCACAGAATTACTGCCAAATGATGTAATTTGCTTTTCATTGCTTTTCTAAAAAAACGTACCAAAATTATAAGCAATATTAGACGGAGAGGTTTTCTCCCTGAGATAAATATCTGCTTGGTTTGCGCGCGAAAACCAGTTGTTTGCTCAGGGGGGCTAATTTTATCGAGCCATTTTATCGATTCTCGTCGACAAAGCCATACAATATGTCGACGAGAATCGATAAAATGGCTCGATAAAATTTTATCGTGTTGCGCATCTTAGCCCGGCTGGATACACAAAATATTGTTTCGGCGGTCGCTTTAGCTGCCAAGGGTTGAATTGATAAACAATAAAACCTGAATCATATAATAGGCTTTTTTATTCAAAGAAAAAGATTACCCATATTATATGTATGTATACTGATTACTGAGTACCATGACCTCTACTTCTTTATATATCCTCCGCTACGTCTCGTCTGTCTCACTCTTGACTCAAAAGCTATAGAACGGATTTTCATGCGGTTTTCACTCATTCGTGAGTAAAGTTTACATTGAAAATTCATCCTGGAATTCCATCGGGAACTCCAAAATTACCGCGGGCGAAACCGTGGGGGACAGCTAGTTCACAATAAATAATAATTCTTTATTGCAGGCATAAAAAACCCATTAAACAAATTAACAACACAATAAATCAGTTTTATAACTAAATAAACAGTTCACACCAAAAAAACCTAGTAAGGCACCAAATAGTACCCCGTCTACTTGTGGTTTGCGTCCCGATGAGCAGAGAGCCAGTACTTAAATACAGGACTAGAGGTATAACCACAGACAGCATTCAGTATACTGTTGTCAGAGCTGCGCAATCTATCCCAAAAGGATGCTATACGAGCCCTGACAACAGCAAAGAAGTCTGGCACTCTCGACTCGGCGAACATGCCCGACGCACTACAATAGCGCGGAAGCTTCATAAGGATGCGGAACGCGTCATTGTACTGCACCCTTATGGTGCTCATTGACGCTCTAGTGAATTTAACCCACAGCTGGCACGTGTACAAACACTGGCAAAATGACTTAAAAAGAGTGACTTTTACGTCATTACTGCATTTAGCAAAACGTCTGGCGAGCATGTTACACCGAATGGAGAGTGCTCTTCTCTCTCTCTCAATGTCGTAGTCATCCCTCAAATCCCCCGCAAGCACATGTCCAAGATACTTGAACCTGTCCACAACCCGAACTGCTGATCCATTAAGCCAGATCTCCGGTACTCTCTCCGGACCCCGACCCGCTCTAAATATCATCATCTCGGTCTTATTAACATTATACTTCAGTCCGTGAACATTTGCATAATGTTCGCAGACTGAAAGTAGCTTTCTTAGACCACTGATCGAAGGACTAAGGAGCACCATGTCGTCTGCATAACTCAAGTTATTAACGCATACGCCACCCACATGGCAACCGACACCAGTGTTCCTCAGTTCTCCGATCAAATCATTGACATACACATTGAAAAGGTCCGGAGATGTAAGTCCACCCTGCCGTACACCGCATTCTAGCATATAATCGCTAGAAGTCGCGTCGCCCCACCTAACATTGTTCGTTTGGCCCCCGTACCAGAATCTCAACAGATTCACCACTTTTTCAGGGACCTGTAATCGGCGCAATTTGCTCCAGAGAATTTCATAATTAACTAGATCAAATGCCCGACTCAGATCCAAAAAACAAGCATAAACAGATGTTTTTCTGTTCGTGTAGTAGTGTACTGTTTGTTTAAGACTTATAATGGCTGAATCCGTTGAGAGACCAGGACGGAAACCAAACTGTGCGTCATCAATCTCAATGGTTTTCATCAGCTCGGGCTGCAGCAGGCGCTCAAATAACTTCCCTATAACTGTGCCTAAGGATATTGGCCGATAGTTACTAGCCGAACACAGGTCACCAGTCCGGTTTTTCGGGATTGGAACCACCACTGTTTTCATTAAGTCAGTTGGCATGTATGTATATTTTACACACATGTTGTACAGTATACATAATTTCTGACATAAAGCTTCTCCTCCACCGAAAAGAATATGCTCGACACTCAAGCCGTCATGTCCGGGAGATCGTCCTCTACTCATATTAGTTACAGCTTTTTTGACATCATTAACTTTAAACTGAATTACTTCCTGCTCATTTTGACATGACTCTTGTATATCGAACACACTCTTCCCAGCGGGCAAAGGATCTACTTTAAACTTATTTGCAAACATATCCGCTATCTCAACATGTTGTTGTAGGCCATCCACAGTTACCGGTAAACTTTGTTTGTAATTAAGCTTCTTCACAGACTTCCAGAACTTAACAAAATTTTTATCTTTACGATGCAATGCCAAAATATCCATTTTTATACTTTCTTCGTTCTTTCTGCACCAATCTAACTTATTTTTGAATTTCTTTTTGCTATTTCGCATGTTTTCGTACAACGGTCCTGCGGACGGCCTTCCTGCACTCAACCAGACAGAAAAATGCATACGAGCACTCTGGTGGCTTTCACTAACGTGTTGGTTCCAACCCGTGACCTTTCTTTTATTCTTATGTTCATCGAAACGCAAACCAGAAATAATTGCTCCTTCCTGTAAAAGCCATACAATGTCTGAATACAGACGGTCAATAAACCTTAAATGATCACTTTTACGTTTACACGATTCATTTATCTCACATTCATCACAACGAAAAAAATCAACCACTTTCTCTAAATTAATTTTGCAAAAGTTGTAAAACTTGTCAATCTGAGCTGGATTTCGCGTACCCCATTTGATTTTATTTTTTATATTTGGATTTAGATTAAAATTTACACAATTACGGACATTTTCGATATTACAGATAATTTTCATGGGTAAATGATCTGAAGTAAATACACCTTTTACAACATTAATGGACACAATAGATTCCCATGCGGCTGCCGACACCACACAATGGTCTAACCACCTGCATGTGCCATGCGCCTCACTAACAAATGTAAAGGTGTCAGATTTCGCTCCTAATTTTCTAATATCAGCACAGATTAGGTCGTGTTCGTCACAAAAAGTCAGTAGCTCAATACCGAACTTAGCAGTTGGATGAGCGTTAAAGTCACCCAACACATAAACCGCCGCAACCTCCTGCTCCTCTATGACAGCTGCAATATTGGCTAGACAGTCAGTAAAATCAGGCAAATTCTCTATTTTGTCCGTAGGCATATAAACGTTACACACAAGAAACGCACGCATGCCTATGGTAACACGGATGATTATAATCCTATCACTGTCACACTTAACCACGGACACAAAAGGTAGCCTAGATTTTCTCCACATCAACGCTAGACCACCGTACGGTCTTCCTCGTAAAACACCCATTGATGTATCAACCGAAGATTTCGCAGTGCACCCAAACTCATTATCTATTTCATGAACAAAGTCCAGGTCGTGTGGCAACAGCCACGTCTCTTGAAGAGCAATCAGATCGGATTCCCTGCAGAGATCTCTCACTTGTTGTACGGAACTCTTCAGAGATTTACAGTTGAATGACGTTAAGACGAGATGATTTGAATTGATCATACTTAATAAGGAGTTTTATTAAAAACTCGCTCTCTAAATCTCCGAAACATAATGCCCGCCGGCCAAAAATCATTTTGCAAAAACACATCGGCTTTGTGTTTTGGTACAATTATTTTATACGAATTAAAATTAACCTCTTGTTTCTGCAATAATGTTTGCACGTCAATACATTCCTCGCCTTTTGATCGAATGTGTTCTTTAACATCGTCAACCACAGTTTCCTTTTTCAGGCGCGATATGTATATACCGCATGTCATCTCCGCTACTTGTAGCTTACTCAGACCCTGTGCAGTTCCACATTTATTTGAAATCCTTGGATTTCTCTTATTGCTTACAGTGTTGTAGATACTGCCATCCCTCTCTCGATTACGCACAAAATTCATATTCGTACGCTTCGGAGTGCGACGATGCACAACAATATCCCGGTAGGTATTAACCGGCGAAAGCAACGTATCGAAGGAATCTGAGTACACACGACCACTCGGTTCAACCATGCCGTCCCCGTCGCACTCGTTAGTCCGACGACGACGCGGAGAAGGCTGGCCGGCCGGGGATAGTGGAGTCGCCACTGCGCCACGACGATCCTCTTTATGAGTTGCAATATTATGTTTTTGTTTGTCGACACATGAACGAATGTCACTCAATTCTGAATCGATAACATTATGCAATTCGGTCAGCTCAGTTTTAGTCGCGGAATCATTTCGTAGGTTTTGTAGTTCAGTCTTGAGAATCACTATATCTTTGAGAAGTCGCGTCACGTCGACGTAGTCAAAAGTCACTGGTGGAAGTCGACCGAGATTCTTGGCCACAAAAGTAGGATGCCGCAATGGATCGGTTTCCTTGAAAATCTTAATAACATCTTTTATGTTTTTCTTGCTTTTGTCTTCACCTTTTCTTTGTATGATCTTCTCCCCAAGGGTTTCAAAGAGTATAGATTTTCCCCCTTCTATCTCACTATCCGTAAAGTTACTAGCACATATTTGCAAAATACTTAACTCGTCAATAACATCTAATTTGTTTTGTATGAAAGTCAAAAACTCATTAATTATTAAGTTCACAGACATTGTATCGCACTTATTAACTGCACTGCTCATGGCACGCGTGCGCTCGCGTCGGCGACTATACGACTATACGACTATAAAGGTTACTTTAGGATCTTTCAATCTTTTAGGATCATAATGTCCAAAAACTCTTTTTAGTACACGCTAGCTTAAAAAGACCAGGTTTATAAGAAATTCTAGACTCAGTGGTGATGACTGATGAGCTATGTGTTGTCAATCAGTCAGTCAGTCACAACAGCTCACAGACCTGTTGTACAGGTATTGCTACACGGTCAAATTTTCCTATTGAAATTTATATGGACGCATTATAGAGCCCTTTAATAACACTATTTAGAATTTTACTATGGTACACGGACGGCGTAAACGACGTAATGACGGACTCTAAAATTCATCCATAGTAAATTTCAGTAGGAAAATAAGATTACAATATGTTACTTACAAGCAAAACCCTTCTAGTAGTCTGGGTGCAGTATCCGCAAGGCATTTTTTGGGTTAAAAATAACACGAAAACAAATCACTGGTTTACAGAAGTTACGTCTAAAATGAACTCCGAACGTGTACCTACTTTTTAGTGTTAAAACGTTGTATGTGTTTTCTCAATTTACATACAAAATGTAGAGATTCATTTGAATGTAAATGAATTAGCGTGTTTGTTGGTCTGTCTGTCATGCTTGTAGTGGATTTGAAAGGTATTGTCACCTGCGTACGTCTCCGAAGAATGCTTTGTATGGAAGACGAGATTTACGTAAAATTGTGGACGACGTTATGCAGAAATAAATCAGTGAATTGAATGTATGTATGTATGTGTTTGTGTATGTATGTATGTATGTGTCTGTGTATGTATGTATGTATGTATGTGAGTATCTATATCTATGTAAGTTTTTATCTAAATATATATCGTAAATGCACCGCCAAGTGAGCTCTCTGTACTACCTGAAGGTTGACTGGCAGAGAATGCCACTGTGGCATTAAGTCCGCCTTTTTTACCATGATGTGCATAAAGTTTAAATAAATAAATAAATAAATGTTAATTTATTTGTATTATTATTGTTATCGATAAGTTTCTAATGTTGTTTATTAATTCAGTAAACTCAAACTATACACCACTAATGGTTGAAAAAAATTTTTTTTTTATTTAAATTCTTTTGGAGGGTACCGAAAATATAATAAATCAACTTTTAAGGATTGTGTTTTTCGAGTGTAAATTCGCGGTAGCTCATTCATACTTCTCTCTTAATTAATGTATGCTGTAATTCTTCATGTGTTGTGTCAAATAAAGTTTTTCAATTCAATTCAATTCAAATAGTATTAAAAACAGATTAATAGTAGATAATAGATATTATATTCTTGACCCCCCCGATGATTCCCCGCGGCTTCACCAACGTTAATTTTAGAGTTCCCACGGAAATTCCGATCTAAATAGTATCCTATGTCTTTTTTTGGACCCCTGAGAACGTGTATAAAAAGTTTCACGATGACCGGTTAAGCTGTTTAGGCGTGAAAGCGCAACAAACAGACTTATATTCACATTTATAATACTAGCTAGGTTCTTGATTCATTGCTACATAACGACATCACTTCGCGTCCATATCTTTGAAGAAAAACTTAAAAAAACATTAATAAATTAACTTGCCCAATTGAAATACGGTGATGAGGGTTATTTGAATGACTTAAAAAACTTGATTTTACTCAATCCTTACTATTATGAATTTAAATTGGGAAATGAGTTTGTTTATTTGTTAGGCACGACTTAAAGGCTCTACCGATCATCATGAAATTTTGCATACACGTTATTACGGGTACAGAAAAGGACATAGAGTAGGTACCTACTTTTGTCCCGAAATTCGCGCGGAATCTCCGAAATTATGGTGGGCGCAACTGCGGGGAAAAGCTAGTGATATAATAAGGTAATAAGTATTGGATTTTACTAACATTTTCATACTAGCTGACGAACCGTTACGAGGTAAGCCGCTTGCTATATTGGTATTATTAAAAGATTCATATACCTACTTAGAATAATTATTTTATTTATACATACGATAAAAAAATTTGCTATATTAAAAAAATTACCAATACATATAGCTAGTACTATTAGTATTAATTTCGCAAATAATTGATATTATTAAAAATATGGTTAAATTATATATTTCTTCTTAGATGAGCATACTTCTATATTAAAATAATAAACTAAAAAAATCTCCGTCTGTTTTCACGCCGTAGCTACTCAACCGATCATCATGAAAATTAATAATAATAATATAATAATAATAATCTTTATTTCGCTTAAATTTTTTTACACTGAAACCCACTTAATATATACCACTTTTATACTGGTTTTTACTTAAATTTTAAAGTTTTAAATGTTGCATACCCACAAGTTGTCAGGAGAAGAGAAAAGGATAGAGAAGATAGAAGAGAAGGATAGAGAAGAGAAAAGAGAAGAGGAAAGTATAGCTGACTTCTTATCTCGCAATTTCCGCGGGAACTCCCAAATCATGCGGCGAACATTTAGAGGTAAAATTCAAAGAACTTCACTGTTACTATGCAATACTAGATGGCGGTACCAGCTAGTTATATTTAACCATGATTTTTTTTTTGGTGAAATTTACCCCTTCCGGGGAAGGCAGAAGGAAACTTAGTCCATATAGCCAATTCAGTGGTATATTTCTTCTTCTGAAATTTTGGCAGCAAATCTTCACATTTGAACCATAATAGGACGCTCTGTGGGAAGTTCTATACTTAGTAAAACGGAAACTTCCTGACGAACGTCCTATTTCGTCTTATTTCACTGTTTCCGCACACTGTTCATCACTAATGAGTAGGTATATATTGTATGTTCTGGACCACTTCGTTCTTTCGCAATGAGCGAGCACGTGCTCGCTCGCGAAATCACTCCGATGGTCCAGACCATACAATATATACCAATCAAAATGATTCACTTGTCGGATCGATCATTTATTTGATCAACCATGCAACAAAACAACGAATGTCGTTCTTTCGCCAGGAGCGGTGAAAACAATAATTATTATAATATACTGATTTAAAAAATGTATCTGTCATATGGATCATGCAAAGATTCACATGTCGATCGTACAACAAAAAACAAACAATAATAACCCGTTTGCATGTTTAGTTACCAAATTATGAATAAATAAAAACATACCTGAACTATCTGCCTGTACCGCGGAACCATCATGTGAACTATTAAGTATTTTCATCACACATAAGCACATACAAGTTATACGTAAAAACTTTGAATTTAATAATTGAATTATACTTATGTTAGAAACTATTATGTTCACTATATTGTCAGATGTCTCTCCACAGTTAATGTTGAAGCATATATTTAAACTCAGTACCAGATTGGCTCAACGATCTTCAAAGTTTCAGATTTTCAGGCTAGATTGCTCAAGTCGTCGCCGAATCAAATTCGGCACCAGATTGGCTCAACGATCTTCTGTAAATCAGAAACTAGGGCTAGATTGCTCAAGTCGTCACTGAGTTATAAATAAAGCACATATTTTGTGATCAGATTGACTCGAGGACACCATAACTTTACGCAGTGAACACAAAGATTCTAAGCACTCGCAGTGTCTAAATCGCAACAGCAGAGACTGTACTGTACTGTATGTTTCCCTTCGCTTCGCTTACTACTTATCTTTATTTTTTTACTTACCTTTGACATTCGGTACGGTTAGCAAATATTATGTAATAACCACACATGTTTCTGTTTAAATGGTTCATGTATGTCTTTATTACGTTGCATTAATAAACATACAGTTAATCTGAGAATTTAACGCAAAACATAAATTATTATGTAGAAAAACGAAATACGAAAACTCATGAAAATTGGTCTATTTGGAAATTATGACAGTGATAACGAAGTCTTAAAGCTGGAACTATTTCCCGCGGTTTACAAAAAATATTTGCTTATAATATATTTAAGAGGTATAAAATATAATTTTTATGACTTCACTTATCGTTTGTAGGTACTGTTTCTGCAATCAGTACGTATACTTATTGTTCTCATAACTCTAAAGTGCTGATCACCACGGTTCCACGGTCCGCGTATGTTTATTATTTATAAAATTCGATGAAATGTCATCGCGCGCCGTCGCTTTCCCATCAAGTTGGATCTAAATATAACTAAAATACGATTTTCTGTCTGTAATATCGAGATAACTCTGTTCTAAAAAACTCAACTGAGTGTTATTTGCATTTGTAAAAACATTAATAACCATTTAAATGTTCTATATTTTTTTATCTCTATCCATCCAAACAATCTTCAGAATTGTTGAAAGGTTTTTCATAAAATTTGATATACCTACTTATACTTTGGGTTCAAAAATGCCATACCTACTTATCATTCCGTAAAAAAAAAAAATGTCAGAGAGTTTGGAATTCATGTGAGCGAAACCGAGGAAATAACTGGTAGATAATACATGAGAATAGTATCATTGGTGATACCGGTAAGTAAGTATTTGCTTGGCATGCAGTAACTTGTTACAATGGAAATAATTAAACCATTGCACTTGACACATACTAGATGCGGCATATTGATGAGAAACTTATGAATCTAGTCCATTCTTTAATAAGTTTGAAATTTTATTTTAACATTTACATTTTTGAAGTTTCAATTTTCGGTTATATTTCGAAAAATATACTTGTATTCTGCAATCGCATAACGTAATTCAATGTACATCGGGAATAAATAATACACACAACGATAATATTATATATTTAGCGTGTTTAATCCAAACAAATTTAATGTCATAACAGGTATTTACCAAAAAATTACTCTAAATTATTGTTTTTCATTCAAGAGAAATACAACCTTACAACATTTACAATAGGACGTCTACACACTGGACAATTGTGAATGGAAAAACTACACGCGGCGCATGCAACCACATGTCCGCACGGCGTCAAACATACATTGCACTCTTCATCGAAACAAACTTTACAACACTTGTCTACCTGGCACATTTTCTCGTCAGTTTCGTGAGGAACTTGCGTAGTGGTGTTGACGACAACGTTGTTGTGGTGGTGCTCTTTTTGCGCATGTTCCCTAAGCGTCTTAACGTGGGGGTCTATATAATTGGTGTCTGCACCGAACATGCCGCACTCGTCGCGATCAAATGATGTATCAGCAATGGAGCGAAATAGTGGACACCGCGGTGACCACCGCCTGTGTTCTTGGTCAGGTTCGTCGAGTTGCAACCAATTCATTATCTCGACATTGCAGTACGCACAACGCACTTCGTCACCGCGGCCTATGAAATAGAAACCACTTTTTGCCAAACTTTCCGGTGACAAGTATGCCAGTGGCCAATTTACAAATGAGTTTAAACGTTCCTCCTCACTCGACATGGCGCTAGGAGTTTGCCGTCCGTGCGCCATCTTATCGGTGTAGTATACAAATGAGTCGCGCTCAAAGTTTGTCGGGGCAGTCGGCGCGATTTATGGTAGGTAAATAATAGAAAGAGGCGTGGAGGGGATATCAGCGGAAATTATAAACACAAATGCTCGTATGCATATTTTTATTTCAAGGAACAAATACTTAGTTACTGTTTTCGAGGTTTGAATTTTGGTTATATTTCGAAAATCTACTTTTATTCTGCAATCGTATAACGCAAATCAATGTGTTCATGAAAAAGTAAGTAGGTACACGTATTTACTGAATTCGTTACGTTACGCTCGATGCCATATCTAGTTCGTTCCATCATCTGTGGTAAAGACATTTTGCTTATTTTGTTTTTTTTGCTCTATAAAAACACGGGTGTCAATTAAATGGCATTATAATTAATTCATCTCTTGATTAAAGTGCATCGACGCAGTAAGGATAAATCAAAAATGTACGTAAGTACTTGCATTATTTACATTTTATTCTAATTTATTGAGAATAATTTGGAGGTTCTATATTATGTTTTTAAAGTTATTGTGTGAAGTTGTTGTAAAGTCATTGTGTTAACAAATTAGGTACACATAATTTAGGATACGCATCTGATTTAAATTATTTGGCAAGATAAAATGTGTTTAAGAACATGTAATATGTGTTGTGTACTATAAAAAAAAATTAAATAAAATTTATAACAAATAATGTTTTAAATTTCAGGTCGGATATTGAGTATTCATCGGATGAGATCCAGGGTGCAGTGGCTGCCGCGCCGGTAGAAAAGCCAAAAAAAAGGGCACCGAAAAGAGCGCTAGAGGCTTCGGCATTGTCGGTTAGGTAAGAATTGTTTATGGACTGTTTAATAAGATTTTTTAGTTTAATATGATGTTGCACTGGGGGATTTATGCAATAGTTGTCTTTAACATTTAGTAATTAAAAATTAAAATGTATTTTACAGATCCAAAAAGAAGCCTGACACCAGTAGCCGCAGCAGCGACAGCAGGAGTGCGTCGACCTCAACGAGGTGGGTAAATAGAAATTTTACATTGAATACCTATTAGTATTTTGAAATGTCTGTTTTGAACTTTATTTCTTGTGTGTTATGCCGTGTTGTCCATCTGTTTGCTATCGAACCACGACAATTTTTGTAGTGGCTTGAGTGTTTTATACTATACATTCCTATATATTTTATACAGCAGTAGCCTTATTAACCGGTTACTGTGAACCAACTTATTTATTATAAGTTACAAACTAAAAAATTGATTTTAAAATTTAACTTGTTCATTATTTGTCTTTTAGACTTTTAGGTAGTTATGGGTAATATCGGTTAAGTTGTGTAACATTTTTTTATTTTATTTTTTTGACAGCTCGGAATATGAACGAGGCCTCTTCGGTCTGGAGCCGGTGACAAAACAAACAAATAAGCTGTCTACCAACACCGGCCTCCAGACCTACCTCAGCACTCGGGTCCCCGGCGGGAAAGTTCGCCGGGATAAACATCTGGAAGGAGATTTTTATATAGAGGTACGAGTTTATAATACTGAAGAGGCTGCGACCGCACAGCCAGATCAACGGTGGCGGTCAGCGCAAGTGGCTTTGAAATTAAAATTAAATCGGGATACTTCGCAGTGGGGAGCCTTGCAAAAGTTTATGCACAAAGCACACGAGCTGTTTACTGATAGCGAACCTGTATTTTTTAGTGACAAAGGTTTTAAGTAGATAATTTAAATAATTTTTACCTACACTGTATTTATTTCACAAGCTTCTGCGGAGTATCTCCATTTGGTTTTAGTTTTTAGTGTCATTCATAGTAATTTAACATAATGCCGTATTGTGAAGATTGCAAAGTTTTTGTTAGTCGTGTTCGTTGGATAGGTCACTTGCGAAGTACTGATCATAAAAATAAAAATTATTCTACATTAAGTGAAGGTATCCTCAAAATTAATTCCGCTTTTCGCAACAGAATAGCCTCATATAAAGTTACATCATCGGATTCTAAGGATCAGACTTCAATAGAAAGTTTTTTAGATCATATACAAACTAAAATCAAATCGTTAATTGAAATGTCACTTAAGCAACATCACTGTGTCAAGGCCAATTTCGAATATTTTGGAGTTTTTCTCTTGTTAAAAAATGATTCCCAAGAGATAAAATCATTTGGCACGAAAAATTTTACTCTTTATCAAAATTGCAATCTTGATACTTTATTTTTCGAGGTAAAAACCAGTTTGATCAAAAAAGCAAGTGAATTTCAAGAGCGTGATAGTGGTTGGACATTTTTGCATAATTCCCATTTAGAAGTTAACATAAACAAATACCAGCCTTTGCGTGGTTCAAGTTTCATTGAGTTGCCGGCTTTAATCAAATCAAAGAAAGCCTGTTTAAATATAAAGAATAATGATAATTTTTGTTTTTTATGGTCAGTAACTGCTGCTTTGTATCCTGCTCAACGTCATTCTGATAGAGTTTCATCTTATCCTAAATTTAATGACGTGTTGAACGTGGATGGCTTATCGTTCCCAATGAGTTTCTCAGACATCGCTCGGTTTGAACAGAACAATCCGCATATATGTATTTTTGTATACGGTTTAAATGATAAGAAGTTAGTGGTCGGTCCTCTTTACAAATCAGACGCATTGAACAAAAAAGTTATTCATTTACTTTATCTTGAAGAAGGTGATATGTCGCATTACTGTTTGATAAAGGATCTGTCGCGTCTTGTTAGAAGTCAAATTACTAAGCATTGTAACAAATTGCACTTTTGCGATCATTGTTTACAATTTTTCAACTCGAACGATCAGTTATGTTCTCATATCTGCGGAGGTGTGGCTACCGAATTACCTCCAAAAGGTTCCTTTATAGAATTTAAAAATTATGACCGAAAGCAAAACGTTCCTTTTGTTGTTTATGCAGATTTTGAAGCTATGCTCGAAACTTACGATAGTTGCGAACCCGATCCGTTAAAATCTTCTACAGTGACTCAACAGCGACATGTACCTGTAGCTTTTGCCTATCACCTCGTTTGTAAAGTAGATTCACGATACAACCACATAACCTCATATAGAGGACGTGATTGTGCTGATAAGTTTGTTAAATCTATTTGTGACGATGCAAAGAAAATCAGCGAAATATTAAATAAAAACGTGCCTATGGTTTTTACTGATACTGATGCTTATAATTATGAGAACGCAGAGACTTGTCACATTTGCGAGGGTCTAATAACAGTAGATAAAGTTCGTGATCATTGTCATTTGACAGGACAGTTCCGTGGCGCTGCTCATAGTTACTGTAATTTAAAATATCAAGTACCAAAGTTCTTGCCTGTTGTCTTTCATAACCTGTCTGGTTATGATTGTCATCTTTTTATCAAAGAATTAGGGAAAGCCCCTGGGTCTATTAAGGTAATACCGAAAACAAAAGAAAACTATATTTCTTTCACAAAGTTTATTCCGATTTCTGGACAAGATTATTTTCAAATAAGATTTGTGGATTCATTCAAGTTTTTGGGGACAAGCATAGAAAAGTTAGCCGCAACCATGAAAAAGGATGAATTTAGATACTTAAAATCTTACTATCCTGATGAAAAACACTTTAATCTGCTCACTCGAAAAGGAGTGTATCCATATGATTACATGTCTAGTTGGGAACGATATGCTGATACCTGTTTACCGTCTAAAGACCGTTTTTTTAACTCGCTTACGAATGAGTCAATTACCGATGAAGATTACGAACACGCTCGAGCGATGTGGCTTGAGTTTTCTATTAATAATATGGGTCAATTTACTGATTTGTATCTCGAGTCAGACGTCCTTTTGTTGACTGATATCTATGAAAATTTTAGATTAACATGTAAACAATATTATCAACTCGATCCCGCCTTTTATCTTACTGCACCAAGTCTTTCATTTGATGCAATGCTTTTAAAAACTCGCGTTCGGTTGGAACTTATAAGTGATTTAGAAATTTTTCGTTTGATACAACAAGGTATTAGAGGTGGCGTGTGCATGTGCTCCAAACGACACGCTAAAGCTAATCATAGATATCTGGAAACTTTTGACCCCTCTACGCCAAGCTCGTACATTATGTATTTAGATTGTAATAATTTGTATGGATATAGTATGTGTCAAACATTACCTCATTCAGACTTCAGATTTTTAAGCGATAGTGAAATTAAGAAGTTAGAGGTAAATATAGTACACATTACGGATGACGCTGAAAATGGCTTTATTCTTGAGGTTGATTTATTTTATCCTCCAAATTTACACACCCAACACAATGATTTTCCATTTTGTCCTGAAAAAATTAAATCTCCCACAGGAAAAACAAAAAAATTAATACCCAACTTATATGACAAATATCACTACGTTATTCATTACGTTCACCTCAAAAAATGCTTAGAACACGGTTTGGTTTTAAGAAAAATCCATCGAGCTATAACTTTCAAACAAAGTAATTTTTTAAAACAATATATAGACCTTAATACTGAGCTGCGTCAAAGAGCTCAATCTGTTTTTGAACAAGATTTTTTTAAGTTGTTAAATAATAGTATATTTGGAAAAACATTGGAAAACACAGAACAATGGGTAGATGTACGATTGATAAATAAGTGGTCAGACATGAATAACCAAACAAAAAAATTTATTGGTGCCGAGAAGTTGATAGCCAACCCAAATTTTCACAGCGCATCAATATTTTCTGACGACCTAGTAGCAATACAAATGAAACGTTCAAGGGTTGTTCTAAACAAGCCGATCTACATTGGATTTGCTGTACTCGAACTTTCTAAAAGTCATATGTATGACTTCCATTACTCAGTAATAAAGCCATTTTACGAAAATCGTATTGAAGTATGTTATACTGATACTGATAGTTTTATTTACAATATACAGACAGAAGATGTTTACAGAGATTTTAAAATGAATTTTCTAAAATATTTTGATACTAGCAGTTACGATTACAATAACAAGTTTGGTTTGCCAATTGTAAACAAAAAGATTCCTGGGTTGTTTAAGGATGAAATGGGTGGTAAGATAGTTAAGGAGTTTGTGGGGTTAAGGTCAAAGCTTTATTGTATTAAAACTTCAGATAGAACGATTAAAAAAGCAAAAGGAACAAAACGAAATGTAATTAAAAATTTGCATGCATCAGACTATAAACATGTCTTATACAATTGTGATGTCGTTCGAAAAAGAAACGTTTTGTTTAAAACAATCAAGCATGAAATATTTACTCAATCCGTAAATAAAATTGCTCTTTCAGCCAATGATGATAAGCGGTTGTTAGAATCAGATAAGGTGACAACCATCGCCTGGGGTAATCAGACAATATTTGGTTGTACTGCTTAATTTTTTCACTATTTCATAGAATGTAACTATTAATATAGAGTATTATAAAATATTAGGTAGAAATAAGATTGTTTTAATTATCCGTAGGATAATGATTATTATAATTATATACGAAATTGTAAGCAATATTATGTAATAGATATGTATTAATATTAAGTAAATATGAATACAGTGTAAGTTAATTTTAGTGTTTTCTCAAATATAAATAAATTTTAAATTACATTAAAACCAAGAGTTTTATTTGACTTTCACTTTGATACAAATACAATGTTGCTGTTTGAACATGTATCGACATGTTTCATTATAATCACAATAATAACATATAACATTACAACATAGAAATATGATCATCAGTCTCCGTGCTTGTACAAACAGTAACATGTTTAGACATGTTCCAACTTGGAAACTTCAACACATAGGCACTGTAGTTTTGTTTAGCTCCTCGAACAGTCATTACCGAGACGCGCTCGACCGAGGTACTGTCATCAGCTTCGTATCGATTTGGAATTGTAAGCATGCATTTTTTATTTGTTAAGTACCTACTATTATTCTGATAAGTGGACCGATTATAATTTTTTGATTGTTTCAGATCATGTCTACTCCTAGTGATATATATGAACAATGCGCACAAGATCCTCTAGAAGGGTTTAGTCAAGAATTTCCCGAAGTCAGCAAAAGGAAAAAGTCCAGAAAGCTGCAGCCAACGTTGCTTTCACAAACCACACAAGCCGCCTTTGAAGAGGTGTTTAACAAGAACGAAGATGGAGCATGCAGTTCATTGAGCAAGCAGAGTGTTAAAAAGAGGAGCTTTGGCACCACATTCGTAGCCAGCAGGGAGCCGTTAAGGAAAACAACAAAGCTAATTAAACTTAGCATTACTGACGTAAGCAATCCAGAA
The DNA here is from genome assembly GCA_907165275.2 of Zygaena filipendulae. Lineage (NCBI taxonomy): Eukaryota > Metazoa > Arthropoda > Insecta > Lepidoptera > Zygaenidae > Zygaena > Zygaena filipendulae. The sequence goes on along the minus strand of OU015657.1, from coordinate 12,275,597 downwards.
AATTCGTTGGTGTTAGTGAAGGCTCAATATCCTGTTAAGGATGGAAGTGCAACAGATCATATTTTGGATGATGCTGAGGCATTAATTAACAAAATTTCAAAAACAATATGCGGCTATAGTGCATGTTTATACATGTAAAATTAATAAGTAAGATGAAGAAAATAACGTAGAGGAAGACAAAGTATGTTGGCAATCCAAGTCGATGGCGCTAGTGACGGCTCAATATCCAGTTCAGGATGAAAGTGCTACAAATAATATTTTGGATGGTACTGAAGCATTAATTAACAAAATTTCAACGACAGTATAACGGCTATGTGTAAAATTTGTTATTTGTTTATGTAAGATGACTATATTTATATTCATATATGTTTTTGTAATAAAACAATGGGCTAATAAAATCGGTGTTTTCATAATACTATACGAGGGTAAGGTTTAGTAAAAAACCAAGTTATTATTAATTATTTTTAATGAAAAAATTAAAAGTGATAGATTTCAATTACTAAAATAGTTTTCTAAATAACATAATTTTAAACAAGTTACATTTTTTAACGCACAATATTTCTTATGATTAACACAGTTATGGTTGAATAAATCAGTACAGTACACTTTATGTAATGTAGAAAAGTTTGAAAAGCTTATTTCTTCAAGTTTCTTGCTTAAATCTATAACTTCGCAATTAGAGCATAATTCTTTGATCCATTTGATTTTTTCGATTCCTTTTACTAGGACCTTTTTATGTTCTAAATAAGGAGCGATGACTCGTTGAAACTCTCTATAATCTATATAGCCTTCATTCCAGTAAATACCTCTGTTTCGTTGCAACCACTGAACTTGTTTTTTTTCTTCGAATGTTAAAAAATTATAGGAGTATGGTGGTTTAACTAAAAATGTTTGTGTTTGGTATTTTGTTGCAATTGCCACTTCTTTAACAATGAATTTATTATTCGCATCTTTAAAACCTTGAAGATCGGCTATTATAATGTCAGGATTCATGATAGTTTTTTCACCGTGCTGCTGAGTGGTTTATACTCGATAATGCAATCGTTGAGTATAAGACAGTAGGCTGAAGTTTGATCAGGTATCTCAGAATCTGCTTCGAGTTCAACGCGTACGTCGACAACAGGCCCTGACTTCAAATTGTCAATTTGTCTGGAGCAATCGATAACGAACAATGGCGTTAAATCTTTGAATTGCTTAGGGCTCAGCAAAGCTTCTGATCGCCTTCCATAATACGACTGTTGAAATCTTGCGTATTGCTCGTATATTAAAGCAAATCTGTCATTTGCAAAGTTTATATTTAAATTTTCATATGGAAAGTAAGTTGAGTTAAGGTACACCTTGACGTTACTTAGGTTACAATGATCGAACTGCGCCATATCAGAACTTGCATTGTTCTTTCGGTTCGTTTGCAATCCAATAATTATATATCGTGGTTTTTCTATTAGAGATGCAGTTTTTATTGACCACGTATGTTTAGTGGTTTTAGGTAAAGCTGGATATTCATACAAATCCCAATTTCTAAATACAATCTGGAGTGGTCGGTCTTTTTCTAAATACTTGAGAAGATTAATCCTTTCTCTATCTGAAACTCGTACGTGTGGTACCCGCCAAATTATTTTATTTATAATTACGTCTTCAATAACCTCATCGTTGTTAAGTTTAACAGCGTTTAAATTTGTGTTGCTTCGTAACAATATCAACTCGTGCCGACAATTGATCACAACTTTTTGATAATCTTCAGCGAAGCCAAGTATATTTTTGAGGGGAATGGAAACTGCGAAACTGCCTCGATGAGTATTTGTAATACCGCCTATATCCCAGCCCCAGGCTCTTGACATTTTAGATTCACTCTCATTCATTGAAACCAACGCTTTCATTGTAGTACTTATTCCTGCGTTTTTTATTTTATCTATTTCAACTCCGTTTAACTCATACCGAATATCTTGAAATAGGTAAAGAAGAGAATTATTTGTAAAATTTACAGTGTTTACTTGCTCTTTAGTATCTCGTTTTTTAACATCAACTTGTCCTTCCAAGTATAAAGTGCTCGCTGATGGCAATATGTACAAATCTTGTTGGTTGATCGGAATGCGTATTTCATCATTCCTGTTGAAACTTGTTACATATGGTTTATATGAATGGAATTCGACCCCTTCAACGGAATTGTCGTAAGATGGAACAGATAAAACGTCTAAGATATTCATTTTAATAATCCGATTAATTTAAGGAATGCTTTATTATCTTTATTTAACTTATTTTTTTTCCTACAAGATGTTTTGTTGAGGGTTACTCGCGCAGAACTGACGATTTTTGATTTTCGAATTAACTTATTTTTTTTCCTATAAGGAGATGTTTTGTTGAGGGTTACTCGCGCAGAACTGATAGTTTTTGATTTTCGAGGCACGTATTTATTGTAATCAATCATTATTTTTACTAATGTTTCTCAAATGCAAAAAAAGTTGCACTTCTTCACCACGTAAATTGACTAAGTTATTATTTATGTCCAAAAATCTAATATGGATGCAGTTGATATTACTTTGATTGATTCGGAAATATATCGCGTTTTTAGGGGCTTCGATGATTCTATATCCAGGCGGCACGTTAGGTGCAAATTCGTAAACAATATGGCTTGGTTCACCGTTTATATATGATCCACTCACTATATCACATTCGACTCTCACCACGGTCGTAGGCAAAATGTTCACTGGCAGATGTGAAACATGCCATTTATTTGCTTTCAGAAACTTATTTCCATAGCCCAGCAAATTTCCTAGAGAATCTGTCTTGGTAAAATCAATATCTTTGGTGCAGTGTATGGATATTTTTAATGTGTTGTTATTACAGTGAAGTTGAAATGTTGCGTCTTTTATTTCTGATTTTATATAGTCACTGATATCTTGCAATTCATAGGCTCCTTCCGGTAGAGTAATTACTTCATTAGTACCATAGTAAAATTTATTATTTCTATAGTCAATATTTGGAATTGAATTAAATGTAGATAAATATAACAGAGCACACTCATATTCTCCATTAAGTTGTAGGGTGGGAGAGTAATAAGTAGTTAAAATTGATGAGTTTCCCGTAATTGATAGTGTTAAAGACATTTTGCAAATGACATGACTAAAACAAAATTTAATGTTTTATACTTTTTTATTCCAAAATTTCCATAAATATTTTAAACATAAATGACCACAATTAACAGTGTTAAATTTTTGGTATCTTGTATAATTATAAAAAATGTTCATATTTTTTAAATACTTCACTAATTCAAATGGCGGTTTCAAATCACCATAACTATCAAAGTATTCACAATAATTATTTCGTTTTGCATATGCTACCCAATGTGTTCCCTCATTCTTCGAATCATCTAGGTTAACAATACCACATTCAATCTTCCTCGGACTTCTGGGTAATTCATCTTTCATGTAAACACCTCGGAAATGCGGAATATTTGCAGCGTACTTCAAAATGTCTACATTTGTCAAAGCACGATTAGGTAGCGTAGTTAGTTTTTTGAAGCTTTTATGTATAAACCTTTCCCACTTTTGTAAGGCTTTATGTATAAGCCTTTTCCCAGTGCTATAGCCTCCATGGTTTTATTATGACGCTCTGTCTCCTGCAAATTCTTTTGAGCAGATTTATAATCATTCACAGTTTTTGCAATTCCAGACGCTCCTCCCGCCAGAGCGCCTAGAGCTGATAAACCCGCAAATATTGGGATAAGTGGTAATATTCCTCCGGTTTTTGGTATTGGTATCACTCGAGGTAATTTGATTTGACGAGCTAGCGGAATCATTCTTTTAGCAGCTGCATAAGAGAGGTTTATCAGCGTTTTACGGTTTTTTGGTTTTAGCTTTTTAACATGTGAACGAATTTTCGTGACAAAATGTTTGAATGATTTAACTCCCCAACCCGATTTTACTTTAGCTTTCATCGCTTTACTAACCAGCCATGAGACCAATTTTTCACCTTTCCCTGCATCCTTTGCTTCTAACCTCTTTTTAGCCATGTCTAACAATTGTAAATCCGCTTTGTGACGATTAGGTAAATCTATGTTATTGGCGTAGGCGATATCGTGGTGCATGCAGGCTTCGTCCAACTTGTTAACCCCGCGATCACCTCTTTGTAAACGTTTCTGAAGTTTTGTTCCTGGTCCACAGTAATTATACCCAGGTATATGAATCTCAAAAGGTAAGTTATTTATTAAATTGTTAACAAGTCCACCACCATGCATGACTCGTATTAAAATGACTAAAGTAACGATACTGTTTATAGTTTTATATCTTCTTAACTTAACAATGTGGATTTATCAATCCAGCTGTTTTCATCAGGAGGTAACCCTAACCATTTAACGAATATCTTACTCCCTTTCTTTTTCAACACTTTTTCTATTAAATACACATTAGGATAGTTAGTCTTCTGCAGTTCTTGTTCATAAAAACTTCCTAAAATAGGCTGCTTACGTTGATCTTCAATGTGATACGTTTGTGGAATGGTATTATTTACTTTCTTTATAGTAAATAATTCTGTGGACCAATTAGGAGTATATCCCTTTTCAAAACAATTTTTGTATTTACTAATACGAACGCAATCCCCAGCCTTAAATTTAGATTTTTTGGTACAGATGGAAAAGAGTGTAATTTATTAATATTTCTTTTTACGTCTGGTTCTATAGTTTTATTAATTTCTGCAGGCTTAAAACCAGTGGTGCGATGTTTTGTGGTGTTATAAGACTGCATAATATTATTCAAAGTTTTGTCCGACCATTTATAACTCCCAATCAGACTAAAGTGTTTGAACAGTCTTTGCTTTATAGTTTTGATAAGACGTTCAACAATTGAAGCTTTTTTTATAGAAAACGTCGAATAATGGATAATTTTATTCGTCTTCATAAGCTTTTGAAACGAATCGTTGTAGAACTCGTTCCCCATATCGGTTTGCAAATTGTGCGGCCTTCTTTGGCTTCGGATTAAAATATGTTTAAAAGCTTGAGTTACATCAAGTTTTTTCTTTGATTTCAACGGTTCAGCCCAGGCATACTTTGTAAAGCAATCTATTACTATAAGGATATATTTATTGTTGTTGTTATATTTTCGAAGAGATTGCATATCTATCAAATCGGCTTGCCACAAATCATCGATTCCCTTAAGAAAAACAGGACGTCTTGTAAAGTTTTTTCGAGCGGCTTTGTGGATTTCATTGACTACTTCCTGTTTTGTCATTTTGTAATGCACTTTAAATCTCGTTGTCCACCCCGTTCTTGTTCAGTTTCTCTTCCAACTGATTTACTAACCCTAAAGACGTTGCTTTTAAAGTAGACTCATCCATTTGAGAACGTAAGCTGTCAATAAGGACATTGAATTCTTTAAACATCTTGGTGTTTAGTTGGTCTACATACTCCTTGTTAACAGCATCATCTGCTTCTACTGGATGTTTGATGCCTCTCAGTCTAGCTGTTTGTAAATCATAATCTCCATTATGAGATCTCAACAAAGCATTGTATGCTTTTAAAGTAGATGTAACGGTATTTGTAATGTCAATTATAATTTGTGAACGCATATTTTCAACAAGGTTATTGAATTCTTTTATAATCATATCATGTAATTGATCGACATACTCTTTATTAACCGCATCGTATGCTTCTATAAGAAATTTGATGCCTCTTAGTCTAGCTGTTTTTAGATCATAATCACCATTTTCAGATTTCATTAACACCTTGTCATTAAATGTAAACTCTGAAAAACGTATTCTTTTATGAATATGATGACCAAATTTGTCTATACTCATATTTTAAGGTAGGACCTGCTACTTAGGGAGGCTAAATATAAAATGAAACTAATCGTTAGTAATGCACATATTTATTTTATTTACGCATTAATGAGTCCATTTTCACGCAATTCTTCTATGATAGAAATGATTTCATTGTCAAGTCCGGTGTTACCAGCTTCTCGTGATGCTATCAATAGTTTTAATCGTTCCACCAATTCATTAGGATCGTCCCAGTATACTAAGTCGACATCTTTTCGTATTTTTTTCATTGACGGTAAGCCTTCTCCTTTCGTTTGTTTTATATTAAACAGAGGTCTAATGATTTGTACGTATTTTTGTCCTTTATTACTTTTGATGGGTTTTTTTGAATCGTAATCTCGACGGTGAGCGTTTGTGTTCATTAACATAGTTTTATAATTTTTCATGTCGCTATCCGTAATTAATTTTAAATCGATATCTTTTTTAAGCAACAATTGTTTTAAGCCAGGAGTGGTAGCGTACTTATGTCCAGCTACAGATATAAATCGATCACCGATCGTTATAGGAGATGAACCTAACATAAGTTTTCCTTTTTCTGATCTAACACCAAATACAACATCATCTAACGCCTCTGAAGACACAGACCATGATGAGGTATTTTTATCATCGAGAGTTGTATCAATAACGGATGAAACTGAGGGGTCTGTGTCTAAATCAGATTCTGAATTATCTGTATAATAATTATCACTGCTCTCATCCTTGGTGTCTTTAACAGTACCGGTGTTATGGTTGGTGTTGCCTTCAGATTTTTCAATCAGCTTTTGTTTTGTTGCTTTTTCATTAGCTTTCGTAAATTGAGCAAGAGGTTCTGTGACCGGCTTGAACACGGTTTCCAATGCACGTTTATTTTCAATTTCGACATTTCTCATTTTTCGCACCTTTTTCTTAACTGCTTCTGCAGCATCAACAATTCGTCGTTTTAATGATTTTTCCATTATAACCGGACGAGTCGTTATTGATTTAGCATCCGATAACGAATGAAGTTTAAAACATGCGTTCCTCTATTTAAAGGTATTATTTATGTTCTTTGTTAGTCGAACACCACAAAAGTGTCTAATTTGTTTCTATAGCAACCATTATTTTTAGTACAATCCTTGTTTATAACCAAATAATTGTAAGGATTGATCCAAATCTTTGAACACATTTCGCGAAATTGACCCCACGTCATGTCTGTATTAACGTGCTCATCATAAACATGTTTCATATTGGTTTCATCTTGTTTAAAAAGTATAATTAAATTCGCGTTATCTCTCACTAACTGTTTAGGGATTTTACTATATGTTTGGTTGAGATAAAAACAATCAATATATTTGTGTCTGCCCATTGCAAAGTAATCTCGTATGTTATTTTGATTTTCACATGCAACGTCGTCAAATACAATCACGGAGTAGGGTTTAGCATCTTGTAGACTTAAAACTTCATCTTTATCACGATACTTTTCAAATAAAACATTTGGAACTCGTTCCAAAACCTTTTCTAAAAACACATATTTTGGTTGTTGTAATGTTTTAGAATAAACATACACATTTCGATAATGTAACCCGTTTTCGTGCAAAAGTAGTCCAATCATCAAATTTGTTTTCCCACAGCTCGACGGTCCACAAATGATGCATCGTACAGTGCTAGGTAGAAGACTTCCATGACGTGACATGGTATTTTTTACTTCGACAAAAACATTATCAATATTTAACGATTGTGACTGTTTAACAAACTTCATGATGCACGTGTCAAGTCAGTAGTGTGCTATTTCGTTAGTTACATTTATTTTTAAGTCAAAACATGAGAACTACCAGACGTCTAATCGTTTCATGGTATGGATTTCGCTGTATTATCATTCCACAGATAAATCTTTTGTAATTGATCTGACAAATGATCGATCCGACAAATGAATCTTTTTGATTGTGTGGTCCAGGGCCTGGACCACTGGAATGATTTTGCGAGCGATAATTGTTTTTGCATGATCGATCCGACAAGTGAATCATTTTGATTGGTATATATTGTATGGTCTGGACCATCGGAGTGATTTCGCGAGCGAGCACGTGCTCGCTCATTGCGAAAGAACGAAGTGGTCCAGAACATACAATATATACCTACTCTAATGGATCACTATTATGCAAAATCCACCATATTCACACAATATTAATCACGATAAACCAAATTTGCAAAACAAAGAAATAGAACTGACGTCCACTCTGCTAAAAATCCCGCCAAAAGTCTTGCGCCATGATTTGGCAGGGCCCGTATTCACTATGACCTTAACACGACACACAAAAATTGTCTTTCCTTCGTAATCAAAGAAGTTTCATTTCAAAAAAATAAATTTACAACGTTTCTTAGGGCATACAGATACAGAATAATAATTTCTAATATTTTGGCATCTAGAACCTTTGGGAATACATTTTTTCGACGCGTGTTACGGGCCAGATATGTTTGTTGGTCATAGTGAATAAGGGCCCAGGTCCAGGCAGGTCTATCATTTTGTTGCTTTCATCACGAGTTTTTTAAGGTTTTTATATCTAAATCTATTATCTTCTAATTTATTCAATGATTTTTTATTTCTTTTTCCCCTGTGAGCTTAATAGAAGGTTATATATTTTGATTTTATACGTTTATCGGCTGATATTGTGTCGGTAGAATTACATCTATAATAATAATAATATTATTCACTTTCATATGATTTAACCCTCTAAGATATAATAAACCAGGCCCAGCTAATCCCCCGCAGTTTTACCTGCGTCAATTCCAGGATTCCCTCGGGAACTCTAAAAGGTGTCCTTTGTCACTAAACGACACTGTTACTGCCTATCAATGAAAGTGTCTTTAGAATCTGCTCTGTAATTTCAGAGATTATCCCATACATCTAAACTGATAAACATATTTCATTATAAGTATCTAGGTATAGATAATAATAATATAGATAAAACTCACCGTGTCCGTCCTTCTCGTCTCGCCTCACATGTGACAATGCGCGAGATTGCAAAATATCCTACACTAATCCTATTCTTTTCAAGTTTATCGAGTCAAGTGGCAAGTACAGACTGCAAAAGAAACAGGCAGCATGTGTGTATGTGTATGCCTAAATAAAATATTATTTTACGAACATAGTACAAGTTTCAATATATAAACAGATTTTTTGTTAGTTATGTGTAGTAAATAGATGTTTTGAGTGTTTTTATCAAAAGATAAATAAAATTAATTGCACATTTAAAAAACCTGCAGGCACGCTAAACTTACTAATTATGCCTACGTTACGCTAAAAATGCGCTGAATTCCGGTTTGCGAGCACTAAGGGCTTTTTTTTAAAGGTTTCCAAAAAAGGAGGAGGTTCTCAATTCGACTGTATGTAGTTCTTTTTTTGTATGTTTGTTACGCGAAAAAAATATTTTTGCGTTTGAAAGGGTGATCCCATTGTCATGAAGTCAGGTGATGATGGGATCTTGGAGGAATCGAGGGAACTCTTCAAATATATAGTATTTTATGGTTTGCGATTGAATGAAAAATATAGAAGCTATAAAAAAATTATCAAAAAATATTATAGACTTGTTGTGCCCCGCGGTTTCACCCGCGTTAATTTCAGAGTTCCCGCGGGAATACCGGGATGAAAAGTACCCTATGTGTTAATCTGATGTATTAGCTATATTATTGTAAAGTTTCATTTAAATCCATCCAGTAGTTTTTGCGTGAAAGAGTAACAAACATCCATCCATTCATACATACTTACAAACTTTCGCGTTTATAATATTAGTAGGATAGACACGTAATATACAGTACAATATTATAAAAATAAGAATAATACAAAGGAGACTGCTGCATACTGGATGATAGTAAATATTATTGTGAAGGTCCTAGCCACTAATGCATAATTTATCAGCTGTCTGTACCTACCAACTACGAATGATAAAACTTGTTTCTTATAACAAATTGTCACTTTACTCGTACTTTATCATAAAACATGTTATGTGCTTAAGTACCTCATACGTTCATGATATTGAGTACCTACAGTAATTTTGTAATTTACAAAATATTTTCCTTTGACTTGTTGTCAGATTAGCAAACGCGATGTAAATAGATCACCCACAAGCTAGACCGACGATCTGGGACCATACTATCACGATATGGAACCATACGATCACGATCTGGGACCATACGGCTGTCTCGTTCTCGAAAAATAAAATCACATCGAAATGTCATCCATTTAAATTTCAATTTTATACACTTGACATAAAGTCGAAATTATAATATAAAAAATTCGATGTGAATTTATAAAAAGATTTTTTATGAGATGCTCGTGAAGATCTGACCTTGGTTACAGCGTGGAAGCCGAGTGGTTGTGGATAGAGCAGGACCGTGGAGACCATTGAGGATGCCTTTGTTCTGTCCTGCAGCTGCGGACATGTGACTTTCGACACTCATTAATTCTTATTGTGACAATCATCTGTATTATCAGATTTTTCTCAATTTTTTGTAATGACTGTACACACAATGCATTTATAAAACGCAAATAAATAAAAACGAAGTGTTTGAATTTGTAACGTTCGTGGTGAGTAAAGTAAATAACTTTAAAATAACTTTAAAATAACTTTTGGATTTTTTTGGTATTTTATTAATTATTTTATTATTTTTTTTTTTTATTTATCGAAAACTATAGCCTTGGAACTCATAAACTTTGTAGACGGTGATCTCGCAATTTATGCTATTTTTAACCAACATTTATGTATAAAGTAGGTAGGTACTAGGTATGGCAATTACATCGGAAAGAAACCTATTTCCACGGTATGATCTAAGATCGCGTAAACAAAGTCACAAAGCAAAGCGAATTCGTTGATTTATTTTTATTGTTTAAACTGATTATACTAACTGCGTTGAAGATGGAGTTGTACAAGAAAATTTGCAGTATTATTATAATTTTATATCACACTAGCTGTCCGCTTCGGTTTTACCCGTGGTAACTTCGGAGTTACCGTGGAAATTTCGGGATAAGAATACCTATGTCGCTCAGGACTACCGTAGCTTTCTATAAGTGAAAGAATTTTCAAGATCGGTTCAGTAGATCCAGAGATTACCGCCTACAACGTCACAAACTCACAAAGTACTTTACATCTTTATAATATTAGTATAGATAAACATTTTATTGATATAACTAGTACCTATATCCTATAAAATAGTTTATATTTCGATGACTTTTTTATAAATACTAGCTGTTCCCCGCGGATTCAGCCACGTGATTTTCGAGATTCTCGCAGGAAATCCTAATTTTCTTTAATACAAACCTTGTACTGAACATTAGGAACGCGATAAAAAACAAATCGGTCGAGCGACTTTGGAGATTTCACGAGACTAATTCACGGTAATCTTTTCTCTTCTTCTTCTTCTTCTACAATTACGGCAATCTATCGCGATTTATCGCATTTAATTCTGTGAATGTACGTTTTTTTAGCAATTATCTACAGTAATTATGGCGAAACGCCAGACGATGTTAGATTGTTCCCCAAGATAAAACACGGTTCTCTCTCGAAAACCAGCTTCTTTCTTAGAAAACAAAATGGCTGCTGAACGGTGGGGAAAATATTGAATAAATAACGTAGCCGTTACGTGGGTGGCACAAAAATGAAACGCGTAACGTAGGTATCATTAATTAAAAAAATATGTATTAAGAATCAGACTGACGCTTGCCTAATAAATAATAACGTAATATAATAATAATAATATTTCTAAAATTGATTAATTAAGTACTATTTGCTTTCGTCACGTCGCATTCTCCGTCGTCGGTTGGGGCTCCGGAGTTGTTGTTTGTTTAGCCTCTGGCGTTTCTTTAGCGTCTAATGCAGCTTTCTGTTCTGACGTACAATATTCTGCGAAAAAAATATAATAAGTACATAAAAAAGAAGTACTCATAGTAGAAACGTAACACCGTTGGGAGGACAGACCTTAATCCTAATCATTGATTAAAAATTTTGAGGTTTCTTACCGCCGCACTTACCGCCGCACTCAGAGTCGACTTTAATGATTACTTAGTTAAGTATAGATTTTTAAAACAAAACTGCCGCAATCAGACAAGTTTAATAAATTAATGTTAGTTGGCATTTAACTAATTAAGTTACATCTCATTGAATGCCAATTAACATTAATTTACTGAACGTCTCTGATTGCGGCAGTTTTGTTTTAAAAATCCGTACTTAACTAAGTAATCATTAAAGTCGACTCTGAGTGCGGCCGTTAGAGTCGACTTTAATGATTACTTAGTTAAGTATAGATTTTTAAATCAAAACTGCCGCAATCAGACAAGTTTAATAAATTAATGTTAATTGGCATTTAACTAATTAAGTTACATCTCATTAAATGCCAATTAACATTAATTTACTGAACGTCTCTGATTGCGGCAGTTTTGTTTTAAAAATCTATACTTAACTAAGTAATCATTAAAGTCGACTCTGAGTGCGGCAGTTACAAACATAATATATTATTAAACATCACTTTACCACCAGCTATTGTTGCCAAGGATACTAAAGCCTTATAGTAAGGATAAAATTAATTATCATTAATTCATTTTAGACTAGCTGTTACACGCAATTTTACCCATTTTAATTTCGGAGTTCCCGCGGGAATTCCGGAATAAGTACTCTGTTACCTTCTCTATACCCCTGACTACGTGAGTACAAAATTTTATGACGATCGTTTGAGCAGTTAAGCTGTGAAACAAACAAACAAAGAAACATTCGCCTTATAAGGATTCCCCCTTGATATTGCAATACATACGCATTTTACTAGGCTCCCATCCAATAAACTCTCCGGTGCGTTGATTCTCAGTGACCAGCCATTCGTGAAGAGACTTGAAATATTCCAAGAGGCCGTCGGCCTTCATCGCACGCTGACCCGTGAGAGCCTCCATCGCATCCGGCCAGGGTCGAGACGAACCCATTTTCAGCATGCTCCTGTAAAAAAAGTTTCAGCTCAAGGTCCATCTTTGTTAGAGATGAAGACTCACTCGTTTGAACGATGTCGATATCATTTACTTAGAATTCACATTCTCAAAAAAAAAACGAGGGATTTAACCTGACTGCAAACTAGGAGCTACTTACATTCATGTAGTACTAAATCTGGATAGTTTTTATTCAATTACATACAGCCGAAGGCAAAAACGGCTGTCCTGTATCCGAAGACCAATGTCCCGCAAGATCAGTATTTTATTATTTTCTGCCCATAGACAATACATACAATATTCTGAGATAAAGACAACTAACTAACAAGTGGTTTTCTTTTCTTCATAAACTTGATCAAACAACACTTACGCTAAAGCGTTTCCTGCAGCAACGCTTTGGTAGATATCACAATCGACCAGTTTCTTGTTGGGGTCTTCAGGCACGTACTCTCCCGCCAGTTGGCACAAAGCTCGGTGGAATTGGAACTGAACGATGAAAGACACGTAGTACCTGCACAAGGAGTCGAAGCAGTTGGCAATAAATTTTCATCAATAGTGTTAGTATCATGCACTTTTTAACAGAACAATTAGATGCTAGATGTTCCCAGCGATTTCAATCGCGTCAATTTCGGAGTTCCCGCGAGAATTCCGGGACAAAAGTACCCTATGTCCTTCTCTGTACTCCTGAAAACGTGTATGCAAAATTTCATGATGATCGGTTGTGTCGTTAAAGCGTGAAAACGTAACAAAGAAATAAGCTCACAATCGCATTTAATAGTGAGGATAATAAAACTCTAATAAGAAGCAAGTTTGTAAATTGAAGGTCTTCATTATGATCATCACAACCTTCGAACGTCCTCTGCTGGCGAAGATCTCCCAAAAATATCTCCACGATGACCACTCCTTCGTTACCCGGACATGTCCCCCGATCTTCGCCAAACAGTCCATCTTGTAGGAAAACTACATCAAAGCACATCTACTGCAGCACTTTATTGCTATTAAAATTTTGACCTTATCCACCATCAGTTGTAAAGGTAATATACCACCTAATTGTCACTTTATCATCATAATTATTATCATATCAACTCAAAGACGTCCACTGCTGGAAATAGGCCTTCTTCAAGGATCGGCACTTGAGTTTTGCAATTCTTTGCATTAGTATATCGATTACTTGGTCTTCCTATTCCTTTGGATCCCTTCATTTTTGATTCAATTCCGCAAACACAATTTCTTCACGTACCTTGCATACTCCACATCAGCTGATACATGATATTTGGCAGCAGCATCAAAGTGTTCCTCCGTCCTGTTAACAGGAGGTTCTACGCCCTGAAGCATCTCCCTGAGATGCCAATAGTGGCAATTGTAGTCCTCCGGAGGAGTGGTACCTCTGAATACACCATACCGGAACAGATCGAGTGTGTATGCGAAGGGGAGAAATACGATTTTGTCAATACCCTAAAAAAAAAAGTGATTACTTTATTGAACCTGCTGGCTCATTCCTGCTGGCGGGACGATATGGTAAAAGATTTGAAGGTGATGAATAGTAAAAAAAGAAATAGTACCTATTATGATAGCGGTCTAAGTTACGAGCTACCATTTTGTTGCGACCATTATCATTTTAAATTTCAACTCTGACTTCTTAAAATTAAGGTATATTTCTATTCGTCACCTAAAAATCCTCTGTCCTTGTTCTTGTTTGCTTACCATTTTGTAAAGCTGATTTATTTCTGTTTGTTCGTCTTCTACTTCGCCATTTATGAGACCCACGCGACGTAAATGCTTGGGAGATGATACAGAAAGTGCAATAGTGTCTCCAACAGCTTCATGGAAACCTGAAGTAGATGGTGAGGAGTATTTTACCGAATGATTTAAACAAACCAAATTATGACCACTTTTTTGTTATAAGCTATAAATTGTAGAAGCTTCAAAAAATAACAAATGCAAATGAATATGAACCTAAGAGCAATATTGTCATAAAAGTTACGAGAAATCATTTATGAAGCACTTTGTTGAGGTTATGAATTCACCTGGGTTGGCACCCCCTCTTAATACAACAGGCATGTCCCTATACTGCAAGTAATATTGCACGTGACCCATTTCATGATGAACCGTCTTAAAATGTTCCTTGTTCACTGAAGTGCACATTTTGATCCTGAATTTGGGAAGAAAAAACAAATCGATCTTTATTCTTGTTACCTGGATTGGCGCCGTCCCTGAACACGACCGGTTGGTGTTTATACTGTAGGAAGTACTGTATGTGCCCCATTTCGTGGTGTGTTGTTTGGAAATATTCATAATCTACTGTAGTGCACTGTTTGATCCTTGAAATTAAGCCAGAACACGTTAGGAGTATTGTAATTTTGAAAAAGAAGTGCAAACTAAAAACCACCACCACTAAATAAATAAAATGATGTGAATACAAGAACACATACCATACTACGCTCATCAGTAAATACAATCAAGTCGCAAAGAATAAAAAAGAAATGAACTAAAACAGTAACTTAAAAACAAGAATACAAGTGATATTGTCACTTAAACAAATAATAATATTATATTACTTGTATTACTACAATCGACACTCCAAATAACATTATACTTTATAAACAAACGGGTTTCTAACTTAATTTGATAATTTTATACACATTTAATAGGTACTACAATAGCAATACTATGAATGTTTAAAATAATCCAGAACTAAAAAAAAATTATAAAACGTATCATGTTATTATTTAAACACATCATAAAAAACCAAAAGATCATTATTTTCATTAGTATCCTTGTAGATCTTCATTCAACAATAAAGTTATGGAACAATTTAACTAAAACGTTCCGTTTCTTTCATAGTAGGTACTGACATTTTGCAAAGTTTAGTATAGAAAAGACGAAACATAATTTTAGTAGAAACATACTACTTATTAACTTTTTATGGATAAAGCGGTAAGAGATTTGCTTTTACCTAAAATCGTTTCCATTATAAAAGTCCCAAGCCGAAGCGTGACATACAATATCTCTGTCTGTAGGCTTTTCTATAATAGAGTTATTCCAGAATAGCTCTGGCATCGCTGTCAGGTTCAACGACCTGAAAAACTCGTCAGCCTTCTGGAACATTATCAAAGGTGTGAACTTTTTATCCAACATTGCTTGTGTGACGTCAATCTCAACCTTGTCAGGATATGGACGCGTGAATGATTCTATATTGTTCCATGTTTGTGCCCACATGTTACCTGTAATTCATGAATTAGACCAAGTTAAATAATGATAAAATCTCTCCTAAATAGAAACCTCATATACACAGGATATTGTTTTGTCCTCAAACAACATTATAGTGCTAAGTTTTATTACTTACACTTCACACGCAGTAATTTGCGAGTTCCCGTAGGAATCCCGGGAAGAAAAGTACCCTATGACACTCAGGAACATTATAACACTTTATTGGTAAAATAATTTTTAAAATCGGTTCCGTAGATCCAGAGATTACAACGTCACAAACTAACAATTCCCAAACTCACAATTCACAAACAGAAAACTCATAAACTTTACCTCTTTATAATATTAACAGATGTAAATATTTTTCTCTCACCTAACAAATGTGCAGGGATCGGTCCTCTAGCCGATACGACGTGGTCTCCATATCTATCTCTCAGACGTTTTCTGACATATGCGTGTAGCTGTTGGTACAGAGGTTTCACATCTTCCCATAACTTCGCCAGTTGCTCCTCAAAGTCTGATACCTCATATTCTGATTGCCACCATTCAGCTACGTCTTTGAAATCTTGATAGAAAAAGTAAATGTTAGAAACTTATGAGAATGACAATCCTGTTTCAACGTTGATATCTATAAACTAGAAAATTAAGAATATTCAATATAACAGTTAAGATTCTGTCTAGATGACGCGTTTTACGCGCGAGTGCAGAACGCGCAAGTCGAGAGTCCGACGCGTTGCAAGCGTTTTACGCGCGGAGCATCTGGACGGGATCTATGTGGCTCTAGTATCTCGGGAACACGCGCGTTCTCGACTCGCGCGTTAAACGCCTCATCTGAACAGGCTCTTAGGTACTTATGTAAGTTTTATTGTTAATCATTTTACAATAATTCAATTTTAATCGGAAACAGCAATTTTTTTTACTAATTAATAATGATTAGATGGCTAGGATTTTTGGAGTATGTTAATTTGGTTAATTTCCAGATATAGTAGGCGTCAAAACATAAGTAATCTAAATACTGCCATGTTTGAGTATGCAATCGAAAAATGATAGCAGCAAAGTAAAATAATTGTTCTGCAGGACTTAAATACCCCTATCTTGCCAGTAGTTACTTCTTCAAAAGATGATAAGTTAAATTTATGAGAGATTTAGCACATCGTACTTATCAGTACGTGGCACGGTCGCCATAATCTCAACTATATTGTACACAAGTATTATTGGAATGCCTACTATTCAGTTTAGCAGCCTCGTTATCCAGTTGTACGTATTGCGTGAAGTTGTCTCTTGCCCTGGCACCGGCCAACCGATGCCACTCCACCCACGTGTGCTTCAGTTCCTCAGGGTCTTGACTTTTTGCGAATATCTCCGTTATCTCTGTAAATATACAACACAAATTCTAATGAAGTATTATGATCACGAACTGGTTTTGTTGCGGAGTATTTAAACAATACAACTTATGCTGAAGGTCAAGATTTGCATTTTCATTCATACATTAGTATGAATGTGTCTGGGTCATAAAAATAAATTTTCTTTATTTCTTTGTATTGGTTCCGCTTGAAGATTTTTTTAAACGCGACTATACTTGATGTTTTTATTTTTATGTACATAAATGTGTCGTTTTTGCACTATTATCAAATATTTAATATCTAGTAGGTATAGGATCCATACTTACGAGTATCATTTCGATTCAGATTCAGAAATAAGTAATAAGTACCTAATACTTATCAAGTACCTCAGAGTCCTCAGATCACACAATAGGTAATCACATTCAAACAAGCGTTATAAATAATTATGATCTTTGTTATGCTTTTAAGGAGTCAGATCTACAAAAGAAGCGGAGTACTGGTTTGCGATTTGCGAACCGTAACTGTTGCACGTACTGTTGGCTAAATTATAATGTGTAGAAGTTCGCGAACCTGCCACGAGTGGAACGCAACACGCTCTAAACTGCACATTGACAATCAGTTTTTTGCATCATTCTTTATGCGAAACGCTGGCGTCACTCCAAATGGTTTTAAGCCAACTAGATTTCCCCAGTCACTGGCTTCGGCTCTTCAATTGCTGGCTCATGGGCTATTCAGGGATAGCCATGTAATCCAGTAGCCACGAATACGGTAACCAAGGAAAATATCCGGGCAAGTCTTCAGTTAAAACTCTGGAGTGATGATTCGACAGTCACGATCAAATTTTGGAAGGACGTCAGTTTAACTGAAGAGAAAAACTGATCGTCAATGCTAGCGAGCCAACGCAACGCGACGATAGCTGGGCCGCGTACACATTTTATAGTTGTAAGTTGTAACCATTGCACGTTACTGTAACTAAAAATTAACAGTGTGTACGAACTATGAGGTTCGCGAGCCTCCTGCGAGCGAAACGCATTGCGTTCGCAGCCGATGATTGTAGATTTTTGCCATGAATTAAAGGGCGTTTCATAAAATATTTTTGAACATTTTTCATTGGACGGTTCCATTCGTAGCGTTCTGCACAACGAATAGAACCGTCTCGGGGCGTCGTCACGGTCACGGTAATGTAAATATTGCGTAAACACCAAAACTTCGTTATTGCATGTGTTTGGTTTCGGATACAGATCGTTAAGAGCCGTACAGGAGTGAAATTATCGCCGCCCGATATAAAAATCATATTTTGTTCAAAGAAGTTTCACATTTAAAAAGAAATCAGGGTAACTAACTTTTGATGATAATTCTGCTCACTAAAACTGTAAAAGCTTCTGACACTTTTAAATGCCCTAGAATAATTATCATCGAACATTAATTTTTACCTTACCCTAAATACTCTATAGTCCGTTCATCATTACTAAGACTTTACTGTCCGTCCGTCCGTCTATCCGTCCGTGTGTACGTTTGTCACCAGGCTGTATATCTCATGAACCGTGATAGTTGGATAGTTGAAATTTTCATAGATGATGTATTTCTGTTGCAGTTATAACAAAAAATACTAAAAAACAGAATAAAATAAATATTTTACCCATCCCATACAACAAACGTGATTTTTTTGCTGAATATTGACAACGGCAACAGGCAGACTCTTGAAATATTTACAGAATATTTAGTTATATTTTCGCTTCAACAATAGATATTTAAGAAAGAAAGAAGAAAGAAAGAAAATAAATTTATTTCAGCACAACACACAAGAAAAAGAAACAAACATAAGCAATGCCTAAAGAAGGGGGCTCCCATATAACAGACATGATTTTTTTGCCGTTTTTATAGATACGATAGAACGAAACCCTTCGGGGCGCGAGCCCGACTCGCATTTGGCCGGTTTTTAAATAAAAATATCTTGGAAGACAACTATAATTGTTTTTTTATAGCGGCTGACTCTAATTTCATTCCTTTATGCACCTTATTATGAGTTAAAAATCTCTTTATTGTATGATATTTTTTCTTTAATTACATGCAGCTCGCTAAATAAGTGCTCAGTTTTAGTTAAAATTACATGGTATCTAAAAATATACCAACCAGTTTGCTCAAGTGACCAGTCTAATTCCGACCGTATTTTAAATGCAAATCAGTTTAAGAATTTACGCAACTAAACTAAATATAGGTACCTACTTTAATTATGTAACATCAACGTTATTTAACATCAGATAGTTATCTGCTTCCTTAGGATACATAACAGGATGGCTGATTAAGTGATGAAGTTCAAAGACATATTGTGAGTAATAAAATAATTTAAGATATTTTTTTATGATTTCTAAAGATCAAAATCCATAGAAAATTTAAAAATACTTAATTCTAGAAGCCATAGCCGCCTTTGAATTTTTTTCTACTTGACAGCTTGAGTTTTTGCAACTGACAACTTGACAAGTAAAGGAAGATATTAAAAATTCCCTAAACTACGAAAAATCTTGAAAAAAACATTGTGATCCCTTAGAAGTTTTAATTCCTCTTTCCAATTCAACTTGCTCGTCGACCCGTTAGAAGCATATTAAGTGACTAGCTGTCCCGCGCGGTTACACCCGCGATAATTTCGAAGTCCAGCGGCATTGTTCGATACAAACTGTACAACCCCTTCTCATCCCCTTAGGGGTTGAATTTTCGAAAATCCTTTCTTATCGGATGCCTGCCTACGTCAGACAAAGAACGGACCCTCCAAGTTTCAGCTTTCTACGATCAGCGGTTTAGACTGTGCGTTGATTCATCAATCATTCAGGACAAAACTATTTATAAATGGACGCAGATAAGCAATAACATGTTAACCCATAAACTTGGGTTATTGATTCAAAATGATTTATTGAGAGTAAGGGAATATTTTTTAACTATGTATTTACCTTATTACATTTCTTAAATATGTATATGTCTATGTCTAAATATTTAATATAAAAAATGTTGACATAAAATGGCGCTATACTTTTAAAACACGAGTTACTCAAAATTTTTCCAGTGTGGGTTAACACACTATTGCTTATCTATGTCCAAATATAGATAAGTGATTGTCAAAAAATTACCTGGCTCCAAGGCCAAGTCGCATTTCGTGGCATTTTTGTATGCGCAAATTTTCGATGTGGCGTAATTGGACTCCATCCCCGACACAGATTGTATGAGCAACTTGTATTTGTCGTCGGGCAGCGCCGAGGCGCCCAATAGCGAGTACTTCTTGAACATCCTCCGCAGCGTGAAGTCTTGGAAGTCCTGCCACTTGTACATCTTTGTTTCTTCCCACGATTGTTTCTCTTGCTTCGATAGCTCCAGCTGGACTTTTATCTGAAATTTTTTATGTCAAATTTTTAAAGAGACTTTTAAAGAGATTTTTATACCAAAAATAAATAGGGTCATTAGAGAAAAATAATATAGAATAGTTTTTTTTGTTTTTCACAATGTCTGTCGGAACAGAACCAAGTCAGGAGCATCGTGAAGTATACTCGTATTTAGATAATTATATGTTTAAAAATGCTTTTACCTTAGTTAGGCTTTAAATACGATAGACAAAGTCAACATAGAAGCCATAACTGTGATTGGTAAATTTCAGGAAGCTATAACTGTGATCGGACAAAGAAACAAAACAACACAAGGCGTCAAATTAAGTAACCATTCAATGAGATTTTTCCGATGATAATGTACACCTTATACACGAGTACTTAGGGCAGAACAGCCCATTATCCATTTTTCAATGGAAACTTTAATTCTTTCAATTTTGTACCCCTTTCCGATTAAATATAGTTTACTTCAATTGAAACAGCTGAACAAATTCATATCGATTTTAATAACATAAATCTTGATTTTCTCGTACTTATATGTACTTCGACTCTCTGATATCAGAATGAAGTCAACGTCACGTGCCTTAAATCATACATAATTATGTAAATTCATGTGACGTATTTACTAAATACGTAACTACCATAAATAATTCCATCCGACCATATTTGACCGTAATTTGGTATTGATGAGCCATGAAGCAATACATTTATTTTAATAACACAAAACGGGCAGAATTGCATCGAGAGCGCATTCATGCAATTGGCTACTTGACAAAAAATTTTTTTTTAGTCCGTCGTGTAGATTAGTAAAAAATATTGGACACGTATTTTTTTTTTTTACGTACTCAAAAAATAACAGAGATACATTGAGTTGAAATTTCGCGTGACGTCACAATTCGGTGCGGTTTGTATGCCGCTTATAATGAATATTGACGTCACGAGCCCCCCACCTTAAACTTTAATGCGCTTTATCTATGTTCATTTTCATTAAATTGAAAAGCAAAAAATACGTGTCTATTATTTTTTTATTTTCTAACTGACGGACTAATTACAATTTTGATATTCATACCTTGGAGAATACCCAATTATGCACACACGCGTTTTGAAATAAACTACGTTGTTTTTATGAACAGGCATTATTGAAGATTTGGCTACAACAGGCACGTTAAATATCAGATAAAAGATCTTTTGAGCCCATTATAGTGCTGCTATAGAAAATTAAGCTTCGACTGTTACAAAAAACGACTAATTTTGTGAAATGCTCCAAAAATATTATCAAAAATACATATATGCAATCCAAAGACCTTTTTCTCTTTAAATAATTGTAATATATTCGTAATCAAAAAAATCTTTAAAAAAACTGATAAAGAACTGAAGTAGAAGTGGAGCCACTATATGACCGCTGTAGGCGCCTTAGCAAAAATTTGCTACAGACCTTATTCTCCTCGTTCTGTTTTGTGATGTTCGATGTGTAAGCCCATTCGGCTAGGCTGGCCCGGTTCCTTCGGAGTCCGGAGGCCTTGTCGAGCTGCATGATGTAGTCCCTGCCTTCCTGCTCCTGAGCTTCCAGGTCTGGATCCCTGCCGTGTGTGGCCACAATGAAGACGGCAACGATG
Source organism: Zygaena filipendulae (assembly GCA_907165275.2). Taxonomy (NCBI): domain Eukaryota; kingdom Metazoa; phylum Arthropoda; class Insecta; order Lepidoptera; family Zygaenidae; genus Zygaena; species Zygaena filipendulae. Next base: position 12,253,333 of record OU015657.1, on the reverse strand, counting down.
GCCGCCAATAGAACGGCACCGCCACCGATCTTCAACATTGTCTGAAATTAATAGGTTTTTTTTTAACAATGAGAACGAAACAAATGAGCGGGAACTTGACTATCTATGTATGCAGTGCCTATTAGGCCCGCTATCCACCAAAGCGGAGAGGAGACGAGAGGAGATGTTGGAAATGGATCAAGCGGAGGGGTGAGGAGATGTTACGTTTTTTTTTAATGTTGTGCGAGCAAGAAGCGGCGCAGCAGAGCGGAGATGTGTATAGCCGGACGGCGCGTCTCTCCCCGCGGCTCGCATACCCGAAAGCTCAGCTCACAGCCCACATTCCGCTACGCACAGCTCACATCTCCTCTCCGCTACACATCTCCTCTCTGCTTTGGTGGAAATAACCTGCCAGCTTCGAAGCAAATCTCTTCTCTTTCCTCATCTCTTATCAGTAGCTAAATATAGGTTTTGTTTCATTTGAATCGGATGTCGGGATAAAAAAGTTGTTACAAAAAACGAAAGCGGTTAAACCGTGGGGCTAATAATAAAGAATAAGGGCACAAAAGCAAAAGTACACATTGGATACATTTTACAAATCGACTGCCACACAGACACAACGTGCGTTCGCTAGAACATGGCTGGTTGGTTACGAAACTAGAATTGAATGTGTTTGCTATTTACCCGTCTAGTCTAGCAAAAACCAAGGGATTATGATTATAACCTATAAGATACAGCTAAAGAAATTCTGCTGTTTTACGTCTTCAAAATCAATCGGTTGTAAATAACAAGTACAAACAATAGTATATTTTAATAACAATGACATTCATATATCTTCATCATAGAATAGGTTGGTAATAGATAAAAGTTGTACGTGGCAAATATTACCAAAGATAATATTGTAATCACTAAACATCTTACTTCCATGGACATTTAAATAGAGATCAGAACAACTTCCAAAAACAATACCTACTGCTAAATTGATTCGTTGCGATCCTGCGTCATAATATCTATGTAGGTATATACTTTAACTTTGGTATTGAATTTCTCATGTACGTTAACATTATTCCAAATTCTTTAGATTTCTTTTCGATTTAGAATTTTAAAAAAGTACCTACCAGCTATTAAACCCCTACTAATCCTTACTAATATTATAAATGCGAAAGTGAGTTCGTTTGTTTGTTTGTTACGCTTTCTCGCCTTAACGACTTAACCGATCATCACGGAATTTTGCATACACATTGTCAGGGGTACAGAGAAGGATATAGATTACTTTTCATCCCCGAATTTCCGCAGGAACACCGAAATTAACGCGGGTGAAACCGGGGGGAACAGCTAGTAGAAGATACTTTTGAAATATGGACAAACTATAAAACGTTTAACAATTTGGCGTCTTCTACTCTCAACCTTGACAATGCTGCTACACAGTTCGTCGCACACCGCTGGATTCACAAGGGATTTACTTCCATCGTCGAACGTAGTATATTTTTTCCACATGGTTCAATACTTATGTATGCAATAAATGCACGGTAATACAACAGCTATAAAATCTTTTAGCCGGATGGTTAAAGCATTTTAAATTTAAAGGTGTAGGTATGAGAAACATAATATGTAGTATGTTCCAATTCCATGCAACTTTGATAAAAAGTGAAATAGTAACAATGCCTTATTTTTATTTATTTATTTATTGAAAGCTAACTCTGTACAGCACATTAAAAAAACAAGAATCCATTAAGTATTACTCACAATAGTGCCACGTAGTGGTTATATACTCTTTGATAGTGCCAACGAAAGGTTAGACAAATCGTAGCAAAGTAGAACAATTACTCTTGCGATATATTAAAATAGGTAGGCAGTAAAAAATATTGTTAGGACATTTGGCGCGAAACGCGTGAATTCGTTTTGAGAAGAAGAATTAATAAGCAGACTGCGATATGCAATATGCATCGCCATAATCTTATCTTATCTTAATATATATAATCTAATATATATAAATCACGTGTCACGTTGTTTGTCCGCGATGGACTCCGAAACTACTGAATGGATTTTGATAAAATTTTGTAACCATTCATAAAATGGTCCAACTTAAAAGATAGGATAGTTTTCATCCCGGAATTCTCGCGGGAACTCCGAAATTAACGCGGATGAAATCGCGGGGGACAGCTAGTTTGTATAAAATGCGTTTTTACTAAACAAATTACATTCAATTCGTTTCAGGAACAAATGCTTATCTCCCTAATGATGAAACCAGATCGATAAAAAATACGAGATAAATTAATTATTATACATATACGTCACAAGCACAGGTACCTACTTTCAATGACAATGGTTGGTTGACAAAAAACTATGAATTTACCAAGACAATTGCGGTGTTTTTTATTTGCAGGGCTTTGGCCGTCGTCGTCGTGTCTACTTTGGACGAGGTACACTGAATGTTTTTATCATATAGGCATTTCATTAGCGTAAGTACGATGACGTCTTTTGCACTTTGATGAAGCTGCGTCTTTATCGCACATTAATTTTGGCGATTTTGTTGTCCTGGACTTCAAGGTTACGTTCAGCAATCTTGTGTTGTTTATTATTATCATAATTAAAAAAAAAAAACTGGAATAGTTTGTTCCTATGTAGGGAGAAATCTCTGGAACTACTGAATCTATCCTTCAAACTCTCTCATTGACAGGTGGCCAGTGTGTTCCTGAGTATCATTGGATACTAACTTTTTCGAAATTCATGTGACGAAACTGCGGTGGGGCCAGTTAGTAAGAAATACAAGTACGTTCAAGTTTTTACTATCGCCATAAAAGTAAAAAAAATATTATTGCACCAGGTCAATATCCTCAGTGAGGGCAAAGTCCTGTTCTTTTTTTTTTTTACTCTTGAATACCACCGATGACCGAGCGCGGACTGCTCTAAGTGAAATGCAATTTAAAATATCTCTGAGAGATTGATGATGGCAAGGTACAAAAAAATACTAGCTTTTCACGTGACTTTGCTGGCGCTAGAAGAATTTAGTTTTACACTAATTAAGATTCTATAGTTGGTACTAATCCTAACTAATATTATAAATGTTGCACGAAAGTAATTTTTTTTGCTTGTTTGTTTGTTCCGCTTTCACGCCTTAACGGCTCAACCGATCATCATGAAATTTTGTATACACCTCATCAGATATACAGAGAAGGACAAAGGATACTTTTTATCTCGGGATTCTCGCGGGAACTCTGAAATTACCGCGGGTGAAACCTAGGAGAACAACTAACTCAAATAATAAAAACAAAAATTATAACCAAAAACGAAAACACATAATTATTGTATGCAACATGATTTAGTTTTATCTCGCGCGGGAATTCTAAGCTTTGATAAATAAGGAACAGTTAAAAGCACAAACAGTCAATACCGAGACCAAATCAAACATTGAGATAAAAGCTATAGATTAAATAGCACAGAACCGTTAATGAAACCGGTTTTAATGACAATTCTGCAGGAAAAAGTCCTATTTAACTGATGGGGATATTAAAAAAGGTTGAAACAGAAGGTTTTATTAACCTCAAAATAAAATAATAAAATAAAATAAAAAAGCCTTTTATTTCTTACTACATGCTAACTTATAAAGAATTAATTCTTAGTTTTTTTTTTAACCTCTTAACAGACAAGAAATAACCTGTGCTTTGTTTTTAAGTCTTTGAAATGACGCGAGTATAGTTTAAATTTAATAGCTGTCTCCGTTAATTGAATAAAAATAAATATGTAATTTCTTGTAGCTGGTGAATGGTAAGTCAATATTACGTACCTACCTACGAGAAAATAAAATATGACAGTCTGAGAATTTATATCGGTTATGAATTTTGATATATTTTTCCCGTTAGTGAATTTGATTTCTTAAGAATTTCTAGGTTAACCACGACCTTGATTCAGTTGCAGCGCTCAGAGACGTTCATTAAATAAATTTTAATTGGCATTTAACTAATCAAGTTACATTTAATGAAATGCCAATTAACATCAATTTAATGAACGTCTCTGAGTGCAGCAGTTTTTTTAAACTTTACTTAAAATTAAACGATCATTAAAACGACTCTGAGTGCCACCACAAGTACGTATAAAAAGTGGGCGTCCACGTAAAAAGTACCAGTAGTGGGGTATTGAGTTGACTAGACTCGGTATGTAAAATAGTCAATTGATAGTAAGGATTGAAAAAATATTCAAAAACTAGCACAGTTTTTTTTTATCAGACATTTGAAGTTGAAATTCTGAAAAAGCTTGATTTGAGAAAAAGCATTGTAAAAGTTCGAGTGAAAAAAAAAACCCGCACACTTGTTACATAGATTTTTATATATTTTGAGTATTAATTAAAATCGCTGACGCTTTTAGCTTGAACGCCCACATACAAACGATAACAACAGACCATAACACGCTATGTTTTTTCCCCACGAGCTAAAAACCTTAAATAACCCTTTCACCGCCACCCCTGTAATATCACGATCTACAAAAGACGTGCTCCTGGGGTCAGATTCGTAATATTACGTTACCTACCAACAAACCACTGCACTAACTTTTATATTTATTAGATTAATTAGATTAAGCGTTCCCAACCCTAGGATATATCATGCTTAAAACGTGTGCATGACGCTAAAAAAACGTGGCCTTGAAGGGGTTAAATAAACATAATATGTCTTATGCCAAAAAAATCTAGATGCGGCAAAAAATCATAAACGTGATATCAATATCATTCATTAAATTAATTGAAGTACCTAGTCTAACCGCCGCACTCAGAGTCGACTTTAATGATTACTTAGTTAAGTATAGATTTTTAAAACAAAATTGCCGCAATCAGAGACTTTCAGTAAATTAACTTGTCTGATTGCGGCAGCTTTGTTATAAAAATCTATACTTAACTAAGTAATCATTAAAGTCGACTCTGAGTGCGGCGGTAAGATTTACTACTTTAAAAGTATTTGTCTATTTTTAAAATTTTACTCGGGTAATTCGTTTCTAGAGGAGTTCGAAGTCTGAATTATTTCCTAATTACTTATATTGTTTTCGAATTGAAAGAAAGAAAGAATAGGTAGTACCTACATACATCTCGGTCATTAAACTCGGAAGGCGAATGGAGCCTCGAGTTTAATGACCACTGTTTCGTGTGACGTTTTTAACACATTTGCACTGAAAACAAAACATAATATACAATAATAATAACCAAAAACTCTTTGCTTAGTGCTAGATAGAAAATACCGTAATTTAAGAAAAAAAAACCACGCATTTTGACTAAGCTGCATTATGGTCCTAAAACCTGTGAAATAAGAGTCATTCCACGAGCAAGTGTGACGAAAAATATACGTATGTTTTCAGTTTTGACGGATAATTTACAATCAAGATTATTGCAAATAACAGATGCACGGTACATTATACAATTAAGTACAGCCAACCAATTATTACATTGATGAATACCAGTAAAAAACGGTATGGCATACAGAGCGATAAAAATAAGTCATAATTATGTTATGAATTTATGCATAAATTTTAACATACTCCATTTGAAATATTTATCAACTCATTAGTGTTGAAATGTATTTATAAGTACCTACATAATTTGCGTTCTTCAAGCTTCCATTCATTTTTTAAAATTTATCTGTAGAGTAAAAAAAATCATAAATAATTTGAGGTAAGTTTAACATTAGGCCTTGATGTACAACGTCAAAACGTGGTTCGGGCATCGGTTATGTTGGTTGATACAAAGTGAAAACTACGAAGTGGTTTCAAATTTTTTTTTTTAATTATTAATAATACGCAAAATGTAAAGAAATAAAAAAATTAATACAGAGCGAGATATATATATAAAGAGCAGAGCAGATCAAGTGCATATATTTAATTGTTAAATTATAATAACAGCTGGAAAGTTGTAGAAATGACAAAAATCACACAATAAAGACGTCATTGAGGTAGGTAGGTTATTATCCTCCTTGAGCAAGAATGTCTATCAAGCGTCGATATTAAAAGACAGTTGACAATCAGATATTATCTGTAGATCGATAGACCCGTCAAAATTGTATAACCAAAAAAACCTGCTTTCGCAGTTTTCGCACACAAACAAAAATTAAGAACAAATTACATTATTAGGTATTCTTGTCAGTTTGTACGTTTCTTTTGAATGTCGCAACTCGCAACCTTAGCAGTCAACCACTACAACAGGCGTCACTTCTTTATCTATCGATGCACGTAGACCCAATAAAAACATCGTACCTTTTTTTTCATCAGTGCAATAAAAATCACGAGTTCACTTGGACGAGTGACATTGACACAATTGAGTGATGTTATCAAAAAAGTTCTAAAAAGTTGTCGCAGGCAAATTGTGTAATTCGTCTATTAACAAACGACCGGAATTTTGGGTATTGCCGAGGTAAAATTGATGTACAATGTTTAGGATTAATTTGTTAGCACCCGAACGTGTTATAGGTTAGGCTGGACTTTGTGACTTTTAATCACAACAAAGTTTATACTGATTAGTGATTATCGACGCGCAACGATCGTGTCAACGATCCACTACAACGCTTTTTCTGTGTCGATCAACGAATCAAACCGCTTGTTAAAAGGACGAGTACGCCGACGACACATTTATTTATTTTATTTTTTATTTATTTATTTATTTATTGTTTTGTTATCAGGCAACATGGGCCCATAGATAAATACCTTACAAACTAACATACATATATACAAATATATTTTAATTAAATTTATGCATAGAATATAAAGTACTAGCTGACCCGCGCGGTTTCACCTGCCGTAATTTCGAAGTTCCCGCTGGAATTCCAGGATAAAACATAGTTATAAACCTTCCTCATGAATCACTCTATCTATTGGTGAAAACCGCATCAAAATCCGAGGTTTAAGCATACATAGGGATATAGGGACAATTGTAACTTTGCATCGTAAACTTAGAATCGTGGTTTAAGTGACACTAACGTATTTTCAAACTATTCACAGACTAGCTCCCCGCGGTTTCACTCACATTAATTTTGGGAACGGGAATCCCTACGGGAATTCCGGGACAAAAAGTACCCATGTCCTTCTCTGTACAATGTGTATGAAAAATTTCATGATGATCAGATGAGCCGCGTAATAGACCGACAGACAGACAGAGTTTCTTTGGCTAAATAATATTAGTAGGGATTTGTGGGCAACAGCTAGCTAGGTCTATATAGATCCATTTTTTTTAATAACAAATTTAATTATGCAGATTATATGTATATAATATAATTAAAATAGTTATTGAAAAAAATTGTTATTACAATAAGTACCTACTGAGTAAAAATAACTATTGTACTTGTATAATATCGTAAATCGTACTTCTATTATACTTCAATACAGGGTAAGTCTGTTTTGTGTATAAAATTAACGACTTCCGTTTTTTTTAAGTTCATGAAGGTCAAAAAAAATTTTATGAAGACAAAAGTCGTTTTTACTTTCGTGCAAAAAATTTTAGTGAAAGAACAAAACTAATAACAATAGAAAAACAAATCACTGATGTAGGTACAAATTAAAAGAAAATAATCTCATAATTTTCTTTGGTGCCGGTGATAGGCAGGTTAAATTAAAATAAATTATATTAATTATTAACTGTTAAAAATGTATTTCAATACGAAATATCCAAATAGATAGCACACTTAATTCAAACATATTGTAATTAGTTAATTAGAATATTCGTTAAGCATACAGATATAATATTATCAACAGATTTACATACGGTAAAGTAAAAAACGAATATGGAGATATATGTACTACAAAATTATGCACAAGGAGTTATAAAGATTGACACATACCTGGCTGTTAATAGATTGCGAATAAAAAGTAGAGTTAACGAGATCGAGGATTCTGAATTTAAAATATTTGAATTTGATGCTCGAATGGCGGATTCGCGAACGGAACGGGCAGCCGCCAACTTCAGTCGGCTAATGACTGCGGCCGCGGCGTCAGCGCAGCCCCGCACAACGGACACACACACGCAAGCAATCTCGATACGCGACCATAGATTTGATCAATTTCAATTTTGCAGATGCGTTAATTGTTTTTTTTTATTGCGCAGACTTGCATGATAAGCGAAACAGATGTATAGAGGATGGATTTCGAATAGCGGTACTCATGTATAACGAAAAATATGTGATATAACACTTCCCTTGGTTACTAATTTAGCGATCGGAAAGGCTTCATAGAAGATGCATCAATACTCATTACAATAATAAAATGGCTTCTAACGTTTGACCTTCAAGCTACTCGGCAAGTGAATCGAAAGTAAAATAATTAATCGTCAGGTTTACAAGATCGGTCAATGACGCATTAAACATAACTTTTTATTTTTGGAAGTCGGCTAAAAAATTAAATACGCACTATATCTAGTTACTTAGTAGTGTTTATGACAAATAGCGGTGCTTGGATAAACCTACAAAGGTTTTTAACACCTTTAAAAAATCTTTTGACTGAAAACAAATGAATACTTACTTAAATAAAAAAAAATACAAAAGTTTAATCTTTCACGTTTGGAAATGATGATGTCAACACGTCAACACCAATATCTTCGAACATGCATGTCTACAAAGACATTCTATTAATATCATTGCATGCCTATGTAAGGAACAAGGTGTAGGTATTTATCACCTGTGATTCATCACTAGATTCACTAGGCATTACAGGTAAGTAGGTAAGTAAATGTGAAGAATTTGTTGAATTAACGAGAAAGAGACATTTCCGCTGTAGGTAATTCTTGTGAAAAAAGTGAAATAGGAATCGTCAAGAAAAAAAAAACCATTTACATTGTCGTCATTCGATCTTTTTTTTTCTAACTTGAAGATCGCAGTTCCGTCATTATACATATCAGTACGTTCAAAAAATATTCGTCCTGCATCCACAAGCTGCGTTTTAATTCTTTGTTAAGCTAATAAATCTCAGGATAAAATATGGTTTCCATAGAGACATCCCAATTTTTCATTACGTAGTTTGGGTACTAGTCAAAATATTATTTGTGATCAGACGTAAGCGCAATTTTTTTTTATTTATCAACCGACTTCCCAAACAGGAGGAGGTTCTCAATTCGACGCGTATGTTTTTTTTTTGTTACCTACCTCATAACTTTCGACTTCGTGAACCGATTTTGATGATTCTTGTTTTATTCATTGTATGTAAATGAATTACCAGAAACATAATATAATATTTAATCCATTATTTTAAATTGATTTGAAACGATCATTCGTAAGTTTGATTTTTTCACACAAATTCATGCCATTCTGAAAGCAGTAGGTACCTACTTAACATACCTATTGCTTCCATATAGCATTTTAACTTTGTTAACACTTAGTTTATGGTATCGTATTTCTTTTATCGAACTCTATGGCAAGCGCCATCGACGTTGTCTTTGTTGTAGACATTCTCATGTGTTGCCAACAAGAGAAGTTGTAAACTTATCTATCTTGCATGGGAGTAATAATTTTATACAAGAGATAATAAGTAAATGAACAATCGGTTCGACGGTGCACACCTAATATTATTAGCATAGTATTATAATATTATCTGCGATAGTATAAATTGTTCTATATACGTATTTTTATTATAGTAAACTTGTAGAACCAACTCACTTCTAGTTTCTATCTAAAGCCCACATGACGCCTTATGGTTACTTTGAACTGTACCGCATTTTGATCTGTGCTTTCTACGCACCTATTTTTTTATTATGTTTTTGGAGCAATAAAGTAAATTTGTATTACAATAAGGATTAGGTAATATAAATAATAATATTTCATCGTTATCACAGATACATTGATACACTTTTGGCTTGATATCCCTTTTTGAACAAGCTTATATAGTAGGTAGGTATAAAGGTGTTATAAAACTATTTCAGTTTTATCTGTATAACTACAAAGTCAAACACCATTTCGCGTTTGACTGTATCACAAGCAAGCACGTTCGTGACTCTGGGTTGACTCATCGCAGTTTACTTATCACATATACAGACGGACAACGCAACGGTACCATAGACCGTAGATATTAAATATATAGGTACACATATCATACATATATAGACACGCGTGAGAAAATCCGCTTTATGAACCGGTTTTCATAATGTGAATTAACTTCAATGCGGTGCTTAATCTGATCAGAGGCCGTACTTTGAACTTTGTGACATCGACGGCGAGAGGGACGAAGTCTCGGGTTCGACTCTCACTGGATACTATTTGAATTTTCATCATGTTTTCTCCGATCATATTGTAGAAAATATATTAAAAGTTCAAATTTAATTTGTAAATTAATATGCAAGCATGCATGCTTAGGTGGCCTTAGAATTTGGTTTTGAAAGAAATCACTAGGTATTTCAAATCTATAAGGAAAATATTTTTACTTCTGCTATTTATCTCCTCTTTATTCAAATACCCCTAAGGATGTCCCTCGCGGTTTTACCCTCGTTAATTTTGGAGTTACCGCGGGAATTCCGGGATAAAAATACCCTATGTCCTTCTCCGTACCCCTGACAACGTGTATGCAAAATTTCACGATGATCGGTTGAGTAGTAAAGGCTCAAAAGCGTCATAAACAAACGGACATATGAACACATTTGCATTTATGTGTAGTAAGGATGATAAATCAGTTTGTGAATGAAATTCCACATCTATGGCAAAAACTGTCGATTAGGTACTATTCCGGTTCTTATCGTTGATCTTAGACTATAGTGAATTCGTTGATTGAGATAGCGGGAAAACACGCGGAAAATACGTCTTTGGTCCAGGTAATTAGGGATTTGTGTGCGTGTATGTGTGTGATTTGCTGAAGAAAACATCATAGCGTTTTAAATGAGTTAAGCTGTTTGTTTGTTTTGCCAGAATTCCTGCCTATCTGTAAGTTTTGTACGCACATCACACCAACTGATTTGAACTAATTGTAAGTCTTATCTAAAATACAGGCTTTGATTCATTGCAATCGGTTCGTGGAAAGAGGAGTTATGACAATTAGTGCTATCGTCAGTGCATTTTCAGAAAACACACGGGTAAAATCACAAGTCACGTTAAATTTATCCAAATATGCTTTATTGCCCCAGAAAAAACAAAACAACCTTTAGACGCTCAAGGACAGAGCAAAAGGCGGCATTATTGCTAAGGGAAATCTTTTCAAGGCAGAAACAGAAAAACAGCAAATCGGGACGAGTGGTGGTTATCATCAATTTAGATGGTTTTTTTTACTAACTTTATTTTTGTTTTTTCGATGATTTATTCACCATGACCCCACCCACAAACGAACCATACCAAATAAAAATAATACTAAAACAAAAACGAAATTGCAATCACCTGACGATATTATCACTCAATGACACTGGCGAAACGTCATCACACTCGTCTAAGTGACTGGACACGGAACATTACGTCTTGGACAAGTAACTGGCACACAAAATGAATTTTGTCACAACATCTCAACGGCCTGCGACCGAACACATTCGAATTTTAAAACTGTTTTTGTTGAGTAAACAAATACGATAAATAAACAAGACACAACTACAGCATTGTAGCGTACACGTCAGTTTTGAAGTAGGAGTTCAACGGTACTGACGTGGCTGGTGAGGAAGTGAGCAGTCGGAGTGCATACGACTGACCCGTGTGCGATGTTTATTAATGCTGTAATTACGTCGCGTAGAAATTCGAAACTATCAAACCTTTCTTTGATTCCTCAGTAGTCAATACATTTTTTTTATACGAACAATCCTGTCAAAATACGGTGACTTTTGGATAGGAATATACTGGGATTAAGAAGTAAGATAATTTTTACAAAGTAATAATCTGGTCCCACTAAGTAGGGAAAGAGAGAAATTTTTCTTGCAGCTTGGGTCCCGTATTGATTCTCGTGCCAAAATTATACGAATATACAATAAGACTATATTATATTAACACCAAATGTTAAAATAAAACAGATAAAAAATAAATGTATTTACAACCCACATAAACCCTAAAGTTCCCCCTCCGTCTTTTCTCTTGTGTAAACTGTCTTTCAGACGGAGTTTTATTCAAATTGCTGATGTAGCTGTAGGTACAATAATTTATAAGCTTTTTAAACATCAAACTATTTCAACGCTAATTATTTCATAAAAAATAATTAGATTCGTAAAATAACAAATTTTCCTAACACCTCTGCGGAATTTTAATTTGGGTAATGTAGAAAAATCGCCACAAGTGATCACTGTTCGCAGTTTGCTTTGGTATATCATTAATTTGTTTAGTTTAAACTTTGCATTGTTTATTCGATATTATCTAACCATTTCTAAATTAGATTTCTATATTAGATTTCTTTTTAAATTAGATTCTTTGAAGAAAGAAATCTTTGGTTTTTTAAACAATCGTGTTTTTCCCATTTTTCCATTTTCAGCACACACAAATATATTATTTCGTTTATTAAAACATGTAGTGGGCTATGATGGTTGATGATTTATATCGTTGCAAGTTAATTGAGTGTACGAAGTGTAGCCGGCCAGTTGCCTTGAGGCTCGGTATTCCCACGCACAGCAATTACCGCTGTACAATGACAATGTTTACCAGTATTCGTAAATTTGCACTTTCAAGCCGCACCAGGAAGGACGTTTCCCGTAATCCAATACCTGGGGCTATGTATTTTTTCTTTTTAATGTCATAGGTGGCAAACGGGCAAGTGGTACACCTGATGGTAAGTGATTACCGCCGCCCATGGACATCTGCAACACCAGAAGGTATACAGGTGCGTTGCCGACCTGAAATGGGGATGAAAACTGGCTTTCAAGTGGGTCTGCCGGAATGTGCGTTAGGTACTTGGAGACAGATTTACAATTTAAAGACAGCAAGTCAGCCGGGCACTAGAAAGTGCCCTACCACCATGCTATGGTTTCCTCACGATGTTTTCCTTCACCGACAGCTCAAGCTCATTGTTAGGGTTTGAACCTACGCCTAGTGGCGTTTGATCCGAACGTACCAACCACTAAGCTATCATGGCTGGCTAATATGGCTGGTATGCAATCAATCAGCATTCGGAAAATTTATTATGTAAATAAGTAGATCTTTTGATACGCTGAGAATAAAATCTTAGCACAGAACGGAAGTGACAAGCATGCAGTCAACGGAAGTTACGCGCACGAAGTGGCGACGAGCGAGCGCAACGTTTTTTGCCAACAAAAAAAGTTCACACACGTGTACCTATATAATATTAATTACCTACTAATATTATAAATACGAAAGTGTGTTTGTTTGTTTGTTACGCACGTTCACGCCTTAGCGGCACAACTGATCATTATGAAATTTTGCATGCACGATGCCAGGGGTACAGAGAAGGATATAGGGTACTTTTATCCCAGAATTCCCGCGGAAACTCTGAAATTGCCGCGAGTGAAACTGTGGGGAAGCGCTAGTTATATATAGATACTAATATTATAGAGACGTAAAGTTTGTGAGTTTGTGACGTTGTAAAATCTCTGGATCTTCTAAACCGATTTTGAAAATTCTTTCACTTATAGAAAGCTACGGTAGTCCTGAGTGACACAGAGTAGTTTTTATTCCAAAATTCCCACGGAAACCCGAAATTACCGCGGGTGAAACCGCGGGAACAGCTAGATACGATTAACCGGCGGAGAATGTGGTATGGCATTAAGATTGCCATTTTCAGTTTCATTTGTCCAATAAATGATTTCTGTCTCAAAACTAATTTAAAAATTCCGTTTAAATTTAAATAAGTAAATAACGATTAAACGTGAGCATAAAACTTTACAGATCTTCAGTTGTCTAATCACATTTTACTTTTAATGACATCTAGCGGAGAGTAGCAAAACTATTTTTATTTAATATTAGATACATTAAAATTTTCCACGAATATAGATGTCACTAGTAATGATAATAAATAAAATTTAATAATCAATCAAAAAATTGACTTGAATTTCCCGTTGCTAGTTTATTTTATGGAATTGCAATCTAGCAACAGTTAGATATTATTAAAATCAATGCCAAACCAGGGCTCTTATTCACTATGACCAACAACATTTGTTGCCCATAACGCTCTTCCCAATGCGCTTCCCATAAGCGCAATCCCAAAGGTGCCCAAATATTAAAAAATATTATTCTGTAGGCCACTAGAAACGTTGTAAATCAGTTTTTTTATGTGAAACTTCTTTGAGAGTGAAGGAAAGACAATTTTTGTGGCACGTTATCTACACACGCCGTGTTATGGTCATAGTGAATAAGGGCCTAGAGCTTTTACAATGAGCATCATTACTTAATTGTTTAAAATAATGACCGGTAGGTACATCCTACTAATATTATAAACGCGAAAGTTTGTAAGTATGGATGGATGTTTGTTACTCTTTCACGCAAAAACTACTGGATGGATTTAAATGAAACTACAATAATATAGCTTATACATCAGATTAACACATAAGGTACTTTTTATCCCGGAATTCCAGCGGGAACTCTGAAACTAACGCGGGTGAAACCGCGGGGCACAACTAGTAATATTATAAAGCAAAGTTCTCCGCGCTATCTGTCTGTTTGTACGCGATAAACTCAAAGACTACTGAACGGATTTCCATTCGGTATTGATCAATAGATAGAATGATAAAAAAAAGGTTTAGAAATATAATTAATTGTCTAGGTTTTCTGTAAATTGGTTGAAATATCTTACTAATATTATAAACGCGAAAGTTTGTAAGAATGTGTGGATGGATGGATGGATGGATGGATGGATGTTTGTTACTCTTTCACGCAAAAACTACAGGTGGATTTAAATGAAACATTACAATAATATAGCTTAAACTAGTAACAGACGATCCAACTTGGTTGGATCCAACCCAATTACCGCCGTCGTGCCAACCGTTCCGACATTGCTACAGACGTACCGACGGTTGGGCATCCAACCGTCATTTGCCTATGCACTGAAGAAGTGTACGGACGTCATGCCGCCTGCTCTTAAAACTTTCAAACAAAATTGTATAAGCTTGATTTCTCAAGTAATCTTTATTTGTTAAATCCCACAAACAGGGAAAGTCTTTATATAGTTCTAATAACTTCACAGTTATGTCGCGTTCAGAGTTTTGCTCCATCGTCGTCGCGTCGTACTTATTTATAATAATACTAGCTGTCCCCCGCGATTTCATCCGCCGTAATTTCGGAGTTCCCGCAGGAATTCCGGGAAATAGTAGGTACTCTATGTCCTTCTTTGTACCCGTGACAGTAGTTCACAGTGATTAACTGTTCCCCGCATTAGTGCCGGAGTTCCCGCGGGAATTCCGGGATAAAAACTATCCTACCTTTTAAGTTTGACCATATTATAAAAGGTTACAAAATTTTATCAAAATTAGTTCAGCAGTTTGGGAGTCCATCGCGGACAAACAGCGTGACACGTGATTTATATATATACACCGGCAGAATTAGCGGAACATAAAAAGGCAGAGTATAGAAATAATTACGTATATACATATATTAAAACAAATTATTATCAGGCATGAAGTAATAAACTAATATGCATCTTATAACATCGACTTTAAGAAGTTTTTAGTTAAATTTTATTAAAAGTAATCAAAATTAAAAAAAAAAATCTCTAGTTTGTGAGAACACAGACAATGTTGCAAATAAAAGTTGAATGACATAGGGGAAACACACGTTATTTATCGTTCATTTATTTAGTGTTAAAATCACAGTAATCTTTAATTTGCAACATTATTTGTGTGCCCACAAATTAGAGAAAAAGTGTTAAAAAATGTATATTAATTTATTACTTCAAGTCTAATTATTATTTGTTTTAATATATATACGTAATTATTTCTATACTCTGCCTTTTTATGTTCCGCTAATTCTGCCGGTGTGTATATTAAGTTTGTTTTTAACATCGAAATAATAAGTATTACGTAGTTGTAAGTTGTACGTAGTACTTATCATTTACTTTTTTCCTACTTTTCGTCAGCGCTCGGCGGCGTTTCGAATGCGACTGAGACACATCGGTTGGATCGTTTGCCTCCACACGTACCAATTTGGTTGGACGGTTGGCCTGTCGGGTGCGTCGGCGAGCCGACCACGTCCAACCGGTATTAATAATAATAATGTTGGACCAACTACCCTATACACGTTCCGATTTGGTCGTGATCGGGTGGTTGGATCCAACCAAGTTGGATCGTCTGTTACTAGTATTAGGTATACATCAGATTAACACATAGGGTACTTTTTGTTCCGGAATACCCGCGAGAATTCCGAAATTAACCAAAGTTAGGTGGTTGTTTTTTTATCGTTTTTACTGTACTAGCAATGTTATGTTGTTATAGATAACAGTGTAGTGCACGTCAATTTAGTTATAATGACAGCGACAGCGCACTCATTGATATCATCGATGGAATGAACAAAAAAAAAATACATACAATCGAACATAGAACCTCCTCCCTTTTGGAAGTCGGTTAAAAATCACCGGAAATACATGTACCTACCTACAACATCTGTCAGATTGAGCAGTTAATGCAATACCTAGACAGATGCACCTGTTTACTTTCCTCAGTTGAAGCTCCTTTAATTCGTAATTTCAATAGAAAAAAATCGATAAAAATTCTACAAAGTGTATTCCAATTTCCAAGCTCTAGATACCGAATCTGGAATAACATGAATAAACCCGTAACAGCCTTTTACCGGTTTATTTCCTGGGGGCGTCGAAAGAGAAAGTGATAAATATTTACAATACAGCATTCGTGTTATGCCAAAAGATGGCGTTGTACTAAATAACTGTAGCTATCATCAGTTATAATTATTTACTATTTCAGTCACTTTTCAGTATCTATTTTGGACCCCTAGCAGGAAACTGGCTTTGAAGAGAGCCATGTTTTAACTTGGGGAACAATCTAACATTGTCATTGGCGTTTCGCCATAATTGAAGAAGTAGATGAAGAAATTTTTATCACTAAGAAACGTTGTCATTGTCAAACTCGGACTTTTTATTTCGTCTGAGTTGGCAAATTATAATTATAGACGCCATTATTAAAGAAGAAGAAGAAGAACGCACGCACATAATGAAAACTTTTTAATCTCGTCTGACTGTAAATATGAGGTAATGATTTTCATTGCACGGTTTTTTCGTTTTAATTTGGTTTTCTTATCATATTTAATGCACTTTACGCAACAATTGAAGCCGTAAATCGGATTTGCTTTGCTCTATGTTTTAGTTTACACATAAAAATGCATGTGAACGAAAAACTACTGCTACTGTTTCCAATTAAAATTAAATTTTATTGCACCAAAAAACCACGTATATTAAATACAGAAATAGAAAAGAAGTGAATCGTATTTATTATAATGGGTAGATACAGAACATATTTTTGTAGACATGAAAAATAGACAGCAAAAAATGTAGTTTCCATGCAGAACCTCCTCAGGAACTCATTAACGGATAAAAAGTAGCCTAGGTATATGTCCATTCGGGACTAGATACCTTCCTTGCCAACACGCTAAGTTGCATCCAAATAATCCTCGTTGAACAAATCTAAGGAGAAATTCCTGCGGAAACTCCGAAATTAATGCTGGTGAAATCTAATGAAATTTTGAATACAAGTTGTCAGGAATACAGAAAAGGACATGCTTAATATAATATTTTGTATCCTGGAATTCCCGGGAATCTCCGAACAGCTAGTTTAAAATATATTTTTTTTAGTTCGAAAATAACCCGCTGAGCTTAATAAAAGGTTCGATCTCGATATTACCAAAGTACATACAAACACTTGGATATTTTCCGAACATAATTTACTATAGGTACGAATTTCATTAGAATACGTGCTGCAATATACACTGAATAAAAATTTAATAGCTACACGGTGATTTTCTATCGGTCACTAATATTATTCTTCAATAGAACCACCCAGTAAACGTGCGGTGTTGTGTAAATATGTCTATAATATAATACAAAATATTCACGACAGTACACATAAAGCTATTGTTATTTTAGAATATTACCATTGTCGCCATACAATAGGCCTTTACTAACTATATATAATAATTATAGGTGTTAGTATATGTATATATGTGTGTCATACTGAAATGAGAAATTCAATGACAGTACATGACAATACAGTGCGATTGGCAGTAATGCATATTAATTTCGAAATATAGGAATACCTTAAAAGAACTAGCTGTTCCCCGCCGTTTCACCCGCGATAATTTCGGAGTTCCCGCTGGGATTCCAGGATAAACTATAATAATAATAGTAATAATAAAAAAACATTTATTTCAGTCACAATGACTACCTAAATCTACAGAGTTTCATTAACTTATTTGTCTAGTATAGGTAATAATATAGGTATACGTATTCTGAATTTTAATGTAGAAAAGCCAAGGTGAGCGAGCAGAGTCCGTGCCAGGATATCCCGTGTTACGGATTCCGGCCCCCATCTTCAGACCAAGGATTGTAGCAATAAAAATAAATAAAGCAAAAGGAAAGTACCTACCTAGAATTTAAGTGCGTGTATGTGTGTGGGTGTGTTTATATAATTATGTGTGTGTGAGTGTGTGCGTGTACTTGTGTGTATGCAAGTGTGCGTGTGTGTGTTGGCGTGCGAGTACGTGTGTGTGTGTGTGTGCATTTGAGAGAGAGTGAGGGTGTGTGTGCATATGCGTACATGCGTGCGTACTTGCGTAACGCAGTGTTCAGCACTGCGTCAGTTACCCGTGTATACGTGTGGTAGGTTCCGGATATATTATTATGTTTGGTTGGTGTGGCACTATATGTATAAACCTTCCTCTTGAATCACTCTATCTATTGAAAACGCATGAAAATCCGTTCAGTAGTTTTTGAGTTCAGCGCGAACAGATATACAAACGGACTGACATACAGACAGACGTGGCGGACTTTGTTTTATAATAAGTAACGATAAACTGACGGTCAACGCAGAATTACAATCTATATAAAAAATAAGTTAAGGCTTTCACCGAAACAGACCAACAAACTCACATTCGCATTTATAATAATTAATTTTAGTTATTTAGGATTTAGCTAAATGGGTCTAAAATATCAAGGAACAAAGAATATAACTTCTGCTTATTTTTTTTTAACATAGGTATCGAGGCTTAGGCAACCCTAAAAATAACATCATTGCGATTCACTAAAGTTACCAGTCTTCAAAGAGCTCTTGTTTTTGCCACTGTCGTGCCTTTCTGTATGCGTTTCGCTACGGGTTAAAATTTGCGATTCAGACTAGGAGATAATGTTATGTCCACTAAAAGTGAATTTTATACTTGTTCAAGTAGCTAGACGCTAGTTTTCCCCGAGCTACTGACCTAGTTTAGGGTTCAAATAACAATCAACCTAAGCCTGACAAAACAAGACCTCAATTAATTCTTTACCCATAGGTAGTACAAGTATCCCAATCGATGGCGTTTGCATAATCTGACTATACGTATAAAAATCTGTATTGTCATAAAATATGCATGAGTTTATCTCACGGACAAAAAGGGATGAGGCGGGACGCTAAAATGTCGTCTATATTGATTTATTACATATTTTATTCATAAACTTACGCATTCACTCTTATCAGTTTTGTCAATACATATAGTATGATAATGATCGTCTCTATAAATCCTCTGCTTATGTGAGTACAAGCTAAAGTACATATATATTCGTTTGCCCGGATTTTCCGTCACAATAAATAAACAATCGACTTGGTTCTTGCACAATTGGAGTGACAGGAGCCGATTGACTTTATTATCTACTGCTTACATAAGTGACAGTAAATAAAATGTATTCATCGTTATATGTACCTACCTACGTAATTCAAAAACATTAAGCAAGCGATTCATATACATTTATGTATTTATTTTAAAACGAAAACGATTTGGATCAAATTTTGTATTTATTTTTTTATAAAATAATAGATGTTTTTATAACACCGCTTCGTAGATCTTTGAAGTACTTGTTGTGTTGCTATTGGAAGTTAGTATAACACTTTAAAAACTTAACTAGATATACAGGAATGTTTTTTATTCAGTGCGCAAACTTTGACAAATTAAACTTAAGTGAGTTATGATAAGTTATGATTAACGAAAGATGTTTACTTTGAAATAATTTTTATGGCTACCGGGAGTGGGTTTCACCCCCGCTGCAACCCTGCCGCGTGCGCCGCACGGCGCGCGCTGACGCGCCCCCATTGATGATATTATTACGAATAGAGTGTCGACTGTCCATATTTTGCTGATTTAAAGTCGGATATTTTTTTTTTTTAAATTTAAATAATTGGATACTGTGAACCACCAAAAAGGTATCCCTGTAGGTATAGGTATCATCTGAGCTACTCAACAACAGATGGCACTATAAGGAAATTTCCACTCGGGAAGTTGCAATTATTATTATAATTATTCAAAACTAGCTGTGCCCCGCGGTTTCACTCGCGTGAGTTTCGGAATTCCCGCAGGAACTCCAAAATAGCCTAATAGTATTCCTGTATTCCTTATAACATCAGCTAATTAGCAGTGAAAGTCGCGTCAATATCGATCCATCCGTTTTGGAGCTTCACCCGCATGAGTTTCGGAATTCCCGCAAGAACTCCAAACTTCTTTTATAATTATAAACCTTGTCCTGACAATAACGAACACAAAAAAAAACAATTATCCAATTTGGTGCAGTCGTTTGGAAGTTATGCGCTTAGCAACACATTTGGCGATTAATTTTTATTTAAGATTATGGCAGATTAATAAATAGCGTACTATAGGTACAAACGATCGCGTGCCTCTTCAAATAGGCTAGAAGGCGATGCACAACAACACAGTCGATTTCAACATCGCTTCTTGGAATAGGTCACATCCTGCATATCTATCAACAATCTTAAAAATATTGATAGGTTGAATAACAATTTTTATTTTAGTTTTAAGAAAAATAACGTTAAAACAACTTATTTTTCTTTTTCAATTGTCTTTACTCCATAGGCACCAAAAAAACCTTCAACTCTTTCACTACATAGTTGAGAAGTTTGCAATTGTGTGGAATACCACAATTGTTGATTTAATATAATTGGTTAATAGATATAACTAATATTGTTTTAAGCCACGAGATTGTCGGAGAGTATGACTCGGAGTTCCAATTTGATTCCATTAAAAATGTTATCATTCTGTTATTTACAATAAAGCCGGCACCGCTTCGAGCGCTTGCGAATTAAATAAAAACAACGTCTCCAAATGATTTCTTCGCGAATGTTTTTTCTTACTTTACGACTTTTTTCGCTGCCGGGGAAGGCTTACTTTTCCCTTTTGAATATTATAGTGCTCCATTCTCTCGGTTCGCAATGTTTATTAAGGATAAGTTATTTTAAGTATTGTGTAGGTTAGATATGTACATTGGACGTTTATTTTTACGTCGTTGAAAAAATAGAAGAAAAGAGAGAAAGAAATGAAATTTATTTTCCGCCACAATGTGTTGAATATTATGTTGACAGTTGTTAACAGTATCTTTTCTTAACTGAGACATTACAATTAAATTCTTGTTGACAAAATCCCAGCTCAGCATAATGCATAATAATCTCACACATTTTAGCCGCAAATAACAAATAAAACTAGATAAAATAAAGTAATTAGAGGTTTTTTTTATTCCAAGAAAGCGATGATTTTCATAAATTAGGAAGTATATCTGCATGTTTATACACTAACGGAATCTTTGGCAAGTTTCCAAAATTTTGGTTTTTAGTCTGCCTTGGGGATAAATAAAAAATATTGGACACGTATTTTTTATTCTTTACGTACCTAATAAAAAAATAACGGAGATAGGTAGATCCATTAAGTCTAAATGTTGCGTGATGTCACAATCCTACTAATATTATAAATTTGGAAATGTGGACGTTTGGATGTTTGTTACCTACTCAATCACGCAAAAACGGCTGAACGGATTTGGATGAAATATGGCATGCACGTTGTCGGAGAAGGACATAGGGTAATTTTTATCCTGGAATTCCCGCGGCAACTCCGAAATTACTGAGGGTGAAACTGCGGGGCACGGCTAGTGTGCTATAAACTGTTGCACGGCGAAACACCACGCGAGTCGCGACTAAATAGAATTTTGATTTTCATACCCCGGAAAACCCAATTGAACGAAGTTTTCGCAGTAATATTACTTATACTTATTAAAAAAAAACACAACACACAAAAATTCAAACACACGTAAACAAGAACAACTAGTAGGCATGATGTGATGCTGTGTTGTGATGTATTTAGTAGGCATGATGTGATGCTGTGTTGTGATGTATTTAGGCATTAATGTCTTTGTATTTAGGTATAATATAAGGCGATTGATTCACAGTATAGGAGTTTATGAAAATCTGATATCAGTCTCTACTTTTTTATGCAACCAAAATTGAAAAACAAAATGTGTATAGCATTTTAGATTCACTGAGAAATCTTTTATGTGTTTACTAGCTGTGCCCCGCGGTTTCACCCGAATACCTGAATTCCGGGATAAAAAGTACCCTATGTCCTTCTCTGCACCCCTGACAACGTGCATGCCGAATTTCATCAAAATCCGTTCAGCCGTTTTTGCGTGATTGAGTAACAAACATCCAAACATCCACACTTTCATATTTTTAAATTACTAGCTGTGCCCCGCGGTTTCACCCGCAGTAATTTTGAGTAGGTAACAAACATCCAAACATCCAAACGTCCACACTTTCACATTTATAATATTAGTAGGATAAATTGTAATATTAGTAGGACTAGCTGTCCCCCGCGATTTTGGAGTTTCCGCGGGAATTCCAGGATAAAATATAGATATAAATAACCTTCCTCATAAATCACTCTATCTATTGGTGCAAATTGCGTAGTTTTAAAGATACATACATATTACATACATAAGGACAGACAGACAGCGGTAAGCGACTTTGTTATATACTATGTAGGGAAGTCGATTGTGTTTATCTACTGGTTCACCACACAAAGAAAAAGAAAACAATACGGGTCTGCTTGATCCGGGAAGGGGGGTTCTACTGTGCTTTTAGCATTATCAAAGTATCCATGACAAAGCACGAAAATTATCCTAAAGGTCCATTCGGTTTTCGAAAATACCTTATAAAATCCTTAGATACCAAATACTAATATTATAAACGCGAAAGTTTATAATATTAAATAGGTATGTATGAATGTTTGTTACCCTTTCACGCAAAAACTACTAAATGGATTTTAATGATACTTTACAATAACAGCTTATACATCATAATAACGCATAGAGGGCTTTTATCTCGAAATTCCCACGGAATCTCCGAAAATTAACGCGGGCGAATCCGCGGGGAGCAACTAGTATTGATATATACCAATGAATATGCTTTTTTAAACTATAACTTTGCGGTTGTGTGCTGTTTAATTGCGTTTGAGGTCATTGTGTATTGTCAGGTGTTAGTAGCCTCGCATAAACATAAAGTAGCTGACGCTGTTCACTGCAATTTGCAAACTTAGAAAAAAAAATAGTTATGAAAAAAATTCACTATCTATACTAATACCTATTATACGTATAAAAGAGGTAAAGTTTGTGAGTTGTAGGTTTGTGATTTTGTGACGTTGTAGGGGGTAATCTCTGGATCCACTGAACCGATTTTGAAAAACTATTCACTTATAGGAGGCTACGGTAGTCCTGAGTGATATACCGTATGTCACTCAGGACTACTTTTTAGTCCGAAATTTCCACTTCAATAAAATTTAAATAATTGTGTCAGCACCAGCAAAACGCCCGCCCTTAACAGCTTCCTAGTGCTATGGCCGGAGACTGGAGAGAAGCTGCGCAACAATCTCCTCAGTAACATGCTATCTGTTTACGTATATACGTATCACGCGTATTTACTTAGAGCTGTTATCAGTTTGTGATTCCCCTATAGTAGGTATTTGCATGTGAAAACCTTTAATAAATATTTATACCATTTCACTATCCGCAAAAGGGCGACAGAGAGTGCATTTTTATATGCATTGTTATTGGTATTATCAACTAGCTGTGCTAGTAGTGCTGTGTAACGGTTTCACCCGCGTTAATTTGAGAAGTTCTCAAAAGGAATCATTTTTCCCGTTATTTGCAACATTTTTCATTACTGCTCCACTCCTATTTGTTGTAGCGTGATTTTTATAGCCTATAACTAGACTCGATAAATGGACTATCCTAAAAAAAAAAATTGTTCAATTTGAACTAGTAACTTCAGAGATTGGCGCGTTAAACCAAATAAACAAACTTTTTAGCTTTATTATATTAAGTACTAGCTGTCCCGCGCGGTTTCACCCGCAATAATTTCGGAGTTCCTGTGGCTATTCCGGATTACAATATAGCCTATGTTACTCAGGGATAATGTAGCTTTCTAATGGTGAAAGAGTTTTTGAAGTTGGTTCAGTAGTTTTTGAGTTAAATCGTAACAAACAAACAAAAAATCAAATCTTTCCTCTTTAATATTAGTGTAGATAAGTAGATAAGTATAAGGTGTAAAAATTACATGATTTATTTTTTCAGATTCATTGACAGCTTTGTTTTGTTCTTTGGTATATTATGGACCTGCATTGAAATGGACTTAACCTTGTTCCTTTGCAAGTTTGCATCAGGAAGTAGGAAATATCGGGTGTCCATAAAGTGCTGGCGACTTGTAACCCCTTTACCGACTGTTTGCAATAAATCATAGAATTTTTATAAATATATACCATCTTCGCTGTGTGACAACAAATAATATAAAGAGTTACCTTGACTTTAGACATTGTGAAGTCGTTTTCGAGCAATTACATCTGATTCTATGACGGTGTGAGCACAACACAAATAAATTGGGCGTTCATTCACCGAATGTCGGTATGTTCAAACTGTTGTATCCACTAGTATTCACTAAAGAATTGCTGATGCGATCCTTCAGTGTCTAAAACGCGAGCGTCCTACGCGACAGCCACTCTACAACTGAACAACAGAGTTGTTATATCTATGATAAACTACTGACTATTTGGAGACAAAAGCCAACAGATATTGTGCTCCAAGATTGTGAATTGTGACTGATGCGAAAGTAGCGAACGTTCTTTGAAATATTAGAAATCTCACTGCAATACGAAACTGGTGTGACCGAATTGCTTTGGAGGTCACCGGTTCAATTGTCAACCAGTATCAATTAACTGTCTTCAGAATTGTCGTGCATTTTCAATCAGACTGGAGTTTTTGGGAGTGCTTTATTTTTGTCGGCTCCGTCGGTTTTGCCGATGTATTTGCATACATCTTGAGTCCTGACGTTACTAGGTAAGGTTAATTTTGAACTGTGAGCAAAGTGGCAAAGTCAAATTGTAACCTAGGTTTCTGATGCACGGGGATGCATACCAGACATAAAAGCATATCCTATTATCGGATTTCTTTATCCTTTCTATTGGTAAAATAATTTTCGAAATCGGTAAAATAGATCCAGAGATCATCCACTTACGACCTCACAAACTTACAAACTCACAAACTACTTCTTTATAATATTAGTATAGATGATAGACCGTATTCAATCCTATACCATCTTACACAAGTTGTTGGCGGCCAGTTAGTCATAGGTATTACAAGGTAAAATCAACAATTTGCAAGCTCGTCATGCACTGCTTCCACCTTTGGCGATGTACAATAAAATTTAACAATAGCAAGTAAGTAGGTACCTACCTAGTTACATGAAAAGAATCAATAAATTATTAATAATTTAAATATTATTATATTGTTACAAACAAAGCCGGTCCACTGCACCTTGACATTTTAATTGGACAATGCATAAGAAAATTTTATGAATTTTCTTTTCCGTCAAGTTCGATTTTAAGTTGCCTTAGTCCTTTTTATCATTCTGATAGGTATTGAAGAAGTATACTTTGCACATATGTGCATAAACTAATTTCTTACTTAGATCTACTTAGATACTTATTAAAATTAACCACAACATCAATATCCCCACTATCTTGCAGTCCACAATTCTAATAATGATCGTAGAGCAATAATATTATTTCTCAATCCAGAGCAATCTCTATGATGTAGGGATCAATTAATTAAAGGCTTTTAAAGGCCATAGATCGCTAGATCATGTATGCGTACTTTCCCCATGTTTGAAATTACTTTTGAATTGACTTTTTGTATGTTTCTTTGTTACTCAAACGATTTTTAAATTACTTACACTGACACTTATAGTATAATATATATGTAATAATATGTGTATAGTATATACCACGTTTGCTTGGTTTCCACGACACAAGCTTATAGCTTAGTGTGGGATCAAGTAGATCTGTGTGTTGTGAAGTGGATTATTATTATTATTATTATTATTATTATTATTATTATTATTATTATTATTATTATTATTATTATTATTATTATTATTATTATTATTATTATTATTATTATTATTATTATAGAAAGCTAAAATGTACCTGAGTGACATAGGATTTTTTTTTTCTTGGAATTCCCGCCGCAATATCGAAATTCATACAGGTAATGATCGGCTACTTGGTGTATTACAGTCTTTATTAGCAATTTACAGTCCGCCTGCAGTCTCTGGTCCTATCGGTTGGCCTGCCATCCATGGTCTATAGCCCACACATTACACACATTATGGCGATTATTGCCTGCCGGCAATGGTCGTATACTGGCTCTGAGTAAAGAAATGTGTACTATATATTTCAAGAGTTCCCTCGATTGCTCCTAGATCCTATCATCAGATATTATCACCAGACTTCATGGAAATGGGACCTCGGGAGTAGGTATACGCTTTTAAACAAAAAAGAATCTTTCAAATCGGTCCATTTATCTTCTTGTAGTTACGCCATTACAAACATACAAATAAAAAAATATAAATATATAGTAGAATTGAGAACCTCCTCCTTTTTTGGAAGTCTGTTAAAAATACAATTTCTTCAAAAAAGGTGGCAACCCAAGTACCTACCTGTGTGAAAAAGTCTTAATTTTATTGACTTTTACCAGCCTGCTAAGTTTAGTCTAATCTGTCTAGGTTTGTCCGTGATGTTGTTTTCTCTTCGATAAACAAACTGAAAACAATAACAAAGCGTATTAATACTCCAAAATACTAGTAGGTACCTACCTAAGTATTTTGCATTTTTTATTTGGGGTTAATATGTGAACCCATTCCTTGCACATGATCTGATATTTAGTCACTTAATGGAAGGGTTAAAACCATTGTATCTGCTCCGTGGTTAAAACCCTACGATGCGATGAAGCTATCCGCAATTCCCGAGGTAACCCTGTCTCTGGCTCTGAAAAATGAACAGTAGGTAGTAGGTACCATGCGCGATAGTTTGGTAAAAAAAATGTAGATGGCAGGACTGGTAATACAAATATTGTTAGTTACGATTTTGTTTTGTAATTTAGACATTGGAATTATTTATTTATTGCCTATATTGGATAATCACCGGGAACACCTTTGGGAGGCTGGCCAAAATAAATCAAAAGAACATAAAATATACTAAACTTCTGAACTAAGTAAGCATGTATGTTATAATGTTACTTGGCTATGGCTCTAAAATGCTGCTAGGTGGCGCTGTTTTAAATCCGATATTTTGACAGCTCACGTAGCGGCACATGTCGGCACGCTGCCTCTGGCTAGCACGCTTCCGACGAGATCCGAACCTAACAAAATGCCACAGTTCGGTAATGGCCGCCGCTGGGGTGGTTGACTCGCGCTTCTGTCAGTGACACACGCGTTGATTTGTTGTTTACTTTTATTTACATTCACATTTCTAACAAATAATCGCACTGGAACAAGTGTTTCATCACGTATATTCACTGTTCAATACAATACTGAGGTGATAAGTGTTAAAAAAAGTTTTTTTTTATCGTCGTCTCCGTGATGTGCGGTGATTCTTTCACTTAGCGAGCGAGAATGCACCGTCTAGTGTGAAGTGTTGTGTTGTGCTGTGCTTAATTGGGTTTCTCTGGCTAAATGCTGGGTTACAAAGGCGCCATGTGCAGCAGACAACATTCCCAGGCTTGCTTGAACACCTCACTGTCAATACGACAGGAGATACAGCGCTTCGAAAGCGTCCATCCGTCGATTTACGCGCTATACGACCTTGTGGAGTTGGTACCGGACCCGTTGTTGGCACAACAAATTCGGGACCACGTCGTGGCTATAGAAGGTGGGTGTACCTACCTATTGTTACACTTTATCCCTTCGCTTCGCTATTGTTTACTTGGGGTAGCGGCGGTGTGCGTTGCTAAGGTGACAAGAGATGCTACGTAGATTGTTTTGAAGATAAGATAATACGTAGGTACGTCCTACGTATACACGCTTGAGTCTAGGGCTGCCACCTTTTTTTTAACCTAGCTTTCAAGCCTACATAATATTATTTATTTTTTATCATTACGTATTTTTCATGCATTTTCGCTCTTCGCATTGGCCATCAAATATGATCTAAAAATAATTATATTAGTTATAGGAATCTGAGCAATTTATATTCATATTAAAATAAATTAACTATTCATTTTTAAATTAAATTAATCGATGCTCTATTTCTTTCTTCTTTCCAGTATATTATAAAAAGCGCGACAGTTGAATTAGGGATCAAAATATAGTATTATTGGCTTAAATATATTTTTATTTAATTGGCTGAAATATAGTACGATACTATACATTGTAGTACGGATGACAACCCTGCTTGTGTCCGGTACTGCTTTTAATGATTCGTTCCGCCTACTTTTTCTCTGAAACCGTATTGAAACAAACCTACTAGTATATAAACGTTATTATATTTATCAGAAATAAATTAAATTATGAATATTAAAGTGTTTACTTATATATCCGAAACTCAATACTTTAATTGGATTGTAGGAAAAATTTCCGCTTGAATATCTTCTTCTTCATTTTCCTAATTGAATTAGAATTAAACTAAAACCGCAAGTAATCCGACTTGCGTCTTTACTTTTTTACTCGCGCACTTAACTATCGGTGCGTACACATTACATAACAAAACATGTTATATAACATGTTATATAACTTAGTCACGTTAAGGATTCCAGAATAAAACGCATTATATCTATTATGTGTGCAAAATCCTTACTAATCCTACTAATATTATAAATGTGAAAGTGTGGATGTTTGGATGTTTGCATGTTTGAATGTTTGTTACTCAATCACGCAAAAACGGCTGAACGGATTTGGATGAAATTTGGCATGCACGTTGTCAGGGGTGCAGAGAAGGACATAGGGTCCCGAAATTCCCGCGGGAACTCCGAAACTACCGCGAGTGAAACCGTGCAGCACAGCTAGTAATATTATAAATGCGATAATAACTCTGTTTTGCTGTCTGTTACGCTTTCACGCCTTAACGGCTCAACCGGTCATAATGAAATTTTTCATGCACATTGTCAGGGATACAGAGAAGGACATAAGGTACTTTTTATCCTGGAATCACCGCGGGAACTCCCAATTTATCGCGGGTAAAACCGTGGGGAACAGCTAGTTTCATCTAAATCTGTTCAGCCGTTTAAGCGTGATTGCGCAACCAACACACATATTTTGTGATTAAGGTAGGTACATAATATTTATTATTCGACTAACAATAAGGCCCTACAATAACTCTACATTACGTACTTTTAATGAATATTACAGTAAGTATACACTACCCAAGTACCCCACCCACTAGGGTTGCTGCCTTTTTTTGGAAAAAATATAGTATAGGGTACTTGCATGAATTTCTATTTTAAAGATATATGGCCTACTTAAACAAAGCAAGAAAAAGAAAAAAAATATATGCATAAATTAATTAAATAGAGCGTTTCAAAGTTCCTACTTTAGACCTTACCGCCGAAACGTTCATAATTACGCCTTATTAATCTGTGATAGAAATGTCACTGTCGTATTGACAGGGTCATGTGACACTGACAGACAGATAACTTCAATATCCAAAAGCGAAATTAAGGTTGAACTGTGTCGATTTACTTCCAAAAGTTCCAGTAAAGAATCGAAATGCATCTTACCGATGCATTTTAAAGTAAAAAACTTCAGAAAATGGAAAATATGCGTTGACTGTATGCAGCATTATTGACAATCGACGTTTTTTTGCCACGTACCTACCTATGCGTTTCGTTCTAAAATTTCCCGTGATTCGCTATCATATGCGCGTATATCATTTTTCTGTAATATACATAGTACAATTAGTATTACAATTGTACAATTGACTAAAATAGTACGATACGATACAGGTGGCAACCATTCCACCCACTACCATACATACTAACAACATAGGCATAGCAAAAAAGGTTTAGGCTTTTATTATTCTCGTCATCACCGCTCCAATAGCCGCGGATAAGAGAATTCATGAATTTAGATTCCGTTTTAATGAAGTTCTCTGTATAGTTGAGAATCTAAAAGGTACTAACTATGACTTCTACCAACATTACTTATGTAGGTAAAAGCTATACAAAGAGTTAGGAAAAATTTAATGATGGAAAACCTAGAGGAACTATTGCATAAATAATAAAAATCTAGGTACTTGTCGAGTTAGATCCTACAGACTCTAAAGAAAAGGTTAGTAATTTTAAACCTAGGTGACTAAGTTTTTGTAACGTGTCATAATTCGCTGATAGTAATAACTATTAATATTGCACAATGCACATAAATTTAACGTTACAAAAGCATTAAAACACATTATATCGCCATTGGTACTCAGTCATATAACCAATCATATAACCAAGTAGGTATAATGTAGAAAAAATCTAAGGACATTTCTATCTTGTTGTCGTTTTGCTTATTTTAAATTTAGATTTCTATCATTAAATTGCTTACCGGACTGAAAAATTAGTTTCTACTCACCCGTTCGATTGCTAGCAGACTCGCAACGTAACCTAAGCAAAATCGATGCAGAAAATTACCAACTTCGAAGGAATTTGAAAAGATCAGAGTAGTTAGTAACGCACCTGATTTTAAACCTTAAATAATTTCAAATAATCACACTTGGTAACGCACGCAATTCTAATTTTTTAAGGATATGTTTGAACTAATGAAAAACAGATAGACTTTACAATTTGACTTTACAATTTCAAAGATTGTAATTTTTAAAAGAGCCAAACATAGGGCCAAATAAGAATTAAGATTTTTGACTTTGATATTGATCTCTCAAGACACAAGTGTATCCCTCGAATGAAATGCCTTTTGATTCGATATTTTACGAATTAATTGATGTTGCAATTATTTAAACTTTAAAGGCATAGCTAATATTATACATAGAACGTTATTTACATTTAAAATTAACACAAAAACAATCGACATATGTGGAACAGTGCAAATTAGGCCAAGAGACGTAGTGAGACGGTTCCATTACCAGTGAGATTGTACCATTACCAGTGAGATTGTATTACTATGCGTGTGATTCTATGGATCAGAGGTAACGTTATTTCATACGCCATAAAAGTATCATCATACCATAAAACACTGTCGTCAACTAATCATAATTTTCATATTGTCTTTCGTCAAGCTTTCTTGCGTTGAGATCAGACATACTTACTAATAAGATAATCCATAAGTCACGTAGGTATTTGTGGTTATGTAAAGTCTTAAGTAACAACTCAATTAGGTACATGTCTTCTTAAAGAGAGAATGCATTAGCGAGGCCAACAAGGAAGTACGATAACATCTTACAATAAAAACACAAGTCCTTAGTGGCGGAGACCACGTGCCAGCGAGTATCAGCTCGCAAGAGTGACATTAAACTTCTTCTTGCAACAAGGCCGTAAGTGGTATATGCGAACAACAACTGGTAGCAAGGTACAACTCAGCTAACTTTATTGTTATGAAAAGAAGCACGTATCGTAATTTCTAGACTGTAGACTGTATCAGTACTCAGTATAGGTAGACTGTGGTAACTGCAGTAACTATAGTCACCATACTTTTGCTATCTAATAACCCTAATCTCTAATAATATAATAAATATGCGAAAGTAACTCTGTCTGTCTGTCTGTTACGCTTTCACGCCTTAACGGCTCAACGGATCATCATGAAATTTTGTATACAAGTTGTCAGAGGTACTGAAAAGGACATAGGGTACTTTTTATCCCGGAGTTCCTGCGGGAACTCCGAAATTAACGCCGGTGAAATGAAATCTCATGAAATATTGTGCACAAGTTGTCAGGGGCACAGAAAAGGACATATTATCGTAATGATAATCTTTTATTACCAATTAATGAGGAAGTAGTACTTTGTATACCGGAATTCCCGCGGTATCTCTGAAATTTCCGCGGTGAAACCGCGAGGAACAGCTAGTGCTTAATATATTGTTAGGCCTAGATTATTAATTAATGTTGATGCCCAGACGCGTCAACAATAGCCGATCTCTGATAACCCTAAATGTAAACTTCGATTAGAAAATAGAGTCAATAAATAGGTTATTTGACAATTTTTTTTTTAATCCGACTTGTAGATTAATAAAAAATAATGGACACTTATTTTTTGTTTTTTTACGTAATCAAAAAATAACAGCGATAGGTACATTGAGTTGAAATTTCGCGTGGCGTCACTAACTAGTGCAGTTTGTATGGCGGCTTGTAGCGGTAAGTGACGTCACGAGCCCCCACCCTAAACTTTGATGCGCTTTATCTCTGTGTATTTTCATTTATTTAAAAATTTAAAAATACTTGTCTAATGATTTTTAATTTTCTAAAAGACGGACTAAATAAAATTTTGATTTTCAAAATTGACAACATCCCTATTGAGTTGGTGGTTTTACTGACTGAACTTCCAGTAAAAGTGTTACTTGCTCTACATTTCTCCGAGATAAACCTCATATCCTACTGTTCCCAGACTTAAGATAACAATATCTATGTCTCTATACCATACATAGTATGTTAACTACAAAATTATCATAATATACTTATCGGAATGTATTATAATATTCAGAAATATTGGTCATCTTCTAATAACTACTAATATTGAATAATGTAGAGAAACTAGTTTTATTACGAAAGGCCTTCGCCGCAGGCAAAGGTTTGCGATTCGATGCGAGTATCTAAGTATCTATTAGTGAAATATTTTGATCTTATAGCAAATATTTGTAGGTCAGATAGTTCGTTAACATTCTGATTACATATTGAGGGGCTGTCTTGAGAACGGCGAAAAGACAGTGATAGAGTGATATGACTGCATGCGAGAGAAGGTGATGCCATCATCTTGCGTGTGCGACGAAATAATTATTAATTACCTATATTTGCTCAATTACCTTAAAATTAAAATTCTAACCCTAAGTTTTATATATGATAATTTCTGAGACCTTTACAATATTTTTTTTTACTTAGCCTCAAACATTCATGACTCTACTAACTGTTAAAAATATAGTTACTAATAGAAGAATGGAATCGAATTATAGTAACTTAGATACTGATCCCATTTTGGGCAAAGAACCAATACCAAAATAAAGCCTCGTTTTTCTCCGATTTTGTTTTTTGTGAGATTTATAAATAAAATAAACAATACAATAAATATATCTATCTTACTAATATTATAAAGAGGAAAGATTTGATTTTATGTTTGTTAGTTTGTTTCGATTAAACTCAAAAACTGCTGGACCGATTTCAAAAATGCTTTCACCGTTAGAAAGCTACATTATATCTGATCAACATAGGCTATAGTGTAGGTAATCCGGATTTCCCGCGGGAACTCCGAAATTGACGCGGGTGAAACCGCGGGGAACAGCTGGTACAAAATAAAATACATAACTACAGGAATTAATAAAACAATAATTGGACATAGATAAGCAATAGTGTGTTAACCCACGGTGAAGAAATTTTGATTAAATTAAAGTTTTAAAAGTATAGCGTCATTTTGTGACAGCATTTTTTATGTTAAATATTTAGTTACATATTTAAGCAATGTAATAAGGTAAACACATAATTAAAAAACGTCCCCCAACTCTCAATAAATCGTTCTGAATAGGTTACTTAATTTTGTGGGTTAACATGTTATTGCTTATCTGCGTCCAATTATTGTTATAAAATATTAACTAAGTAATATATCTTCAAGGTGATTAAAGCACAACTGTCATAATGAATTCTAAGTACCCCCCCTACATGGAGAGTTTGACGTATTAGAAATACCGTTGCATCATTAATCTCGCTCTTCACTTAACGAGATGGGACGTCTTAACCCTTTCTTACTTTGACAATTCATCGCTATACTTAGGAAGTAATTGAAGTTGGAAATCATTGTGACATACTCTGTTAAACTGTTATGGGTTAAAATTTTTAATTGCAATATTTGTACAGCTTACATTGTGTCCTCGTTAACTTTTAATTATTGTACTGTAAATGTATTTTATTAAATATATATACTATAGAAGGATAAAAGGTTAAATTATTCCATTAGAACCGAATTCATCACTATGGGACCATAGAAGAAAATTATTAAAAAAAAAACCGGTCACAACAAAATATAGAGATATCGCATATTAAAACATTCATAACATAAAAAAGATTTATACTCATTTATGTAACTATAAAAGTTTGTTACGCTTTTGTTGCTTAACTACACAACCGATCGTACATAGATAGGAACATAGGGTTGTGACTTGTGGCGACCTCTACGCCACAAGTCACGAACCGTATATATAACAACAAAAATCGTGAATCGCGCTAACGAAGTTTACACGCCTGTACTGCGTAATATGCGACCTCGGACGACCTAGCTTCCCCTTTAGTGACGGTCGAGCCATATCACCTAGTACCTACGCTGCTCCCACCACAAGGTACTTCCTATCTCGGAATCCACGCGAGAACTCTGAAATTAACGCGGGTAAAACCGCGGGGAACGGCTTGTAAAATATGAAAATTTGATCTGATTGTTATTAATATTTAATAATAATTATGAAGCCTAAAAAAACCGGATTCAATAATTAAAACACTAAGTAAAGGCCACGGTCGACGTGATGACTAAATTACGTATGTTATGTAAAGCAAGTCTGGGCGTCAATTCCGCTCAGGTTTAAGCCAAGAACGCACCCATTCTGTGTATAAAGGTCTTCTCTCACATATCCTTAAAAAACGCACCGATCCTGCATCTCTTCCTGTTTTCCAATTATAGAGCATAATGCGACTCAGTGTCGCACAATGTCGAATTGCGCCAAAGCTTTCATACTAACTGCCGTAGGTGAAACATTCAACGTTGGGCACTATGCCGCATAATGCCACTTAAAATTCAAAATTCAAAATTCAAAAGCTATTTATTACTTAGGATTGGTTACAATCACTTGTAATCGTCAGCAGATTCTTAGAACTATAAATTAAATTATCGTCAGTTCGGAATACGTCCTCTGCTGAGAAGAACTGACAAGAAACTCAGCAGCGCTGTCTTTTAATGATCATACTTATAAACTAGGAAAACAAAAAATAGGAATTGGATAGAGCAATTCATTCCCAAACGTCTGTATCATTTAAATAGTCTACTACACTATAATATGCTTTATCGCATAATCTGTGTTTAATAAGTGTTTTAGGTGAGCGGAATTGGTCTCATGTCTGCTGTACGCAATCGTAATGCGATACACTTGGCCGAAGCGGCGGCGGGCGATGTCTCCACTTCGATGCTAAATTAAGAATGGTCCAACACATTACACATCAAACGTACAACTATCTGTATGTACAACATTGGCACATGAACCTAATTAGCAAACCGTTCAAAACTGATGAAGATTATATCGGGGCCGAGCCCCAGCAAACAAAACCATACTTACAGGTTTTTAGCAAATAGTTATTATGAAATTATCCTATACTACATTATTAAACTGAAGGTACATATCTGAAAATCACAGGACGCCCCGCGGTTTCACAAGCGCGAAAGGTTTTTATACAACAACATTTTTTCCCGACATCCGATTTCAATGAAACGAAGCCTATATGTAGCTCCAGGCTAAGCTTAACCTGTGAAACCGCATGACAATCGGTTCAGTAGATTCAGAGATTATCGCGAACAGACAGACAGATAGACAGAAAATATTTTTAAAAACTCTTTTTTTGTGGCTGGTTACTTTTCGTTTATCGTCCCCTGTAAATTTTTGCTAACTATATTCAATGTACAGAATCGCGGAATCTATTCTTTTACTATAGTAAAGATTATCATACTTAAGATCTCTTATGTCAAAAATTTTTTGACATTTAAAGCCATTTCATAGGTTCGTAGGCAACACGCATAAGTATCTCACTTGTCCTTTACAATCCATTGTATTATGTCAAGATCTCTCCGTAAGTCCGGTTGGTTACACCTCAAGTGATCTGAAGAAGTTTTTTTTTTTGGATGAAAACAATACGGATTGTGTTACTAACGCACTTTGATGTCGAGGAAATACAAAATGGAAAAGAACGGTTCTTAAATATAGATGTACTTATATAGAT
The DNA here is from genome assembly GCA_907165275.2 of Zygaena filipendulae. Classification (NCBI taxonomy): domain Eukaryota; kingdom Metazoa; phylum Arthropoda; class Insecta; order Lepidoptera; family Zygaenidae; genus Zygaena; species Zygaena filipendulae. The sequence goes on along the minus strand of OU015657.1, from coordinate 12,217,027 downwards.
GTTGTCTTAAAAATAGATGTTGTTACGATTCGAGTCTTTGAGTTTTGTCAAAAAACAATTTTTTGTAGGTATATTTTTTTCGCATTTTCATAAGAATGTAAGTAATTTTGTCAAGTATGAGATATGTCATTAAGTACCTATATTATCTTATAGTTAGTGAAAATCTAATTATGAAATGAATTCTGAGATAAGATGAAATCAATGAAATTAATTTAATTTATCAAAAGTTTTCGAATAACTTAACACAAAAAGCAGATTTACAGCTTTCTCTATCATTCAACCTTTGGGTAGTACTAGAGAGTGCTTACGCTTGGTGATGAAAAGAAAAAACGATAGTAAAAAAAAAAATCCTGTAAAAATATGAAAAGATACCATTATTATGCGGTTGTGGGAAACATTTATTTGTACAACACAATATGTCAAAATGTTTCAAATTGCTGTGTTATAAATCCCGTGTTAGATTCATCTGCAACATTCTTTTTTTAGTCGACCAAAAATAGGTACATGGAGAATGGGCATGTGGACTTATTTTTATTTTTTAGTCCGTCTTGTAGATTATTAAAAAATATAAGACACGTATTTTTTCTCTTTTTACGTAATCAAAAAATAACGGCGATATATTGAGTTGAAATTTCGCGTGACGTCACTATTCGGACAGTTTGTTTTATCGGTTAGTGACGTCACGACCCACTCACCCTAAACTTTAATGCGCTTTATCTCTGTATATTTTAAATTATTTGAAAAAGCAAAAAATACGTGTCTATTGTTTTTTTTATTTTCTAACTGACGGACTAATTAGAATTTTGATTTTCATAAGTAGTCCACATCCCTATTACATCCATCGTATGTAGTAACTACGCGTACTTACCTACGTATTGCCTACGCAGTTAAATCAATAAAATGTTTTTTTTTTTACTAGTTCTGTTTGCATTTTCCACCGCCAGGTATCGCATGAAAAACACGAGTTTTGATCATCATACTCGTTCTCTCCCCAACATTGAATATGTTATTTTAACCTTTCATATACGAGTACATGTATGAAATCACGCACTCCAGGATTTTACCGAAAATTGGCGGAGATATTTTATATCTGAAATAACACAAAGGGATGTTATGTTCGTATATGTGTACCTATTCATCGACGGATACATTTACAATTTTTTGGAATTTTTGTTACATTCATGGAAAAATAATGTCTGTGGAAGGTAAACATACTGATGCTTTCATATGAATGAATTTCATACGTTGTGTGAACTGCAGGCACTCGTAATAACAGGATGAATTTACCCTATCCCCTATTCTAAAAGACCTGACAGTGAACTTAATGGGCTCAGCAGTTCGAGAGATTATTACTTATTACCCCTTACATAAAATTTCGACTCTGAAATATTCGTGTGGGAAACTGTGTCATGGAACTCGGTTATAAAGTTTCTAAAAAAAAACTAAGTGCAAATATAATGTAAAAGGAGAACAGAACCTCCCTTTTTGGATTCGGGCGAAATTAATATCCAAGTTGGGATTCTCAATCTGCCGAGATTAATGCGACCAGCGACAATCTTAATCGAAACAAATAAAGATAACTTCTCTCCTCAACTGAGAACAAAGAAGTCTGAACGAACCATTAATATTAGCGTAGGAACGCCAAAAGAAACTAGAGCAGGTCGCCCGCTCGGTGCATGAAAACTTTAGTGTCTAAAGGTCATGGATTACGGTTCCTTTACTGAATTCCTTATCTTTAGTCTATTAGAAATAATAGGCATAGAGTCAGACAGCGCACAAGCAGATTGAAGCCATTTCATGTCAGGTGCAAAAGGTGCGCATAATAAATAATAAAATTAGTGCTTTTCCCTGAAGGGGAGAGGTACCTAATTGGCAACTATGGCAATAGGGATGTTGACAACTTTTGAAAATTAAAATTTTAATTAGTCCGTCTTTTAGAAAATTAAAAATCATTAGACACATATTTTCTTATTTTTCAAATAAATGAAAATACACAGAGATAAAGCGCATTAAAGTTTAGGGTGGAACTGCACTAGTTAGTGACGTCACACGAAATTTCAACTCAATGTATCTCTGTTATTTTTTGATTAAGTACGTAAAAAAAGAAAAAATACGTGTCCAATATTTTTTATTAATCTACAAGAAGGAATAAAAAAAAATTTGTCAAATAGCCTATTTTGAACGTTTCTTGAACTACGAACTGTGCTGACGAAGAATTTACAATATTATGTTATGTCTAAAGTAAAAATCCGGAGATCAGTGTCCGTTAAAATTTACCCTTGCTCGGTGTTAAAATCACCAGATTTGATATTTATGTAATAAAAAAAAGTCAAAGGACCATAAGAAATAAACTTGATACACCTTCCTTACTTATAATAATTATCATTGGATACACCCACGTTTGTCGTACCTACAAGCTACATAGTTAGTTGAGGCCTCAAAAACCCGAATTTGCCATATGTGACCAAAGATAACAAGTAGAGCGATACTATAATTATTATATTAACATATTATTATTAACATAAAACACGTGTCTCATAACTAAAGGGGTCAATAGAAAAACTGGTAATAATATACTGCCGTTTGATGATATTAATCGTCCGTCTATATCAGAAATTAATTAATTCAAAACGGCGAAGGACAAATTCATAAAATTCATTCAGCAATGAAATATATTTTTCGTAAATTAAAACTAACCAACTGATTAAATAAAAAACATAGTTGTTAATACCCACTGTATATTTGTTCCACTTTGTTTCCATCATTATTACTGACTATGTTGTACTTACTGACCCATGTTAATTTTGAAGTTTGAAGTAATTTGGAATAGACATGGGTAATTCCGGACCCGTATATATCTTTGGATCCGTATCCCGAAGCGGAGTTGTTACAACTCCTTCACTTGTCAAATATTAAACATATCCCATATCCAACCAACTCCGACCACTCCGAGACCAACCGAACCGAGCGCCGATCGGAGCCGAGCGGAAGGAGTTGGAATGATATCCCCGTGACATATTATCCCATATCCACCAACTCCGGCAACTCCGAGTCCGACGCCGACCGACTCCCGAACCGAGTAGGTACCGAAGCGAACCGAACCGACTCCTAGCGGAAAGAGTTGGAATAAGTACAAGTCACGAGTCACCACGAGTGGCCACGACCACCCACGACTTAGAACATAGATTTATTTTGAATCTGGCGATGAGGAAACAGACATTTTTTTTTCTATATAATTCTCCCCTTTCGGGAAAGGCAAGGGATTCTAGGTCCATACAGCCTGTACATTTTTTTTTTACCCCCAATGGGGAAGGCAAAGGAAACTAAGTCCGGCAAAGGAAGCTAAGTCCATTTAGTCCAAGTTATTTACATCGAAATGCATTGGTGAGATGCGGATATGGATGTGCTATCTATCTTTTACTGGAAGGATACGTGACATATCCAATCCTTGCTCGGACACGTTTAGCTCATGCCTAATTTGGAAGTTATTTTAAATTCGAGGATAAAAGGACTCTATATCCTTCTCTATAGACGTGTAGTTATGCAAATATTCATGATGACCGGTTGAGTATTTACACTGTGAAAGCGTAACAAACAAACTCACATTCTAATTTACATAATATTAATGGTTAGTATATTATTGGAACGCTTTTCATTCATATGAATAGAAAATGTTCTGGATTAACACACATTATGACGCAGTAAACAGAAAGTGGTGCATAAAATAAAATGGTTGTCTATAAAAATGCGGAATACTGCGATCTCTTTGATGAAATTAATAACAATAATTACTCCACCAAAGCCATAAAAACCTAACATTATACCATTTCCTACATACAGTAGCGAACCCAAATCTAGCAAGTTATTTGGCATCATACATTTCTTTTTTAAATTACTGACATTTTATAGCAAACGACGGTAGTAATTTGCAGCTATAGCCGGAGATTGGGTTGAGCGTTTAAAAAGCCGACCGTTAGAGTTGTAGGAAGTTATCAGACGAGTGGAACTAATTGTGAGCACCCAAACTGGCCGTGAACTTACACTTAACATTGCGGTAAAATCTGCATGTACCCACCTCGGGGTGTTCGGAAATAAGAAAGAAAGAAAGAAATAAAATGATACGCACAACACTAATGAACATACTGAACAACACAAATGAAAATAAGGCTTACTAACTAAAACTAAACATAAGAAATATTGACAATTTATGATATTTGTGTGGTAGGTATCTGACTATGTCTCCATACCCAAAATTGACCTTTATTCAGGACTAGCTGGACCACACGGTTTCACCCGCGTAAATTACGGAGTTCCCGCGGGAGTCCACGCGTTGTTTCGGAACAAAAGTACCCTATGTCCTTCTCTGTACCCCTGACAATGTGTATGCAAAATTGCATGAAGATGGGTTGAGCCATTAAGGCGTGAAAGCGTAACAGACAGACAGACAGACAAAGTTACTTTCGCGTTTATAATATTAGTAGGTGTTATGCCATGATGATATTTTAGTAGCAAATACGGTTTTTCATCATTTTGAACAACTTTTACTACGGCAGCAAATCTGTATTCGCGAAAGGAAAGATAGCACCACTTACTTGAGTTTGTTTATTTGTTTGTTACGCTTTCGCACCTTAACGGCTCAACCGATTATCATGCACGTTGCAGGGGTACAGAGAAGGACATTGGGAACTTTATCCCGGAATTCCCGCGGGAACTCCGATATTACGGCGGGTGAAACCGCGGGAACAGCTAGATTATTACATAAAGCAAAAATATAATATACGTGTTTATAACATCTAGATAGTTAGTTAAAGACTTGTTAGAAACTTACAATTTCCATTCCTATCTCTCCAGTACACTTGAGAAATTTACTGTGTAAAAAATATATGATATGTATAATGTGAATTTTATGTCCTTCTGTGTATGAAATCATACTTGTTTGTGTCGCTTTCTCTCGACATGTCTGTTTTGTTAACATTCACAGTGACGTCGTATCTTAACGCAAACTTGTATTGATAACGATTTAAAAACATGCAAACTACAAGTTTATGAGAGGTTTCTATTTAACCTCTTTCGGGCGAATATCTATACATCTATACACATAATTAAAATTGAAGTCTGTTTGTAATTTCAAATTAACAAAATGCGTATAAAATAATAAAATATACTCAGTACTTACATTAAAAAAATCTATTTATTTTTTGAATTTTTCTCTGTCTGTCTGTCTGTTTGTTCCAGCTAAACTCTGAAACGGCTGGACCGATATCAACGGGACTTTCACTGACAGATAGCTGATGTTATAAGGAGTAACTTAGACTACTTTTATTTCACAAAATAGTTTCGCGGAAATTCCGAAACTCACGCGGGTGAAACCGCGGAGCATAGCTAGTTTACATTTAAGTGTACCTACTAATTGTAAGTACCTACTTTGGATGATAACTTTACGATTTTCTATAATCTTAATGAGTTATTAATTAACCGTAACTAAAAGGGTAGAGTTCCACTCTGCCTACCCGTCCGGGAGACAGGCGCGAACTTGTTATTGTACATATTGTATTGGATCTCAATGTTAGTAACCTAGTCAAAAAGAATCTAAAAATTTTTTTTAGGATATCTATCGAAATTCCATCGATTAACATACTATATCTGGTGTATCCAGTTTCCTTGAAAAAATTGCTTGTAGCAGTAAGGCCGCCTTTTGCCATGTTTTAATCTACCTACCTACCTACATAAATATTGTAAAAAATCTTTCGTGCAATAAAGTATATTGTATTGTATAAATATGCCTATTTATACGAGCATCACGTTTAAACTACAGCGGATTTTAACGGGTTTCTCGCAAACACCGTGCATAGTTTTCGTAAAAAAACCTTAAGGCTCGTGGTGTCGCCAACGACCTTGGGCGTTGAGGCGTGGCCTAATTTTCTCGCCCCCGCTACCCGCACCCAAACATCGCGCGATAATGTACGTAGGGTCAGTGGAACAGTTATCGGCACTCCATCAAATCTATCATTATTTTAATTGATATTACATTGAGTCATGCAAATATTTTTATATCGTATTTTTTATGTTTTATTTTAATACTTTAATAATGAAGGTAAATAATTATTGATGTTTATTTTTATTATATTGTAATTTTACTATAAAGGATTAATGATATCAAATTCGTAGTTAAATAGGTAGTTAAATTAATTTATTATTTTACAATTTAGTACTTATTTAGTACAATTTAGTACCTATACACAAATTGATTTTTTTCTTTTCACATATTTAGTGTACCTATTTGGTACCTTTAGGTACCGAATTTATTTTTAATTTATATCGTCCCAGAAAAAAGTAGTAGACTAATCAAAATTTTCGCCGTAAGAAAACATATTTGCTGTAAGTAACAAAACACCAACTTTTCACCAGAAACATTTTTTTTATAAAATTGAAAATAAAGCAACTTTTTAATAAGAACTGACAGAATTATGATTTTTTTTGTACATAGTTTTGTTAAGTTAAGGGTGCGCTCCGCCAGATTATGCAGCTCTTATCCGATAGAGGCCGCGGACGGCGCCATAAAAGAGTTTTCTCAATTTACAGAGAATCACAAGGTTAAAAAATAGATTTTGATGATGGCTGCGAGAGGATGAGTGTTTAATACATCTTTAATTTAAAATTTTTATATGGCTTTACGCGCATTATTATCCTTTAACTACACGAAAATATCGAATAACTGGCCGAAACGTAGTCACACACACATGCAAATCGATTAATACTAGACGATTAGGATTCGTAATTTGGCTACCTCAACAAGAGTCTCGGTGGTGTGCGTCTTTTTTTGTAAACTATGAATCGTGAAAATCTTGTGTTCAAACCTTAGATTTCGATTCCACTTTTTGACCACGTGATCACATAGATATGAAGAAAACATGAAGTTTGAGTACCAACACGATGGGTCTGTAACTTGTAGTTTCCGAGATACAGGCTATCGAAGATTTGATCTCGTGATCACATAGATATCACGAAAACATGAAGTTTGAGTACCAACACGATGGGTCTGTAACTTGTAGTTTCCGAGATATAGGCTATCGAAAATTTGACCACGTGATCACATAGATATGACGAAAACATGAAGTTTGAGTACCAACACGATGGGTCTGTAACTTGTAGATTCCGAGATACAGGCTATCGAAAATTTGACCACGTGATCACATAGATATCACGAAAACATGAAGTTTGAGTACCAACACGATGGGTCTGTAACTTGTAGTTTCCGAGATATAGCCTATCGAATATTTGACCACGTGATCACATAGATATGACGAAAACATGAAGTTTGAGTACCAACACGATGGGTTTGTAACTTGTAGTTTCCGAGATATAGGCTATCGAAAATTTGACCACGTGATCACATAGATATGACGAAAACATGAAGTTTGAGTACCAACACGATGGGTCTGTAACTTGTAGTTTCCGAGATACAGGCTATCGAAGATTTGATCACGTGATCACATAGATATCACGAAAACATGAAGTTTGAGTACCAACACGATGGGTCTGTAACTTGTATTTTCCGAGATATAGGCTATCTAACATTTGATCACGTGATCACATAGATATGACGAAAACATGAAGTTTGAGTACCAACACGATGGGTCTGTAACTTGTAGATTCCGAGATACAGGCTATCGAAAATTTGACCACGTGATCACATAGATATCACGAAAACATGAAGTTTGAGTACCAACACGATGGGTCTGTAACTTGTAGTTTCCGAGATATAGCCTATCGAATATTTGACCACGTGATCACATAGATATGACGAAAACATGAAGTTTGAGTACCAACACGATGGGTTTGTAACTTGTAGTTTCCGAGATATAGGCTATCGAAAATTTGACCACGTGATCACATAGATATGACGAAAACATGAAGTTTGAGTACCAACACGATGGGTCTGTAACTTGTAGTTTCCGAGATACAGGCTATCGAAGATTTGATCACGTGATCACATAGATATCACGAAAACATGAAGTTTGAGTATCAACACGATGGGTCTGTAACTTGTAGTTTCCGAGATATAGCCTATCGAATATTTGACCACGTGATCACATAGATATCACGAAAACATGAAGTTTGAGTACCAACACGATGGGTCTGTAACTTGTAGTTTCCGAGATATAGCCTATCGAATATTTGACCACGTGATCACATAGATATGACGAAAACATGAAGTTTGAGTACCAACACGATGGGTTTGTAACTTGTAGTTTCCGAGATATAGGCTATCGAAAATTTGACCACGTGATCACATAGATATGACGAAAACATGAAGTTTGAGTACCAACACGATGGGTCTGTAACTTGTAGTTTCCGAGATACAGGCTATCGAAGATTTGATCACGTGATCACATAGATATCACGAAAACATGAAGTTTGAGTACCAACACGATGGGTCTGTAACTTGTAGTTTCCGAGATATAGCTTGTTGAAAATTTGACCATGTGATCACATAGATATCACGAAAACATGAAGTTTGAGTACCAACACGATGGGTCTGTAACTTGTAGTTTCCGAGATATAGGTTATTGGAAATTTGACCACGTGATCACATAGATATCACGAAAACATGACGTTTGAGTACCAACACGATGGGTCTGTAACTTGTAGTTCCGAGACTATATCTCGGAACACACGTTGCATCACGTGGTCACATAAGACACAATAAAAATATTATTTTCATTGCATCGGAGAATTTGGAGATAAACGCTGAATTTTATCACCCCAGGCCGAGATACAACCTTTCGAAAATATGGTCTCTCTCTTTTACTCATCGTGAAAACAAGAAAGAGATAGCAAGAATTTATTCAACACAAAAATATAAAATACTTTTACCCGTAAGTTACGTTATACCTCATCGTACGTGACGCAGAACCAAAACGTCTTTTCCAACTTTCCACAAGTTATTTGTATTCGCTTCGGCTACTAATAGGTACCTACTACATCAGTAATAGGTATATTTTCAAATACAATTCTAAATTATCTTGGTAGGCAAAATTGTCAAAACTCACGGCACAACGCCGCGCCACCTTGTGATCCTTTTGGAATTCACTACAAACTACTGCATTCGGGGGACTTGTCAGTCTACAGCCTAACTACAGCTGTTTATAGACCGGGCCGCCATTTTCGTACACTTATAAGTGTATTCGTTCTCTCACACAAGCAAAGGTTCGACCGAAATTTAATTCATTTTGAAATGATTGTAATTATGTTATTTCTTCACTATAATATGCAAAGATTTTGGGCTGTGCGTTATCGTAACAAGTAGTAGTATTTTATTAAATGAAGTCTAATAAATAAAAACAGGCGGAATGCCTTTAATATAGCTACGGCAGTTTGTATGAAAACTAGACCTTTAGACCCACCTTAATGTTAGTTGCAATTAAAATATTTTCACTAAAGTTACAAGGAAACAGGTTTTACTACTTACAGCATTCTTCGATTTGTATGCAGATAGAAAATTGCTGTATATTTTCCGATATCTAAAATGCTGTAGCTGTATATTTTTATTTTTATTAATTTATTGATTAATTTAGTAAAAGAAAGTAATAAAACAAAAATGTGTTTATAAAATTGCCTTTTGTTACAAAAAATTTGTTACTTTTGTTACATTTTTGATGTCGCTACCTTATTTTGCTCACAAAATTAATTTGGCGTAACCAAGCGGATTGCGACAGCGCGACGCACAGCCTACCCGTTTGAATGCCAGCGCCAGACTGACTCCCGTCGCCCGCGCACGGACCCGCTCGTGACCATTTGTAGTGAATGTGGTATAAAAAACATTTCGTCAAAACTATGTATTATTTTGGAACGATAAATGCTCAGTTTTAAGTTAAACAAGTTAGCAATCTTTTCCTGAAAGAATCGTGAAATTATCACTTGTAGTTTAGAAGCAGTAGCGTATTTCAAGTTGAAAACAGCTTCATTTCAATGTTTTTTTTTGAATAGTATTTTGTAGACTACAATTTATTTAAATGCTCAGATTGAAGTTCATATATCAATCTTTAATATATGTTAATTCTGGAATCGTCAGTAGGCTAATTTATGAGCTTTAGGGCCTCAAAAATGATCGTTTCACGACTCCATGCGCCTTAAGAAAAACGTGCGAACTTATGAACTCAAGAGAAGTTACACCGACTGCATGCGCGTCATTTCCGTTGACATCGTACGCGTCACTTCTGCTATCTACTGTTTTTTTCTCTATGCGACAAATGGAAACTTTTCGTAATGGAAATTGCAATGATTACGATGTGCATAGATAGTTACATAGCAACATTTATTTACCTCTTAAACGTATTAAAACGTCGTCGGCGCCGTTAACTTGATCGTGCTCGCATCTCGGCCGTGATCATAAAACAAATAGAAGTGACATCAACTCAGTTTAGTATGGAAATAAACGAAAACCCGTGTCGCCGGGTGATTGTAGTACACAAAATTATTCATCACGCACCAAAACATTAATTAACGTAACGAAATGTATTAATAATAATAATAATAACATTTATTTCAGGCCACAAGAACCCATAGGACCCATAAAAACCCCATTACAATTTACATTTACATTTTACATTTACATTTACATTACATAAAGTTAAGTTAAGTTACAACAAAAATAATTAATAATTAAACGCCGTTTGGTTAGATTTTAACTTAGTTTAACTTAGTTTTACAAAATTCACAGTTTTGGGAATATGTATTGTGGAAAATATATTCGGGATGCCAACAAAAGCAGTTTTTGGAAAGTTAGAGCATTTGTTCTAACTTCCTTAGCAACCGTAGCGCGCCTGCCCGCCCAAATGCCACCTCTAGTTATTTCTTTTCTCTGTAGCCGTGATGCAACGAACGGTAACGTCGAGATTTCACACTTCGAGGATCAGCTGTGACCTGTATTTGTTTTATTTTTATTGCCATCGTAACTGCGAGTACTTACATGTTTTCTTCGAGCTGCTGAAGTTGAATGAAATTATATTAACTTACGTCACTCTGTTCTAATTTATTTGTGACTGTATATAGTTTTGCTAAAGGCGACGTCTTTGGAATTTAAAAGGATATTGATGTTGATATTGTAATAATATTTGGGACTAATTCCGATATTAGTCCCAAATATTATTGTTTCCTTAAAACTATGTACTTACCTACAGTTATTTTAATATTTTTTTTTAGATTTCTCTAACTGCAGGGTATTTTCATTTAGCAATGTTCGTATGTAATTTGTCCGCACTCGTCATCAAAATTTGTGAACCATTTTTCTACCACTTGCTCACTGATATCCGATTGAGGCGTAAGTTCGGTGATAATGCAATATTTTAACACCATCGAAGTGATCTGAAGGAGCCGGCGCCTAGGACTGAAACTTCCCGATGGTAAGTGGTAGGAATGGTAGTCGAACTTTAGATTGTTTTGTTGTCATGAGTACGTTTCGTTACACATAATAATGAGTATCTGAACCCTGAAGATGGAGCTGGAAGGTTGGTTGCCACTGGGACTCCCTAGTTAATGGAAATTGCAAAGATTTATGTAGTTTCGTTTCAGCTCGATTCTTGTTTGTTATTATTATTATTTAAGTGATATTTCCCATATCTTTTTTTGAGAATAAATTAAGTCAACGTATAAATTATTCTTTCTTAACTTGATCCTATTATAGTAGGGGTTTTATTGGTCATTCGGTATAGGGGTACCTTGCATTTTTGTCTCAAAGGACGCCGCTTGGAACAGTTGATCCTTGGGTCAAACTAAGCTGATTTAGACCGGGTGACACGAGGAGCCCCCCCTGGGGTGGGCAGGGGAGGGGGGGAAAGAGTCCATCGCCCGCGTCGCAGACTACGCTCGATTTCTGCCCACATATAGCTACTAGGTCGAGTTTGGTATCGTTTTCATATAAATCGAGGACGAGGGTTTCACTTCTGGAATAAACTTTTTGCCCGTCCATAGAAAAAAACCGAGCAACTGGCAAAAACAAAAAAAAATTCAAAAATAAAATTCGGAATATCGTCGCTAAGAATTATACTACGAGTAATTTCACCATATAAAAAATATAATGTTATAGCCCCTTTATTCTCAAATATAAAAAAAATTATTTGAAAAACATCTTTTAAGTATAAGTGTGTTAAAAAAAAATTTTACATAGCACGGCGGGACCGAATTTCTTAAATGAAATTTAAAAAATCTCAAATAATTGCTTTAAATTTTTGCCCAGACTGCTAGACTGGCATTGTTTTTGAACAACATAATATATGTGACTTAAACATGAACACAAATATAATATTAATTTATTATTTATTCATATTTAAATAAAAATTGCACCATTATTGACAGTTTCGACTACATCTGCAAAGATCTGTACACTTATAACGCAGTTACATCTATGTGTACGCTGTACTTAGCATTTGCATCTAATTAATCCAATAAGTTAATTAAGACAGGGTGACATGCAGAACCCCCGGCAGCGGATGGGCAGAGGAGGGGGTGGAAAATGCATCATCCGCGACGCAATCCGCGCTCGATTTTTACCTCTATATGGCTACTAGGTCAAGTTTGGTGGCGTTTTCGTATAATTCAACGATAAGGGTTTTATTTCTATAATAAACCTTTTGCCTCTCTATAGAAAAAAACAGAGTAACGGGGAAAAACAAAAAAACAAAATCGGAATATCGTTGCTCAGAATTATAGTATGAGTAATTTCAGTATATAGAAAATATTGTAGGTATTGTAACCCCTTTATTGTAGAATATAAAAGTGTTACTAGAACATCTTTTAAGTGTAAATGTGTTAAAAAATATTTTGCATAGAGCAACGAGACTGAATTCCTTAACGCGGAATTTAAAAAACAAACCAATTAACTCGTTTTCAAACATTCCCAGTCTAGCAGTCGGAGTAAAAAAGTAAATCAATTAACAACAGACTTAAACATGAATCAAAGATAATTATTAATTTATTATTTATCAATATTTAAATTAAAAATGCACTTTCACTGACACTTTCCACAACACCCGCAAAGCTCTGTAAACTTTAAGTGAATTTTTACGCAGTTGCATTTATCTAGTTGTACACTGCACTTAGCATTTAAACCGAATGAATTCAAAGCGTGCTCTAGAAGCTAGGAGCAAGCTAGTCCATACGGGTTCCCGAATTTGGTTTTCACTAGCCTATTAGAAGGATCCATATCCTTCTTATATCTTGATGCGGTACAAGAAGTTGTCCCCACGCATGTCCTCCTTAGTACACCGCTCAAAGCTAATGTTGATATAAAGAATCTTTAGCCGGCAATATGTTTTCAATGCTTCGATCCTTTTTCGTGAATAATTGTTTTATTCAGTTGGTCACATCCGTGCAAAAGCCTGATCTGTGATTAACAATTAAACAATGATGCAATCACTGTCGTTGATTCCAAGTTTTGAGTTGAATGTTAAAAGATAAAAATATGCACTGCTTCCGATCTAAAAAACGTCGTAAAATCCAAACTATTATTTAAATTTTATAGGATAGGTACTGGCTTTAATTACAGTTGGTCTGCTCTGTCCTTTTTTACTTAGGTACTTGTCATACATAGCAGTGACAATTGATGTTTCTAGTTTTGGGTAAGCTCGAGGGCTGGGTAATATCCCCTTGTATTTCTAATTTGAAACCCTCAGTAGCTGTTAGATATGCACATCATGGTTTCAAAGACACTCTTTTTTCCTTAACCGCAAAAAAGTCACAACCAGTATAGGCGGGAAATTTTGCTGTTACTTCTGCTTTCTCAGGTTCTATGGAAGAAAATTTAAGTATAGGAATTAGAAGCTGCAATACCATGACAGAAGAAAATATAGCGCGCCATAAAAAATATTTTCCACATACTTATACTTAAAAGATGTTGTATTTAGTATTTTTTTTTATATTTTAGAATAAAGGGACTAATTTTTTGTTTACTGAAATTACTTATGGTATAATTTTGAGCGACGATATTCCGAATTTAATTTTGTTTATTTTTTTGTTTTACCTGTTACTCGGTTTTTTTTCTATGGATAGGCAAAGGTTTATTCCAGAAGTAAAACCCGCGTCCTCGAATTATACGAAAACCACACCAAACTCGACCTAGTAGCCATATAGAGGCAAAAATCGAGCGCGGATTGCCTCGCGGACGATGCATTTTCCACCCCCTCCCCTGCCCACCCGCTAGGGGGGTTCCGCATGTCACCCTGTCTTAATTAACTTATTGGATTAATTAGATGCAAATGCTAAGTACAGCGTACACATAGATGTAACTGCGTTATAAGTGTACAGATCTTTGCAGATGTAGTCGAAACTATCAATATGGTGCAATTTTTATTTAAATATGAATAAATAATAAATTAATATTATGTTTGTGTTCATATTTAAGTCACATATATTATGTTGTTCAAAAAAAATGCCAGTCTAGCAGTCTGGGCAAAATGTTAAAGCAAATATTTGAGTTTTTTAAAATTTCGTTTAAGAAATTTGGTCCCGCCGTGCTATGTAAAATATTTTTTTTAACACACTTATACTTAGAAGATATTTTTCAAATTATTTTTTTTTATATTTAAGAATAAAGGGGCTATAACATTATATTTTTTATATGGTGAAATTACTCGTAGTATAATTCTTAGCGACGATATTCCGAATTTTATTTTTTTAATTTTTTTTGTTTTTGCCAGTTGCTCGGTTTTTTTCTATGGACGGGCAAAAAGTTTATTCCAGAAATGAAACCCTCGTCCTCGATTTATATGAAAACGATACCAAACTCGACCTAGTAGCTATATGTGGGCAGAAATCGAGCGCAGACTGCAACGCGGGCGAAGTACTCTTCACCCCCCTCCCCTGGGCAAGGGAGGGGGGGTACCTCGTGTCACCCGGTCTAAATCAGCTTAGTTTAACCCAAGGATCAACTGTTCCAAGCGGAATCCTTTGATACAAAAGTGTCAAGGTTGCGACCAATAAAACCCCGACTATTAGTCATTAAATAAAAATAAAACTTATCAAAACTCATCTTTTTACAAAAGATGCGCTCACCGAGTAAATTTTTTTCATAGACAAAAAGCGTGCCTACCGTTTTTGATTTCATTTAATTAAACCGGCTTTACAACTTTCGCTTTTGTTGTAAATATATTAACGTTAAAACAAAACTTCCCAAGACTCTCCATTTCGTAGTGTTCCCAAGAGCTTACAATTAAAAAAAAATAATGATACGAGTGACTTCGCTAAAGTAGGTATGTATGCCTATGAATTGAGGTATGTTATAGTGTTGTTGATCTGACGACCGAGTTTGTGATGGATTTTTTTCTCCCACTCCACACTCGCACAATAGACTTGTTTTAATTTTGTGTGGGAAATAACTACACAAGTTCTATTGTTCATCAGAATAGTCGAATGTGTTTTTTTATACCTCTTTTTTTCATAATGCACGATTCATAACGTTCTTTTATTGTTACTTACATATTTTATAGTGATAATTTAAGTTTCTACGATTTCTATACGTTTTCTTAATTATTATTTGAAGGGCCGATCCCGCGGTTTTGGCCTGAATTTCGGGATTCCCTTGGGAACTTTAAAAAGTACGTTGTAGGTGTAAGTTGGACCAAGAAATACATGTACAAAATTTTGGTGCAGCAGTTACGGATATCAACGTGGACAAATACCGTGACACAAGATTTTCGTACAAATTATACTATTTTACTTATGATATTACCTTCTCGTATTTAAAGACACTGTCGGTACCTTTTAACATACTATGAAAGGATACTCTCAAACTGAACCAATATTCTATCCGAATATTACCTGAATGGTGATGTGGACTACTTTTGAAAACCAAAGTTACAGCCATACAAACTGTCAGAATAGTGACGTCACGCGGAATTTCAACTCAATATATCGCCGTTATTTTTTGATTACGTAAAAAAGAAAAAATACGTGTCCAACATTTTTTAATAATCTACACGACGGACTAAAAAATAAAAATTAGTCAACATGCCCATCAAGCCGTTCAGAAGTCATACGATCCGCGTGAATTTTGAGATCCCTCGGTGACTCCGAAATCCACTCGAAGAATGAAACTATAGGTAAATAGAATCATAAGTTATCTTGGTACTTAAATCGGTATTAATATAATTGTAATTGCATATTTAAGACGTTTCTTATCAGCGAAGTACCAATATATCGCTTATCAACAAACACATTATCAGCAGTTATTTATGTCGAGATATTATGTATTACAATTTACACGTATTTATCTTGGTTCACTGACCTGGAATCAAGTATAAGTAGCATAACAGTGTTTCGATTATCCTAATAATATGTAAATAACTGACTGACTGATTGACTACCTACCTTACTGACTGAAATGACATGACGTGAAACAAGACAAATGCGCTGGATTTTTGTGTCTTAATTATGAAAAAAAATTTATGTGGTTTCTAAAATTAAAAAAAAAGCAAAGTCGATGCAAAGCAGACTTCAAATAAAGATTTTTTGACTTTGTCTTTACTGAAGATCGTTTACTCAACCGTGAAATCTAAAACCAACTAAGTATTACAGTAAATACTTGTATCTAAGTATCCTTACTCATATTATAGATGCGAAAGTGTTCGTTTGTTTGTTTGTTACGCTTTCACGCCTTAAAGGCTCGACCGATCATCATGAAATTTAGCATGCACGTTGTCAGGGGTACAGAGCACGACATAGGGTTCTTTTTATCCCAGAATTCCCGCAGGAACTCCGGAATTGCCGCGGGTGAAACCGCAGGGAACTGCTGGTAATTAAATAGGTATAGTAGTAGTTATAATCACTGAGAAAAGTTTTTATATATATCGAATATCGAAGTTACACTCGAGTGACGCCGCAGAAAATAGCTAGCTATCATTATTAGTAGTGAATAGCAATAACCATAGGAAGGTATGCAGTTATGCATGGACATGAGCATGACATGAATTCAAAATATTTTCAAGCAGTTTACTAGCAGGTATGTGGCCAACATAAGTGTACGATAACCATACGTCTAGGTATATTCATACGAAACAATAGTACAATTGGCAAAAGAATTTGTTTACCTACGACTTACAATTACAATAGACTAGCTGACCCCCGCGATTTCACCTGCGGTAATTTCGAGGTTCCCGCGGGAATTCCGGGTTGCAACAGAGCCTATGTTACTCAGGCATAATGTAACAATCTAATGATGAAATCATTTTTGAAATCGATCCAGTATTTTTTTATTTTAGGAACATGTGTATACCTACATGGTGTATACTTTCAACCCTGTTAATATTTGCAGATTATTTTACCACATCTTATATGTATATTTAGGAACACCGTAACACTATAATATACCTACAAACTCCACGCACTGTGACGAGGTTTAAGTACGTGATACGTCCACTTATATCGCATTTTGCAAAAAAAAAGATCTACCAACAAAAACATACAAGTTCATATACTGCACTTTTGACATACTTAGTTGAAAAACTAATAACAAGCTCGCGTAACTACGTATATGCCACAGTAAACTTTAACCACTTACGAAGTAAAAGTATGAGCTATCAAAACTAACGTAATTTTAAGTTCGAGTCGAAACTTTCTCTTGAAACATATGTAGATAGGTATGTATACTTCGTGCAATGTGTACATAATGTCAAGTTATGCTGTAGACTTTGTTGTAGAGCCAATGTTGCCAGAAAACTTTGTGGACCTATGAAATTCTCCGCTTAAATATTAAAGATACCTCTGTCTTCGTTTATTACGCCTGCGTCTCAACGTACCGAAAAATGTAACCTTATCTTTCTTATATATTTATACTTCTGTTGTCAGTGTTGTGACGTAGGTCGTAGACAATTTTCACGGTGTATGAAAAAAAAACTAAGTAGGATTTGCGAGACCGCGCCAACGTTCCTTTGGTCCGGTTTGATAATTTAGTTTTGTTTAAAATATTAAACAAGATGTTTCAAATTTTCTTTGGTACCTATATATAATATTATGTTCGTATATTAAATTCGTTGTTAATCTTTATAATTCGCTATTTTTCTTTCTTGTTTATTTTTTCTTTCTAAACTAACCTAACGGTTAGCGACTGAAAACCAATTTGCTCCATCATACCTTTGACCTTAAATGTGATGGTTAAAATTTATTTATTTATTTAAAGAACTTTATTGTATATTTACGTACAAAAGGCGGACTTAATGCCTAAGTTGGCTAGGAGATAGTTTAGTGGCATGACATAGAACCGGAAAATTCAAATCTTTTTATTTTACGGAATTTCGTTCTCTGTGACCATAATTATACCTCAGTTACTATTTTGGACACTTTTACCGCCGCACTCAGAGTCGACTTTAATGATTACTTAGTTAAGTATAGATTTTAAAACAAAATTGCCGCAATCAGAGACGTTCAGTAAATTTATGTTAATTGGCATTTAATGAGATTTAACTTAATTAGTTAAATGCCAATTAACATTAATTTAATTAACTTGCGGCAGTTTTGTTTTAAAAATCTATACTTAACTAAGTAATCATTAAAGTCGACTCTGAGTGCGGCGGTTAGTCACTATAGGTACCTATTAAAAAAAATGATACCTACATTTTAACCCACGATTTTCACCGTTTCAAACATTTGCCGTTTAAATTTACATATAAAAGGTGATGTAAATAAACGGCGCTCCATTCTAAGCTTGCTTGTGAATAACATACTCATTGTCGTTGGTACCTACTCGAAGAATTTTTATATGAGCGGTGATATCATCGCGTCGCACATGTTCGATCCAACCCTGGAATGGTCAATTAAAGGATAAACGAGGACTAGACTGCAAAAGTCAGATTCATAAAGACCAATTGGCCTAAATTCTGGCCCGCCGAGTCATCTCGGAATGGCTCCGGAATTATTTATTTTATCCTGTCGTTCATATCATTCGGGGAAGTGAATTCGTTTGTCGTGGAACTATAAATTTTTCCTCGAGCACCTTTTGTTTTGTTGTAGTACCTATACTTGTATGAGATACTAGCTGCGCCCCGCGGTTTTAGCCGAGTGAGTTTCGGAATTCACGCTGGAACTCCAAAGTAACCTAAATTACTCCTTATAACATCATCAGCTAATTAGCAGTGAAATTCCCGTCAAAATCGGTCCAACTGTTCGGGAGATTCACTCGCGTGATATTCGGAATTCTCGCAGGATCTCTTTATATCAGAACTAGGAACCTTTGTGGAAGCAGGTAGAATAACCCGCCAAAGTTTCATCGCAATCGGACCATTGGTTTAGAAACGCATAGAGGACAAACATACAAACATTGATTTTTATTTATAAAGAAGATAAGTACATTCAATTTATTATTACACGTACCTATTTACTGTACGCAGATCCGTAATTTTAGATCGCGAACTTGCTCCGAAGAATCTGTATTATTATGTAATGTTACTGAATTTTTAAACATGTTATTCTTACGTTACATTAATGTAATACGTTCTTTGTTATTTATAAAGGTACGTATACACGTAAATTCGGATATAACTGCTCGTAAATTACGTACTTTAGTTACTTACTCCAAGTTTCTTAAAACTTTTTCTCACTCTGTATTTTAATAAAAAACTTGATAAAAACTTGAAGTTTCTGTATCCCAATCTTCATTATAATCTTTCAGTATGGTTGTATCGAAATTAGTAACTAAAATAAAATAATAAAATAGTGTTACCTTTTTTGTACAAGACTGAGTTAACAGTTTTGTTCAAATTGACACATTCGCTTGTGATTACAGTAATCAATTCAAAATTAGGTACTTACTTAGTTGTTAAAAAAATATGAAGATACTTCCTTGACGTGAATTAATAAACTTTGAATACGTTGGCAATTTTGTTCGCGCTACATTCGTTGATGTCATATTATGCGTCACTTCCGTCACATTTTACTTGCGAAGAATAATTTCGAAAATGGAATGGATGTCCAAAAGAAGAATCATTTAAAAAATGGAGTACATTTCAAATAAAAATAACATTTACCAAGTTTTTTGACGGGAGTCAAAGATGGCGGTTCGGTCATTGATTTTCATGTCGTTAAAAAATGGTTAAAAATGGATTTTGTTGTGTAATAAGGTGCTGTATTGAAATAGTACATTGTTATCCTAGGGGTGAAAGTAAATCATTTAGTGTCGAGACGGGGTTTGGCGCCCGAGCGTAGCGAGGGCGCCAATAGTTCGAGGCACTAAATAAGTTACTTTCTCCCGAGGGTAACACTGTGCTTTTCATTACGAATGCAAGGAAAGTCAAAATAAAAATAGGAATTAGCTAAAGAAAAAATGAGTGAAGATCGGATAGTCGCTTGACACTTTCCCACCTATTTCTTTTTCTTTGGCCGGCTAGCTATTCAGCCAGTATTTTTTATTTACATTGTGGCGACCTAAAAAAAATATTTTCTTTAATTATTAAGTATTAATTAAAGAAAATAAAAAAATATAAATAGGAATTAGCTTAAGAAAAAGTGAGTGAATTTTATTTTAATTAATACCTACTTAAACTTTACGTTATTTCAATTTTACATCGCGCTGGCTGTATAGAAAGTTGAAACATGGTTCAATAGAAATGTGAAAATACACCTAGTTTTTTTTTAATAATTTGACAGTTGTCAGTTGAAAGCGATTCTCCCTAGGGCTGAAAAGGGCTACTTTCAACCCGCTTCTCAGGCAACTTTAGACCTACTTTCCGAGCATGAGTAATGAAAAATAATTTTCACAGTGATGGTTTTTTATGTGCTCTAGAAGATATATGACATCTCGAGCTGATTTCTTCGGTTTCCTCCAAGAGCTCCGAGAAAGTTCTTGCAAGCTATAGTACCGTGGCTTGCAATTTCAAACCGTACAACGAAGCATTTCAATAGAAAATATATGAATCTAATTAATTTTACTTGAAACTGGCTAAATGCATTATATGTGAAAGTTTATAAAAAAGAAGAAAGAAAAGAACATTTACCAAAATAAGCATTTTCTCGAGTAAATTGTTCCAAATTAAGCGAATGTCTCGGTCGTTATGAACGAAACTTTTAATTCGATCTAATACAAAAATAAAGTACAGAAACTGAACAAAAAAAGTAGTCCTCACCCCCGTTGAGTTTACAGAAACTGTACAGTCTGTTCGGAAGTTTGAAACGAAAGCTTTGTAACTCGGCAACTACGGGAGTTTAATTAAGGGACCCCCTGTATATCGTATACAGCGGTATGTCTGTATGTACGTACAAGGTGCCTAGCGAATGTATGTATTACGCCTGCGGGTTTCGGGTGGGTGATGTACACCTTTGTACACTTGTACTCTCTCATTATACATATAACACGTTAACGCGCGTATTTTGGATGCTTCAGTTTCAATAATAATGTTAATCAAGTAGTTAGGTAATGTTAATACCCTATGCTCCGTCGCGCGACTCTGTACGTAATAATACTGGTAAAATTTACTTTATTGAAGAGTCTTTACGGTTAGTTTTCGTATGATTTTAAATTTTCTCATATTATTTACCTTATTAATACACCATTAAACAATTTGTTTAATCCTATTAAATTTTACAATAAATACCTCAAGTGGCGTTTTATATCCGCTTCTTTTTTTATCTTTATCTTTAATACGATTTCCAGTTGTATGCGCGTGGATGTGCCATAGGAATCGTAAATATACCAATTATTATGTAATAAATCTGTCCGCCCAGTCACCTCTCATTAACTCCTATTAACGCGAGTGAAACCACAGGGAATAGCTAGTTAGATAATAAAGGTTGATGAGGCTTAGTTTTCGTACGAATTTCACACAAAAAATTGGCCTGCCATCATGTGGCGCCCGACAAGCCGTCGCGCGTCTGAAAAATTTCCCAATGGAATAGAGCTGGAGTGATAAATGCTGCCATCTCTTTACGATATTGATGGTAACGATATTGACCTGACATGTCAGGTGGTAACCACACATTTAACATTTCAAAGGGACCGCAGAGTAAAATGTGTAGGTATGTATAGCTGTTCCAGTAGCGTTAATTTCGGAGATCAAGGTTTCCGGGAATAAATTTACCCCATGTCCTTTTCTAGATCCTTGACAACGTGTATGCTCAATTTCATGATGATCGGTTGATCGGAAGCGTAACAAACAATCTCACATTTGCATCCTTCACTACATATTATTATGTAGTATAAAACAAAATCGCTTACCGCTGTTTGTCTGTCCCTATGTATGCTTATAGACCTTTAAAACTACGCAACCGATTTTCATGCGGTTTTCACCAATAGATAGAATGACTAATGAGGAAGTATAATATAATAAAATACTGCAAATAATATTTTAATATAATTTGTAAGGTACCTACCTTTAATTTTATATACCTAATAATAATATACTTATGAAGGTTGCAGTTATACTCTCACAGTTTCTCTTAGACAGAAAAAGATGGCACCCTCATACACGATAAACTTTTACGTATTTATTATGAGAGATACGTAGGTACCACAAAAACGGTAAAAATATTACCTATTATGCTGTATTTTTGTCAGCTAGCAACATTTGAAGTTTCTCCGCCTAATTGGGCATAACCGGTCACTCAAGCATCCTGAGTGTTTGAACAAACAGAACAAAAGTAATTTATTTCAGACTATTCATAGCTACATTTTATTCATTACAAAAACAGTCAGCCCTGAAACTACTTTGCTGTAAAAATAATAGATTTTTTCCTAACGCCAGCAATCTTCATTTGTTTTGAAGTATGGCAAGTATCGCTCAACAGCGCTTAAAGCTGATTCTCGTTTAACGGCACATTAATCTTTTCAAACATTCAATTGGCTGAAGCGCTTGTCGGTTAAATTCGCTGGCGAACAGCCAAGTGTAAGCTCTTTAACGCCCAATTTTGATGGGTCTCGACTCTCGACTAGCGAGTGAGTTTTGGTTTGTGTTGCTGGCGGTTGTTAAAGTGGGGTACACACAACACACCTACACAGTTGTTAATGAGGTTTTTCAAGTGTTAATTGTGTTATGAGATGAGATAAATATATTATGTAAGTGGCAGCGGTAGCCAGGTATCGCGGATTCAATTCCCATATCCTCTAATATAGGTATGTATAAACTTTGTGTGATGAACATAAGTAGGTGTATCCGGGTGTTAAGTATGTATCTTAAGTACAAAAAAAAACAATCCTTACTATATTACAAATGCGAAATTGAGTTTGTTTGTTTCGCTTTCACGCCAAACCGGCTCAACCGATCATCATGAAACACACAAGGGTACATAGGGTACTTTTTATCGCGGAATACCCGCGGGATCTCCGAAATTAACGCGATTGAAATCGTGGGGAACAGCTAGTCCTATTAAATAAGTATAAGTATTATATCAGTTGTCTGGTTTGGGACCAGGTGGCGCTGAATAAAAATGTCCAAGAATTACTGTGATATTATTTTTAAACGTTGTATTTATCCCTTTTTTCTTTCGTAAAGGTTGTATGCTGACATTTAGTTCCTGATGCCGTAAACCTTGGTTGAATGTCACACACAGCGTATTTGAGTTTTAAATAAAATAAAAAAAAACTGGGTTTTCCTTCAGTTTGTATAAAAATTTTGACTAATTATTTTTGACTAATTATTTTGCCTCCCAAAATCACATCCTCCAAAAATATAGTAAAAAGCATTAAGCAACCGCCTACAGTAGATGTTTGTAAATAATAAATATCATGTTTTCTAAATATGATATTTTCCTGTTATTGTTGCTAGCATATTTTTAGGCATTTTCTCCCTAATTATTATTCGTCCTATTTGAATAATTAACTCGGTTATTAGTATTAATAAATGATAATGAAATGCATAAATCTGAAGAGATGATCCAGATTAAAATTAAAAGCTACGTTGAAAATGTGGGACTTTCGGGAATCTGGCAAAGAAAATGTTAAGGCGGACACTAGTGCCAAAATAAATCGATTTGAAGAATATACGTATCTACAGTATAGCAAACACTATATTATTGATTTAATAATAATAATCCACTTCACAACACACAGATCTACTTGATCCCACACGCTATATAAGCTTGTGTCGTGGAAACCAAGCAAACGTGGTATATACTACACATATATATTATACTATAGATATATATATACACACCCAGACTGGAAAATGGAACCCTGTGTTCATCACACAAAGTCCACCCCCACCGGGAATCGAACCCGGAACCTCTTGATTAGCGGGCAGGCATGGTGACCATTGCGCCAATCGGGTCGTCGAAATGATGAATTGATGTTTCTAAAAATGGTCGTTTCTGGTGTCGAGTTCAAATGCTGTGTATATTTAATCGTTATATTATCTAATATATATAAATCACGTGTCACGTTGTTTGTCCGCGATGGACTCCGAAACTACTGAACGGATTTTGATAAAATTTTGTAACCATTCATAAAATGGTCCAACTTAAAAGATAGGATAGTTTTTATCTCGGAATTCCCTCGGGAACTGAAGGACATAGAGTACTTTTTTCCCGCAACCTCCGCGGGAACTCCGAAATTACCGCGGATGAAATCGCGGGGGACAGCTAGTTGTAGGTATATCAAAATTAATTGCTGTTCGTTATAGTCTCGCTAAAACTCGAGAATGGCTGGACCGATTTGGTTAATTTTGATCTTGAAAGATTTGTGGAAGTACAGAGAAGGTTTAAACGGTGAGAAGATGGGAGTTCCTGCGGGAATTCCAAAACTCACGCAGGTGAAACCGCGGGGTACAGCTAGATGATCATTAAAATCTAGTATCGACTCTATTTTACGTACATATTCTACTTTCCCTTAAGGGGAATATGATTTTTTTATATCGAGTGTCACTTCTGGCATTTTCAGGAACAATTTCCAAAAACTATGCCGGCCTAAATTTTTAGTTTTTGATACCTACCATGGAATTAAAATGTTAAATTTAAAACACACTGGTATTTATTTATTTTCGTAAAAATTTATATATTAACCTACCTTTTACTGTAACTTCACTGTGCCATTAAACGTAAGACACTAAAACCAGATCCATTAAAACCTTAAACCCCCGAAATTCTAACGCGTCCAAATGAGAAATGTTTACTGCTTTCTCATTTCGGATCGCTTTTTTAACCCTTCCAATGCTCCACGTTTGGTGCAATTTGGATCGTACAAATGTTCTTTTTACAGGTCTGTAAATATTTAAGTACTGGCTTTTTGTCCACGCTGTTGAATGTTTTTTCCAATCTCAAGTCATTTGGGGATTAATTGTGACCGGTATTAGTGTCCGAGATTTCTTTTTACGAGAAAGAGCTAGTGCGACCAAAAAAGTTCAACAAGGCAATGTAACTCAGGAAAAATCAATCCAAACAGTTCTTTGACCAGCTTGGAATATTTATAGAATAGAATAGAATACATTTTATTGTATACTAGCTGTGCCCCGTGGTTTCACCCGCGGTAATTTCGGAGTTTCTACATTTGAAATTATGGCCGCTATGGTATGACCTCAAAATTAATTTGATTAGGATAGTTACACAAAAATTATCAGAATTTCATCCCAAGTTGATCCCTCTCTCTGTTTTAAACCTGGCGGTTGTACATAACTGAAATAACTGAGCTTTGTCGAAATATCGTCATTAAACTTACTCCAACAATAAGCTTGTTTCCGGGGTATGAAAATTGAGATTCTATTTAGTCCGTTTTGTAGATTAATAAAAAATATTGAACACGTATTTTTTCATTTTTTACGTAATCAAAAAATTACTAATAAAAAAATACGCCGTGCCACATTTTATAGAACGTGGTGACGTCACGTGACATTTCAACCAATATTTTTTATTAAACTACAAAACGGACTAAAACTAAAACTTGGTCGCCATGCCAATTGCCACTTCACAGTTTACACTTCTTCATGTTTCTAAACGCTAAAGGATTTTTCATTGAAATATGCACTAACTTACCAACGTAACGTCTCATTTTATAACAGAAAACTTTCAACATTTTTCGCTATTTTACACAAATTAACGAGGTGCGAAGTGTATTTACATTCAAACTTTCAAACTGAGCATGCACGTTGGTGCTCGTGGCTCGAAAGCTTTTATGAACTTTTTCCAACTGTCATCACAGTGCTCGGGGCGTGGGGTTGATAACGAGAAAATTAAATATGAAAACTCGGAGACATATTCTAAATTCGTGTTAGAGAAAACTGTTTCTTTTTCGAAAAGATTCTACCATGGTCGAAACCATGATAAAGGGTTTTAGGATAATATACCGTCGTTGTTGTCATTTCCGTGCAATAACGAACAAGTATTAGAAAAAAACGAAAAAAACTTGAAAAAATTTAGTCGGAAAGGTATACATGTTTATATGTATTTTCTTTACATTGTACCTTATATAAACAAAATTTTAACAAAAAATCAAAACCGACTTCAAAACACACAAAAATGCGCTTAACTAAATATATTTGAAGAGTTCTCTCGATTTCACCAAGATCCCATCATCAGATCCTGACTTCATGACAATGACTTAATGAAAATAATTTTTCAAATCGGTCCAGCCGTCTTCGATTAATCGCGTAACAAACACAAAAAAATAAAAAAACAACATACAGTCGAATTGGGAATCTCCTCCTTTTTTGGACGTCGGTTAAAAATGAAGTCTCTTCGCTCTCTGTTCTACTACTACTAAACGGATTTTTATGCGGTTTTCAACAATAGATAAAATGATTCATGAGGAAGGTATCTATCTATAGTTTATCCTGAAATTCCCGCGGGAACTCTGAAATTACCGCAGGTGAAACGTCGGGGGAGAGCTAGTAATAAACAAATGGGGTAGTTAAACTGAGTTTAAAAAGGGTAAGATAGAAGACCTATAGCTTTCGGTTTTTCTAAAAATATCGGGGCTTGTGTTAATAAATTATTCAGTCCTCAATTACCCAAATGGAAACCTGAAATATGTTTTGACAGTTAAATTGATATTTCTTGTTAACTTACGGATCATCCGTCATGTGTTTTAAAAGCTGCGTGCATTATGCGATACTCGTAGACCGTAGTCACGAGTGAAATAAATAGAAGACAATATTGTTTTGAAAGCAAACTTTATCTTTATTGAAACATGTAGGAATGTAGTCATTTTCAATTTAACGGGTCTCGATTGACTTATTATGGGGCTATTAATAAGAAATATTAGTAAGGACACACAGATAAACACGCTGACTGGAAAGACAACACTGGAAAGTGTTGTCTTGGTATAACTATATGTATAGATGCTATTCATCACAAAAAGTCCACCTCCAACCGCAATCGAACCCAGAATCTTTTGATCGGCGGAGAGGCATGGTGACCATTGCGCCAGCCCGGTCGTCAGTAAAATTGGATAAGTAAGCAATTGGCTGGGTCGTATTTTCTAACAACGCAAGCATAGTAAAAAAAGTATGTAATTTATAGACTCATTCGCGCTTTCATAAGGGCAGCGTCTGCATTTTTAAATAAGCCATGTGATTTACAGGTAATGCTGTAATTACGTCCTCGAGTCAGGTCAGGGGTCGGCCAGTGTTCGTGCCGCGATATCAGCTATTTTTGCGAAATTTTCCTAAAAAGAAAGAAAAAAAAAACGTGCCTTCAAAAAACCCACGTCAGGAACGAAGTTCTCCATGCCTTTTCTTCAACTACGATTGTAATTTGATATAATGGTTATTTGAATAATTTTTGGTAAAATTGTTGATTAACATCAGCCAAAAGACGTCCACTGCTGGACATAGGCCTTCCCCAAGGATCACCCACAACGACCGGTTCTGCGCTTTTTTTTTGTCATAGGGGGCAAACGGGCAAGTGGTACACCTGATGGTAAGTGATTACCGCCGCCCATGGACATCTGCATCACCAGAAGGCATGCAGGTGCGTTGCCAACCTGAAATGGGGATGGGAACTGGCTTTCAAGTGGGGCTGCCGGAACACAGCGTCAGGTGCTTGGCGACAGGTGACTTGAAGGTGGTAGCCAGCCAGCCGGGCACTAGAGAGCGCCCTACCACCTATGCTATGGTTTCCTTACGATGTTTTCCTTCACCGACAGCTCAAGCTCATTGTTAGGGTTTGAACCTACACCTTGCGGCGTTTAATCCGAACGCACCAACCACTGAGCTATCATCGCTGTAGAGCTATCATCGTTTACCGCGTCCAATGGCGTCCCAAAACCTTCACCAAGTCATCGGTTCACCTTGTAGCGAGCCTACTCACGCCACGTTTTCCGGTTCGTGGTCGTCACTCAAGAACTTTCTTGCTCCATCGCTCATCAGCTCTTCGAGCGATGTGTCACGCCCATTATGTGGCCTATGTCGGTAACCTTAGTTCGCCTGCAGATTTCCTCATTTCTGATTCGATCTCGTAGCAAAACTCCGAGCATAGCCCTCTCCATAGCTCTTTGGGTGACATATTATTGAGCCTTCTTATGAGGCCCATAACGAGCGACCATGTCTCCGTACCATTATTCATCATTGGCAACACACACTGGTCGAAGACTATAGTATTGGTTCACTGCGGTATTTGGGACGAAAAGATGCTTCGTAGCCTTCCGAATGCTGCTCAGCCGAGCTGGATTCGACGGTTGAACTCTTTTTTGAAGTTGGACTTCAATTGTTGGTTATTAAAACAATTTTACTAACAAGAGTGTACGGAAAAAGTTGCTGCAGGGCTTGGGAGGCAGCAGAGGTGACTGCTTCGGGGCAGAGCCCCCCTGCAGTGGGCAATCCCACGCTGTCCTACGGACAGGAACTGGGGGCGGTCCACAGACCGCGTGGATCGTCGGAACGGAGCCGATGTTACCCCTCAGGGCGGCATTCAGGCTTCGTCAGCCGGTATTAGATGGCCGATTAAAAATACAATAGCAAGTAGAGGCACAGCTTGGTAGGTATAACCTCACAAATAAGTAGTCAAAGATAGCATGGAATTGTTTCCAACTTAATCTGTCTTTGAAGTTAATAAAAAACACGACCACAAGATTATTTAGGGGGTATAAGTACGAAAGTTGGTTCATACTTATCAAATCACGGTCAAGCGTTTCAACAGGGCATTGTTGTATGTTTTGATAGGATTATTGTTTTCGCTCGGCCTTTGTCTGTTCGCTTTGTCGGCGGTTCTTTTGGGCCTGTGACGTCGGTGTTTCGCTCCAATACGCTTTCAGTTTATAATTTTAATTAATATTTATAAATATAAAATAACTTCATTTTCTCTACGTTGTATCGGTTTATACGAACGAACCTTAATAAACTTAAGATTTAGGTATTCTTAATGTCTCTTCAATAAAATACTAGTCTAGCACTAGTCTTATTATTATTAGATTGTAATTAATAAATTATAATTATTATATACATACCAGCTTTTCCCCGCGGTTTCACCCGCGTTAATTACGTAGTTCCCGCAGGAATTCCGGGATATATAAAGTATCCTATGTCCTTCTCTGTACCCCTGACAATGTGTATAAAAAATTTCATGATGATCTGTTGAGCTGTTAAAAAACGTAAAAGACAAACAGACAGACGGACAGACAGAGTTAATTTCGCATTTATAATATTAGTAGGAATAGCAGGGATTATTCTTCTTCATTAAACTTCATTATCTGACTTCAATAAAGGAGGTTATCAATATCAACTGAAACTCGTCTGAAAACAAACTGTAAACATTTCTCTTTTATTTAAAATAAAAGTAACTTGATCGCAGTATGTAGATACAGTTGGCATCAGAAATATAGAATCACTTTTCTCAGTCGGCAAATCTTATTGCAATAGTAATAAAGTTTCATAACTGAAAGAGATTTTAAATTTTATAGTATGTTTATTTGACGCTAACTGTACATCGAAACGTAACAAAACGTACTGGTTCAATGCAAAAGTCACGGTATTCTCATACCAACCAATCCAATTTGTGGTCGAACAGGTCAAATATTAGATAGCATAGCGTTGCCGTTCCTAGACTGAACTAGCTTTATTCCGCACACGCCCAGAGTGACGTCACTCTCGAAAATAAATCTAGACATATAAATAAAATTCTAATTGTCTGTTTGTAATCTCAAAATAACGGCTTCTCACTAAATGCATACGGTATATACGGTACTTACATAAAAAAAAACAATTTTTAATATTTTTCTGTCTTCTGAAACGGCTGGACCAATTATAACGGGAATTTCACTGGCAGATAGGTGATGTTATAAGGCGAATCTTGGACTACTTTTATCCCAAAAATATTCCTGTAAACACAATAATTACTCTAAAATAAGGTTTTTTTTTTTATAAATCGTATGCTAATGTAAGTTTAAATTAACTGTAGGTAATAATTGTTCTATCTTTTTTGCTTTCTTTCTAAATGTTGAATAAAGAAGTTTATTAGTTTAAGAATTCGCTTCTGTTAAAAATGAAGACTGGGCGGGTTCGAATAAAATTTTTCGTTGTTTGACAAACATGAAATCCTTCGAAAGTATTATGAAAGAATAATAATATTACGAAAAAGCAAAATGCTTTGTATTTTTTTGCCGTGCAACATTAGTTTTGAATAAGACATCTGTTTGCGAATGACTTTCGAGCACGGAGTTCTACGGTTTTATATTTTATATCAAGGTGGATTTTATTATAAATCAATATATTTATACATCCACATAAGATTGTGTCTGTTTGTAAGGCCAAAATGACAGCTTTTTAATAAATGCAATGTGAAAGAAACTGGGTATGACAGCATATACGTAAGTAATACCTAGAGACAGTTGAGAGAACCTATTACAAGTCCTTGAAGAATGCCGTGTTGCGTGACAACATTTTTGTTGGCAAACCCCTAGTCACTATAAAAGCTATTTAGATCCAATTGCCTGCCTAGGAATGTATAGTTACGACGAATTTCTAGTTTACGACTACCCTATAATATACCTATAGAAATAGAAATATATTTATTTACACACACACCACGACATAAAACAACAAAATATGTAACAATAATAAAAAAAAATAATAGAATATTAAACAAAAAAAAAACTTTCTAAACGATAAAAAAAAGAATTCTATAAAATTTAAAAGAATAAAAAATATAAAAAGTCGTGGCCTGCGTAAAATGGACCCACTCAGCATAGATGCTGTGACTCGGGGTGCGAGACACAGCGCTGGTGGCTATAGGTATTATACAGGTTCAGTTTGTTAGATTCTTACGTTGGAGAAGGGTTTGTTATTGACCTCCAGCTAGCTCCAATAATAACTAGATAGATTTTTAAACAGTTAAATAATTTATTTAATAGGTACGATAATATTTTTGCGTTATGCTAGAAAATCGCGCTTATACTGAAAAATGACGTCACGAGTCCCCCACCCTAAACTTTAATGCGCTTCATTTTCATTTATTTGAAAAAGCAAAAAATACGTGTCTATTATTTTTAATTTTCTAACTGACGGACTAATTAGAATTTTGATTTTCATACCCTGGATAATACCCAATCATTATTTAGGTAAGTATAAAATTCTCGTATTAATATTTTTTTTTTCATTTAATTTATTTTAAATGTACTAAAAATCCTATATCCCAACAAAAAATAAACAAGGTCTATAACGTGTATGTTATTCATTAGATCCGTTCTGTTGTTTTTCAATCTGAAAACTGCACGTTAAGAATATTTCAGCTCGCAACGGAAGTGACGCGCATGCAGTTAACGGAAGTACCCGTGAATGAAGTTGGCAACGAGCGCAACATGAGCGCAACGTTTGTTTATTCACGTCAAGGAAATATAACTTCTGTACACAGATCGTACTCAGCGAGTACATTCCTCAGCGGGAACCCCCTAAAAATCATCGTCCTGAGCTCACCGGAACCGCAAAATATTAAGACACAATAAGTATACGTTGAAAGGCGATAGAAAATTCTCTAAATAAATATGTTCCCAGCTGTAGGTGTGCCCAAGGAGGAAGGTGTACGTGAAAAAAGAGCCAAACAAACCGACGACAAAGTGCTTTTCCTCCCTTCCCCCATTACGACTGGTGTTCTTCCCCTCCGTATTTAGAGTGTGAACGTGACATTTTCTTTTATTTTCCAGGTAAATAACACCCCTGACGGGATCAACTTAATTATTCCGCCGGGTAAGGATTCACACGGTAATGTACATTGTTCTTGACGTTTAAATGCCATTGTGCTTTTATATTAGTACTAGCTGTTCCCCGCCGTTTTACCCGCGTCAATTTTGGTGTTCCCGCGGGAATTCCGAGATAAAAAATAGGCTATGTCCTTCTCTGTACCCCCGAAAAGGTGTATGTATGCGAAATTTCATGATGCTCAGTCGAGTAGTAAAGGCCTGAAAGCGAAACAAACAAACATACTCATTTTCGCATTTATTTAAGGATGAAAGATGTAAGGTTAAACGAAGGACGTAATAAAGGAGAATCTGAAGTAGGTCTCTAAAAAAAAAAACACGATTCATTGAAAATTTTTCGAATAATTTGAGCGCGCATGTTGCCGAGGCGCTGACGGATAGAACAGAATATGTGAAATTTAATATAAATACAAATTTTATGATGATCGCTTGAGTAGTTAATTCGTGAAAGCGTAACAAACAAATAATCCCTCTCACATTCGCACTTACAATTATTAGTTGGGATCACTGAGCAAAATCACTACGTTTTAAGAGTCGGCACTTTCATGCTAATCGCTCAAATCTATGAAAACATTTTGTGCCAACCTTAATCTACCAATGTAAGACGCGGTCAGGGGGATTTGGTTAGGTATTCCAAAGTTGGTAAGGAAGTTATTGCATGGATCCATAGTAATTTTTGCTTCAAGGCAGTGTCTATTTAGATATAGGATCTGTGAATATTTAATTCAAATTTAATTAGTCTTAGCTGTACATTTTTTTTCCTCAGACTATAATAACTAATTACATTCTGCTTTTCGTTTTTGTATCTATTACAGGAATAGCAATATATCGGATTAGTATGTGTCTATTGCGGGTTCCGGCTTATTATTCTCACATAATTAATTGCAAATTGAGTTATTACTAATATTATATTAAAACTTTAAACAGACAGCGTGCTACTGGAGAGTTTGTTGCTCAGCTCTTCTCTTCAGCCATAGCACTAGGAAGCTGTGAAGGGTGGATATTTTACGGGTGCTGT
Source organism: Zygaena filipendulae (assembly GCA_907165275.2). Lineage (NCBI taxonomy): Eukaryota > Metazoa > Arthropoda > Insecta > Lepidoptera > Zygaenidae > Zygaena > Zygaena filipendulae. The sequence continues at coordinate 12,183,914 of OU015657.1, read as the reverse complement.
CATAATAAATGTAACTTCATTGACGTCAAAAAAGCCACATTATGGGCTAAATTTGAATAAATGATTTTGACTTTTTTTGACATTCTTGAAAGGTAATAATAGTAAAACATCAAATAGTTTTCAAAAATATTCTAATTCTTTTCACTTAACTAAAACTAAGCTCAAGATACTAGTATGTACACTCACAAAATTAGGGTTGAAATGGTACGTGGAATGCATTTAAATATAGTGACAAAATATTTTTTTTTAAGAATCGATAAAATTAAAAATTCCTACATTGCCTAACCTAACAGTCCCAATACAGTGCCTTGGGGTGCACTAAGAGAAAATAAAATATTTTTGATGGCATCGATTGAGAATTTCACATTGTTGTAAATATCGTATATTTATTATATCCATATTATAATTAAGGAGACTTGGGTAAGTGGTCACCGATGGGCTGAAAACCGTTTTTGCCGGCCTTGTAAGAGACTAAATAACGCACATTATCGTTGCCGATGTATTCGAACACTCCCTGGACTTCCAGTCCTTCATCTGGAGTGCCTAGATTCTCAATACGTCCCGATTCGCTCGCGGCGATGCCATTGGAGAGGCTCACTCTGAAAAGTATGAGGAAAAATTTAAATTACGAAGATGTATAACTAATCTATAAAAAAGTGTGTGTGTCAGCTCCGACAAGGGTTGCCAGGTCGCCAAACCTAATAGCCGGACAGACCAGCCAGTTTGGCCGGACATTTGGGTGAAAAGACCGGACACCCTATATCATTGAAAATTTTGTGTCTCAGTTTACTATAACAGATACGACAAAAAAATTATGTAAAATCAAGATTTTTTTTATTATTGCCATAAATCATGTTAAATTTTAATGAAATATAAATAAAATCGAATGCCAAATCAGTCTAGTACTTAAAGTCATTAGTCAAAATTAAATTCTAAATTAACAATTTATCAATATTTTTAAATCCTTCTAAAGGCCACGCTCGGCGCTCGCTCGTTTGCCTAATGTAAAAAGACTAACAAAAGCCGGACTAGCCGGACACCGTTTATTTTGGCCGGACACGCAATCAAAAAGCATAACTATGTCCGGCTTTATCCGGACGCCTGGAAACCCTAGCTCCGACGCACGACTAGATACCCCTTACGACTTACGACTTACCCCTTAATAATTGTTATCTCTACTTGTCTGTCTTCTTTTTTATGGACTTTCGCATGCATTTAGCCAGTTTCAAGTAAAATTAATTAGATCAATGTATTTTCTATTAAAATGCTTCGTAGGTCGTTGTACGGTTTGAAATTGCAAGCTTGTTTGCTTGCTTGCTTGCTTGTTTCATACCCCGGGATATGAAAATCAATTCTTAACTCCAATAAACTCCAACAAACTCCAATAAACTCTAAACCAAAAAAACTGATTGTCTGACATATATGCTTTGCCACAGACGGGTTAGTTAAATCTATAACCTCTAAATTTGGCATAAGGATTCCATATTTTTTAATTTCTATAGCGTAGGTATGCACCAAGGAACGTTTATCCAAAATTCAACCCCTTACGAGGGTACAAATGGGGGTACAAAGTTTTTATGGATACTTTAACATGGTGATATGAAGCTGAGTTTGGAATTCATGGAACGTATATGGACGTTAGTCAAGAAAAGATTTTCATCACAGAGTTCCCTATAAACACGTAGGAACCAAGCAAACGTGGTACATCCTACATATTGTTTCTGACTAGTTTTTCCCCGCGTTTTCACCGATAATTTTGGAGTCCCTGCGGGAATTTCAGGTAAAAAGTATCCTATGTCCTTCTCTGTACCTCTGGCAACGTGTATTTAAATTTTATGGTAATCAGTTGAGCCGTTAAGGCATGGAAGTGTAACAAACAAGCACACTCATTTTCGGATTTATAATAATAGTAAGGATTATTGTTTGGACATGTCCAGACTGGAAAGTGGAACTTGGTGTTCAGCACATAAAGTCCACGCCATCCCCAGCGGGAATCAAACCCGGAACCTCTTGATTAACGGGTAAAATAATAATTATTTTCCCCGCGTGGTCATAAAAGTTTCGTATTAAAAAACCAAGGGCTCATCACACTCACTTGTAGATGTATCCGTCGGGAGTTCCAATATTCTCGTTCACATATTCGACTATCTCCGCTTGGGCGTCGGCGTTTTTCTTATCAGCGGGTGCGGCGAAGACTCCAGCAACCAACAGCGTGAGAATGATGAACTGAAAATAACGTAAAAGGTTGTTGACGAGTGAAAGCCGTACCGAAAACACGCGTGTCACGTTATTCGTTATTTCAGTCACTTTTCAGCATCTATTTTGGACCCTGAGCAGAAACTGACTTTCAAGAGAGCCATGTTTTAACTTGGGGAACAATCTAACATTGTCATTGGCGTTTCGCCATAATTGAAGAAGTAGATGAAGAGATTTTCATTATTAAGAAACATTGTCATTGGCAAATTATAATTATAGACGCCATTATTAAAAAAGAAGAAGAAGAAGAATAACGTAAAAAAGAAGCGTCAAATTGTGACAGATAGAATTACCCCCACGCCACTCGGTCATTCATCTGACCAAAGAACAGAAAATAACAGATAGAAGGGACATCAACTTAGTTTAATATGAAAAAAGATGAAAACTAGTGTCGCCGGGAAACTTTCGAACACAAAACTATAAATCACGAACTAAAACATTCATCGACGTATAGAAATGTATTAAACGCTTTATGGTTATGTTTTAGTCAGTTTTCAAAATTCACAGTTTTGGCAATATTTTGGTATAAATATACTTGGGATGGCAGCGAAAGAAGTTTCGGGCAAGTTAGAGCATTTGCTCTAACTTCCTTTGCAATGGTGTCGTCTCCAGTTAATTTAATTTATTTGCTCTATGCATCTGGCCTAGCAAACTTGAATACTTCTATGTACCTAACCGTTGACTGTTTTCTCTAACTGCCACTGACATGAATAGTACGCCTACAAAAATGGGCACACTTAAAGGTTTATAATAAAAAATAACTATTTAATCCAAAACACAAATATATGATTATTGGTTTGCGCTACCACTGATCGATTTGAAGTCGGTGACAACTGACAGGCTAAATAGGGACATACATACATACATAGTCTACGCCCACTCCCGCCACGAGCTCGTCGTGAGCAGAACAACCCAGGTTAGCCTATGCAATAGGCTACTTTGGAAACTGCGAAGCACGGCTAGTTGTATAGATAACTTTTTTTTTGTTATTATACTTAATTATTTTGTATTATGAATTTATTCATAAGATAAATATTTTTGTTCTCGATTTGACCTCACTGTGTTTGTCTAATAATAAACATGACATTTATTTTTAATTTTTTGTAAATCAACAATTTTATGAATTAAAAACATTCTAACCCACTAACATTATTGCCTCATCGATATGCAATGATCGTGAACATAAATTTAAAAATATTAATGCAATATAAAATATCTAGACATCTAGTCTAGACATATAAATAGAAATAAAATTGAAGTCTGTTTGTAATTCAAAATTAACACCTTTTCACTAAATTTAAGTATACGAAATTATTATAGGTACGGGACTTACATCAAAAACTCAATTTTTAAATTTTTTCTGTATGTCTGTTTGTTCCGGTTAATCTCTGAAACGAAATCGCTGGACCGATTTTAGCGGGATTTCCACCCGCAGATAGCTAGAGTTAGAAGGAGTAACTTAGGCTACTTTTTATTCTGTAATTCCTGCGGGAACTCCGAAATTAACTCGGGTGAAACCACGAGGAACAGCTAATTACTAAATATGACTGTAGAGATGGAGTAGTGAAAAATCCAGTGAGAATTGTCATGAAAAATTGATATTTGCTTGCCCTATTTACATTTTCTATTGCTGATTTCTCTTTAAATTAATAAACTGGAAAGATATGATGTTTCATAGCAAGTGTTGCTAGATTCACCACTGTTAGAGCTTTAATTGGAAGAAGCGGTATAATTTTGCGATAAAGAAGTTAGATAAACAAAACTCAACGTACCGAATTCATTTTTTTTATTTTTTTTATTTTGTTACTTTTCTCCGAATGAACTATTTGACCTGTTAATCCGAGTGCTGGTTTGTTGACTGACGACACTGTATCACCGGCGCAGCTTTTATACGATACAAGATCATCGTATCACTAAGTAAGGTCGCAATGGCATGACATTTGAATTTAGTTGACCATCAGAAAAGTATTTCGTTACTTAAATATGTACATATGTATGTAGGTATAATATGATTTATTGATTTCATAAGCGACGTTTCCAAATTTATTTTTTGCTTTATTATTAGTACCTGTTCCTTTTTGAAATTTTATGCTCATTAGGGCTAACCTGAACAATCGATACAATCGATTTGAGAGTTGAAAATATTATGTTTATTAATTGTTTTTGTTAGTCTACTCCTTAAATTTCAACTTGCGGAAAGTCATAGTTTTTGAGATATTAATTTTTGAAATTTTAATTAAAATACGTGAAAATAATTGGCACCCCGAACACGCCAGCGGAGCTAAGATGCGCAACACGATAAAATTTTATCGAGTCATTTTATCGATTCTCGTCGACATATATATCGTTTTGTCTACCAGTGGTAACATGGCAGCAAAAAATGTTTAACCGAATTTAGTCTTAACTCAATACCTCATTAATGCACTTTTTTGCTTGGACGTCCACAAATATTTGTCGTGTCGACAATTTTATCTTTCGTTCGATAAACATAACGTGTTGCGCATCCTAGCTCCGCAGGTTAGGTTAGGTTCGAACTGTTGACCACGAAGCCAAAGACAAAATATGGTGACATCTATGATGGTATATATATTGCAAAATGTGTCCTAACCGTAAAATTTTCAAAAATTCATATAAAAAAAAACTTGAGGAATCGCAACCCCCATCAAACTTGCCCCCCTGTCATCCCCCCCTACCCCCGCCGCCGAAATCGATTGTATACCTATATTGTACAGTCCTTCTCTCATTAAAATTATAATTCATTTGGCACGTTGAAGATAGCATTTTTGCACACAGCGGAAGTGACAAGCATCGTACCGAAGGAAGTGGCGCGAATATAAGTTGGCACGGCTTGTTCCACATCCAGTGCCTAAGTGTTGTGATAGTTTTTTTTTTTTATAAAACCACTTAACGATTTACTATATTTTTAGAACACTTACCCCGGGTACGCTCCTGTCGAACAGACTAATGATAAAACCCAAGCAGCAAGCAAACGCACGTTTCTATTGTAGGTATTTCGCGTGAGTCGTTAGTTTTGTCTCGTACGTTATAATAACTTTATTTTTTTTTTAGTCAAAAATATTAGTCACTTATTGAAGCAGCTCCTTCTCATTTGTTCATTATTTATCTTTGACAGTTAAATTGTTTGCAACTCGCAGGCGAAAACTAGTAATAATATAAAATCTATTTAAACTGTTTCTGTGATTTGTGTTCGGTATTTGTCTCAGTCAGCATCGCTCCAGTGTAGGAGTTGTACGAATGCCGAGTTCCCGAAGTGACTTTGAAACATAAGCCTCGCGCGCTCTGAAGGAGAATAATTGTGTGCGAAATGTTTATTTATTGCAGCGTCAAGGATTGGGACTTTTTGACTTATGAATAATGTTCGCCTCCACAAATATCTATTCACCGTTGCTACATTATGGTGTTAATTAATGTTTGTTTGTTACGCTTTCACACCTTAACGACTCAACCGATCATCGTGAAATTTCCGCATACACGTTATCAGGGGTATAGAGCCTTTTAGAGGGCACTTTTATCGCGGAATTCCCGCAGAATCACCGAAAATAACCGCGGGGAACAGATGGTTGTTAATAAATTATGAAATTCAATAATTGATTTTTTTATAGGTAAGTACTAAAAATAAAACCATTAATGGATAAAATTTTTTTGCAACGGAAAGTAAAAACCGACTTCAAATATTGAGCCGGCAAGTGATTTTCGTAACTTTTTAATTGCCGTGTACCATTAACCTCTAATTAGGAGAGAAATAGACAGTACGATTGACTTTAAAAATAGAATTGTGAGATCGAGAGAGACGATCTTCCACTTCATTTCCATTCGGCAAACGGTACGAAAGCTGAAATTTGCATCTTAATGTGATATAAATGAAGGCCAATTAATTATTTGAAAGCAATTCTGAATGCCGGCTGATTGCTTTATTTAAGACTCAAACACTAGACTTTACGCTAAAATAATTAAAAAATAATTGAATGTGAATTTGTGATCATTTTCCCATCAATATTCATGAAGGTATCTCAAGCTGTTTCGAAGTGTATTTTGACGATAAAACTTTAAAATACAACGCGAGTTACGCGCGTGGAATTAGTCACAAATGCAACACTTATTTATATTCGTCAAGGAATAAAAATAAGTGTTGCATTATGTATGTATAACTTGTTATGGGTGCATGACACACGTGGTTAAGTACTCGTTGCACCTTAAAAAAAACAACTACCTAATAGGGTCTGTGCGTTAAATATCTACATATTAGAAGCACACTCATTTGAATACTAATGATGATTAATTATTATCAGATAAATAAATGTTTTCTCGGACGCGCGCGAAAACAAATCCGCGACACCTGGCTCACCAGTCAGGTTTGATTACCTCTAAACCAACGGTATTTGTCTCAGTCAGCATCGCTCCAGTGTAGGAGTTGTAGGAGTTGTACGAATGCCGAGTTGTACGAGTGTATGTATGTATGTATGTATGTGAGTATCTATATCTATGTAAGTTTTTATCTAAATATATATCGTAAATGCACCGCCAAGTGAGCTCTCTGTACTACCTGAAGTTTGACTGGCAGAGAATGCCACTGTGGCATTAAGTCCGCCTTTTGTACCATGATGTGCATAAAGTTTAAATAAATAAATAAAATAAACGGTGCTATAACTTACGTACCTATATTAAAGATGGCTTAACAGGGTTTTATCCCAACCAAAGACTGCCATTCTCGGGTTTAAATCCGAGAAATGACAGGTTTTTATCGGGTTTTATCCTACTCGTAATCAGCGGGTTGATAGCCCATCTATACTTACGTATAGGTACTATTACTACATACTAGCTGTTGCCAGCGTTAGTTATGAAATTCCTGAACGACCGTACTTCATGGCCGTACCCTATGTCTTTTTCTATGCCCCTGACAACCAGTATGCGCAATTTCATGATGATCGGTTGCGTAGTTAAGCTGCAAAAGTGTAACAAACAAACAAACTCACATTAGCATTCGTAATATTGTATTAGGACTTGCTAAACCTGACCACGCTTCGCTGTGGCTTTGTCTGACATTAATAATAGGGGAGTAGTTAATTAATAAAAAGTTTGTTAAACATTTAAGCACTAAAACAATAGACGTGTGTGGACGATGTGTTAGTAAGGTGGTTTTACCGTCTGTGAGATTGCACCACTCTGCGTGCGGAGAATGCAGTTCTATTCCTATAAATTCTAAGCCTACACACTTCATAAGAGCAGCTCCTAAAAAAGGTTACAGTGAAATTTCACGTAAAACGCCACGCTCGAAAAAAAACTTCAGCTTGTCCGGCTCACTGTCGCTTCGGTATCACAAAAATAAATAACGAAAAATGTGCTTTCCCCCTCATTTTTCCGACACAAAGGTGCACCGGGCTTAAATTAAACAAGTTCTGTATGCTCACGGCAAACACGACAGTGTTTTGTGCGAAAACAGACTTTGAGTCCAGGGCGATTGAGGTGGAAATAAGGTAAAAAAACTCTTCAGCTCGCAATGAAATTTTTCGCTCCCAATATTGGCAACAGCATCAATTATGAAACCGATGTAACGTGAGTGAATAATATATTACACGTATATATAGCTCGAGTTTCAGAGTTCAGCTGTCTAACTCTATCTATGAGTATCCGTGGATAAACATAACAGTCGCTCAATAAGTTTCGAGACTAATAAGTAGAGTCACTAAAACTACTACATATACCTTGTATATAGTATATATAGTTTAGTGAGACTTTATCTATGAACTTCTTATTGTGTTTGGCTGTATGGCTCATTTTCTTTGCCTTAATATAGATACGTTAATGCACAAATTCGATTTTGTGCAAACTATATCCTGCACGAAAAAGCATAGGAAGTGAAAAATTTGTTTTATTTATTAAATAGCAAAATAAGCCGTTTCATTAAACAAACACGGAGGTACATGTAAGTCCGTTACGCTATGAGCGGTTTGTTTTATGGGAAACCACAACACGTCACAGCCAAATAGGTGCTTATTCCGAAAACAATTTGTGTACATTACCGTGGTAGCTTTTAAAAGGAATTTCCCCGTGAACGAGGGAATTATTCAATTTTAACATTTTCACGTTAAAGAAACGCGCGGATCGCTGGAAATACTTCGCCGAGCGAGCTCGGGACTTCCTTTATCCGAAATTCTTAAGTGAATGCTTCTATGAAGAGCAGACGTAGTTTGCTGAATGTTGTCATGTGTTGTCCTGTGGCGTTGCTTGCGGCGTTTTAATTCATTTTATTTTGGTAATACTTAATTGTTTGAACAGTTTACAACCCTAAACGCGTAAAACATAACATGTTATATAAAACAATTCACACAAACTAAAGTGAACGTGTGTCGTTTCATTGTTTTCAGAATTCAGTTTATTTAAACATCTGTTATCGATAGTGTTTATTAAAACTTTTTATTTCAACAAAGTATTAAAGTAAAAGTAAAGCTTATGAAATCATTCTGGAAAATTGGAAATTTAATAAACGAAATAAATCAACAGGTTTCTCCGATTAAATGTTTGGACTCATTATTAATGAATATTTATTCAGTTACTAGCTGCCCCGCGCGGTTTCACCCCCTATAATTTCGGAGATCCCGCGCAATTGCCACATACAAACTTTGCTACTCCTTTTTACCCCCTTTGGAATTGAATTTTCAAAAATCCTTTCTTAATGCACATCTACGTCTACTTTATGGTTCTAGGACCCAGCGGTTTTGACTGTGATCAATCAGTCAATCCGTTTCTGCTTACAAATGCTTGTTAATTTATTAAAGCTTATTATTATTAATTTAATTAAAATTTAAGCTTTAATAAATTATTTTTATTAATTTATTAAAGCCAATTGAACTTATAAAAAAGCTTATTGAACTTATAAAAAAGAATGCCTCGGTCGTCATCGAAACCAGCTTTTCGTAACTAATTTCGAAAGAGGATCTATCTCTCTCTGGCTGTTTAGACATACGTACACCATAGAATATAAACAAGTACCACATATTTTAATCCTGCCCTCTGTCACTTAAAACAACTTAAATAATAGATTTTGCTTCGTATTCGCAGAATGTATTCAACGGGTACGCTAACTTGCGGATTGAGCCGTGTGGAGCGGGCCATTGGAATCTCTGAGCGCGCTTCGAGAATGGAGAATAGACTCATGCAATTCTATAGGTTCATTTTGAGCTAGCACACTCTGCAGTCTAGAGACTAGACCTCACGCTTCTATTGGATGAATGAATAGTCAGTAAGGATTCGTACCGCATACTATAACTCTATTATTATCTACGTTTTTCTTCATTTTGACTCGAAATAACACAGAGAATGTTCGAAACTAAAACATTGGGTGGCTTGCACTAATAATTTAATTTTGATTAAACAAACTTCAACTCATATAAATTTCGATTAAAGTTTTATAAAAAAAAAAAAAGATTTATTTACCAGAAAATTTAAATTTCATTTCAACTAAACAGAATGTGCCAGAATTTGAGATAATATTTTAAGCTTGATTCAAGCCTAAACTTCTCGAAACCGAGGTTTATTCATGAATATTTATAAAAAATTAAAGCAAAGGGTCGATGTCCCTCGTATCTTTTAAATCTTTGCCACCCATTTTTTGTCTAGCTGTTTGTTTAATAAATAATTGAAATTCCTGCAATTTCTGCAGAGTGGTCAATACCAATTGGTTTACCAGGATCTGTCTTGAAATGTTATAATAATGGAAAACATCATCTATCTATAACCTTTCTTCAACCACTTCTGGACTTAACGCTCCTCTCCTTTTTGGTTTTTTGACTCGTCCACCTTTTCCCACCAACTTTTACGATATCGACAGTCCATCACATCGATCGCTGGTCCACGTTTCTGTATCCGGTTCGAAGTCTCCATCTAGACACTTTTTCTGCGCCAACTGTCATAATTCATTTTTGTTTTGTCCAGCCTAAATCTACTTTACAATGTTAGGTACCTACACTGGTTTAACTTCTAACCTTCGCATTTCTGTAGCAGAAGCTGATGCAAATGTCTAGCGAAACCTTCTACCCAGCCTGATACTTTCCGTCCCTTGCCTATCTATTCAACATAGAGCTGACATCTGAAAAGCAAGAAAATGAAGGACCTAATAGAGCGGCATTTATGTCATAACACTCAACAGTCAACTCCAGAATTATGTGAACTAATGAAATATCTTAATCTTGCTTAAATAAATCTTTCTTATCCTATCTTATCTTAAATATAATTGACGATAATTATTTTTCCCAAAAAAAACTCTGTACCGTCTTCTTGTTTTGTAAAATACAATAAGTTTAATTTTATTAATGAAATTTTTTGAAAAATGAAATATTAATACGTAGGTATGTTTTATTTTCTGTCTTCACTGCATAGTATAAAACAAAGTCGCTTCCCGCTGTCTGTCTGTCCCTATGTATGCTTAGATCTTTGAAACTACGCAACGGATTTTCATGTGGTTTTCACCAATAGATAGAGTGATTCATGAGGAAGTTTTATATCTATATTTAATCCTGGAATTCCCGCGGAAGCTACGAAATTACCGCGGGGGACAGCTAGTATCCGTATAAAGTACAGTTTATACTAGTGGTATCGTGGTAGATACCAATCGATACGAAATATCAGGAACTGACTCAACACTTGCGCTTATTGAAATATTAAATGTGTGTTTAACTCCGGAGCCGACTGTACAAATGGGGCGGGATTAAAAAATAATATTCCATTCATGCGAAACTCAGACAGAGTTCGGACGAACTATATATATTACCAACGAATCTAAAAATATTTTCGACCCTTATCATCACAGGGGTAAAGTTAAAAATTGCACGTAGTTCTATTGTTTTTACATTGTCTAATAGAACGTGGCTTATCGAATGTCATTTGGTACATCGAAATGCGAAAGTTGTATGAAGATTATTGGGATATGTTTAAATGAAAGTCCATAATATTTTAATAGATTCTTCTACTAAGGAAGTCTATTAATTTTACAGTGATATTGGAAAAAATGAAGGTCATTTGCCTTTTCTTCTACATATTAGGTAATATAACTAAATTATAATATTTGATAGAACGTGGTAAAAAAAAATGCGTGAGTGTCGTGGTTCAGTTGGAACTATGTTGACTAGCGTCTAGCTGTGTCCCGCGGTTTCACCCGTGTTAATTTGAAGAAAAAGCTTACTAAATTCTATCAGTTGTCTGTCTATTGGCGATAATCTCCGAATCTACTAAACGGATTGTCATGCGGTTTTCACTAGTAGATCAAGCTTAGCCTGGAGCAACACAATTATAGGCTATGTTTCATTTAAATCGGATGTTGGGAAAAAAGTTGTAGGTATATAAAAACGTTTAACGCGGATGAAACCGCGGGGCACAGCTAGTCTATAGGCACATATATTATGAAGAGGAAAGATTTTATATTTTGGTTTGTTTGTTACGATTTAACTCAAAACCTACTGGACCAATTTCAAAAAATTTTTTAACCATTAGAACACTAACCCTGAATTGCAAAATATCGCAATAATCTCCCGAATCTACTGAAGCTTAAGCCTGGAGGAACATATAGGCTTTGTACACATAAAAAAAAACCGTCACTGTGAAAATTATTGTCCAATACAGCACCACAACAAAATCCATTCTTAACTATACATATTTTTTATCGACATGAAAGTAAATAACCGAACCGCCATCTTTGATTCCCGCCAAAAAAACTCTTTTCTAGATATACAATCAGATTTCAAATCCCTATATTATGTGGCCCTACCAGAAGGGGTGAACTGACACTCTATCTTTGGAGCGAGGGGTTCTGCGAGTGTTCCGGGGATTACGATATCCGAACCCGATTTGTGTGCCTGTTTTTGAAAATATGTTATGGAGGAATCCATCCCTCCCTGTGATATACTGAAGTGTGTATTTTATAAATGTACGACCCTCCGCTACATTCTATACAGGCATTGATTTGTTATTCTGAAAAAAAAAAAGACCAAGTGCGAGTTGGACTCTCGCATGAAGAGTTTCGTACCATTATCTATAAAAACGGCAAAAAAAAAATCACGTTTGTTGTATGGGAGCTCTATTTATTCTTTTTTTTAGTATTTGTTGTTATAGCGCCAACAGAAATAGGTAAATCATCTTTGAAAATTGCAACTGTCTATCACGGTTCATGAGATACACAGCCTGGTGACAGACGGACAGACAGACAGACAGACGGACGGACAGACAGACAGACAGACGGACGGACGGCGGAGTCTTAGAAATTGGGTCTCGTTTTATCCATTGCGTATGGAACTCTAAAAACGTATATGGGAGGAAAGTTAGCTACCTCAACCGCTGTTACCGAAGGAAAACGTTCGAGACTCGGAGTTGTTTTAATGATTACTAAATTTTAAGATACAAAATTGCCGCACTCAGAGACGTTCCTTAAATTAATGTTAATTGGCATTTTTAATTAACATCTCTGATTGCGGCAGTTTAGTTTTTAAAACCTTTACTTAAAATTAAGTAATCATTAAAACCACTCTGAGTGCGGCCGTTAATGCTACTTTTCTTTCAGACGCTGAATGAAGCAAGTTTTACTGATCACATTCTAAAACATTATTCTGAGCAATATTATGTACCTACGTGTCTCATTGCTTTTAAGCGTCACTTAATTTAACTTAGTATTTATTAAAAAATTTAATAAATACTTAACAATAGTATAAGATATAGGAAAGAGTTTTTCGTTTTAGGAAAACAGAGAACCGGGCTTCACCCAGTACTATTTTAATAAAGCGAAGCTGCAATACTTGCACAAAGACAGGAGGGAATTTAAAAAACTCCACTGAAACTGAAGAATTTGTAGCAAATACATACCTACTTACTTATTTCAATTTTTAAGACTGTTGTATACCGCAAAAGCGGACCGATCATAGCGTGTAAAGTTGACCTGAGTTAGATGATAAAATAGATATTTTTAATTTGTATGTACTCGCATGTGTTATTTGGATTAGTTATTCATTTGATACATGGAAACTCTATTATAATCAATTTCATAAAACACAATCGTCTCCCCGAATTCCTTTAACATTCTTAGCTTTCTAGACCACGTAACAAACTTGCCAATGTCTAGCAAACACTAGATATGATGTAGGTACGCGTTTTTCTTGTATAGCTGCCAATACAGTTTATTGTGTCTGTACTTAGTAGGGCGCGGACGTCAAGCAAACACCGAGATCGTATACAGACTGCTTTATTGATAATCAATTAGCGAGGCGATGCCTCGAGCGCTTGCATGTGCATACGTATAGCATAGTAGCCATACACAACACAGTTATGTCCTTTTGATTTCGTTTCGCTACCACTGGAATGTGAACCCAAAATGTGTTTTTTCTTGCGGCTACGTGTATTCACAGTGCTCTGCAGTGAGTGAACAAGATTGAATCCAGTTAATACTCGTGTTACTCGCTCGTCGATGTTCTTTCGTTATTTGAGGAAAGTGAATTGAATGAAGAGACCGCACTACAAACTGTGTCGAAACTCGAAACCATAAAAAACTATGAAATAGAAAGAGATAAAAATACCGTCGATGACTTTGATTGAATTTTAAATATGTAATTACATTTAGATTCGAATATAGCTCACTAAAATACTACGCTAAGCGATATTCGGAAAATATACAACGTGTTAATAATGAATTGACTGAAAACTAGAAAGTAGTTTGTTTAGAATCGACCGCACCATGTTTTAACATATGTTATATTTTTTGATTTTTACTAGCCCATGTCTAAATTATTTATAATACAATATTTAGCGCGTACGCCGCCCGAAGAAAAAAAATCGAATCGGTATACCCGTAGGCGCGGGCGTAGCGCTTGAAATTTCGTAGATAGGTCACCTCCAAACTAATGTTGAAGTACTTTTAGACTATTATTTTTTTTCGATATAATTTATATTTTAATCATATTATCATATTATTGTTTATTTTTTTAAATGGGGTGTATCAGGTTTTTCGTCAATTCCCTACCTATCGCACAGAGAAATTTTCCTCTTTACTATATGTATAAATTAAGTAGGTACTCGTAACTATACCTACTAAATATCTTCATATCAGTTATTACATCCCACATACAATATTACAAATACCTAGGTAGCTGTTCCCCGCGGTTTCACCCGCGAAAGTTTCGGAGATCCCGCAGGAATTCCGGGATACGAAGTATCCTATGTCCTTTTCTGTACCCTTGACAATGTGGAAAATATCATGAAATTTCACAATAGTTAATTGCGGAGTTCTCGCGGGAATTCTGGGATAAAAAATGCCCTAAAAAAATTTCATGATGATCGGTTGAGCCGTTAAGGCGGAAAGCGTAACAGACAGACAGACAGAGTTACTTTCGCATTTATAATATTAGTAGGGATTTACAAAATTTACCTCTGTATAATATTAGTTTAGTTAAAGTTGGTTAGCTAAAGCAAGTATACGGGTTCTAAAAGTGAGTTAAGCACTCTGTGAATAAGGATGCTGACAGCTTTTGAAAATCAAAATTGTAATTAGTCCGTCAGTTAGAAAAATAATTATAATGGACACGTATTTTTTTCATTTTCAAATTAATGAAAATATACATAGATATAGCGCATTAAAGTTTAGGGTGGGGGTTCGTGACGTCATTAACCGCTATAAGCCCCCATACAAACTGCACCGGATGGTGACGTCATGCGAAATTTCAACTCAATGTATATATATCATATTTGATTACGTTAAAAAAGAAAAAATACGTGTCCGATATTTTTTATTAATCTACAAACCGGACTAAAAAAAATAGTCAGCTAGCCCATTGTATTATTATTCAGAAGAAGAAATTGTGCCTCTAATAAAACATTGCTGCCTTAATTTAATAACTTCTTTGATGGCTGAAATTAAAAATAAATATTTGTTTACCATTTTTTCTCCACTTATCTCAGCAGCTCTGCCTCCCCTTCGCGTTGCCATGGTGATTATCAGGTGGAATACGAATATTTGAAAATATATTTTTTGGTCGAGATAAGGAAAAAAACTCTCTCAGATTTTAAATGTATATTCATGGTAGGTACAGGATTATTATTAATATTATAGTATTTATTTGTTCGCTCAAAAGTTGAAATCTGGATTTCAAGGAATAAAATTTATTCAATAACGATGTAAAGATCTGGGGGCACGGCAGTGCCCCCGCCAAGTCGAGCAACAAAAGCGGCACGGCCGTACTATCCTTTTCTCGAAGCAATTCAGGCCATTTTCGACCCCCTATAACTTCGTTGTGGATAAAACTAGAAGCCTGAATTTTTAGTAAACAAGCAGGTATTGTATAAAGACGGTATAATTTAAATTTCATTCGATTTGAACCAGTAGTTTAGGAATTATAACTAGTCAAAGTTTCTTAATTTTGTAGGTCACTCACTCACTCACTCACTCACTCACTCACTGACCGATCATCAAAATTCTAAGGCACTTCTAGCAGACATAGAAGTTTGAAATTTAGAACACAATTAGTGTTTATTGTATAAATCAAGGAAAAATTAAAATATTTAGCAATTTCGGTCCAGTTTTCTAGATACACTAACTGCATAAATAACTTTGTAATCCGATATAAATGTATGGAATTACAAAGTTATATATGCAGTTATATGTACCAACTGCACAAATAACTTTGTAATCCCATATAAATATATGAGACTAGCTGTTCCCCGCGGTTTCACCCGCGTTAATTTCGGAGATCCCGCGGGAATTCAGAGATGCAAAGTAGTTAGTACCCTATATCCCTAGGTTTTCTTTACCCCTGACAACGTGCATGCAAAATTTCATGAGATTTCACCAGCGTTAATTTCGGAGATCCTTCGGGAATTCCGAGATAAAATTACCCTAATCTGAATGCTCCAACGATTTTCATGAAATTTTGTATACAGGGGATTTCGGGGGCCATAAATCGATCTAGCTAGGATTCATTTCTGGAATTCCCGCGCGAACTCTGATATCAACGCGGGTGAATTAATTATTGCATACTACACGTTGTCAAGGGTACAGGAAAGGTCATAGGGTAGTACTTTTATCTCAGAATACCCGCGGGATCTCCGAAATTAACGTGGGTTAAACCGCGGGGAACAGCTATTTAAGCCGTTGCCCAGATATTTATAAATAATAATAATAAGTGTAGCTATAGTTACCTACCTAGATATAAAGTATAGATACATAGTTACCTAGACATAATTATGTTCAAAGGTACAATGGTCAACGGAATGAAAAAGCAAGAATGGGGCATGTGTTTATTATAAAGTTGTACCAAAATCTTTCAAGTTATTAAAGTAGACTAAATTGCTCAAAGGAGGAAGACCATTTACAAAAAGAAATGAGATCCCATCAAAAACAAACTTGTAAAAAAGTCCAAGTCTCGCAACTCACTTCTTCTACAGTAAAAAGTTGTGAGATCAATGTAATACCAAGTCGGTTAATTTATTCAGTGCCTACTTAAGGGTCCTTCTGTCTAAAGTTATCATGTTATAAGCTAATCTAATAACATTTTATAGTGACCATATCAAATTTAAAAACCTTTTATGTTTTAAATAGATTGATTGGCTTGGCGATCACGTGAAAAGACAATGTATCTCACAAGTAATACATATTATAATTAAATTAGATTGTTTAGAACCATAATTATGTATTACATGTGAGATATATTGTGTTTTCACGTGATCGCCAAGCCAATCAATCTATTTAAAACATAAAAGGTTTTTAAATTTGATATGGTCACTATAAAATGTTATTAGATTAGCTTATAACATGATAACTTTAGACAGAAGGACCCTTAAGTAGGCACTGAATAAATTAACCGACTTGGTATTACATTGATCTCACAACTTTTTACTGTAGAAGAAGTGAGTTGCGAGACTTGGACTTTTTTACAAGTTTGTTTTTGATGGGATACTTAATTACTTAGGCACTTTTGAAAGTGGAATAAAAAAAAAAACAGAAGATCAAATCCTCATCGAAGCGACGATTAAGCATCGGATTATTTATTAGCGTTCACACAAATAGCTTCGGGGCTCATTTACGCAAAATAAAATCATAAGCGGGTATTTCCTATTCGGAATGGCCTCTTGTGACAAGCAAACAAACAGGCACAAACACAAACAGTGGCTGATGCGACCCGCCTCTACCCCGCTACGAATTGATAAAAACTACGTAATTTTTTGTTCTCTAAATCCTTAAGTTTATTTGTTTCTTTGTTTTTTACGCTTTCACGCATTAACCACTCTGCCGATGATCATGAAATACATACACGTTGTCAGCGGTACAGAAAAGAATTCTTCGATTGCAAGGATAAAAGTGGGTATTCGTACTATAGATTAACTGTTCCCGCGGTAATTTTGGAGTTCCCGTAGGAAATCCGGGGTAGAAGTACCCTGTGTCACTCAGGATCACTTTTGCTTCCGTTCAGTAGATCCAGAGATTCCGTTCTGTTCAGAAGAGTGGGAATTTCGGGATAAAAAAACCCTATGACACTCAGGAACACTATTGCATTCTATTGGTAAATGAATTTTCAAAATAGAATAGAATAGAATAGAAAAAAGTTTATTTGATACCATAAAGATAAAATAAGTACAAGCGTGAGGCTTAAACTAGAACAGTTGGTACCAAAATGGCTACCACTCAGCATTATGCCGGTAAAATCGGTTCAGTAGATAGATACTTGTCATCAAACTTTCGTTATAGAAACTTGTATATTATGCATAAGATAAAAAAAAAACATACATACAGCCGAATGCAGAACCTCCTCCTTTTTGTAAGTCGGTTAAAAATTAATATAATCACTGCGATCTTTTATGCATAAGTTACAAAAATAAATTAGTTGCAATAATACATACATGAACTTTAAACTTGCTTCATATTAAAATCAATAGGAAAATAATATTACAAACACAAACCTAGATACAAAACATCTAAGCTCGCCGGTAGGTATGTCTGTCTGTCTGTCTGTTCATGATAAACTTGTAAACTAATGAACGAAGTTTTATGCGTATTTCACCAATGATAGAATGATGGAGAGGAAGGTTTACACGTAGCTTTTATCCTGGAATTCCAGTAGGTAATCTATATCAATTATTATTTTTCTAAATCACTTCCTGTAATACCTAATTATGCCCGCAAATTATGAGCCTTTTTGGTCCTAAGAAGTCCTTAGTAGCCAAGAAGTAAGAATGAATAATTTCTAAATTGAATAAGTAAATAAACAATAACTAGTATGTTCGACCGAATAATTTAAAAGATCGAATACATAGTAGGTATTATCATATTTAAAATAAAATACAAATGGCTACTGTACAAAATTATAGATTTCAGTCAGTCATGTACGTTACTTAATAAAAATATTAGACACGTATTTTTTTCTTTTTTTTACCTAATCAAAAACTAATGGCGATAAGTAAATTGTGTCAAAATGTCCTGGTAGGTACGTTACTTAGTTATGACGTCACGAGCCCTCTTCTAAAATTTAATGCGCTTTATCAAAGTAATTTTTCTCTATTAGGCATTTTTGTTTAAAGGTCTCAATATAATTTTGATGTTCATACCAGACTCACACCTATTCTTTGATATTTTTTTTGTAGCGTAATCGGCTTTTTAATGTCATTGCCATGGAAATAAGAATATACGTATCTCTATGGTCCCTATGCGTTTCAGCGCGGATTGGTGAACTTTACACATGCTTTCGAATTGTTTCCCGATACCTAAATGTGCAGCTTTGCTCACGTTGTTTTCTACCCCATAGAGGTAAGAATAATTCCGTGTTCTACCCCTACAATGGTGACAACACGGGTGTGACCGCATGGGGAGGGGGAAAAGCTAGTACGTATGAGAGAAAATAGTGAATTTCGCTTATCGAGTTGCTGTACCTACGTCGTTGTCTTTCATTATTCATCCATCCACCAAAACTCATTAAAGTATGTAAATAATGTTTACTCCTTCCACTAAGTTGATGATACAAAGGCGAGCTTAATCGAGCTTTTAAAGCTGTCACATACGCTGTCTAAACTTTGTCACTTACGGAGCGAAATTTACGTAAAAATATTCTAGACAAAGCAACTTTATTATAAGTAGGTATACGCTCCACTCAAAACAATTTGCAAACCAAAACATCTGGTGAAATATAGAGTAGCTAATGCGAAATTTTCTTGCAAAAGCTATTAAATATTGAACACTAGCTGTGCCCCGCGGCTTCACCTGCGTTAATTTCGGAGACAAAAGTACCCTATGTCCTTTTCTGTCCCTCTGACAACGTGTAGTAATAATAGTAGTATGCAATAATTAATTCAATTTTACCCACGTTAATTTAAGAGTTCCCGCGGGAATTCCGAAATAAAAAGTACCCAATGTGTTATTCTGATAAACAGGCTATTAAGCTATATTATTGTAAAGTATTCATGGATATTTGAACCAAGGAAGTGAAAAATTTTATGGAAGTAGGTACATATTTTCAATTTTAATTAGAAACACCAAGTACATTCTATCAGGGTTTTTGGATAATTTAACATGGATGTTAACGCGGGACGAAGAGCTAGTAGGTAAATACAAACTGTTTTGTACAAAGCTCAGTAAATTCGGCATTGATTACAAAAGAAACTTTGCAATACTCTTGTTACTAAGTTTGTCTGTGCTCTAATTGTTTTAAATGGGGCGTGTTAAAGGTTTGTGTTCCCTCAATCTGTTCTTCGCAATATATAACTAGCTGTTCCCGCGGTTTCACCCGCGATAACTTCGGAGTTCCCGCGGGAATTCCGGGATGAAAAGTACCCTACAACGGATCTGCAAAATTACATTAAAATCGGAAAGGCGTGAAAACGTAACAAAGAAACAATGGGGAACAATTCTCCTTTTCTTTCTTTCTTTCTATTTTCGCATTTATAATATGTTTGAAGGATACGCGATAGAGATAGATATAAATGTGACTAAACGAGAGTGAATTATGCCACTGACTGTACCTGCTCATTATGCGCCCCCAAATCTAACATCAAAGTGTTACCATCTAACCAGTAACACGAAAACAGCGAACTTATACCAAAATTATACATTAAATTTGAATAATTATTTCATTTATTAACATAAATTCCAGTTCTTTACAGTTTATATAGAAAACTAGCTGTCCCCCGCGATTTCATCCGCGGTAATTTCGGAGTTCCCGCGGAGATTGCGGGAAAAAAGTACTCTATGTTCTTCAGTTCCCGAGGGAATTCCGGGATAAAAACTATCCTATCTTTTAAGTTGGACCATATTATAAATGTTTGCAAAATTTTATCAATATCCGTTCAGTAGTTTCGGAGTCCATCGCGGACAAACAACGTGACACGTGATTTATATAAATATTAGATAATAAATATAAAAAAAAAAAAACTTAATCTATAGTAAGTCACAAGCAGCGGGGAAAATTTCAACTTTTTTTTAATTACTTAAGTAGGTAAATTGAAAGAATAAACAATTTATACTAAAAATAACAATGTAGTAACCTATACCTACTGAAAAAAAAATTAATATAGTAAACCACCGGCAGTAGATCGAAACTTAAATTGTATTATTATTACATTTGACTTTTGGAAAATATGAATTCAAAAGGACTATAAAATATAGATGTATGAAAAGTGAAAACTGAAAGTTTGAAATACAAGTTTTTGTAGCTACGTACAACAACAACTTTTGAATACCTACTGGATATTTTGTTCCTAAGTCTCTATACATAGATGATTATTAGCCAGATAATTAGATACCTACGTACAAATAACAGCTTCTGTTAAAGTTATGTACCGTGATGTTAAGCGGCATCAAACAAAGGACGGGATCTGGGCAGGTAATGGACGAGTTGTCTGCTTAATCCCCCAGTTATTTACTAGAATTCCTCACAGACGGATCGTTGCGTACTCTACTGAACAGGGTTGCCAAATGTAGCCGCCCGAAACCAAACAACACTGCAGATTTGCTTAGCGAAAACCTAGCTATTGTCCGCGTTTTCGACCGCTTGTATTACGAGATTGCCTTACAATACCATAGTATAATCATCCTTCTAAATGTCTCTCTAAACTAGGCATAGCAACAACATTTTTAATTTTCAAAGATGTGCACACAAACGTGTTGGTGTCGCCTCGAGAATTGACATTTTATTACTAAACTAGCTGGCCCGCGCGGTTTCACCCGCGATAATTTCGGAGTTCCCATGGGAATTCCGGATTAAATTATAGCCTATGTTACTCAGAGATAATGTAGCTTTCTAATGGTAAACAAACAAACAAAAAATCAAATCTTTCCTCTTTATAATATTGGTATAGACGAACACACATAATATTTACTTCAAAGGAGTAAACAGAGATACGTAAAAAATCTGTTTAGATAATTTACTCATTATCAGCTCGGGAGCAACTCATTTTGGAAGCAGAAGTTTGTGGCAACCCTAGCCACATCAGACGGCCTCGGGGGGTTCAGGCCGTTGCGATGGCGACGATTCGGGGTGACTTAGGTTAGGGTTAGAACTCGACGCCTCTCAGATTACGAATGAAGTGTTTAGCTGCGTTTGGCAGTCCGATCGTTCGTTCGTTCGTTCGAACGAGAAGACTGTGTTGAGTAAGGTACCCATCCCGACTGTAAAGTTCTCGCCTCTTATTCAAGGCATTCGATCCCTCATCGCCGGCTTTTTCTGATATGTGCAAGAACAATCACATTTACACTATAAAAAATGGACTTGTCTTCGTTTTCAGTGGGCGGGGGATTCGATCACAACTCTTGCTAGGTTTTCCTCATGTTATGTAAGAACAATCTCATTTACTGTAAAAAAATGGACGACTGGAAATAATATGTTGCTACACATACAGGAATAGCCGAGCAACTAGCAAGTTTTTTTTGAAGAAGTTAACAAAAATCGTTGCTAAAATTACACAAATCAAAATTATTAAAACATTTTGGTAACATAGACTCGGTAAGTTTGTAAAACAATAGTTTAGTTGTACAGGTTTGCTAGCTAAGACCTTCATTTAGAAAAATCGCTTTCTCTTAGTATTTACCTAGATTTAGCAACACTTTCTTCTTTATCATTAACAATGGGTTAATTGGGAGTTTTAAATAACTCTTGGTTGTATGTAGATTGTAGATAGTAAAAGAGTAATTTTCAACCAAATCAAATTGGTACTTGTGTAACACTTCGTTTTTCAGATTAATAGTTTTTTTACTCATTTGAACTTTGGAGTGATCCTCTTAAATTTTTTCTTAAATTTCATCTTTGGACGTAACTTCTCTCTCTTGGAGTTCAGGTTTGGTGAACTTCGGAATACTCTTAGGAATTCTTTATTCCGAGATAAAAAATAAATTTTAATACTAAACAATACTGTAGCAATTGAGTTTTTTTTTTGAATCGATTCCGCAGTTCCAGAAACTAGCCTCCTACAAAGAGACTTACCTAATATTATAAAAGTATAGATGTACTACAGATTGGCTTTTAAATGTGTAGTTTGGTATTCCAGACATGCAAGCAAACAACATACCACAATATCCGGCGCGTAGGACCAAATTTATGTTGGGCGTTTGTTTTCAACCAAAGGAAATTACTGACGTAGGCGGGGGTACATATTGCTCGGCATTTATGTGTTATTCAGGTACCCTAATGAGTGTATTCTACCCACGTTATAGCTGAATAATTATTTTACTAATTAATTTCTGTACGTCTGTGGGTGCTCAAGATGTAATTAATACAATAATAGGTGGAAGCGAGCCTTTATTTAAAATTTGACCTTATTAACGCGTAAAAAAGACTAATATTACAAAGAGGAAAGATTTGATGTTTGTCTTTTTTTTGTTACGATTTAACTCAAAAACTACTGGACTGATTTCAAAAATTCTTTCACCATTAGAATGCTACATTATTCCTGAGTACATAGGCCATATTGTAATCCGGAATTTCAGCGGAAACTCCGAAATTACCGCGGCTGAAATCACGGGGAACAGCTATAATTAATATTTTCGCTATCGTTCCTATTGCTAACTCTGAAACGAATAATTTTTAGTGTGCACTTTGAAGTAAAGCTGTAGTAGTGTTGGGTTAAACTTGCGTTGCACTAACGAAGGACTATGTAACTTAGACCACAGAGTTAACATTATTAATTAATATAATAGATGACTTCGATGCGTCCCAGACGGTGGAGTTAGGGAAAGTTTCGCAGTTCGAACTATAAATTGATGTGTAATGTGAAATTCTATGAATTCAGTTGAGCATATTGTACAGTATTGTGCAGGTAGGAGACTTTGCTCTTAAGTTCTATTTGGTTTTTTAAGTTAAATATTTCTGTAGCAACAGTGATGCTATTGAGGATGTAATTTTATTTCATGTTATGAGTAATAATAGAAGGCTGTCTGGATTTATTTGTTCATTAATCGATAAGAGTGCATATTATCTATGACATTTGTCTACTAGTTACTCTGTACTAATCTGTGGTCAGACTGAATAAAGTGAAAGCGTTTTTGTGCATAGAAAATCTCAATTTTATTTGTAAAATCCTAAACCTTAACAGATGCCTTAAAAATGGAAATCAATTATTGACTGATCGCGTTGAAATATTTCTTGAAACTTACCTCTGCAGCGCAATTATGTAACTTTTGCTATCATATTTCAGTTTCAATCAGAAAAATAGCGATTTGTGATGAATTAATTAAGTTTAGGCAGCTTCAACTTTTGAAGTAAGTACTTATGTTTATTTTGGTGCATATTGTGATCGCGAAACCAACATGTTTTCAATTGCAACCGAAAATTGATAGAACATCATAGCCCCTAGTTATAGTTATGTTTGTTTCAACTTGTATCACACAAAAACTGCATTTTAATTTCGGTTATGAGGTAATGCCAATAATGTAGATATTTCGTAACTTTTATAAATAAAAAACAGCATGCCAACTGAATGAAGAAAAGAAAACTAACCAACTTTTTCATCTACACTTATACTAATTAAGAAATTATGAAAAGAGCAAAGGTTTGTTCGTTTGTCCGGAACTACCAAACTGATATTCAAGTGTAGTTCACCGTAGGAAGCTACAATGTCTCTGATTACCGTAAATTATTTTTAACTAAAACAGAGAGTTTACGAAGCTCCGATATCTATTCTGGTGGACTCGCGGGGAATAACTATTTGGTACTACGAATGTATACTTAGATCCTGAAGAAATTCTAAATTCGCGAGGGGAACAGCTTGTAGTATGGCGATGACAGCTATATTAATGCGTTCGGATTACACGCTGCAAGATGTAGGTTCAAAAACCACAATGGTCTTGAGCTGTCGGTGAAGTAAAACATCACGAGGAAACTAAAGCATGGTGGTAGGGCACTTTCCAGTGCCCGGCTGCAATGGCTAGTCACTACTTGCAAGTTAAAAATCTGTCGCCAACCAAGTAACGGTGTGTTCCGGCAGCCTGATTTGAAAGCCTATTTCCATTCCAAGCTAGATGTGCTTACAATCTTCGACTATACTATCAGGTCAAACGCCTAACCTGCTAACCATTAAAAAAGTGAATAAAGCGGGTTATAAACTAGGTACTTGTCTTCATTTAGCTACGCAACTTACGACCCATTATTGTCGTATTTACTCGTGTATAAACCTTAAGAATATTTAGCGCAGGTAGCTAGCTCGCTCTCGAGTGCTAATTGGATGGCTCGCCGTCAAATGTACTAATTGAAGTAAAGTGGTGCTTATTTGGACGAGTGGTAGCGGAATGTAGCTATTAGGCGTTCAGTTTCATTGGACAAGCACAGTATCGCATCGACAGAGTAGCATCAGATTCGAACGGTTATGGTAGCCGTGCCCACGGATAATTTATCAAGCCTTCTCTTGCTACCTTCCCAAAGGGGGGGCAGCAGAGGTGACTGCTTCAGGGCAGAGCCCCTGCAGTGGGTAATCAAACTCTATCCGCCAATATGGACAATAACTGGGGGGCGGTCTATGGACCGCCTGGATCGTCGGGACGGAGCCGAAGCCACCCGTCGAGGCGGCATCTAGGCTAGGTCAGCCAAGCTAGATGGGCTGCGTTGGCTCGTCATCGCGAGCGATAAGCTCGCGCGGGCATCGCTTCCCCTCGGGTGGACGCGCGTGGAGCCCAGTTTTCCACGACTCAGGCGCTCCTGCGCTTGTCCTTGTTGTTTGGAATTAGAAACAGACACTTCAATTTTATTTATGTGTATAGATTACTGGTTATGTCTCCGCTCATAATATTAGTATTTACTTCTCGTTTTTTAATAAACATTATAAATTATCATATTTTATTTATAAGTCAGGCTCATTAACAACCACACCGATGGTGCTGTCGGTATTTTATGTAGACCTTCGAAATCGCCATCGCTTATCACTGTCGAGCGGCCGTGTTGTAGTCCTGTAATTAAAATCGCCGGGGGTAAGCAAGTTTTAAATAGATCACCTCGAGAATGCACGTCTTGGCTGGTTGTCTTTTGTTCTGAAGAATAGTAAGACAATTTTATTTTTTGTACCTAATAACCCCACTTCACAACACAGATCTACTTGATCCCACAGTAAGCTATTATTAGCTTGTGTCGTGGAACCAAGCAGACGTGGTACTACATAGTCTTACATGTATACTAAGTATGCTATAGATATATATTAACTCATCCAGGCTGGAAAGTGGAACCCTGTGGTCAATTGTAAGTAGAAAGTGCATAATTTTTAACTTAGGTACATACTTCTGTACAGTGGAATGGAGATGATAAATTTAAAAAAGAAACATTCGTCTGTGGCGACCACTATGCCACAAGTCACGAACTACAACGTAGCGACGAGTACTAAGTCCTGAATCGCGCTAACGAAGATTTCACACTGCGCTGCATATACATATACGACCTCCGACGATCTACAGTCGAAGCCGCGGTTCCCCGGGCATACCACCTCGCCCGGCGGGAAGCTTCCCCTTTGGTGGCGGTCGAGCCATATCATCCATCCTTCTCCCGCTACACGTCCAATACCAAATGGAGATTCCTGCGGGAATTCCCAAATAACGCGGGTATCAGCTAGTACCTAACAGATAATAATATCTTCTAGCAATTGAAAATCTGAAAAATATTCTCAAAGAAAAAACCTGTGAGCGAAAAAGTAAACAAAGTTATAATGAATCCGAAAGTAAACAAAACAGTCTAGGCAATAATAAACAAGTCGTGTACCCAGAAAGTGGGTCAATAATGTGTCTAAGTTGCTCCCCCTGGTTGGCGTTAAGCTCCGGCCTATCTCAGTAAACCAGTATGGTGCCGTTAAAGTTTATTAAAGGTATAGTAACAATAAGGTGCTTTATAAACTACCTGATGGGTCAGTTAGCCTTGAAATGTGAGATAATAAACCTTCACCGTTTGATACGCTTTTCTGCTGCCGATCGATAGCTGGTTCCGGTTTTGGTATTCTCCTAGGAATTCATTAAATTAAAACTAAAATATTCTATCTCCTGTATCAAGACTAAAATTATTCGTAACCAAATAGCTGTTTCCCCCGAGGTTACCCGCATGAATTTCGGTATTCCGGCGGGAACACCGTTCCGAGGTAAAAGTATCTTATTACCAATGTCACTTAGATAAGTATAGCCGGCATAGGTACTTCTATCAGTAAAATAAATTTAGAATCGATAGTTCAAGAGATTGTTCCCCACATCCAAATCCCTACTAATATTATAAATGCGAATGTAACTCTGTCTATCTGTCTGTCGGTCTGTCCGTGACGCGCGTGCAAAGGAATCGACAGATATCAATAAATTAACTATCAAAAATTTTCGAAATTGTTAACAGTATGTCTATAAAGTTACTACATAATAAGTACAAATATGTAAGTATTCAAACATTGGATAGATCGTAGTACAGCAAATATGAGTACTTTGGTGTATAACCACTAGATATTATATACTTAGGTAATGACACTCTTTGACCTGCTGCTTTTACTGCACTACTTGTAGCAACTAATCTTAAACACACTTCAAATATGGCAAAAATATGCCTTAATCTGACACAGCCATTATAATTCACCTACAATCCTTATGACGTCATGGTCTTTAGTGTTTGTTACAAAGGGTTTTCTATCGTAATTTTGTAACGATTTGGAACTCCACATTAAACATCAGAATACATGCATGATAACATTTTCTAAGAAGTAGTTTTTAAGCAGCGTGGTACTCGAGATAGCACGAGTACCACGCTGCTTAAAAACATAAAAATAAGATACGAATGTGTTCAGCGTTTAATAGTGATAGTATTCATAAATAAATTATTATCACTAGATATCTACCACCTCCTACACTAATACGCTGACATAATTAGGTATAACACAAGTAGACAGGGAGCGTAATATCGATTGCATAAATAATCGACCAATGACCGAATAACTCGATACCTACCGCTGCTATCGATAGCGCTGGCATGGAATCGGTTTTATGCACCATTACTCGGTGGACATCGGGGCTTGAGGTTACTGGATGGCACCATGCTATTAAAGAAGCTTTATATAATACTAATAATATTTATTTATTTATTTAGGTATTTAAAGAACTTTATTGCACTTTATTGCACAAAAGGTGGACTTAGTGTCTAAGGCATTCTCTAACAGTCTAACTTTAAATGAATAATAAATATATAATAATATTTTTATTTCAGACCTGACTCTACATATTATTTTATTAACATATTATGGCTTACATATAATATGCTGGAGTTAGCAAAAATATTAAATAATAATATTTATATTAATAATAATTATATAAATATTAATAATAATAATTTTAGTAATATAGAGGTGAGCTCACCTCCGCAACAGCGATGAGTCCCACCAGTTCACAAACTACTAACTGATATATAATATGTATTATATTATAAGCCTTATATTGCCTTATATTATGCCTTATATTATAAGGCTAAATGAGGGACTTATTAAAACCCTAAATAACTCATGCTTACATGTTACAAAAAAAAACATAAAAAAAACACTAAAGAGAAAACCTTAATTATAAACGTGTGAATGACCTTCACATTTGATGTGTCGGCGTGCCAGTGGCAATACAAAGGACACCCCGTTGATGACCTTTAAGGGAGGATCCGTCAGCGCGTCGCGCGTCGGCAACTAGCGCTATGGTTTATAGATCCCTGTCTTTAAAGCAGAATGACTTTTCTAACAAACCATGTTATAATGTGCAAAAGATCATCAGAACAGATCTAAGCGAATGAAATGAGATCTTTTTCATATTTTTAATATAATTTTAATTTAATTTTTATACCTACACTATATTTTACTATATTAATTTATATTTTTGAGTAGGTATAACTGCTCGGAAACTAGTCAGAAAAACTTCATAAAAAGTGAAATTATACGTCAATTTATCAAATGGAGGATGTTTTGTGTAGTCAAGTTTGTTTTTATAACTGGTCGTGGTTATTTTACTAATTCTTTGGAATGCCATACTTTACCATTGCTCTATCAATACTAGCGAATGTTTGACTTTATTGTTGACTGACAAACACCAGAAGCGAGCGGAGACGTAAAATTTATTACGATTCTAATTACAGATTTCAAGGATTCCAATGTATATCGAATCAATGTCTTAAACTATCTCGCCTATAATAATTGATATTTTTTTACGTAAGTTTTGGGTGAAAGTTTAGCATACATGAGAAATAAAAAAAAAAAAAAAATAGAACACCTATTTAGCTTTTTTATGCTATCTTCGAGAGCAAAACAAAAAATTATTCTATAATTATAATATAATTAATCTATACATCCCTCTTTCTCTTGGTCACGGCATCATGAGTGAACGGCTGGACCGATTTTGCTAATTCTTATTTAATATGTGTTGGTTTTTGGGAGTGAGAAGGAGAATATGAGTAAGTTTGGAGTTCCTGCGGGAGTTCCACAACTCACGCGGGTGAAACCGCGCGACAGCTAGTAGTCCATAAAAACAAAAGTATTAGATTTATAGCAAAATTTGCAAACTTTACCTGTGTAAATATTTGCCTATAACTCAACACGGCTTATAAAATCCGAACCGACCTGACCCAGCTTATAAAGTTTTAAAAGGTTAATTTAAAAAAATAAAATATTACCACACCATTTCCATACCAGGTGACCTAAATGTTAACCCTTTGATGAACGAGGGCTAAGTTCTTTTTTATTCTTTGTTATTCTGTAATACCTAGCTACCTATCTTTTTGTAATTTTTTTAGAAAAATTCTTTTTTCGAAGTTTAACTTTTTTTTTTGAAGGTTGAGAGTAAAAATCTTAGCAGACAGTGGAAGTGGCGTTAGGTTGACAACAAGCGTAACAGTATTTTTTTAACGTCAAAGAAGTTGTTCTAAACGTGAACACACGTTTTTTGCTTTTTTTTTTACTTTCGGAGATAAATTATTTTTATGTTTTCCTCTGTATCTAAGCTTAACCCTACATCTAGTTTCTATGTTTAGAATATCTTAGAGTTTCTAAATCATATCTTCTAAGACATTTCATAAAAGTAAAATACAGCATTTAAACTCAATATCAAAAAGTTTAAACAAAAAGTCCCAGGCAGCCCTTTCAGCGGGTTTTTAATTATCCTTGTTCAATTATACTTAAAACAAATATATTTTAAACGAATTCAAAAACAGTTTCCCAAGTCCTGTACCAATACTAACTTTTTGGAAGCAGTCGAAAAGATAGAGTTCCAGAGAGCAAACAATCAAATACAATTGTGGCGCAACCACGGTACATTAAACAACTTGTATTGGATTTGGGAGACAGCGAACGCAGTGGAAAGAACCAGCATCCGCTTTAGAATCGTTCCGACATTGTTTTCCTCTGGGGTTTGTGCTTCGATTTTGTTTTATTAAACATCCGAAGACGTCTTGCAATCTAGAAAAGAACGCGGTAAAGCTATTTGTTCGTTGAGAAACTACAGTTGAATTCTCCAAAGTATCGTTTATTATAATAATAATTCCTACTAATATTATAAATGCGAAAGTAACTCTGTCTGTCTGTTACGCTTTCACACCTAAACGGCTCAAGCGATCATTATGAAATTTTGCATACACGTCAGGGGTACAGGGAAGGACATAGAGTACTTTTTATCCCGGAATCCCCGCGGGAATTCCTTACTTATTTTGGGTGAAACCGCGGGGAACAGCTAATATCTACAATATTTTAAGTAGGTACCTAATGATATCCTATTGGCATTTAAACTGAATAGACTCTACTTACCGTTACTAATAAAGTATTAAGAATCAGAAATTATATTTACCTGTACCTACATAATATGTCACAAATCTACTTGACTACCCTAGGTTATACGTGTATCTAAGCTGCTGCTTGGAGATCAGGGAAGCTATCTATATACTTTTACATCAATTTTATGTTACCATCATATCCACCGTATTTTTTTTGTTTTAAGTAAAATTAATAAATCTAATCTAATCTAACTCAATCCGAAAATAATCTAATTTTTTTTTTCGATCTCTAAGGGGCTGAAAAGAGGGTTAGGTATTTGTTTGTATGGAAGTTTTAGTATTTTTTTTATGTCATAGGGGGCAAACGGGCAGGTGGTGATTACCGTCTCCCATGGACATCTGCAACACCAGACGGCATGCAGGTGCGTTGCCGACCTGGAATGGTGATGGGAACCAGCTTTCAAGTGGGGCTGCCGGAACACACCGTTAGGTGCTTGGCGACCTACAACTTGAAGGTGGTAGCTAGCCAGCCGGGCCAGAGAAAGTGCCCTACCATCATGCTTTGGTTTCCTCACGATGTTTTTGTTGTTGTTTGTGGTTTTAAAGCTTAAAAATTAATTGATCACATCTTTTCCTATTGAAATTTCCGGGTAATTTCCGGCCTTTCGGTAATTAAATCTCTAGGGTATAACCGGATATAAGCTAGTATGCTATCTTTATTATATGATTGTATTCGTATACCATTCGCAAAACTCGTATGAGACCAAGTACCCGTGCGTTTTTTTAAATTTAAACAATACCTTTGTAACATTGTTTCCAATCGTCAGTATAATATCTTTACGCTCCACATACATATATGGGCGATGGCGTTGCGAATTGCCACCATTGTTCAGCTTTGGCAGGAAGCAAGAGCCTTATTGGGTTTGGACAGTTCCCTTGGTATTGGCCCGCTGTCTTGTTGGGTCATACACCTTTATTATCTGTACATGACTCAGGTGTACGTAAAAGGATTGGGTGCTCAGAGTTTTATGTAGTTTTTGCACATAATATTTATACTAGCTGTCCCCCGCGATTTCATCCGCGGTAATTTCGGAGTTCCCGCGGGAATTCCGGGAAAAGTACTCTACGTCCTTCTTTGTACTCCTGAGTTCTGGAGTTCCCGCGGGAATTCCGGGATAAAAACTATCCTATCTTTTAAGTTGGACCATTTTATGTAATGGGGGATGCGTAATGCGGGAAGACTAGCGAGTGTCCCCCACCGGACTAAACTGGCCACTAGAAACCCGCGTGTGATTGGCCCAATTCTTTATGAGAAACTACCCGCTAGTTTAAAAAATACATCTGACGAAACTTTCTACCGCCAGCTGAAGAATCTTTTGTTGGATAGCGAATTTTATTGTTTAAATGAATATTTGCATACAATCGATTGATCGATTTATAATCTTTATTTTTACATTTTTGACATGTCCTTTTTTTGATTTAAATGACATTTTTATTATTTTTATAATTATTGACATTCTTATTATGATACTTTTATTATTATTATTTTATTATTGACGATCATATTATCCTCTGACATTTTTATAAGTAATATAACTATGAAATTGATAATGTGAAATAAATGATTCTATTCTATTCTATTCTATTCTATGAATGGTTACAAAATTTTATCAAAATCTTTTCAGTAGTTCGGAGTCCATCGCGGACAAACAACGTGACACGTGATTTATATATATTAAGAAGATTAAGATAAGATATATTTATACAACGTGTTAATGAATTAACTGAAAACTAGAAAGTAGTTTGTTCAGAATCGACTAGCGAATCGATCGCACTATGTTTTAATATAGGTTATATTTTTTCATTTATACTAGCCCATGTCTAAATTATTTATAATACAATATTTGGCGAGTATGCCGCCCGCAGCAAAAAAATCGAACCGGTAGGCGCGGGCGTAGCGCTTGGAATTTCGTAGATAGGTCACCTCCAAACTAATGTTCAATAACTTTTAAAGTATAAATTTTTTCGACATAAAATATATTTTAACCATATTATTGTTTATTTTTTTAAATGGGGTGTATCAGTTTTTCAGTTAATTCATTAACACGTTGTATATTTAGCCCACGCGTTAATGATGTTGGTGACTTTATCTTTTGTATCGACAGTAATTTGTGTTCTGCTATTATCTACTTGAGTTTCGGGATTATTTCCAGAAACCACAAAAATACTCATACACATGAATATTTTGGTGATCGTCTTCGATATTTTAGTTCCATTAAAAACCTTGTTCTTTTTTATGTATGTTTGTGTGCGCGTGATGTTAATATTTTAAATAAAATATGTCTCTTTATTTCTTCCCCTCTACATTTGATAGGTACCTATTACTTTTAAAAGATATTGGCAAATTGGTATTATAAATTAAATTATTTTAAAACTATGACTCAAATATGCAACAATATTCGCGGCATACACAGCAGTCGTTTTTTCGAAAACGAACGAAATTAAAAAGAAACACCTTTAGCACCACGAGAGTAGCGTTTCTCTTATTTTGTTTGCGTAAAAGCATCTTATATGAAACAATGCTGTCCTCTTTTGACCTAAATAGCAAAGTAACGGTTCTCGGCAACTTTCATTTAAAACATTTCTAGTCTTCCCATATAGTCATCATAAGAATATATAAATAAGTAAAATAGTTAGTTGTAGGAGTTAGTATGATAGAATCAGTATCAGCAAGAGTATAAACACAATAATTACAAAGGTAGGTGATAGTAAATAACATTATATGATGTTAGTAAAAAAGATAAGGAGAATAGCTGATCCAAAAATATGCATACCTTAGTTGATTTATTTATTTATTTATTGGAGAAAAAATAGACACAAGTTGGAATACAATTAACATTACAAAAATTAACAGTTAGACAAGATCACTTATGTCCTAAACATTCCCACTTATACTATATAAATGGTATACACATAACATTAGCATCGTGGCAAGAACGTAAGTCAGTGAGTTTAGCTTTTATACAAATAAATATGTACATAATATTATAATAGATAAAATTGTTATGCACTAACCAGAAAAAAAAGAAGATAAAGAAAGATTATATATGGACATAGATAAGCAATAGTGTGTTAACCCACACTGGAGATATTTTGAGTAAATCGTGTTTTAAAATTATAGCGCCATTTTCTGTCAACATTTTTTATATTCAATATTTAGTTACATACTTAAATAATGTAATGCGGTAAACAAATAATTAAAAAACGTTCCCTAACTCTCAATAAATCGTTCTGAATAGGTAACTGAATTTTGTGGGTTAACATGTTATTGCTTATCTACGTCTATATAGAGTTTTGGGTTGGGAAACAACTGCTCATCATATGTTGTGTTTAATGTTACATCATACAATACGTTACTTATTTCTTAATTTATTTATCTAAATGGAGAAATGTCACGGATTCCAGAATTCTTATAATTGAATTATTTAAGTCTCAGCGTCTGGCGATGTAGAAGAAATTACTAGAGAAAAATGTTTATGATCCTTGGATCAAACTAGCACCATCCGCTACTCTGTGAAAGCCTTAATCGTAAATATTACCTTTGTTAAAAACTGAAAAAAGCATTCACTATATGTTCGAATAGATATCAAGGTATCAAAGCTACTAAAAAGCTTTGTTAACGTTTCTAATGAAAAACCCGAGAAAAAACATGTTCGCATTACTATATGAGAGCTGTACGTACCTAAGTATGATATACATAGTTGGAAATGAAACATACTTTTCTCAATATAAAGTATGATGTATAGAATAATTACTAGAATGTATCTCCAGAGGTAAGTTATTAGTATAAAAGCTTCGCTATACATAGTTGGAATGAAGCTATAATTTACGGGGCAAACTTTCCGCACAGTACTTGGCTGTGCTGCGCCGGTCACTGACCAATAAGATTTATTAGCTTTTGTTAAACTCAACAGACGGTATGCCTTGCATCAATTATGAGTGGCGAACTGGTAACTTCTGCCTTCGTGGCTCCTCTTGCCACAAAGTTATAAACACATAAAGCTTTATTTGTGAATGACTAACTTTTGCAGACTGCGATATCTTTATTTATTCAATTTGTGCCTAGAGTCTTAATTTATTAGTTCATATTTATCAGCCCACAGTATTCCGTGTAGGATATTATGTTCGAGAGCTCGCCCACTATCCTATCCCGGTATTGGAATATACGCATTCAATTGCTACCACCTACTTAAGATTTTCGTCATCTTTTGTCATCTATACTAACATTGCTTTGTTTTCAAGGGAACTTCTGGACTTAATGGATAATATAGGAAAAAGGAGTTTGCTGAAACTCCCTTAGGGGTTAATAATGACCACTTTCCTTTTTGAGTAGTCGGTATTTTTTAGTGACTTTTTTTTGTTGTAAATTGAAATTGACTTTATTTATCATTAAATAATAATTTATATTATACTTTCCTTTTAAATCTATTTCATATATGTATTTAAAATATCAGTGACTACATGTGCTGTATTCTACTCTGATCACCAATATGTCGTTAACACTAAAAGCATGAGCGTCCTTCGTCTTATCGATACAATCGCTATGTACATTTAACCTACATAGAGTACAATGAAAAATTACTAAAATCACTGTTATCTTCTTTATAAATAAAAATCAATGTTTGTATGTTTGTTCTCTATGCCTTTGTAAACCATTGGTCTGATTGTTATGAAACTTTGGCGGGTGTTCTGCCTGCGTCCGCAGAGGTTCCTAATCTTGATATAAAGAGATCCTGTGAGAATTCCGAAACGCACGCGGGTGAATCTCCGAAACGGTTGGACCAATTTTGACGGGACTTTCACTGCTAATTAGCTGATTTTATAAAGAGTAATTTAGGCTACTTTGGAGTTCCTGCGGGAATTCCGAAACTTACGCGGTGAAATCGCGGGGCACAGCTAGTAACATAATAAATATTTCACAACTAAAAATACATTAATGGTTGATGTTATCACAAGATAGTATGATAATTATGACATTAGTCCTTGGAAATCCATTTATTATTGGAGGATGATTGTTCACTAAGATAAGAGGTAAAGTTTGTAGGCAAGTTTGTACTCGTAATTTTGGATATACAGGATGATTTCTGGAACTACTGAACCGATCACAAAAATTCTTTTACCGATAGGAAACTACAGTATCCTCGAGTGACAAAGTTCACGCATGTGACAACTTGGGGTTACAACTACATCATTCTATACTAATATTTTAAAGAGGTAAAGTTTGTGAGGTTGTAGGGGGTAGTTTCTGGGTGAATCGATGAAATATCTTACCGATAGTCTACATACAGTGTTCCTGAGTGTTGTAGGATACGTCTTATCCCGGGATTCCCTCGGGGACTCCGAAATTACCGCGCATGAACCCGTGGGGGAACAGCTGTAATTAATACTTGTGATTAAACATTCACTGGTCAACATGGTAGTTGGTTACATTTGACAAAAGTCATATACAGAAACACTGCAAATTACAGTTATTATATTTAATATACAAAAAAGCGTGTTTTTTTTATATACACACACACACATCAGAAGTGGTGCTCCCTCGTCTTGAATAAGTAAATGTATCTATCTACGTTTGTTGCCAACTTCATGCACATCACTTCCGTTGATTTTGAGCGCGTCACTTCCGTTGCCTGGCAGAAAAATTTTACACTCAGCATGTCAAAAGAAATACAACTAGGTTCTGTTGATAGTTAACCTGAGATAATATTTATGGACTTAAGTTCTTCTTTATCTTAGTATGAAAGTATTTTGAGTTGCTCTTGCTCTAATATAGACTCGGTCAACTGCTATATGTATAGGAAATTTTAAAATTCAACCAAACCTTTGCATATATGAGAAAATTTCCAATTTGATCCGGCTTTCCCGTTTGATCTGTCGGCTATGAGCGGCTCAAACGAAGATCTCTATATGAAGTACTAACTCTATATGTATATAGCTATAGGAGGCGTTATTATACCGTTCAAGTTGCTTCACAAACCGCCCCAATCGTCTTGAGAGTGAGCCCTCTAAAAATAATTTTAATTACTATGCGGGAAATATGGTGCAAGAGTCAAGACAGAAGATAGTAATTTTATAAATGTATATACATTATACCTATATATGGGCGGTAAAAATACTAAGAAGTTAAATATATTTTCTTCTTCTTCTTCATCTTATGTAAAAAGTGTACGTAAAAAGTTCTGCTATCGTGCAAATGAACTCGTGTTGTCAATCATTTTACAAATAATTTTTGAAATCTTGAAAAAGAAACAAGCATAAATAACTACCACGATATTTTCATAAGCACCTATTTCTTTGATTCTACAAAATCCAACACGTAATTAGTAAAATTTCATTTTAGTTTTCTTGTATAAAAAAGCATTGTTTTTTACGTGCATTTTAATTATGAAAGCAATTAAAAAGACCGAGATTCTAACGCGGTGCGAGCCGCAGGCCCGTGGGTTGTCAGAAGGGAATAAACGTTGAGTTTTGCGTGCGGTTTTGCACTGACTCTGACGTCATCACCAACCCTTGAAACGATCATTTCACATGCATTGCATAATATTTGATTCACGATTATAGCACCAAACTTAATTTGGTGTTTTAAAATCTTTATATGATTATACAATCATATTGTCGCAGATACCTACATCTTTTATATCTATTGGAACAAGGAATCCTATTTGGACGCTGATAAGCAACAACATGTTAACCCACAAAATTAAGTTATTGATTCAGAACGATTTATTGAGAGTTAGGGAACGTTTTTTAATTATGTGTTTACCTTATTACATTTCTTAAATATGTAACTAAATATTGAACATAAAAAATGTTGACACAAAATGGCGCTCCTACTTTTAAAACACGATTTACTCGAAATTTCTCCAGTGTGGGTTAACATACTATTGCTTATCTACGTCCATTTATCAATGTCGCGTCGGTCAGCTGTATATAGCTTATACTGTAGGTATAGATTATTATCTAATCTTCTCAATCTTATCTTATCTTAATATATATAAATCACGTGTCACGTTGTTTGTCCGTGATGGACTCCGAAACTACTGAACGGATTTTGATAAAATTTTGTAACCATTTATAATATGGTCCAACTTAAAAGATAGGATAGTTTTTATCCCGGAATTCCCGCGGGAAGTCCGACTCCGAAATTACCGCGGATGAAATCGCGGGGGACAGCTAGTCTAATATATAAATATCTCGTGTCACAATGTTCGTTCCCATACTCCTCCGAAACGGCTCGACCGATTCTCATGAAATTTTTTATGCATATTCAGTAAGCCTGAGAATCGACTATCTATTTTTCATCCCCCTAAAGGCAGTTCCTGCGGGAATTCCGAAATTCACGCGGGTGAAACCGCGGGGCACAGCTAGTGTAGGTATAGGTTAGAATATCAGTTGTCTTGTCCGGTACCAATATACTTAAGGTTATATTAAGATTATTAAAGAGATGTTGGTAGGGTAGGTGAAGTTATTAACGATCGGATGGACCCCGACAAACTTACCGACCAAGTGACCACACCGTAGGTCCTCTCGCGTAACTTGCTCCAAACAATTTATCTGCCCCTATATTACGCTTATGGAACCGCAAATGGAGACATGAAACTACGTATACGTAACTAGCATCAGCCCGTTTTAATCGTAATTTAAACACTTTTGTTCGCCACAAATCGTTAGTGACTCCGAAATGAATTTACGTACGAGTACGTACGTAGATTGTTTGTCCGCGGACGACAAATGAAGCCGTTTTAAGCATTCAAGCTTTCAAGCTTTCCTAATGGTGCCAAGTCTGGAATTAATAGCTAGATTTGACAGATCTAGACTTCTAGAGGTATTATATTTAGTTTCTTATAATACATGAATACAAAGGTAGACATACTGTAATTAATAAAGAAATCTGTGAAATTTGATGGAATTTATTATTATGATTCTACTGCTCGGAACAAGATATACTCGTGACATTGGCATCAGCAACTTAAACTTTTCTAACGAAATCATAGATATTATTTGTAAAGTTTTAAATATTGTCTAGACTGTGGAATTTAAGCACTAATTTGTGCGAATCTTTAGTTTCTTTTTATTTATCAAAAGCATTTTATTTAGCAATGAAAATACTCATAATGAAACTAAAAATATTTAATTTTACTACCATTTATATCTGATGAAACTTTAAATCCATATACTACTAAGTACTTTGAAGTTAGTATAACACGACGCTAATATCATTTTGGAGAATTTAAACTTGATAACTATTAAAAAGTTTATGAAAAGGGGGCAAAAATAACCGTTTTGTTCATCAATCGATTTCTTTTTAAATAAAATGTTATGAGCAAGTGCCTTATCGAAATTCCCTCTTCAAATGCACCTCCAAATGAAATACAATGTACCATAAAAAGCTGAAAGCTAAGCTATAAGGCTGGAAAGCTTAAAAGCTGAATGACAAAGAATATCATCATGGTAATAAATCCGCTTTTTTAACTTTTTTGTGCTGTAAGTTGTATATAAATATAGTAAAATCTTGATAATAAATCACCATGCACTTAGTTTTCTCTGTGACTGCAATTCCATTTCGTTTGCCTTTGCACACCTGAGCTGGATTCAGCAAACTCGTCCTAGATAACTTCATTCATATTTAATCAAAAGCTAAAGCTCGGATAGATTTGATTTGTTTACTCCCGTAGAAACTAACCAATTCAAAAAAAAAAATCGGCCAAGTGCAAAACTAGTTTCATCCCCGTCTATTTAGGAGTTCCCGCGGGAATTCTGGGGAAAAAAGTACCTACTCTATGTCCTTCTCTGGACCCCTGATAACATGTATGCAAAATTTCATGATGATCGGTTGAGCCGTTAAAGCGTGAAAGCGTAACAAACAAACAAACAAATAAGCAAACAAACTCAACTTGCCATTTGTAATTGTAAGGATTCAAAGCGAAGTTCTTAAAATGTTCAGGAGTTTTATCGCTCAGTGCCTTCGTCTTTTTGAATAAAACTTATGTATAGAAGAGCTGAGATTAATGATGTCTTGATCATGTTTTTAAAAAGTTTTATCGGCGTACCAACCTTGTTCAGGGAGAATTCACTCTTTTGCGTCAACAATTGAGGGTTATTTTTCTACAAAATGACTGAAATTTTTCATTGTTAAATGTAACAATTTACTGCACTTCTTTTTTAAATCTTATTGTTTTGATTGATCGTGGAAATTACGTTTTTAAAATAATATGATTTACTTACTCAAAATACCAGGGTTACGACGAAGAAAATTCTTATTTTGACCTGAGATGAAGTACCAGAAAAAAGTCAATATTGAAAAAACTTGCAACCATCGAAGATTTTGTGCTTGGTTTAATAAACGTGGAAGAGACCGAAAATTTTCAAAATCTTTACTATTATAAATGCGAAAGTGAGTTTGTTTGTTTGTTACGGTTTCTCTACTTATCTGATCAACCGATCATCATGAAATTTGGTATACACGTTGTCAGGTATTCAGAGAAGGACATGAGGTACTTTTATCGCCCAATTCCCGCGCGAACTCTTAAATTACCTCGGGTGAAACCGCGGGGAACATCTAGTATCTTTATAAAATAAATAATATATAAGTATATAATAAGTATACTATAATTTTTTTTATTAATATCGTGTTTATTATTGTTGCAGGTAAATGAACGATTCATTCTATGTCAAAAATATTAGTGTAAGTAATAAGTATGTACTAGCGTTACATTCAACTTGATTCAGCATCATAATCTGTACATGTATATTAAATATTTTCTATTTTATATAAATAAAATAACTCCAACTGTCCTTTGTTGTTTTATATACGACTGTATATAAAAGACAAAAGATTATTTGAATTCAGTACATCTGCAGTAAATCCTCGACGGGAAAACAAGCTTTTAAAGCCCAGAGTCATGATAACAATATATACATATAAGGTCCACCGATCCGTACTGAAGAGGAATATGGATCTATAATGATCTACAATACGACATCACAAAAATAGATAATAAATGAAAAAACTTTTATGGAGAGAATAAATATTAATTTGTTGTTCGTTCATCCTGAAATTTTGTCCCACATTCCAAAAAAAACATACATACAGATTCAATGATAAGATTATAATAATTATTATGACACTTTGCCTTGGTACATGTAAAAATGCTAATGCTGTACCAAACAATTTGGGTACTTCATAATATCCATTTTCATATCCATATATGAAAACTAGCTGTCCACCGCGGTTTCACCCGCGGTAATTTCGGAGTACCCGTGGTGATTTCAGGATAAACTATACATATTATTATAACCTTCCTCTTCGATCACTCTATCTAATAAAAAAACCGCATCAAAATCCGTTGCGTAGTTTTAAAGATCTAAGCATACATAGTGACAGACAGACAGCGGGAAGCGACTTTGTTTAATACTATGTAGTGATAATTTCTCTGTATCTATGTATTGTATATGTATCTATCAAAGTTTGGTAACAAAAGTTAGTCAAGGAAGCCCAAGGGACGAGGTGATAATAGGTATGCAGTGTGAAGTTTGAAGTGTCCTTTATGTTATTGGTACAGTCAGGCATAATACTAATAAAAAAAAAAACAAAATAACACTTTCT
This sequence comes from Zygaena filipendulae, assembly GCA_907165275.2. Lineage (NCBI taxonomy): Eukaryota > Metazoa > Arthropoda > Insecta > Lepidoptera > Zygaenidae > Zygaena > Zygaena filipendulae. The sequence goes on along the minus strand of OU015657.1, from coordinate 12,142,781 downwards.
GGTAAAAAAAAAAAATGTACATTACAGTATTCACATAAGACAACTTCTTTGGGCTGCGGGGCTAAGATGCGCAACACGATAAAATTTTATCGAGCGATTTTATCGATTCTCGTCGACATATTGTATGGATTTGTCGACGAGAATCGATAATATGGCTCGATATAATTTTATCGTGATGCGCATCTTAGCCCCGCTGGGTAGGAAAAATAATGTTATGCTTTACGATGATTTTACTACTTGCGCGTGTACTTGCAAGCCCATAATAAATACAGAGGGGTCCTCAAGGGAAAAATACTCGTATTTAAAATACGTATTACATACTCGTATATTATCTTTAAATGTCTTTCGTTCTTGACTGTACCTACCTACTACTAGAATTTGTTCATCTAAGCAACATACTATATACAATACTTACATGTACCTATGCTTATATTTTATTATACCTATAAACACATTCCTCTATTTTATTTGGATAATAGAGTATTTGTGGTAAACCAGTAATGTTAGAAGGTACAAATCGGACAGCGGAAGTGACACGCTTGAAATCAGCAGAAGTGACACGCGTCAACGGAAGTGACGCGCCTGAAGTTAGTAGTGAGCGCCATATTTATTTAATTTATTTAATTTATTTATATTTATTCACGTCGAGAAAGCATATCTATTTTTAACGAGCGTACTCAAGTGACTACACATGTTCCTTTTTTCTCTTCTGTTAAACTTGTAATTTAGCTAGATTCATTAATTTGTTACTTTCATGATTAGTTTGAACACACGTAGCGAAATAAGCTAATAAAAAAAAGTTACGCCATAACGCCTATGAGTGGCGCCACGAAAACTCCATCAATATGATGAGTTGTTTTATGGCGCCCAACGTGTGGGCCGATGGCTTAGTAAAAGTTCATATTTTATTTATCACAGTGTTGCCGTTCCACCCCTATTAAATTGTGGCGAAAATAGCAATGCGATATTAACAGGTTGTTTAGGCATGTTATCATTCTATATTTTACACCATAGAGGTATTGCACAAAGAATGCTGGATTTATCAAAAATACCGTTCGAAGTAAGGGTATTTTCCGGGTATGGAAATCAAAATTCTAATAAGTTAGAAAAAAAAAAAAAAATAATAGACACGTATTTTTTGCTTTTTCAAATTAATGAAAATGAACAGAGATAAAGCGCGTTAAAGTTTTGGGGTGGGGGACTCGTGAGTCGTGACGTCATTATTCAGTATAAGCCTCGTACAAACTGCACCGGGTTGTGATGTCACGTGAAATTTCAACTCAATGTATCACCGTTATTTTTTAACTGCGTAAAAAATAAAAAATACGTGTCCAATATTTTTTATTAATCTAAACGATGGACTAAAAAAAGTTTTGTGAAGTAGCCAATTATGGGTTGCGCCTGGAACGCCACGAATTTACTTAGTAAGTTTGTTCCACCACCCATAAAAATTCATCAGTACGAGCAAGCTAAATAATAATAGGGATGTTGACTACTATTGAAAATTAAAATTCTAATTAGTCCGTCAGTTAGAAAATAAAAAAACAATAGACACGTATTTTTTGCTTTTTTAAATAAATTAAAATATACAGAGATAAAGCGCATTAAAGTTTAGTTTGAGGAGGTCGTGACGTCACTAACCGCAAAACCGCCATACAAACTGTCAGAATAGTGATGTCACGCGAAATTTCAACTCAACATATCGCCGTTATTTTTTGATTACGTAAAAAAAGAAAAAATACGTGTCCAATATTTTTTAATAATCTACAAAGCGGACTAAAAAATAAAAATTAGTCAACATACCCATTATACTCATATGTTTGATTTCCTCAAAGCTACATTTTGGACGTTTTCAGAACCAGTGAATCTAAACTAATATCATTGATGCAAATGTGAGTTTTTGTTTGTTACTCTTTCACGCCTCACCTGATCAACAATTTTGATCCCGGAAATCCCCGCGGGAACTCTGAAATTGATGCCTGTAGATCTGCAGGGAACGGCTAGTGTGATTTCATTTTCTACTACGTTTTTTGTCTATCATTATCCGTCCATTACACTTATGTAGACATACGCAACATACGCCAGCGTGTCAATTAAAACACACCGCCATATTGTTGTACTACACCTATTTATTTTCCTTTTACCACGGCGTTGTCATATTATGAGTATAATAGAGTGAAAACTGTAATGAGAATGCATTTCAATCACAGACATTATTTGGAGTAAATAAATCAAGTTCGTTACATTATTTTAAAGTTCCGTACCCAAAGGGTAAAACGGGACCCTATCACTAAGACTCCTCTATCCGTCCGTCCGTCCGTCACCAGGCTGTATCTCATGAACCATGATGAAACACAGGTGAAATTTTCACAGATAATGTATATCTGTTGCCGCTATAACAACAAATTCTAAAAAATAGAATAAAATAAATATTTAAGGGGACTGCCATACAACAAACTAGATTTTTTTTTTGCCGTTTTTACAGATAATGGTACGGAACCCTTCGTGCGCGAGTCCGATTCACACTTGGCCGATTTTTCATAACATTGTAATGTTAATTATTATGTAAGTCGCTCGATTACGATCTTGTATGGTAACGCATGAAAACATGGCATATTATAAAACCTAGCCAAGTCAATTCTTGAGCGTTAATTTATCATGAGTTTATCTGCTTTCACTAAATAATTCGACTGCTCCAATTTAAGAAGTCATATTATTAAATAGGTTGTAGTTTCTAAGAAATTGCTTTAAGTTTTATTTTGGAATATTGTATGTTCTTTTAAATAAATCTTAGGATTATCTACAGAACTTACCCATTTCGATCTCAGTTCTTTTATTGCGAAGTTGACAATCACGCATATTTCCAATAGGTATTGAACTTGGCTCCCATTTTTACATTTACCTATAGGGTTTATAGCATTTATAGGATAGGATACACTCAGGCAAGACTAACCTAACCATCGCTAGTGGAAGGTTCTGGTACTTATGTCATATGTTACGGGAATACCTGTTCTTGCTTAAAATTGCCATAAATCAGTCAAACAAATATTATTTTCCGCCCACATTTGGAAGCAACTTAAACAAGCTGCACATTTTATTTATTATTTTATAATCGGTGCAATAGAGCTCGATTGAGGCACGTTTGGAAAAACAATCAACTATGTTTGTATAATAGGCTAATTTCCTAAATTTTTTTTTAGTCCGTTTTGTAGATTATTAAAAAATATTGGACACGTATTTTTTTTTTTTTTATGTAACCAAAAAATAACGGAGATATATCAAGTCGAAATTTCACATGACGTCACGCCTCGCTACAGTTTGTTCGCACGTTATAGCGAGCTGTGACATCACGAGTCCCCCACCCTAAACTTTAATGCGCTTTATCTATGCATATTTCACTTATTTTAAAAAAGCAAAAAATGTGTGTCTTTTATTTTTTTATTATCTAACTGACGGACTAAATAGAATTTTGATTTTTTTACCCAGGAAACTAGCCTATTTTATGTCTATAATTTTTATATTGCACAATAGAATTTCAATTAAATTCTATTGTGTAAAATGTAGAAAGTTATAACTCAAAATAAAAATAAAAGAGTTGGCAAACAGCGGATATTTAAATTACCATCAAAATAACTATCAGTACCAGCGATAACTGTATTGTGTGGTCGCTCGCGAACAATGAGGATAATAATTATAACCATTGTCCATTTTTCTAGTGCGTATTTTACCGAATTGACCTTATTTACACTTAAAATTATTTAATACACATTGTATCTGTGTAGGTACACGCGCACGAAGTGAAACCAGAGGGGCTATTACGTAACTCTTGTTTCTATCATTTTTCGGTTCCAATCAAAAACATGGCGGTTTTGCGATTAAAAAATGTACTTTTTGACATCTAAAATATCTAGCAATCAACCAAAATAAACATATACTTCAAAAGTTGAAGCTGTTAAACATAATTAATTGATCACAAAATCGCTATTTTTCTGATTGAAACTGAAATATGATAGCAACAAAAGTTACATAATAGCCCTGCTGGAACACTGATTTTAAAAATATTTTGACCGCAATGGGCTAATTGACTAAATTTTGTTTTTAGTCCGTCTTGTAGATTAATAAAAAATATTAGACACGTAGTTTTTCTTTTTTTACGTAATAAAAAAATAACGGCGATACATTGAGTTGAAATTTCGCGTGACGTCACTAACCGGTGCAGTTTGTATGGCGCGGACGGCTTGTAGCGATCAGTGACGTCACGAGCCCCCATCCTTATCTTTAATGCGTTTTATCTCAGTGTATTATTATTTATTTGAAAAAGCAAAAAATCTTTGCCTATTGTTTTTTTTATTTTATAACTGACGGACTAATTAGAATTTTGATTTTCAAAAGTCGTCAACATCCCTATTAGTGACATGATGTTTCGTAAAGTAGTGATTTTTTTTCCTACACTACCCAAAGGAGTTTCACTTCAATAGAGTTACTACAGCGGGTACGTATAACTTAGAGTTATTTTCCAGACAGTTGTACCCACTACAGTCCAGGGAAGAAATTGAAAATAGTGATCCTGCGAAAAGCAATCTGCATAGGATATCCTCACGGGGCATAACCCTTGTTATTTCACACTTCGGCCGGACTCGACGTGATTGCGAATAAAGAAAACATGCAGCGTACACTGAAGCTGGAATCCTAACTAATATTAAAAATACGAATGTGAATCTGTTTGTTTGTTATGCTTGCAAGCCTCAACTACTGAACCGATCATCGTGAAAATTTGCATACACGTTGTCAGGTGTACGGAAAAGGATCGAAGTCGGTTTAAGTTTTTTTTAAGCGGATAGATACAAGCAGGCTTGGCACCGACTTTGAACCGATCAGAACGTAGTTAGCACGTACGTAGTTAGCACATGCGTTTTTCTCTATTGGATATAACCGTTATTTTGTTACTCTTCGCATTTTAACGGGAATGTATTTTTATGTTTTTTTAAAGTCGGTTTAAGTTTCTTTGTTATATCATAACTACTAGCGTAGCGCAGTTAATAGATAACTAGCTGTTGCCCGTGTTTCGCTCGGGAACTCTTTATTGTACTTGAAAAAAAAATATCCTAATACGTGGCTGAGCATAATTAACGAGTTTTGTTTTTATCTGTACAAAGAAAGCGGCTGTTAATATAGAGTTTGGTTACACATCAAAACCAATCCATAAACGCGCACTTGCTTTCGCCCCCGGAATTTGTTAAATTTACCCCGACGGGCAAAGGAAGCTAATTCCATACAGCCAATTCAGTAGTATTTTTCTTCTTCTGACGGTTTTTACATCGAAATGCCTTGGTGAGATGCATTTCGATGCTTTACCGGAACTTTTGGCTGCAACACTTCACAGTTGAACCATAATAGGACGCTCTGTGGGAAGGTGTAGGGGAGACCGGGGATGGTTGACCAATTTTCAGCTTAAAGGTTTCTATTTCTATTTCTTTACAGTATATTAATATAAAAATAGGTTCAGTTAATAGATTAACTATTAAGCTTTGCAAGAAAGTGGCAAAAAGCACGTTATTCGTTATGATATAGAGTACAGGCCAGTTTTTGTATAAAAGGAAAAACTGGTTAACCTACCCCATGCTCGGGGTAGGTTGACTATTCACCTGGGGTAAGTTGACCTATGAAGTTGTAAGGGCAAAATCTACGAGGAAATGGGATAAAAGACGCAAAAATGTATTACTCATTTTTTTTATTGAAACCAAGGCGAATTTCCGCCACGTCAATCAAACACAATAAAATTCAAATTATAACAATATACAATCAAATATTTAAACATTAGGCAATTTGAGTACCTTCAAATAAACAAAGAACTTTCTTATTAAGTATTTAAAACAAAACGAAATAATTTGTTACAAGTTTTAATCATTTTTTGGTAACAAATAATCATATTAAACAAAATATTCTCTTTTACTAAGTATTAAAAACAAAATGAAATAATTTCTTGCAAACTTTAACCATTTGGTAACTAATGATCATATCTAACTAATGACGATGAAAATATTTATTATTTGGTAACAGTTGACGTAAGTACATATATATATTATTTATTATATATGTTATAGGTACTTTCGTGTTTCATAAGGTGTCAGTCCATAATAAATATCTGCTGCTTTCTTCAAGTAACTCTCTAAAGCAAGCTCTTCCTCGTCGCTAAATATTTGTCTATTTTTTCTGTATCCAACGCTGTCCAAAGTTGATTCAGATTTCGATAATTCGGGATTTTTTTCTAATTTTTTCTTCAAATTTACGACGTGGCGTTGGAGTGTTTTATACGGTATAGCGAACTGTTTCGCCGTAGAATTAATACTTTTTTATCAAAGATAACTTGTTGACATGCTCTACTTATTACATCTGTGGATGTACTCCCTCTATTAGTCTTTCTTTTGTAGGTTCGCATGGTCCTGAAACAATAATTTTTTGGATAAAATTTCAAAAATACCAACTTCATTTTATATGTGGAACAATGGGGCTGGTTGACCACGTGGTCAACTAACCCCGTTATACATTAGTCTACTAGCCCCGAACCACTTTTTAATTTTTAAGCACATGCCATAACCTCAAAATTGCGACGAAATCGAATAGAATAATACATAAAAGAAAGAACATGAATCAAACATTCGTTTGTAAATGCTTCGATAGTCAATAAACATGAATAAATAGGCATTATTACAAATAATATTACATCAAAAATAATTACTTACGTGTGTTGTTTTTAAATATTACGTTCCTTCTCTCAAACGACGTGCGTGCGCGACGCCGCGTTCCCGGTGACTGAGCGGGAGGAGGTGACGGACTCTCGGGTCTTACTGGTTAGCTCAAGGCTATTGCCTCGGACGAGTTTTTGACAATTAGTCAACCTACCTCTATAGTCAACCATCCCCGGTCTCCCCTACCTATGGTAAAACGACAACTTCCCGATGAATACCCCATGTCATCTTATTTCACTGTTTCCACGCACTGTTCATCACTGATGGACCACTATTGTACAAAATCCACCGTCACACAATATTAATCACGATAAACGAATTTTATTTTTACCCCGGGATTTTAACCCGCCTAAAGCTTCAATCAAAGAGTTCTTGAAAACAACTGCGGCACCATTTATGAAGACAGCTGGCAACATTATTACGAAAGGTAATTCACAGGATTACGAAGGAATGCTTATTGAATTATGAAGGAATCCTCTTCTCTGTGTGCGCTTCGCTTTCAAGCAATGAAAATGTTTTTATTTCATTGGAATTATTCCGCCGAGCGAGGTGAAGAAATGAGGGCGGTGGGTGGTACAGACAGCCTGAAATTTAATTAGTCAAACCTTATAAGTAAACCTTTGCCTTTATTTCAGTAGACATTAGTCAAAATGCCGTTCCAAAGGTAGCATTCAGACTGCTAAAACACGTTCCATTTAGGTATCCTTGACTTTCAGTAGTTTAGGAGATACTACTTTAAACTTAACAGTTCGACAGCGCCAGATACTTAAATAAATTCAAATTAAAAAAAAAAAGATGCCAGCTGTGTGGTACTAATTGTCGTAAGTTTAAAGTTCTCCGTTTCAAAATTACCGAACCATTTTTCGATCACTTGCTCGTATTTGATTGAGATGAAATATGACATTTATGTAAATTCAGTGACAATACAATATTATGGTACCATCGAGCTGATCTGATAATGGAGCCGGGATGAAGGGACTGAAGCTCCCTGGTGGCAAATTTTGAGATAATCTATTGTGGGCTAAGTTGTTTTGCTGCCATTAGTTTTGCCGTTACTCATAATGACGAGTGTTTTGGAGCCGGAAGATAACCAAGTGCAACTCCCTAATGGACACTGCAGAGATAGTCGTGTTTTTGCTTGTTTGTTTTGTTCTTATGAATACCTTCCATTACACATGATCCTAATTTAAAAGAAAGTTTAACTAAATTATGTATGTATGTATGTACTAGCTGTGCCCCGCGGTTTCACCAGCGTGAGTTTCGGAATCCCCGCAGGAAATATTTTTTCTATAGTAAAAGTAGCCTAAGTTACTCGTTATAACATCAGCTATCTGCCAGTGAAAGTTCCGTAAAAATTGGTCCAGCCGTTTCAGAGATTAGCCGGAACAAACAGACAGACAGAGAAAAATTTAAATAATTGTTTGTTTTTTATGTAAATACCGTATATACTTTCATACATTTAGTGAAAGGTCAATTTAGAATTAAAAACAGATACTTAAATTTTATTTATATGTATAAATGAATTATTAACCCTTTTTTCATCTTATGCTTTGTTTAGGTACTAAATCTTATTGGATTAGATTGGTATTTGCCCACAGCCCACACCATCACTTGGCGGCTTGACTGTGTAAAATACTACTTCGTACTTAGTTGTTGATTGCAGTGCCACTCGATTATATTCGATTTTATCTCTATGTTAATGTACTATAGGTAAGTTGTGTGTTTACAATTTTAGAAATCATCAGTTAAAATTACAAATTGTTATATTTTGTTTGCTATTTGTTTTCAATTAATCGGTTTTCACTTTCAATTAAGAATATTCATAATAATAACAATCAATTTGTGATTTGGTAGAGTCGTGGAAATCTGTTTTTGGACACTTTTTACCGTCAGTTTTGAAGTTTGATAGAATCGTGGAAATCTGTTTTTGGGCACTTTTTTTTCAAATAAAAACACGTATTACACGGGTAAAATCATGTGGACCAGCTGTGCATCTATTATTATATATTTTTTATAGACTAGACAACGTATAGCTGCAGTACGTTATTCGACTATCTAATGTCTGTGTGAGCGTTATGAATCGTCTAACAGTTTGTCGATATTTTCACCGTGTTCTCGCACGCTCGACTGCCTATCTAGACATCTTCTGTACATATAAAATGCTTTGTCCTGAATGACTGACTGACGGAACCCACAGCCTAGACCGCTGATCGTAGAGACCTGAAACTTGGAGGGTGTGTTCTTTGTATGACGTAGACATCCGATAAGAAAAGATTTTCCGAAATTCTACCCCTAACGGGGTGAAGAAAGGCAAAAATTGTAATTGTTTTCTTGGAAGAAATTTGATGGTTTTAACCAATGGTATTGAAAGAGAATAGGTAGACAGATAATACGTTTGACCCCTAAGTTTTCCCCTTGAACCGCGCAGCGGTCAAATGATCTCATGCTAACAAAATGCCGTTGACTAGCAGAGACTATTGTCTATAGATACCACTTGACGGAAAGCAATGTGATTGGCTATTTGAAATTTACCTACTTTGTGGTGAATGGTATTTGATTGGGTCGCAACGATGTGATTGGTTTTTATTTTGATCATTCCCCCGCAAAAATTGGTTGACATGGAGTGCATAGTAAAAGTTGGTATTGTTCGTCTATTTTCTTACAATGTCTTTGGCTTTAACTTTTCGACGGGTTGTTGACGAGTGAAAGCCGTACCGAAAACACGCGTGTCACGTTGTCTTCGTTATATCAGTCACTTTTCAGCATCTATTTTGGACCCTGAGCAGGTAACTGGCTTTCAAGCCAATGAATGGGGAACAATCTAACATTGTCATTGGCGTTTCGCCATCATTGAAGAAGTAGATGAAGAGATTTTTATTATTAAGAAACATTGTCATTGGCAAATTATAATTATAGACGCCATTATTAAAGAAGAAGAAGAACTTTTCGACGTCTGATTTCGACTGCCACGAGGACGAGAATAAAGAATATGCACGCACAATTATTTAAAAGTTGCCATTTAATAAAAAAGAAGAAGAAGAAGGATATGCACTCGTAAACTATCCGAAGCGCACACACGTTCATAATAAACAACCGACTGTCTCTCAACAAGTTTTCACTTAAATTTTTCCCTCATATTATGTACAAGTACGTACAATTCGACGACAACTTTTATGAAATATGCTGTACATTTCGGATTGTGTGAAACACGATATTATTATGTATTCCTTTCGAGACTTCGTCGGTTGAAGTGTAAAATGGTGAAACTTTCGGTTCACTTAAAATCTATTTCAATTCGGTAAGTTTTGAGAAGTCATTTAAAGTTCGCACAATTGAAAGTAGCTCTGGTCTTGAATAGAAATCGAGTTATTATGTTTTTGACAGTATCACGCCAAACTGTTTTAAAGTTGTTATGAATTTTGTGAATTACTTACTTGCATTTTTTGTAAAAGTAATTAAATTATTATAAGTAAAGCACAAGTGAAGTATAATTTTTGGTTATAAGTATATAAGTAATATAGGGGTGAGCGGATGGAAGCTGTGATGAGCAGACGCGTTGCTGCTGCGGTCACCGGTCATCTGCCATTTTGTGTACCCTGAGGAAATAAATGTTTCTCACGCTTGTTTTACCTCAGGGGCAAGAATTCAGAAGTGTAAGGTCAAAATCTTTTTAAAAAATTTCATAAATTAGGTAAACAAGGTTGTGCAGATTTGTTCTTCTTTTTAAAGCTACCAACATTTAGTAAGTAGAGCTTTGAAATAAAATAAATATATTTTCCTTTATTAATGTTATTGCCAGCTGTTGCCTATGGTTTCGTCGAACTGAATTTGACATAATATTTTTAAAGAATTTTTTGTTAATCCACTGCTGTTGCTCCAACTTAATGTTTTTAACTTGGTTTTTCTTAACTGCACCAAAAATGTATGAAATTTCTTCATGAATTTAACAAAAAGCTAAAATGTGTTACCTAGGTACTATGCACATTTTGCATAGTATGAGCACTCGATTTAATATGCCCGAATTGAACATATAATATTATGTACTCACCAAAACGGCAGCTTAAGTTAAACCCAGGTGGTAAGTAATGGGTGCAAATAATTAATGAGACGAAGCTTAGGAGCGGATGAAAATGGCGGAAAGCTCCCGCCATATTGTCGCAAGCCCGGAAGACGTATTACACCGGATGTAAGCACAGATTAGTCCGGAGACATTATTTTTAAATAATCCACATATTATGTTAAGTTTAATACCTTTTGTTCGCTTGTTGAAAATGTTAGCGGCTTATGGAATGGTAACGCGCATGAAGTTACAACATCCGGTGACTGCATCTCAAGATAATATTTAGGTACCCAGTTTGACAGCGCTATTGATAGATGGCGCTGTTGTCATATGTTGTTTTAAATCAAAATGTACTTTCTTCATTCTTTGTTTCAATATTTAGACGGTTTATGACGGTTGGTCTCTGCACTATATAGAAATGTCCTCTGAACTGATTTATCAATCATGTATATTTTATCATCCCGAGCAACAGTCGTTACGATAGCGCGGATATTCGGCTTTGTATCTCTTTTTTACATTCTTTGCAAGAAAGAGATAGCAGCCGAAGCATTAGAGTCATATAGAGTGATTGTTGGAAAGAGAAAGAAGCGAGCGACGGTTTACGACAAAAGAAGAAATGGACTAATCCATAGCCGTAAAACATTTTTCCCTATTTCGACATTTATCTGGTACATTTTATGAAGGCTTTCATGCTCCGTGTCGTTGATGATTGTTATTCGATTATGAATGTAAGAGGATTGAATCTTTTATGTCGTGTCTGCAGATCTTTTGATTAGTCACAAAAAAGACGCTGTGTTGTATTGATTTCTCTCTGGTTATCTAAGTGTCAGTACCTATACTAACATTATTAATATTGTTTGTTTTAAACAATACATTGAGAGTTTAAATTAATTTATTATTATTTGGTTTAAATGGAGATATGTACTACACTACCTACCATCGACCATTCTTTCTAAAACATTTTCACAGTTACTTTAGGTTCCAGATTAGGACATAAAGTGGTTATCATTCCTATACTTTAAACCCTTTTTGTCTTAAAATTGTCTTGCTAGCCAATGATATATATAATAATAAAAATAGATGTTTCAGTCTCATTTATCTTTAGGTAATCAAGAGGCTTCAGTTCTCAATGGAAACTACAATAATTTTGTGTATTAATATTGCGCTTTCCTACTTAATAAATACCTACATATTTAATTGTATTGTTCGAGATTTACAAAGAAGAATGTTATCTGCCACAACACTAGCTTCAACCTTGGTCTGAGAATTCGTACCATAACAAAAACGCGTGTTTACAATGGGTGAATGACCTGTAGTATGATTTGTCGGCACATCGGTTGCGATAAAAAAGAATGTGGCGTCGAGTGACCCTCAGATAAGTCAGATATGATCCGTCGGTTTATTGAATTACGTCTACAATAAACGTAAGGGAACCCCCGTCAGGAACGAAGTTCTCCCTGTTATGCATCTAGGTAAATCCTTACTTTTATATTATAAATGCAGTTGTAAGTTGGTTGGTTTGTTTATTCCGCTTTCACGCCTTAACTTCTTAACCGATCATCGCTAAATTTCGCATACACGTTGTCAGGGATACAGAAAAAAACATACGGTACTTTTATCCCGGAATTCCTGGCGGGAACTCCCAAATTAATGTGCGTAAAACCGCGGCAAACAGCTAGTACCAACTAAATAGTTCAATTCAAATTAACAGTAAATACTTGTAACAAAACACAAAATTTTAGTAACTTACATTTCTTTTCTAATTTGTATTACACATATTCTTTTGCATTTATTTGGGTAGAAATATCGCTTAGGCGTGAAATGGCGTTCACCATTTGTATTTGTTTTACTTCCAAAACCTTTTCTACATTTTCTGGAATAGCAACCTTTATCTCTGGGTTGGTTTTTGGGACATCAGTATGGCGCTTGGCGATAATAACCGAACTACGCCGAACGGAACCGAACGTCTCGATTCGTATGAAGCTTTTCCGAATTAAATCCTACCGCAAGCCGCGTTATGGAATTTCGCTCCAAAATTTTTTTTAATAGGTTTTGCGATGAGAATCGAAAAATACGGAACGTTGTGGGAAATGTGCACTTAGGTCAATCTTAAACCTCGTACATTACTCGTTTTATTAATGACTAGCTGTTCCCCGCGGTTTCACCCACGGCAATTTCAGAGATCCCGCTAGGGTAACTTCTCTGTACCCCTGACAACGTAAATGCAAAATTTCATGAGAGTTCACCCGCATTAATTTTGGAGTTCCCGCGGGAATTCCGGTATAAAAAGTACCCTATGTCTTTTTCTGTACCCCTGACAACGTGTATGCAAAATTTCGGGATGATCGGTTGAGCCATCAAGCCGTGAAAGCGTAACAGACAGACAGACAGACAGTTACTTTCGCATTTATAATATTAGTAGAGATAGTAGGGATTTCCGACCGAGGAATGTTGCTATAAATCAATTTACGCCCTCTTTTATTTTGAACTAATATAAAGAGCACAATTTCACCACCATACCATACCCGTACGTTTCTCCCATAAAGCGGCGAGTTGTGACTGCGTTCCAGCCCTGAGTGGTGCTACGTGATCCCGCATACTTATTAAGCGACCAAAAACTTTTCCGTTCCGCCATTTTTTTTCTTTCTTCATTACCTCCATATTTTTGTGACGGTGGTGTTTTTAGTAAGTGATTTTTAATGTTACCCCGCCTCGCTCAATAAAACGTAGTTATTACATATTTTTAATTTTTCCGTTACGATAATGTTCTTTTAATGGTAAAAGAACTTTATATTATGGCTCTTGCATAAAATATGTTTACTCCTATTGTTGCCAATCATACTGGCTTCATAGATTTTTAAAATGATTTTATTTTTATTAAGAGAATGTCATATTTTTTAAGACATTTTTCTGTATCAGCTCCAAACGTAGTGATTACCTTCTCTCTGTCAGCTCCCTTGTCAATTTGATAGTATTTTCTCGTTAAAATTTGATAATATTTTTAAACTAGTATTTTTAAATAGCCTTTTAAATCCGTCCTCAAAGCTCCCCTCGGCTACATCTATCATAAACAATAATTTAATAGATGCTTCTAGACTGTCAAATAATTTAGTATTCTCTATTTTGAATTTCAGTACTGTGAACTTCAGTATTTCAGCGAGAAATCTTCGTTTTAGAGTAAAAATAATCCTTTGTCACTCGGAGATACTATGGCTTTCTACCAGTGAATGATTTTTTAAAATCTCTTCAGAAGTTCCAAAGACTCCTATATTCAAACTTACAAACTTTATCTTCTTACGATATCATTGTAAATTTTTATAATAGATACTAGAACAAATACACACTACTCTTCTATGTCGGTTTACCATTAACGATCGTTTCATAACAAAAAAAATATATATTATGTAGGTATATGTGGCAATCAATGATTTGAGAACCAATTCAATAATAATAAAGATATCTATTGTAATATCTCTGTGTATGTCTGTGCATCATCACTAACCAGTAACCACACGTCAGACGTTAAGATTAATGTTAGCACCAACACTAACAGGATATTAACCTTCGTCCGTCCGTCCGCCAGACGATTTAGCGCAGTTTAGGGGACAACCTTTGTGGGGTAACCACCCTTAGTGGTGAAACGGGGAAAATTAGTATGATTATTTGTTGTATCAGCTTAGTTTTGAACCATTTCAGCATTGGTTATTACAGTCTCTGCTCAAGTTTTTTGCTCGTCTTAGTGCACTTATGTCATATTTTACTATTGTGAACATTGTCTCGCCAAAATAATTCTTTCTCACTATTATACTATAGTAAATGTGAAAGTGAGTTTGTTTGTTTATTACGCTTATCGTGCCTTAATGGCCACCCGATCACCATGAAATGTTGCATACTCAAAAAAGGACGTAGGGTACTTTTTGTCCGGAATTTCTGCGAGAACTTCGAAATCATCGCGGGTGAGCAGCTAGTATATTATGAATGCAGTATTTATTGTTACGCCTACTATTTCATTGCATTGGCAATGACCTCGAAGCATTGTATGTAACGCATTGATGCGTGAAGTAGTTACGACATAGCGTGATCGAATTAATGGAGGAATGTCAAGAGCTGTTTAAAATTACTGGTTGTTTTTATGCAACTGTTTCACTTGTATTACGCGTAAATGTAAAAAAGCAGGTGTTCAATGAGCTTGTATTTTATCTGTTTATTTTAAATTATCTAAAATTATACAAATTAATCTCTCTGTCAAAAGAACTACAACATTAACATGGCCTAGGTTTTAGTTTCGATGCCACTTTTAGACATGACATTTGTATCAAACTGTAAAAAGTAAAAAAACAATAAAATTAATACTTTTTTCCAAAAAACTAAGGTTTAAGTATTATGTATAGGTAGGTACCTATTGACACCTATTGCCACACATTTGTGATTTTTCTTTCGTATTCCGTAAAGCATGACATGGTCACCCTGGTCAAATTAATACATATACAGCTTTCAGTACCTAAGCGGCTATTCTATCACGTCGAGTTGCTTCATCAGCATGATCGATGGAGAGATGAATGATCGATTATTTAATTCGATTTCTTTCCAATCGTTTTCCTAATTTTCTTAAAAGCTTTGTTACTCTTTTTTACTTAGTATTACTGAACACAATTACGGTTCAGTGCCCAAAAGAGTCTAACATGGAAAACTAGTGAAAAATATAGGTACAGATGTTGTGAAAGCAATAAAATTCTAGGAAGCTAATGTTTATTTGGCTAACGCGCAAATTTGTTTAGCCGTTGAAATAAACGCTTTATAATCTAGAGAACAATCTCGGTGAACATTTGTGGCAATTTTTATTATTTCACTGGGCACATTCGCCACATAAATGCTTTCTGACACGTCCGCACTGGACGTCCGATGTGCTCACAATGACCTAACCGCAACCATTTCATTTGGCGGAGCGAGTTCAAAAATGGAATACAGTTTGTTTTTTATTTTCTTATTCGGCTGTGTAAAAACGCCGCCAGCATGTTTACGAAACATAAAATTTTAATTCCCTTTTTATGGTAGATAGAAAATAAACTTTAGATGCAATATTATTTAAAAAAAATTAAATACCTACATTTATAGTAAAAGAATACCTACTACCATATTTTATTTGCAATAGGTAATTTATCAGATATAAATATAATCACAGAATCTGCATCAAATTTTGTTTTCAATATCTACAGACCTACAAGAATATATTACAGAAAAAAAAAAAGAAAAACCTGTTTAGGCTAGTTTCCTGGGTAAAAAAATCAAAATTCTATTTAGTCCGTCAGTTAGATAATAAAAAAATAAAAGACACGTATTTTTTGCTTTTTTAAAATAATGGAAACATGCATAGATAAAGCGCATTAAATTTTAGGGTGGGGGACTCGTTATGTCACAGCTCGCTATAACGTGCGAACAAACTGTAGCGAGGCGTGACGTCATGTGAAATTTCGACTTGATATATCTCCGTTATTTTTTGGTTACATAAAAAAAAAAATACGTGTCCAATATTTTTTAATAATCTACAAAACGGACTAAAAAAAATATTTAGGAAACTAGCCTTTAATTTTATAAAAGAAAAGAATCCAATTTCTATTAACAATAAAGAGAACATCGCCGAACTAACTTATCTACACTCCCCATAATAGTCGTTCGAAGGAACAAAACTACCATAAAACAATGAAACGCGATACCGTTCCGGAATTACTTGAACAGATTGCGAGGAAGTTGGAACGCTGGAACGCTTGCCGAGTAATTTTGTCACACTTCAATAACCACTGCGTGTACGTAGTATCCACCCATCTTGAAAATCGAGACGTGACGTACTTTTGCTTTGTGCCTTTAGATTAGGTGAAAGAAGTATTGATTTATACTCCTTTATTACATTGCTGTGACTACTTGGTTTCCACGACACAAGCTTATAGCTTAGTGTGGGATCAAGGAGATCTGTGTGTTGTGAAGTGGTTTATTAATATTATTCTCGAGGATTGCGGACGGATGGGAATGAAGATTACATCTGAGATCTGAATAACCACAAATGTCACCTGTCGTAATAAAGGTTCTTAGGTATAAAGTACCTACAGACTTGGACCCGAAATGCATCAAAATCTATAGGTTTTTTTTAATGTCATAGGGGGCAAACGGGCAAGTGGTACACCTGACGGTAAGTGATTACTGCCGCCCATGGACATCTGCGACACCAGAAGGCATGCAGGTGCGTTGCCGACCTGAAATGGAGATGGCGATAGTATTTACCTATAACTAGCCTCAAAACAAAATCCTGTCTGGACTTCAGAGAAGTTTAGAATCACGGCCAGACCTTTAATTTATTAATACCAATGTAATTATGTTAATCCTACTACCTATTATAAATAGAAAAGTTCGTCAAGATATTTGAATGTTTATCAAATTACATAATTACACAATCATAAGCGTCTAAACGAATTTGCTTGAAATAAAATATTGTGCAATCGTTTTTTTTTTTTAATAATACAAACTTTCATAATCAACAATAAGTTTTTTTTTTTCTAAAATAATACAAAATTACACATTGGAATCGAATTGATACACATTACGCTTCAAACAAGCAATAAAGTAAAACGTATTCCTCTTTTTGTTGTAATATTGAACGCATTACGTTTCCCGTCTCGACATCGGAGCGTCTCGAATGCAGATACCACTGCAAATGTTTCTTTTCCAACAAACAAATACTTTAATCCGTTCGCCATTATGAGTTTCTCCGATACAAATCGAAGGCGAGGAATAGGTAGCAATATCCGGCTCGAAGGACCAACAATGGCCGTTGGACATAGCCGTATTCGTTCCCCTTAATTCTCCCTTTTCTTTTGCAAAATATATTATTTGAAAACACCGCCGTCGTCAAGACAAATCGAGATCTTTTAGATTTCCACCAATGATTGCTTGTGACTTATTACTGCGCTATTCCTGGTACTCATGTAAGGAAATTTCATCGAACCGTTTTGCGTTATATATATTAGAGTTGGGTTTAATAATTATTTAATAATAATCATTATTTACATTGATATTATAAACAGGTAAAATTTTTATTGTTGTAACTCTGTTTGGACGTGAGGGGTAATTTTGGAATTACTAAATCGATTTTGAAAATTCTTTCAAGGATAAGAAGCTACACTCGCGGTGTTATAAAATAGTTTAAGGGTTCCCGAGGGAGTTCAAAAACTCACGCACATGATACCGTGGGAGAACAGCTGGCATCATAATATATTCAGGAATTTTTGTACATTGTAGTTGCAGTACTGACTCATGAATGAAGTGTATTCTTTGCGACGTAAAGATTTTAAGAAATTACATTCAGAGAGGGATGAAAAAAGAAGGGAGGAATTTCACCGTAAAATTATCATCAGTTTTGAAGTTGATGCTGATGATGATCTATTTGGACTCGTCTTTTCAAATAAAGTAGTATCTATTTCAAGGGTTTTTGGGTAGTGAACCCTTGAGGGTGAAACTGTGCGAGTTTTAGCTGAACTAATGTAAGAAAGCCTCTTACACTTACAAACTGCGGAGTGCGGGCAAAGTGATATGAAATACCATAAAGAAGCCATACTATGGTGAAGGTCATGCAATTGAGAAATACTTAACGCATTTTGCAAGTTGCGTTTATAGGTATTTATCTCTTTTGTTTTACGGTTGTCCTATTTCTAGTTGGTTTATTATTTATTACTAGCTGTGCCCTGCGGTTTCACCCGCGTGAGTTTTGGGATCAGGAACCTTTGCGGACGCAGACAGAACAACCCGCCAAAGTTTCATCACAATCAGATCAACGGTTTCGAAACGTATAGAGGAGAGAAATTTTTATTATTTTTATTTATAAAGAAGATTAACTGACCCGATAGACGTTGACTCGTCCAAATTTCAATAAATTTATAAAAATCACATAGAAAAAATCGTTTTCGTAATACCCGAATTTTACGATTTTTCGGATACCTCACTCCAATTTTTATTTAGTTTATTGCTTATTTTTGGAGTGTTGCTGACAAAGTATTAATATTACTTATAAGGCAATTAGTTTAAAAGCAAATCTATTAAAAGCAGAAACTGACTGATTGATCAACACACGCAAACCGTTGCCGCGCTGGCTGTAGAACCATGCAATTTTGCACAAATATTCCTTAAGATAAGGAATTCCTTGGAAGAAATTTCAAGTATATTTTGTCAAGAGAACGGAAAGAGAAATAGGGTTACTCTTATTCCAGAATTCCCGCGGGATCTGTGAAATTAATATACTTATAATATCTCCGAAAAATCTTAACCAAGGGATATTTCCTTTTATTCAGCAAAACTTCCTCTCGTGGTTTCTCCAACGTCAATTTTGAAATTCCCGCGGAAACCCTTTATTTCGAGATGAAAGTTATCCTATTTCACTGACTGTATCTTCCTTTTAATAAAATCATTTTTAGATTGGTCTTAGTAGTTCTTTCATCAAAAACAAACTATGCCTCTTTCTGGTATAGATAATTTGACTTACTTGCATCTCTTCGTTGCCGTCTGTATGTATCGCCAACACTTTTAACATTTCCACTTGCACGTTTGTTTATAGCCTCCCTGTAAGGCTCTGCGCACCTGGATCCGCGGAGGGAATCTGTCCCTTCAAATTAATCATCTGTCAAACCTCCTTCACGTCTAAGGGTTGTGGTTATTAATTATTATTTTCGTGCGGAAATTACTCTTTGTGGATATTACACGTAGCTTTTGAACGATATTGGAAGATTTTAGTGATTTCACGTCGTTTATTAGTTGCTACTCTCTGTAGAGTTTGAGAAAGACTATTCTAAAATACACAACGCTGGTAAAATAGTAGTCAATGCACCGTTTGTATAATATGTAAATGTTAATGCTTGAAGATTAAATTCCCGGAAGGGGAGACACTTTTTGTGCTGAATGTATAGTTCTGCAAAAACTTAATCTAGGCGTTTCGATAACTTGGTCTTGTCTACAATAAAACATCGTCATATTTTTGGCAAAGTCATATTACCATTATTTTTATCACCATTTTTATTAATCTACTTACATATTATATTTTTCTATATTTGTATCTATTATCTATTAGGTAAGCTTTATCTCGGATTTCCTCCTCACGTCTTACCTTAATTTCCAATCGTGACATGTCAAAGATCAAAGTGATACCTGCAAATAACATAATCTGATTTTCTTTACCTGTGATATTTCCTTCGCCAAATCTACTCTTGAAGAACTAATTAGTTTTGCCTGAGCTCCGACTTTGTATAAGTCTATTAGATGGTCATACAAGATAATCATCCTTTGTGATTTTTCTCGGTTTCATTCATTTCCTTCGTAATTTGGTTGTTAGTTCTCGAAAGGTCCTTGAAGCGAACGAGCTACATGAATAATTGTTAATGTTATGTTACAAATATTTTTATTACAATTTATTTTAAAAATAACATCGTAAAAAGGTACAGAGAGGGGGTCTTAACAAATTGTAATGTAACAAGATGGAAAAAATAATATATTTTCTCTAAGAGAAATATCTCATTACTTATTCCGTCTGGACGCTTTGTTGCGAAGTATTGTTTGCTTAGGGTTCCTTTTACATTAAAATATTGTTTTTTGCATTCTTTATAATTTGGAATAACAAAAAAGATCATAATAAAGACAGATTTCTCACTAAGCTATAAAGTTTCTTTATTATGTTTTCTTATTATTAAAATTGTAAACGTAGCTGGATTAGTAAAAAAATTCAACATTAGGTATGCGATTACGCTGGGTTAAGGAACTTGAAATTTTCCTTTTATAAAACTACTGCAAGCACTAAGAAAGTGTTTTTAGAAATTGAACACCTTGGACGGTGAAAGTAGACTTAAATTTGTATGTAATCGGTAATTATTATTCTTAAGTCATAGAAATCAGTGGTTGAGCTTTGTTTTTAATAACTTTTTTATTCCATTTTAACTAATTCGAATTTTTACGAGGTACCTGCTCCCCGCGGTTTCACCCGCGGTAATTTCGGAGTTACGCCTAAGCTATACATATTATTTTAAAGTTTCATTAAAATCCATTTAGTAGTTTTTGCGTCAAAGAGTAACAAACATCCATATATACTTTCGCGTTTATAATATTAGTAAGGATAACAATAAGTTGATTTTTTTGATGGTAAGATGTTGTAACTTGTAACGCATGAAGTTTCCCTTGTACGACACATTGACACTCGCTCTTTTGTCCACAATCTAGTGTCTATAGTATCTACCGACTCACTATAACATTGAAATTTGAAATATTTTCACCCGTCTTGAATTCGAAGGTCCCGCGGGAATTCCGCGATAAAATTACCCATTATCCTTTTCTGTACCCCTGACGTGTATGCGAAATTGAATGATGATCGGTGAAGACGTGAAAGGCTAACAAACAAACAAACATAGGCACGTGTCCACCGGGAGTGAATCAAAGCGGACTATGTGCCTGCTAACAAGCTGCTTTCTGTTAGTTTCATGTAAAATTTTTGTGAAAAAGTTATAAACTGTACAGGGAAAAGTTTCCTTTGGAACAGTTGTCCATAACAATCGGCATTCACGGACCCTTCTCACTTGTCTCCCGGACACGCACTTGACAATATAAAACGGGCAGGGAACTCGCTGTCTCGCTCGCTCGCCAGCATGCTTCGTATATATCTCTCTCTGTCACTTGTGCTATCACCAAACCCTTTCTATATTATTTTGAACCCATTTCCAGTTGGTTAGATCTACAAACGGAAAGGTTTTCCCGTTTCATTTTGTGTTTTTTATTCTATTTGTCAAATTAATGTTTATTTAATTCGTCGGGCGTGGTGTGTCGAAGATAGAATTCGTTGGGAAAAAACCAACTTTACTGATTAGTCGACAAGGGGGTGCCAAACCGCGAGCACTCCAAAGTAACACTGATATCCAGAGTTTTTTTTAAATCTTATATTTTATTTTCGAATTTGAACTTTTTTGAGTGCGACGTTTTTTTTTAAGATTCGTTTAATACGTTTAAGTTATTCGTGAAGGCTTAAAGCAGTTGCGATGTGGTCGAATGGTTACAGAGTCGACTATTGACTTGCTGCTTCAATCATGCAAGAACACTAGAAAGGATTTGAATAAATAAATGAAATTTGACACACGGATAGTTTATTACCTGGATTAACACATAACATACTTTGTACCGCAGAATTCCCGCGGGAACTCCCAAATCATTGATGAAAATGCGGGCGAACAGCTACTTAACATTATTTATATTAGGATGGCGTGGGGTGACAATGACGATGGTTCAATTAAACCAATTGCCATCAGAGAACGTCATTAATCCGGAACTCAATCATCATAACGAGCTCGCAGCGCAACTCCGGCTAAATTCTGAAACCGCGCAAGTGCACACAAAAGCACTTCCGGTTGACACACGGCAATTAAGTACACACAGCGCCGGTTAGTTTCCGGACCCGGTAATTAGCCATCGTAATAGCACAATACCCGTATAGCCGGCATTAGAAATATTTATACTACTAAAGCTTGAGCTCCGTTGGAAACTAGAGCTGGAGGTCCATTTTTGAATCGCTCGAATTGCTATTCACACACGGAATCGCAAGATTCGCATGCGAATGCGTGAAATTGTATTTTTGAAATTTCATTGCACGTGAATTCTGCAACGAGTGGGTCGGACCACTCTTATTTGAATTCATCGATCGAAAATTTGACGTTTTGTGGCTAATGTCATTTTCTTAATTTGACATGATTTATATTTTGACAACATCAAGAACGTTTCGTTTTAAGTCCGATTAAGTACCGTTTTATGAAAATCTATGAAAGTTACCTTCCGGTTTTTAAATATTCTGCGTCAAATGAAACAAATCTAAAGGAGTTTCAGAAAACAGCAACACCGTATTCGAATGATTCAAAAATATGACAAAATGGGATTCAGTGAATTGAATTTCACATGTGAATTGATTTCACCTAAGATATTCGAGCGATTCAAAGATTGACCTCCTGAAGCGTTGCGACAGTACATAGAGATAATATGCTTAATCGGTTGGTGTCGGCAGTAACGTCAAATTAATTTTTAGAACCTTCTGACGATTAGATGTAAATGATTGTACCAACCGATCATAAGTAATAAATACTAGCGTTTATTTAGATTTTGAGAATCACTTTTCTATCCCTCGGGAACAGTTCTTATATCTAAATAAAAGATTATGGTAATTTTTATGGTAATCGAATAAGTAGGTAGTTGAGGCTTGAAAACGTAACAAACAAATCCCAACCCACGTGGTTTCACCCTTCAAGATTGAAAGTAATTAATCTTTATTTTTATTTACAATCTAACTTTCAGAACTATTATATAATTATTTGATTCCAAGCTCTTCACCTTACTATACCTACCTACTTATTGTTGGTTAGAAAAGATTTAATTAATAGAAAAAAGAAATTCTCCTTTAATGTGTCTTTTTTATAGAATGTCCTTTACAAAATTTCCACCTGATGGCAATTTTGTAAAGCAAATCTTATTATTTTGGCCAATAATGATTACCTATTGGAGCCCCCGCGATGCGATCGCCCCGAGCAGGTGTGCGATCCGAGATTCGAACCCATAAATAAGCCGGTTCATAATGCTCTCTCATCAATTTCCAATTTTGCATACAACATTGTATTATTTTCCAGGGTTCCATAGGTTCTGGCTTCAATAAATATGCACGAAATGAAAAGCCACAACTTCAGGTAGATAGGTATGCGTTCTGGATTATTTTCGAATTTGATTGAAAGCGATAAGGGTTAAAGAGAACAATTTTTTTTTTTTATGTTTAGACATTTTTTGCGATAAGTCAAGTTTTTAATTATAAGGTCATTTTCAATTATAAATGTGCACAATGGGAACACAAAGATAATATAGAGTACCTTAGTAATAATTTTACAAGGGTCGACCTTATTCCACAACTCTACATTTTCTCCCAGCAAACCTACAAAAGAAAAATTTACCAAAATATAGACTGGTTTTGTAATTTTCAAAATAAGTTCTAACCAACCGAAACACAATTTCCCATTGGTTATTATTTATTTGG
Organism: Zygaena filipendulae; assembly: GCA_907165275.2. Classification (NCBI taxonomy): domain Eukaryota; kingdom Metazoa; phylum Arthropoda; class Insecta; order Lepidoptera; family Zygaenidae; genus Zygaena; species Zygaena filipendulae. The sequence continues at coordinate 12,118,888 of OU015657.1, read as the reverse complement.
TTGTTTTTTTTGACGGTTTTCAATCGAGGCTAGTTTCCTAATTTTTTTTTTTAGTCCGTTTTGTAGATTATTAAAAAATATTGGACACGTATTTTTTTTTTTTATGTAACCAAAAAATAACGGAGATATATCAAGTCGAAATTTCACATGACGTCACGCCTCGCTACAGTTTGTTCGCACGTTATAGCGAGCTGTGACATCACGAGTCCCCCACCCTAAACTTTAATGCGCTTTATCTATGCATATTTCCATTATTTTAAAAAGGCAAAAAATACGTGTCTTTTATTTTATTATTAACTTATTATCTAACTGACGGACTAAATAGAATTTCGATTTTTTTACCCAGGAAACTAGCCTAAATTATATAAATAATATTTTGAAGACCCACCGAACCAATCATACATAACTTTTTTATTTTAACCATTCTGTAGATACCAAATATTATGCCAGTGTCTACGGAATACCAATGTTGTATCTTTCCCCCAAAATTAAGGTAATTCCCCGCCCGTGATCCAATTTGAATTACGATGTAGCGGGGAACACATAATATAATGTAACGTCTTTTCATTGAAAAATTTATGGGACGCTTTCTTTAAATGCTGATAAAAAATATCTACCTTTTCACATATTTCTTTTTTACGATATTCCGACGTTGAAAAATCACCTAATTTGATGTTTTTTTTTTGTTTGTTTACTTACTTGATTTATCTTCTTGTTACAGGTAAACTACTATATTTTGTATGGATATTTTGACGAGTAAGTGTTTGTTATCCGTTTATAGCACGTAATGACGTCAAGAGCCCCCACTCCTAAAATTTAATGCGTTTTATTTTAGTATTTTTTCAATAATTTTCCGTTGTCTTCTTAGTTTTATTTTAATCGCGCCAACAGCAGTAAGTATGACATAAACTATGTATTATATTATGTAAATTAATATAGGACACTGAGTGTTCCGTAATGCTCGAGTAACTGTAAGTTTCAGCGCAGATTAGTCGGAAAATGCACGAGTACTTTTTAGATATCACTGAATAAAGAATCGTGTTTACATTGGTTAAAAGTACAGAATGAGACGCATCAAAAGTCAAGTTTCGCGAGAATACGCTTGAGCCTTGAAGTACTTGTGGTCCTTCGTCTTTTTTATTCATGGCGTGCCTTTTGCACAGCTACACGATAATTGGGCCACGCCACGTGTTTTGCTCCGGGAGCAAACCTCACTGTACACTGCTACCTGTAGTTTTAATATGGCAGATAATAATTATAGGGGAACTATCTTAAAGCCAGGTCTTTCGAGAATGAATTGCTGGCTGGCGACAATTTACAAAGGCGTGCATTCGCCACGGCTTCCACCTGTGAACTGTGCTTAAAATCGTCATTGTGCAGTTTAAAATCACTCGAGCAGTTTTCCTCTATATCTGCGCTGACCCTAAGACCACTCCCTCGGGCCTCGTGAGGCCGGATGTAGCAGCGACACACAAGTGAGCTTCATTTTTTCCATTTCATTTATCCTGCCATTAGAGGCACCATTCATCATTATTTTATTATTTGATACCATTATCTATATACTATAAAAAAAACATATCCTTTTTATTTGGGTAGGTACTAGCTGTTGCACACGGCCTTTCTCGCGCGAATTTCCCTCATAAATTTAAAAATTATTAATCTATACATATAAAATGCTTTGTCCTGAATGAATGACTGAACGCACAGCCTATAAACTGCTGATCGTAAAGACCTGAAACTACAAAGTTTTTAAAAACTGTTTGACAAATTAATATTATTAGGTACATAACACTGTCTGCGGCGATAATATGACCGAAATATTAGGCATTTTTAAATATTATATTGGTATAGGCGCGTGGTTTGATAGAAACTGCTGGTAAAATGTATTTTTCATTACTCATACTCGGAAAGTAGGTCTGAAGTTGCCTGAGAAGCGGGTTGAAAGTAACACTTTTCAGCCCTAGGGAGAATCGCTTTCAACTTTCAGCTGGATACTGCAGAAACTCAAGTTTTTTTTTTATGTCATAGGGGGCATACTTACTGGCCAGTAGCACACCTAATGGTTGATTTATGTAAAATAAAATTCACTCATTTTTTTCTTTAGCTAATTCCTATTTTTACTTTGACTTTCCTTGCATTCGTAATGAAAAGCACAGTGTTATCCTCGGGAGAAAGACTTATTTAGTCCCTCGATCTATTGGCGCCCGAGCGTAGCGAGGACTAAATAAGTTACTTTCACCCCTAGGATAACAATGTACTATTAAATGTATCTAAAACATTATTTAATATTCAATGCGTTTAAGGCTGACCGACTTTTACTTAGTTACTAGATTTTATAGAAGCGTTTTGTTTTTGTTGAAGCGTTGTGTTTTTATCGACCGTGACCTACGTTTTGACGAGGGTTCACAATATTCTACCGAACTCCATTTGCATACTGCGACCAGAGTAATAAATAATGGACCATGATCATAATATATCTCACGATAACTCAACCACTAGCACATCAAGCACATATATATATCCTGTTATGTAGCACCTACAAGTTTACTAGGGTTGCAATTCTTAATGGATCATGCCCTTAGAGCTTAGAACTTAGAAGCTTGGAGCTACAATGGAGCTTAGAAGAGGGCATCTCAAACTTAAAGAAGTGTGTTAGCAAATTTAGGTCTAATTTGGTTATAACCTCTGCCTTTTCACCTGAAGACAGGCTTAAATATACGTATGTATGTTTGGGATAGGCGCAGTGGTCACCATGCCTCTCTAGTAATCTAAAAGTCCCGGGTTCGATTCCCGTAGAGGATGAATTTCGTGCGACACATGGTTGGACGCATTCATTGCGTCTATCTTAATATATATAAATCACGTGTCACGTTGTTTGTCCGCGATGGCCTCCGAAACTACTGAACGGATTTTGATAAAATTTTGTAAACATTTATAATATGGTCCAACTTAATAGATAGGATAGTTTTTATCCCGGAATTCCCGCGGGAACTCCGTAATTAATGCGGGGAACAGCTCATCACCGTAAACAACTGTCAGGGGTACAAAGAAGGACGTAGAGTACCTTCTTTTTGTCCCGGAATTAACTCCGAAATTACCGCGGATGAAATCGCGCGGGACAGCTAGTAGTATATAGTTTTTAACATTATGTAGTAAATACCTGTGTATTGTAAACTGTTACAAACGTTGTCATTTTATAATATACCTAGCTACCTAATATACTAGCTGTCCCCCTTTGTTTTACCCGCGGTAACTTCGGAGGTCCCACGGGAAATCCAGGATGAAATATAAATATAAACCTTCCTCATGAATCACTCTATCTATCGGTGAAAACCGCATGAAAACACGTGGCGTAGTTTTAAAGATCTAAGCATACACACGGACAGACAGACAGCGGGAAGCGACTTTGTTTCAAACTATGTAGTGAATTTATTGATGTTATGATATACCCGACCTCTGACTCCCACATAGGTACGCCCGGTAATTACATATTTACTGTGTGAGATTGCAAAAATGCATCTTCACACCGGTATTTCACCAGACGTAGGTGGGTATGTAGGTGTTGGTGAACGAACGGACGTCTACAGCTACGGCTGCTGTGACGCTATGTCGACAAGCAATTTACTCCCGAGCTCTTGATGCGCCATCGGCGATACGATTGCAAATTTGCAACGATTCCAATCCAATTTACCTCAGCTGAAGGGTTTTTAATTTATAGTATTTTGCAGCGAATGATTTCACTCAGCTTAGAGTGTAGGTAGCAATACTAGCAATATTGCTTCCATGATAATTTACAAGCACAAACTAAATTAACTATACACTTTTCACTATTTTTCCCTATTTAAAAGTACACAATTATAATTGCCAAAAATCTATTCTTGGTGCTTAAATTATAAATGGATGATGTATGGAAAACATTCAATTTTTATAAACCCAGGAATTTAGGTTGGTCCAAATATTTAGTTGATTTATACCGAGGGTGAACACCGCAAAAAAGGTCCCGAGTAAAATTTTTTTCGGCTTTAGCACCATATTTACCAGCAACGAAAATTTTATTTTTATTACCCTGTAGCCGTTTAACTATTTTAAACAACTAAACTTCTCAAAAAAAAAGACTGCTAAGAATGTGTCCGATAGCATTTTTCTTATTTGCAACGTACTTTCTTAGTTCTTTGAGCTGTAAGTATACTATTTTCAACGATTCTAAATAGTTGGTTTTCATTTATTTCTCTTTTATAGATTGGAAAAAAAAAAATCCACCATATTCATCATGGATACACCAATACACTATACTGTAGGATTACATCTATCTATTGTATGTAGCTTCACCCTGCGGACTGTCATTCATCTAAAGTTGATTGGATTTACGGCACTCACGGAATGATGGTTTGCTGGATTGATCTCTCAAACACATGAGAGGTACGAGACACGAAGTATAGTAAATATAGTCGTATTTATAAGGGTGGATAGTACGAGTAATAATGCAAAAATATTTTTGTAATTTCTAAATTATTAACCAGCATGGGTATCAAATAAACAGACTCAATTGAATATGATTCGATCTAGTATTTAATATCAAATTTTCTTGGTAAAATTAGTACTAATAAATTTAATAATTTATTTTTTATTTTTATTACTTATTTAATAATAATCGTCGCGATGAAACCAAACAACTTTGAACTTAAAATAGGTGTTTCTCTCGGTTACCACCGGAAAAAGTTTCGTCAAGAATCCCTCGGAAACTCTCTATACCAGATAACAAGTAGGTAACTATCTTGTTTTTAATACAGATTATAGTATCTTTTAGCCAAATTTTATCCAAATTAATGGATCCTATCGTACATAACTGTTCACCCTTTTCAGCCTTTTATGATTTGAATTTTCATAAACCTTAAGAAGGCTTGCCTGCATTGTAAAAAGAAGGCTACGTTCGGACAGTGATCGTGATCCTCTATCAGTCATATAATAATATCTGTTGGATAGAATCGATATTTCCGAAAAACTTGAAAGTAATGCGTTACCTAAATAGTGACAAATAGTGACACAATATATAGTAGAAGGTAGTGTAGATAAAGAAAATCTCTTTTGTAAAAAAAAACATACTTTTCATCAAAAGTAAGTAAGAATGGACCTAATCTAAAATCGCCACACCGTATTACGTGGCGTGCTATCTTATCGGGCTTCCTGTGTCGCCAAAGGGAAGCCCACGCAATTCGTGAATGGGAGAACGAGTCTTCCAACCTATACAGCCCAAGGCATGAGAGACATGGACTAGAAGAAAAGATCATATCCTAATTAATAAGATGTGAGGTTTTTTATTTTTCGCACTTTCATGTCTTAACTACCCAACCGATCGTGATGAAATTTCGCATATATGTTGTCAGGGGTACAAAAAAGAAGTTGAGTAGGTAGAAGGTACACAGAGAGAAATCAATATGACCAAAGAGGTTTCGGTCGCCCTTCGTTGCCCGATATGTTGGCGACACAACATCAGTGGCCAGCAGACACACTGATCGACCCCGCACGATGTCAGTAATGTGCAAACTACAGGAGACTATACTGACTAAATGTGGTGCGCGACCGAACACCGGTAGCAGAAACACTGTTGACAACACCTTTCAATCTTTCAACAAGAAAAAAATACTTGTCCCGGTCAAAAGGTAGTTAAAAATCATTTCAGACGATTGATGATTTATTAAAGTGAATACTTCTATTAGTACGTTGCATTAGAGTCGGAAATGCTGTGTATGAACTTATGTTAACCAACGGAACTGACGCACGTGAAGTTAACGGAAGTGACGCGCATGAAGTAAGCAACGAATGCAACATTTATTTATTCACATCAATAAAGTTTGATTTCTTACACACAATCTCAAAAAAAAAAAAGAAACGTAAGAAAGCAACTTCCCCACGTCTGGAAGGAAAGTCTCGATTGCTTATGACTTAAACTTGGAGTGTAGACTTTCACAGACGACAAGACGTCCCGGACAGAATCTGATGGACAATGGGGGATAAAATAGGGATGGAACGAGGCTGTGTCTATTGTGAGACAAACTTGGAATTGGAAACACACGGTCATAGATGTTATAAGCGTAATCGCGGTTTATCAGAAATTGGCGACAATTTTTGATATAAACTAACCAAAGATTAAAAATTTATAGATCATATTTATTGCACCTTGGAATTTTTATTTCATAATTTTATATTTATCTTTATAGAGTAGAAGTAGATATGGATGATTTTAAAACGTCAGCAGCACATATTAAATTATGTTGTCTTCTTTAAAACAGTGGTCTAATCACACAGCGCAGTAAATGTACCATCAAAGACTACGTACTATCTTAAAAAATAAACTTTTTATGTAGAATGTGCACCGTCCCAGCGGGATATGGTCTGACTCAGCATTTCAAACATTCTTCATCACAATTTGAAAAATTACTTTTACACATGCCATAACATTAACCGCTCATAAAAACCGACCGTATATTTTCATAGCGGCTATAAGAGAAACATGCTGTGAATTTTGATAGAGCGAAGAGGGTGTAAAAATTGTATTTAAGTGGCTTGCGTTGCGGCTGAAGACGCTTTCATTGGTGTTCGGGACTCGAGATGTGATGGGCCGATACCTTCCCGGGAATCTAGCCGTGTAGAGTGTTAGACAAGACAACTCAGTGTGACAACCTTTAAATTGAAAAAAAAAAAACTCATAACGACAAAGAAGAACGAGTAGGTGTTCAATGCCTTATTAAAGCTCAAAAAATATGCAGTTTTTTAAACCTACCATCAGTTTCACTATACTTATGTACCTATGTTGAAAGACAATATGGTTTGACCATGCGTGCCGGTAAAACTGCGCAACCCTTTCCCGCCACTCAAATGGTTAGACACTGGTTCAAACCTTACGGTTTTTCTAATCGGTTCTATTCTTGCATACACAGATAGGTATACGTAGCGATTTTGTTATCTATCTACAACTAGCTGTTTTCACCCGCATTAATTTCAGAGTTCCTGCGGGAATTGCAGGAAAAAGTACCCTATGTCCTTTTCTGTACCCCTGACAACGTGCATGCAAAATTTCATGACGACGACTTGAGCCGGTAAGGTGTGAAAGCTTATCAAGCAAACAAACCCAAATTCGCATTTATAATAGTAATGATGCCTAATTAACACGAACTACGAATACACACACAAACACAAGAACTCTATTCATAAATTCACCAAATCATAATACTTAATAACATTATAAGAAAATCTGATTCAACATCTGCTACTTTGCAAACTCTTTGTGTCATAAAAAGCAAAGTTGTCCGATTTACCACCCCGGCAGGGGTGGAGCACTTCTACCAGTTTCCGCAAATTTTCCGTGCTTTTCTCCTTTCTCTCGAATTCTACGTGAGCGATTGTTATTTCTTATCGCCCGTGATAAGCTCCAGCTCTGTGATGGACAACTTTCAGGTGACGTTCTTTCTCTTAAAAAACATACAGTAGGCTACCTAAACGAAAAGGCATCTTTTAGATAATATCGAATACCTTTTCCTTTCTCCAAAATTTCATACGTGTTTGAGAGATGACTGTGTACATAAATATGACAATAAATATCTTTTTCGTGGATATACCTACATAATTATGATTAACAAAAGCTTGCTCGAAGTTGATTTATCAACACTTACGTATATTTTATGAGGGATACATAAAACTCTTCAGAATCGAATAAAATTTATTTTGCAAATTTTATAAACTGATACGTTTATTTTACATTATGTTAGAAAAAGCCTTTCGTAAAGCACTGTGTTCGCACTAGTTTTTTTTTTCTGGATATGAAAATCTAAATTGTATTAATCCGTCAATCAGATAATAAAAATAGCTTTTTCAAATTAATGAAAAAAATACTCAGATAAAGTTTAGAAAGTTTAGAACTGGGGGTGACGTCACGTGACTAGTGACATCGTAAACCGGTATAAACCTCCTTCGTTATAAACTTTCCCGGTTCGTGACGTCACGGAAAAAATTATCTCGATGCATCGCCTTTATTTTTTGATTTCGTATTAAAAAAGTAAAACTACAACAGGGTGAAAACTAGTTTAGTCACCTGGCCTATAAGAATAGCCGCCCGCGGCTCAGGTCTTTGGATACCTACACACGAGTATGTATCAAAAGCTCCTTCATGAATCACGTAAGCCCGTAACGGAAACTCCTCGAGCTTAAGACCCTTCAGTCGAGGGCTTCACAACGTAAGCACCTCATCGCAAATACTCGTAGAGCACTTGTATCGCAAGAATTGTTCGCCATGAATCGACACAAGATATTGAAGACTAACTGTTGTCAATTTAATGTTTGGGAGTATTCTGGCATTATAAATAAAGAAGGGGGTAAGTACGATCGGGGGCCCCCGTCAAGAACGAAGCGCCTCGCGTCTTTTCTTCAACTCTGAATTTAATTTGAAAAAGTTGGTCATATTTAACTAACACACCATGAAAACAAATATCCGAACTACTCCGGATGAACCGAAAGTGCCGATTCGCATGGATAACGCTTTTTCCTTACGTGACGCGTGACAATTTCTACTGGTTCACTACTATTGCAAGCTGCGTTAAGGAACTTCGTTAAAAAAAAAATGGTTTTATCCAAATTCATGGTTCCAAAAAAAAAAAACTCGCTGCCAAACAAATTATTATAGTTGAAGCATCTATTGGGCCAAAAAGTACTTCGTTGATCGAAAAATCAAAGCAATCCTCTGCAGTTCATTGTAGAGTTCTTTTCATTTCCAGTTTTATATTATTTTTTACAAGCTTTTTCTCGGCAGTTTCGCTTTCTGCGGGAAGTATAGGTACCTACCCTATATCCTTTTCTGTACACCTGACAACCTGTAGGTAAAATTTCATGATCACCGCTTGAATTTTGAGGTCCGTGAAAGCGAAACAAATTTAAATTCGTGTTTATAATATCATATTAAATAGGATTTATTTACATAATAGCAGCCCGGTGCCACTCCATACAAATGAACTGATTCAAGCACTTTCCCACAAGTACAGACGGCCGGCTTATGCGTACACGTGCTGTGCGTGTGTGCGTACCGTAAGGTTGACAACGAGCTGACAGTAAGTCATCTGTCAGTGACAAATTCTCGCATTGTAGATTCTACATGTGACAATTTTTCACTGAATCTACCACCAACTTCGCGAGGCATGAAAGTGTCGCTTCTTTACGTCGTAATATTCTATATTCTTTGATAATAGTAAGTACCTATTTTGAGATAATCGATGTTTAGTTGCGATGAATGGTAAGAATTCTAACCGTGGACTGACGTTGACCCACGCCACGTAGCGTGAAGGTTGCCCCCACAATTCGCCTCGGTAATGTTGCGATCACGAATTCGTACATCATAAAGATTCTTTTAGGGACTTCGCAGAAATCTATTTATAATAAGGAATTTGCCATTTCTGAGAAATCTAAGAAAAAGAAGATTAATATTTTGCAATAGTTCGTGAATTTCTGTATGAATCAGTTTATATCTTATTAAATCCTTGACAGAGAAAAAGTCATGTAAGTGAGTTCTCGTTTCATAACTTACGTTTCAAGAACTACACGTAGGTATGTATAGATATATAACTCGTTATTATTATTTAAGACGTGTTAAGTCCAATGATGTTTTATGGAGTTAATTTACCGTTTGCTTATTTATGTTTGCGTATTTCACAGATTGAAGTCTGACCTTGAAATGGTCACATTTGTCGAACAGTTTTTCAGCCACCAATATGGAATATCCATGCAAAAGTGAGTTTGTATGTTTGGTTTTTTACCCTTTCGCGCCTTAACAACTCAACCGGTCATCATGAAAATTTGGATACACGTTGTTAGGGGTACAGAAAAGGACGTCGAGTACTTTTTATACTGGAATTCCTGCGGGAACTTCGAAATTAACGCGGCTGAAACCGTGGGGAACAGCTTGTTTTTAAAAGCTTTTATTTATGCAATTTGCAATGTATGTTAATGTTTATTCGGGTGGAATCTTGTAACTCAATTTTGAAGTAGATTATCTTAAACCGATTGAGCTGAATTTTGTATGTACACGTTTAGTCAGGATAACTATGCATGGTTTATTCTTTTCAGATTGTTTTTAAAAAAGTTTTTTCTATAGAGACTTATTTATATTTGGAAACTATATAGACTAGGTACTTTTATACTTTCTTTCTTTTTATGTTGTCCTAGTCTGAATTAATCTTTATAAATAAAAATCAATGTTTGTATGTTTGTCCTCTATGCGTGTCAAAACCATTAGTCCGATTGGGATGAAACTTTGGCGGGTTTTTCTGCCTGCGTTCGCGAAGGTTCCTAATCCTAATATAAAGAGATCCTGCGGTAATTCCGAAACTCACGCGAGTAAAACTGACTGTTAAATGACTTTATACCTACTTGGAAATTTATTTTGATTTCAATGCGTATATTATTTTATGTGCGAAAAAAAAAACAATATGATATTACTACACAAGAGCAATTTTCAATAAAAGCAATCCTTTTACTTCCTTCACCGTTTGTGAATGAAACTAGAGTTAGACACCCTTGGGAAATGAGTGAGCCAGTTAAGTGCATTTATACAATTTACATGGAGTTAGGTGAGAAGGGACCTAATTACGTGTACCTATTTCGACGTTGAAAATATAAGTGTAAGTTCGATTCCGTCGGGGATACACTCGGCGGGTGGAAAATTGGCTCGTGTCTACTCCAGTTAAAGATGGAGTTTCGCTCGGTTAAGTATATACTTTGGTTGAATGAATAATGATTTGAACACGGGAATTTTGTGAGTTTTTTTTTTCACTGATAACGGATCTCAAGGACAGTCATGGTGTAGTATGTGTCTATTGCGGGTTCCGGCTTATTGTTTTCACATAATTAATTGCAAATTGAGTTATTACTAATATTATATTATAACTTTTAAACAGACAGCGTGCTACTGGAGAGTTTGTTTCGCAGCTCTTTAGCCATAGCACTAGGATGCTATGAAGGGTGGATATTTTATGGGTGCTGTTCAAATAATGTAACTTTATTGACGTCAAAAAGAGCCATATTATGGGCCTTTGAATAAATGATCATGACTATTGACTTTTTGTAGGAAGGTAACCGCAACAGACACAGCTAGTCTATATATTATCTTCTAAATGACAATGTAAGTTTGATTGTTTTTAGGCTTTATCTCCTTGACCACTGACATAATCAAATTCATACACGTTGTAAGGGGTAGAAAAGGACATAAGGTACTTTTTATCCCGGAATACTCATCGGAACTAGTAGGTAATAATAATATTCGTTTGGATGTAGAGGTTAATGTCCTGAATCGAAAAATACTTTCACCAATACCTACCAAGCTACAGTGTTCCCGAGTGAAAAACGATACTTTTTAGCTCCCGAGGGAGTCTCTAAATTTACGCGGCTAAAACGGCGGGGCAACAACTACCAAGTATTTGTTGAAACGAGGCTTTTCATAAGAACAGAGAAAAACAAAAAAAAACAAACCAATATTTTCCCATCGCTCGCCGAAATCACTACAATATTCAAATTGCATTAGCAACACCCTCTTTTTACGGTTCGCAATAAAAGTGATAAGGTTCTTCAACTCCATTGATTATGCCCGAAAAATAAGCCCCCAATAGAACCTTTGCAGAATGACGACCCATAAGAAACGTTTCATTCATACAAAATGAATTTCACTATTTTACGAGGCGCCCTCGAGAGCTTTTGTGTGAGGTAAAAGCTATATCAATGGGTAAAGGATATAAACTTTTCCATCATCGATTTTTATGTTAGTGATTTCATTACCTATCTGTATTTAGCTATAAGCTGATGCTTGCGGCTTCGCTCACGTTAATGTAGAGTAGACTTCGTCAATCATTTTTCTACACCTCGGGAATAGGGTACTTTTTTGTTCCACGGGGACTTCCAAATTAACGCGAGTGACACCGCAGGGAAAAGCTAATATTAATAACGGGAAAATTGAAAACTTCTTCTACATGTAGTAGAGAGTAGTGAGTAGATATCCATAATGCTGACGTGATCAAAAATACCAGAGAGAAAAGAATATATTAACCAGAGAAATCATTTAGGCGGGGCGCAGGTACACACACAGTAGCGAAGGAGGTTAGAGCAGACGCTCTTATCTTCCCAAAACTTTCATTGCTGGCATTCCGAGTATATTTTTCACAATACCTATCCCCAAAACTGTGAGTTTTGAAAACAGTGATTGAGTAATAAGAAGAAAGAAGAAGAAGAAGACAGTACTAACGCACCGAACGGCGTTTAATACATTTCCCTATGTTAATAGGCTATTTTTTTTTTTTTTTTTTTTTTTTTTTTAATCTTTATTAATGAGCTTAATCACAATTAATAGGCTATTTGAATAAATTTTTAGTCCGTCCTGGATATTCATAAAAAATATTAGATACGTAGATATTTTTTCTTTTTTTACGTACGCAAAAAATAACGGAGATACGTGGAGTGAAAATATCGCGTGACGTCACAAGCAGGTGCAGTTTTTACCTGCATATGACGTTACGAGCCCCCACTCCCAAACTTGAATGCACTTTATCCAAGAATATTTTTTTATTAATTTGAAAAAGCAAAATATACGTGTCTATTATTTTTTTATTATCTAACTGATGGACTAAATAGAATTTAGAAAAAAATGTTAGTCAAATAGCCTGTGATGAATAGTTTTCTGTGCAAAAATCACCCGACGACACTAGTTCAATTCATAGTAAACTGAGGTAATGCCCCTTCTATGATTGTCTGTGAAAAATACATAAACCGGATGACGTGGATTTTCTTATATTGAAATAATAAGTAATTCATATAACCCGGGTCGAGATGCCCGGGTAATACCCGGGCGATGCCGGGCGGGGTATCAAATGATATTGCCATAGCACCTGTCGCGGACCCCGCTCGATATTGTTTCGTATTTCAATATTGACATTCGTATTTACCATTCATCTTACAAATTGAATAAGAAAACCAAAATGCACATTTTATTTGTTGCGAACAGCTCATAAAACACCATAAATGATAAAACTGTATGTCAAATTCGACGACGACGACGAAAACATAAAATGTAGGTGAGTAATTTGTTTATCGGTTACAATATTGTTAAACCTAAAAGTGCAGATTTCGATAAGGAGATAGATCCTGAGGAAGGATTGCTTTACCGTGTGACCTCTATTACGGCCTCTGCCTAACTCCGAGATTCAGTTTGTGAGTTTATATTTGAACCAAGGTTACATAGTAAATAGTATAGTGCTATATGACGTGAAAGTGAGTTTGTTTGTTTGTTTGTGACGCTTTACCGCCTTAACGGCTCAACCGATCATCGTGAATTTTTGCATACACGTTGTCAGGAGTACCTACAGAGAAGGACACAGGATACTTTTTATCCTGGAATTCCCGCGGGAACTCCGAAATCACCGTGGGTGAAACCGTGGGGAACAGCTAGTGTATATACAGATGTAGCTAAGGGAACATTTAGAAAGGGTGAAATACCTATGGGTTTTTAATATCCACATTGTGTTCTTGCACCGTCATCGACAAATCATAGTTTTTCTCCCTGAAAATACAATAGTTGTGCAAATTTAGTCCTTAAAACACTAGCAATAGAGACGTCGAGATTCCCAATTGAATTTCTATTGCAAAATCTGTAATTCCTGTTTCGTAAGCATTGAATATTTCCAAATAATTTCAGTTTAAAAATCCATTGAATTTAGAACTTTGTCCCAATGGGATTAAGGTTGACGGTGGAATGTAATTAAAATGGGTCAGATACGAGTAAGTATATTATGAGGGTTTGTGCTGAAAACGCTGTGTCATTTTTTCCTCAGGTAAGTAAGTATAAATGCTTAATTTTTGCATTAAAATTCGCTTACCACAAAGGCTTACGGTATCGGCAATTTTATCGAGAATTTGATTATATCCGATATTAATAAAATTAACCAATAAATAAATAAAATCAACCAATAAATTATAGATATATATCCATTATCCAGTCTTAAAAACATATTTTTTTCACATCCACGCTCTTAACGCAACGTGTGCGTTCGCTTTGACTAGAATAACCATAATAGAGTAGAATCAAGACAACGAAGCACTTATTACGTCAATGCTTCATAAAATATGTAATTTTTCCACTTCACGGTTCCCATCCAAAAAGAGCGCCACGTCGTAAAACCAAGTGTCGTCTGCGACAAGCCTTATGTGCTTTCGGCGGCAGTAAACCTTATTTTACCACCGGTGATTTAAATCTTACGTTGCAAGTTCTGTCTCTCTCTCGAAAAGTTCGTAAGCTCAGTCGAAAAACAATTGCGACTATAATTAGATTGCAGTTGTCGTGAAAAGTTTGCTAATCTAGCGCCAAATGTTAAGTGGTCCCGGTACATAATTGATGCGAATTCGACTCCCCTAGGTACTTACTGGATACTTTATATAAATTTCTATTTGCTGGATAATTAGTGCCATTAGTAACTTTGTTTGCGGTCTGATGGTTCCCGACTTTCTTCAATTTTCAAACCTACGAAAGTTTGTGTGTTCATTGCCCCTCAGTTTCGTAACTGTTAAACGGATTTCTATGAAATGGTGGTACACAATTAGCCGTCGACACAGATAATATAATACTATACCTACTACCATGGAAATAGGTCATACTTTCATCCTAAAAAAAAAAAATTATTGTTAAAACCGTTATAACAACAAATACCTACTAAAAACAGAGTAAAATAAATAAGGGGGCTCCCATACAACTAACGTTTATATGGATTATGGTGCGGAACCCTGCGTGCGCAAGTCCGACTCGCACTTGGCCGGTTTTTTTTAACTAGTTAATTGAATCTCGCGGTTCATCCGAATTTTTCTGTCTTCGCACTGAAAATGTAAATTACCAAAATCCTTGCAAACCTGCAAAGATACATGTTTCTTTATTTGAAAAGAAATCTAAATCATTTTTATGAAACCTGCTGAAAATTTTTAAAAAGGGTACCTACAGCTTCTATACAAACTTTTCATTCTCTCGGTCACTTAACACTGAGAACTAGGAGAGCCACCTAGTAGCAAATGTACGAACCATTTTATAAGTTACATTTTTTAATGTTGTGACCATGAAATTCTTTCTTTGCTAGATGGCGTACGTCGTACTAGTATTGCTATTCCCCGCTAGATGTCAACAACTTCAAAGTTATACTTCATAGTTATTTTTAATCACCCATAATATCCTTGGCAATAATTAAAATAAACTATGTACTTATTTGATTTAGTTATCAAGAAATAATAGCGTCGTTATCAAAAATTAAAAGAAAAAAATATTTATTGCAAAAAATATTTTTTAAATTGTTTTTTAAAAATAAATTTTATTACTATATTTAATTTAACATTGTCAATCAATTAAAACAATAAAAAAATAAGAGAAAACTCTAAAAAATTGGTCCCACCGTGACAGTGCGTACACTGCCGTGACCAGGATTCGAACCTGGGTTACTACGGCCACAACGTAGGGTCCTAACCACTAGACGATCACGGCTGTCGGGACGATGTGATATTGAACGAAATTACCAATCATATTCAGCAGGTAATGTCACGCTTTGATTCTTCTGAGGTAATTTCTTGCACTGTTAATTTGATATCTATTTTTAATATCATAAATTGAGAATATTTAATGTTAACATGGAGTTCCTCTTTTTAAATTATAATAAATCTAAAGTCAGAAATGGACAAACAGGTGACTTTCAGTAATGTAATCTTTTCCTAAACATAAATTTAGTTTATTTTTATTTTGCTTTATTCGAAAAATCACAAAAATAAAATAGACATTTAAGCCGGCAACTCGTAAATCTAGTACACATTTGGTTCTAGAATCAAAAGTATCTAAACTATACCTACCTGTATTGTTACTCAGGAGTCAGGAGTCAGGACCTATCATTAACATAAATTTTGCTTCACTAGTTAAAAAAATTATCTCCTATTCAACAAACAAACATACTCTATTACTTTATGTAGCGTAGACGTAGTTAAGTCTGTAATCATGTTCTTATTTAGCAAAGCGGGAACATCATGTTACAATGTTACATAGGTACGGAGTTGCATTTTTTTCTTCCTATTATTTCTATCGACTCAATTGGCTGACTAGTTTTTTAATATTTTGTTTTATTTTATTAGTTACATTAAAAAAAAAAAAAAAAATTAGAATACAATTTATTCAAATAGACAAGATATAACAAATCACAGATTATACAATAAACAGACAGTATGGCATCGAAAATTACCTTAATTTATTGGGTAAAGTTGTGGCGTATGATAATAAAATATTTTACCCCGTGACGGTCGCCTTTCGAGTTTAAAACTGTTTCTGCATTAACTCTGCATAAATCACAAGCCAGATCTAGTTTAACCAGTGTCCTGGTTCACTTGGACCAGTAAGATTTCTTGCCCACAACGCGCGTGCCTCCGACGCAGTCCAATCTCAAAACGCTCGGGATGACACAAAAATCAGAAAATACTTATGACTGATGAAATGCAATTTACTTCATTCTCCTTGATCTAAGTTGTAAAATCCTTAGTATGTACTTAATAGACCAAAGATTCGCTGTGGTTTTTGATTTCTGTTTTAATATAAAGTATTTAGCTATTGATAAATTGGGTGACCAGGTATGTGCTATGTCGTTCTCTGTACCCCTGATAATTTGTATAGAATTTCACGACATCGGTTGTGTAGCTAAGCCGTGAAACCGTAACAAACAAACTCACATTCGCATTTATGATAATAACTAGCTTTTCCCCTAGCTGTTTCACCTGCGTTAGTTTCGAAGGTTCCGCGGGTATTCTGAGACAGAAGTAGGTACTTATTACCCTATAATTTTTTCTGTACCTACCGTTGACAACGTATAGGTAGTATGCAAAATTTAATGTAGTTTCTTCGACGTTAATTTCTAAATTCCCTTGGGAATTCCGGGATAAACGCAGTCTATGTCCTTATCTGTACCCCTGACAACGTGTATGCAAAATTTCGTGGTGATCGGTTGAGCCGTATAGCCGTGAAAGCGTAACAAACGAACAAACAAACTCACTTGCGCATTTATGATATTAGTAAGGATTTACAGATGATCATAGTGAATCGGGAGCAATCGCTGCAATGAAAATGATCTCGCTTACACGAGTCGCACGGCTCTCTTATCTCGCAGATCATCTTTTTTTCGCGGGGCAATGAATATGAGATTGCATTGGACAGATCACACAATGCGAAACATCGCCAATGTCCACATTCATTATTCTCCACACCCCTAAGGAACACGCAAATTGTGTTCAGCGCAAACTAGCTGGCTTATTTGTGGCGACTGGTTTGATGGTCCATCAATAGAAAGCGGCAAATGACATTTGAAGAAACGGACTGCGATTAAAACATTATATTACGTTCAATATTAGTTATTTACTATCTACTGCAGCTTACTCACTGTTAATCGTCAGGAATTCAGATTTTTCGGTAGTCTTTCATCAGGAGTGAGTGAGTCAGCAGGCGCGGTTCTAGGATTTGGTTGAGGGCAGGCAATTTTGGTTGCACCACGAAATTTTTAGAATTTAGGTATTAGGTATACCTACTATAGAGGAATTTACCGGGTCAGAGATTTTTATAAGGTCTGATTAAAGTACCTAATTTAGTACGGGGGGCAAATGCACCCACTGCCCCCATCGTAGATCCGTGCCTGTAAGTTAGTGGCAATGATAAAATAATAAGTTAATCACAATAATATTAGTGGATGTTAGGATATTTTTTTGTTTTTTATTGTCTCAAAATTAATTGGTTTGGCTCTCGAGTATATTTACCGCACAATGTGTTTTTATAGCTACAAACTGAGTTTACCTAATTGAAACCAGCTGAAGTGACGATACTGCTCAGTGAGTATCAATTTTGTAACTTACTGTAATTAGCTATTAAGTAAGTTGTAAAATAATAAAAAATACGCATTTAACTCTAACTTTGATGTAAAAAAAAATGAGCCACTGCAAAAAAATCCGTTACAAATTCCGCTAGTACCGTTTTAGATAAAAGAAAGTGCCAGTTACTCAGTTCTTGTTGAAGTCCATCGGAACGCAAGCACCTAACATCGCGATCCCGCGGAGACGCCGACAAAGTCTTGTTTATTTCATGCTTCGATCCAATTTCGCATGCCATGAAGCTCAATATAGGTATTATTCGGACAGTCCGTTTATCCGCTGGTTAAATCTTTTCATACGTATCGCAATACATCATTATACTTGTATCGCATGAGACACAAATAAAACATAATTGTACGCATGTCTTGTTAGTTTTGATTTATATGCAAATGTTTACAGTGCTCGAACATAATTATTACCATTTTTTTTATGTTGAACGATAAGATGCCGCTGTTGTTGGGATGTGGTCAGTAGGGACACTGACCTTCGTATCTATCTGAACCGATAAGAGAATTAAATAGCTACTAAACTAAAAGAGAGGCGACACGAAAGAACATTATAACAAAAAATGAAAAAAAAACAAGAAATGAAACTGACAGTGCAGTGCCCTGCGGTGTCACCCGCGCGACTTCCGGAATTCCTGCAGAAGATCTGATCTGCTTCTACTAGCTTCTATCTAGATCTGATAGAAGCTAGTATCTATTTATCAGATTAGCTAATCGCCAGTGAAAGTTTGGATTACCTAAATCAAAACCAAACAGGGCCAAATGTATTTTTTTGTAGTGAAACTTCTTTGATTACGAGGGAAAGACAGTTTTTCCGGCGTCTTATCTTAGCAGGGCGTGTTATTGTCATAGTGAATAAGGGCCCTGAACGTAATTCTAGAAGCCACTAACGAGTACGTTTGTGTACTCGACAAATATAAGGAACCTTGGCAAAATTACGGCGACCCTTTGTCGCCACAAATCCAGTTATTTTTTTAACAGCTTCGCATGGCCGTATTCAGTAGGGATTTTTTTCTACATTACTAGCTGTTAGCTCGAGCTCGACTCGCGTGGCTTTATATAATATGGATAAATATTTAATTGGATTGATTTTGACGTCCCGAACCACAAACAAAAAATGGGAAAACAAGCAAAATTGTACAGTAAATTACCCGTTTAGAAATGACTGCCGTCTTGTATAAATATAATGATTGGAACAGAAAACACCGCTGTTTTGTTTTTGCAAGCACCCTAAAGTTCTACTCAGCCGGCTTACTCTTGACGCAATCGTGTTAGGATCAAATCGAACTCGAATCGAAATGAGCTCGAAACAGAATAAAATTTTGCTACTTTTGAAGCTCTCTCGTGTCTCTATTGAATTTATCTGTCAAATTTTGCATACACATTGTCATAGGTACACAAAAGTAGGTACATAGGTTCTATTTTATCCCGGAATTCTAGCAGAAATACCGTAATCAACATGGGTAAAACCGCGGGGAACAGCTAGTTAATTTAGAACCGTAAATTCTCATACTCAGGTCACAAGAACAAAGTGCACAATGCTCTAATGAGTGTTCCAAAAAGTGACGTTTCTACAGCACTTATAATCGCGCGATAAACGCATATCGAATCATACATGCTTTTTTGGTTCATGGTGAAAAAGTGCAGCATGCAGTGTATGCTATAAGTTTATAATACACGTCCTTATCCCTCAATTAAGTTCTTAGAAGTCGTTATCTATGTTACTATTTGGCTTTAGGCCACCCAGAAATGAAGGGGTGCTAAAATCTTTTACGCGTCATGCGTTTTTCATTGTTACACAATTCGGAAACGGTGTAACCAACCATTGTAACGGAAGAAGGAGCTTATGTTTTTTGTTTATATATTTTGACGTGCGTTCTTAAAGCTATATATATATAGCTCTGGCTATGTAGATATCTAAGATATTATGCACCTTATATAGTATTGCTTTTGTTACTCACGGTACATAAATATTGCAATCAAAATCATTGGTAAACAATTACTATCATTTAAAAAATGATAGAATAGACAGAAAAATAATAAGTTTGCGATAATATAATAACAGATACAAAATGACGTCTAAAATTTAGTTTCCAAGCAAAATTGTAGGATAAAGAAATATTGGAATTACTTACTTTCTTAGTGGCGGAACAAAAAGCGGGCCCTACTTGAGATGAGATTTATCTTTGTAAAATATGGGGAAAGAATATTATTTTGACCAATAAATTATTCTTTCATAAATAGTATGATTCAAATGATTTTAATCCCTATTATGTACACAATAAGAATGCTTCAGACAGAATATTTGAATTTGTATCTATACGATTTCCAAATAGGGGCGTTGGTTCCGAATAATGCATTCGCAGTTTTCAAAACAACGTGCTTGCTTCAGTAAATATTTGACGACTTGACAGACAAGTTGAATAATCTTTTACTAACACATAAACCATGAGAACTTTTAAGATGAGACCATACTAGTGTTTGTTCTTCTAAAATTTCGGGAAAACTATTTAAATGATATTTATTGTTAAGTTAGCATTATAAGATACGTAGACAAACTCATGGACGTATTTAGGAAGTAAAAAAGGAATTTGGTTTGTCTTTTTTAAATTTCTCCGTAAAGATGTCAAAAACAAGAATAGAATCTTGTACAACGATAAAAAATGAGAGCGTGTAATCGTAAAATTCTTCAACGTTGTGTCAGATAAATGAAGATAAAACTAAAAATAAATAAGACAATTCACTGATCGAAAACCGACTCATGTTTCTTGCGGCTCATTACGTCTTCCAAAGCGTTTAAAAAATGGTCGCTCTGAAAAAAGTCAGTTCTTTATGGTACTTTACAAAATCCACGTCTGTGCCGAATCAAGTTTGCAATCTAGAACGCGATCTAGACATTGAAAGTAGCTCGTAACCCTAATGATAAAACGGCGATAGGAAACCAATATATCCGTGTGAAAAAATAACAGAAGACCGGTTCCATTGAATTTTTTTTTTAGTTAGCACTGCATTTTGTTTCTTCCGTCATTATAAGTGCATTTCTCACTCTTCCGAGTGACATGCCTCGGGCCGTCAGTTGTCAGAGAATTTGACATTGTCGCGTCACTACAATATCGGTAGAAGAAGGGTTGTGTGCAAGGGTCAGCGACAATGACTGGCACATGCAACAAAATGTAAAATTTGTTATAGAATGTGTCTTATTATCTGCCAAAATGCTAAGATTAGACGATATAAAAAAATATTGTTACTGGCCAATAAATAGGGATTAATATAAATCCTTTTATGTTACTTGTTAGTACGTATTTTATTGAGAAATAACAGCATATTTTGAAAGCGATTAAATTGTTAGCAATAATCTGATTATAGGTATTATTAAGTACCTACTACCTACTCGAAATATATTTACTATTTTGATGTGTTTGATTAATATCACCGATATGGACCATCAGACCGAGGCATTAAAAACATTACTTTGACAATGACTTGGTGAAAAACATCACTGGGTACGATCTTGTGAGAATTCCCTTTTTAAAACCAGTGCAGTTTATGATTACAATCCACATGATATAATTTTGTAGAAACACAAAACGTCATACATATACTCGTACTAACAGGTTTGTGCAACACGGAAACGTTATCCTTGTCAAAACTATCGTTTCTCGTACGAAAATGTTTCCTGTGCCCCTACCATGAGATTGTTTAGGTACGACTTTTTATTTTAAATTTATTTATTTATTTATTTAAGTAAATATACAGTATTGTTTTCGTTAAAGAATTTTTAAAGATGAAAGTCAATTGCCATGCAAATAATATTACCTACGAAAAGAGAATAACATAAACTCTCAGTTAAAAAATGCACAAAGTTGAATGCGCTCAGCAATGCCATTTTATTTCATTGTGAAGGCTATAGACGTTTGATTACAGCCGATCTTATCTTCAGAGTGTTTTCAATGATTATTAACTTTTGCCGCTATCATTATTTGGTGGCAATCGGAGATATGGCGATTTTGTGAATACTATAGTATGCAAGTTTTGACACCTGTAATTTCTAGCAATCAACCAAAATCAACATAATATATAACAAATAATTTATCACAGAACCGCTATGTTTTTGATTGAAATTGAAAAATTAAACAGCAAATCCCTAGTAGAATATAACAACATGCTTTTCTCCGACAGTAAAAATACCTAGGTATATAAAATAAGAGTTACATAATTGCACGGTGCACTGCTGTTATAAATCTGATGTAAATTGTAGCATCACCGAACGGCACAGGATACACTCACCACTCATGGTAGCAGCACTGGGTCCGTCTCCAACATCGCTACTAACATCTGTCAGGTCAATACTTTTGTTACACTTATTTGTCGGCGGTTCCCATTGTTGAAATTTCATTCTTACAGGAATCCGTTGCATCTTCATCATACCCAACACATACGAGTTCTATTGTTGTTTTTATTTTGTGTTTCCGAAATATTTTTTCGGATGTTTTACTTCGGTTTTTGTTAATATAATATTCTGAATTTGGTTAGGGTGGTTTCCGCTATACGTATTATTTGATCATTCTGGTGTGAGATTAAAACCAGTTAAATATATTAGATATTATTATTATGCAATGAGATTAGACACAATTTTTAATATTTTATATATTGCCTATGTATTGTGGATTTCCAGTTTTTTTTTTATTTAGTACATCAAACTCGATATTTTTTATCTTTATCTTTATCTTGATTATATTATTAAAGCTCTATAATTACGCTTTGACCTTATTTTTTGATCTGGAAGATTTTCCAGCATATTCGAAAAAACTTAAGTACCTATACAAAGGCGTATTGAATTACGGTTATGGACTTTGGACATGCAATTCTTCTAATCAACCTCTTTTCTTTGTCACCTATTTTAGCAGGCCAAATCATTAAATAAACGTGCCAACATGCGTATGCGTAACCAGAATTTGTAGATGTGTAAATTTTTAGTCGCCCTTCAGAACCATATCTCAAGCATATGTATTATACTATTCTTATGATTTATAGAAGTTTGCAATCCATAGTGTGGCGTTATGGATCATAAATTCATTTACTGCTGTTAAATAGGACTAAGTGGCGTACGACGTTTGATGTCATTACAACAATAGAAGTACGTATGTGTGAGCGCGCAAAACGTATATCGATAAAGTTATTTTATTTATTTATGTTTGCTAGAAAGCTAGAATATATAGTGTCGCTTCTAAATTACTATTAAACTTTTTATCTTTATAATATGATAAATTTGAAAAGGTTTGGTCTGAGAATATTTCCAAAAATCTGTCAGTAGTAACATCGATACAAACTGTTTCAAAAGTTAAGCTGCTTAAAGATTAATATACGTTTAACTATACTTACTTTTATTTTCTACTGATTAAATGTTAAATCCTGCAGAAGAATCAGGAAGAATCAGTAGAACCGTCTAAGGAATTTTGAAATGAAATATTAACATCAACAAGTTTCTCATATCAACAAGAATTTGAACTATATCGTAATAAAATTCCAATTTGCTTACAGGCTAAACTTATAAAATATGGGCATCTTGTACATGCTGCGATATGAAAATATGTTTTTTGGAAAAATAACGTCTACATATTAAGTGAATTTTATATTTGCCGTTTTTATTTATCGACGCCACTCTTTTTGAGGACATTCTTATGGAGCTCTCTCACTAATTCTAAGCATAAAACTCGCAAGAAGTTTCAGTAAGTCAATCACTTTACAAAACAAATGTAGCAGGAAAAATTGATTTCCAAATGCAGTCTAGGACTTAATTTTTGACTTTGCAGCAACGTTCGTCACACTTGACTGATACTTTGTAAGTTTACAATTTTGTAAGTTACATACTCCCATTTGCAATGTTCAGCAGTATTGTTGCGATTTATTAGGGGTGGATATAGGTAAAATATTTTTTTACACCAATGTGTTATTTCTTGATACCTCGAGTGGTTCCCAGTTATTCGTCACCTATAGGTACCATTGCTATTTTTCATTCCCAAGTGGGTTAGTCCTGCGTTTCCTTAATATTTTGGGTGTGACCCCTAGCAAATTACGACCAATCGCATTGCTTCAAATTTGCGTCTACGTCTTTCCTCCCTACGCTTGCCCTAACTTCTTCAGTTACATAAATAATGTAACGCCAAAGCGCCACCGAGGGGTCACGCAAGCGTCACAAGCAATTTTGCCACGCATTTCTGAATTGTTTATAAGTATTTATTATCTTGTGTATTCGATTTTTCAGATAATAATTTTTGAAGAGGAAGTTCTCAATTCGTCTAGATATTGTTTTCATTGGATGTTACATGATATTCCCTCTAATTCAGAAATTATTCTTTTACTAATTAGATTTTTAATTTAAAAAGTTCCTTTAGTTACGAAAAGTAGATTTTTATTTTTAATTCAACATTCATTCACATTTTATTAATGATATTATAAGTACCTACAATAAGTATCATTACATTTTGTGATTTTACTAGCTGGCCCCCGCGGTTTCACCCGCGGTAATTTCGGAGTTCCTTTGGGAATTTCGGGATAAAAAGTATCCTATGTCACTCAGGACTTCCGCAGTAGCTTCTTATAAGTGGAATAATTTTCAAAATCGGTTCAGTAGATACAGAGATTACCCCCTAAAAAATGTCACAAACTCACAAACTTTTCCTATTTATAAAATTAGTATGTCTACGAATTTAGCTTGCTATTTTTAGGGTTCCGTACCCAAAAGGAAAAACGTGACCCTATTACTAAGACTCCACTGTACGTCCGTCCGTCCGTCTATTTGTCCGTCTATCACCAGGCAGTATCTCATGAACTGTGATAGTTAGACAGTTGAAATTTTCTCAGATGATATATTTCTGTCACCGTTATAACAAAAAATACTAAAAACAGAATAAAATAAATATTTAAGGGAGCTCGCATACAACAAACGTAATTTTTCTGCCGTTTCTATAGATAATGGACGGAACACTTCGTGCGCGAATGCGACTCGCACTTGGCCGGTTTTTAAAAAGAAGAAGGATGTTTACGAAACTAAACAACATGTCATTAAAATAATGTTTGTACAATGTTTTTGCCCATTATTAATACAGCGTTTCAACCCTTAATGAATTGTTTTGGTTAGGGCTTAGGACCCCTAGTTGTCTTTTTCTATATCTTTTGTAATATTTTTTTATTCATTCACACGATTCGCTTCCGTCTAACCAACGCCGTTACACCTTCAAGTGTTGGGTCACAAAAGGATTTGTCTTATTCAATTAGCTCGAGTTGCGATGTGATTTTATAATGCCATTCAACGTTGTTGCCTTTATTTTTTAAACACGCCAGAAATTGACTCTTATGGCAATGGAAATAGGAGCTATTTTGTAATTATTAATTTTTTGTTAGAAGATTTGCGTTCCCTATTTGTATAATATTTTGTTACATCTTAAATTATGTAAGGATTATGCTCTAAATACACTTTAATTGGGCCCCTACTGTTGCGATATTTTTTAAGCTCCGTGTTGGCTGTCAAAGATGTCAAGGTAATGCCAGTTGACGTCAAAAGACGATCGATCAATTTGAGTGATTGATATCTGCTGTTTAAATGCCTAGTTGAGTGTTATTGAGGTTTTTCTATTTGCAATCTGATTTTATTTTTTTTTGTTTTGCGGATTTTATTGCCGTAAATACATAGTGTAATGATTTTTTTTATTTTACTTTAGTCTATGTTTGGAAGTTTATGGCAGATAGATCCACGCAAAGCTTAGTAACCATTAAAAGATTATCGTCTTACGGCCGCACTCAGAGTCGACTTTAATGATTACTTAGTTAGGTATAGATTTTTAATACAAAACTACCGCAATCAGAGACGTTCAGTATATTAATGTTAATTGGCATTTAATGAGATGTAACTTAATTAGTTAAATGCCAATTAACATTAATTTATTCAACTTGTCTGATTGCGGCAGTTTTGTTTCAAAAATCTATACTTAACTAAGTAATCATTAAAGTCGACTCTGAGTGCGGCGGGTTTTTACACAGTATCTATGTTATCTTACATTATTATAATATTATTAAGTACCTATTATTATTGTCTACAGAACTGTAAAATTAAAAATACAGTTGCAAAAAAAAGAACTTAAAAAACAGTATGTAAACTAGGTATAAACATAAATATAAACATAAGAAATAAGAAATAGACACATAGCCAGATCGCAATGATAGTCGTTGTTGAGGTACGTGTCGCGGGTTCGATTGCTGCGTGCATCGGGGTATTGGCCTTTACTCTGAGCCTGAGTGTTTGAATTTATTTATAAAAATGTATATAGAGGATGTCCCGTAAATCGACGTCAAATCAGAACCAGTGATAGGCTAAGTCATAACAGCTGTTAACCGAAAAATATAAAACTCTTTGCTATGCCTATTTAAAAAAAGGACAGTAATTAAAAACTGACGAAAGCAATAATTTTAAAAAATTTCATTTGCAAAAACTTAAATTTTAAGCAGTAGTTTTCATAAACACTATTCAGGATTGCACAATAAGAAGAAAATTGAATAAAAGTTAATGTTTGTAGACACAGGAGTTAAAGAACCGTCGCAGGTGTACACTTTTATAATTTTTTTTTTTTTTTTTTTACGTTTTTCTATTAACAATTATGACTTAGCCTATTCCGGTTCTGGCTTGACGTCGATTTACGGGACAACCTGTATACGTGAGTATTATATTAATTGTCTGGTACCCTTAGTAGAAGCTTCGCTTGGTTCGATATGTTACAATATCTAAGCAGCTCCTCTAGCCAAATTTACCTATTTCTTTTAAAACTAAAACCATTTCGCTGAATCGTTCGTCGCGCCAAAGATCATCAATCAGAAATCCGCAAACTCATAGTTCGCTTTTATACACGTACCTATTTGACATAAATGGAGCAAAATTTTTCAATGATCGGTTCCACCTCTACGGATATTCCCTGTCGTTATTTGGACACATACTATCATCAATATAAGTTATTTCAAAAGTTTTTTTTAATATAGAGTAAATGTTTGCGTTTGCTTTTGCGCCATCATGATGCAGTGTTGCTAAAAAAAAAAAAACATGTTTTTATTACTCTTATGGCGATGACTTTTTCGTAACTGCCAGGTATCTTTTTATTTTATTTTATTTTCTTTATTCCAACATTAACAGGTATTTAACATTGATAGGACAATATATATTTTTGATATAATCTTATAAAATTAAATAAATAAATAATATTGTACATTATAAAGTATTATTTATTTATATTATTAAAGTTTTATTGCTCTTTTATAATATGTAGTTAGTTGTGTGTGTTTTAAATAGCTTAAAAAGAATATTTTCGTATTTTTACGTTTTTTAACAATAAAATGTCAAGTGACATTTTATTAAAGGGTTAAAGTTAACCCACTTTGGGGAATGATGAAAATATCTCAGGAGAGTTGCAGAAATATATCCCCTTTCTACCGAAGCTAAAAGACGTGCTACTAACTACCTACTCTCTGTTATTGATTAATATGCACCGATTATCGTGTATTGATTTCTCACTGCTATAATATCATAGCCCCTAAATCAGTGAATCGGAGGGGTCTCATACCTAAACGTGTGTGTTTTATGTTTTCTGTAGTTCTAATATGGTACAGCCGGCCATACAAAAGAATATAATATGTATATTTTTCAAACTGAAGCTTTAGTAGCGTTTCACATTTTTTTGTATTAAATTTATTAAGTCACTTACTGTTCTGCGCGGTTTTGCCCGCGGTAATTTCAGAGTTCCCGCGAGAATCCCGGGATAAATAGTACTCTGTGTCCTTTTCTGTACCCCTGAGTATGTGTATGCAAAACTTCGTAATGATCGGTTGAGCCGTTAAGGCGTGAAAGCGTAACGAACTAACAAATACACTCACATTAGTTCTTTATAATAGTAAAGGCTTGTGGTAGATGAAACGTAGTTTTTTTTTTTACATCCATGATAATTATTCCATGGTTAGATATATTATATGCATAGACTTCTGTAGCGCAAAGTACTAGTTTGGACTTGTACTTGTACTTGGACATAAATAAGCAATAGTGTGTTTATCCACCCTGAAGAAATGTTGAGTAAAACGTGTTTCAAAATCATAGCGCCATTTTGTGTCAATATTTCTTTATGTTTAACAATTTGTTGGTAACAATCTAATAAGGTAAACACATAATTAATTTAAAAAACATTCCATAACTCTCAATAAAGCGTTCTGTATTAATAACTTAATTTTGTGGGTTAACATGTTATTGCTTATCGGCGTCCACTTTTCAAGTAGGCCTTATCAGACACGTGCGTAGCTCTATTTAGCTAGGGACATGAGTAATCTAGTTTTTATTCAACGGGAATGTGTGTATGAGAACCCCTCGGTTCTCTTCTGCATGGGTCTCCAAGAGGGTCAGACCCTCTTGCACTCAGAAATTAGAGGGGTGGGACAAGTATTGTGGATTAATAAAACTAGATATCTATTATATTTGTTGTTCTTATTCCGATTCTAAGTTAAAATATTCGTTTGATCTTGTTATTTTCTTTAGCCTCACAAATTTATTAAGGCTTCCCCTTTATTTTTAGAGAAAATTATTATTTTATTTTATCTTTAGGTAGGTACTTATGTACAAGGATATTTTTAGTATAAAATTATCTTCTTAGAAAAATCGTTGTAAATTCTTAAAATAAAAAAAAAAAATTAAATAAATTGCTAATTAAAATAAATTGTTAAAATATGTAAATTTTTCACATACAAAAAAAAAAAACATACCTACATTCAGCCGAAAATATAACCTCCTTCTTTTTTGAAGTCGGTTAAAAATAACGTTTTGCATATTAAATACCTATGTGTTTGTTTATTTTCCGGCTGACTGTACCGTGAAAGTTAACACGTTAATTATGCGTTACCAATTTGCATGAGGCACTTCTAAAAGTTAGAGGCAAGTTGTGAGCACCCGAACTTTAGGGCTTACAAATTAATTTAGAGACTCGCACAGTTTCCTTCGATACGCTCAATAATTTTAACACATAGTACTTATACTTGAAATTATTGGCCGAACAAATTACTCCACAGGCGGATAAATTTTAAGTAGCCCATTAATCTTATATGAATCATATTTAGATATTTATTTTTGTATTACTTTTCATATTATGAAGGTATGTATTTTTTTTAGTTCATAATAGTACTATATACATCTACAGTTCTACACCACCATGCCAAAACCACCTAATGTGCGTTTAATTGATTATTATCTATAATAATATAGGTAAAATAAATAAGATATAACATACATATGCCTAATATTTTAGAAAATAAATTTCGCAGTCCTAGAATTTGGTGTATTCATATATTATATACATATTATATCATTATAAAGTTGTCGCATTCAAATTTTTGAATTTATTTATTTATTTAAAGAACTTTATTGCACATTTATGTACAAAAAGCGGACTTAATGCCTAAGGCATTCTCTACCAGTCAACCTTTTGGCTAGGGGATAGTTTAGTGGCATGACACAGAACCGTATATAGTATATAGATATATACATAAGGTTAATATAAATAATATTATCACGAATTCACGGAATTAAATAACTTCTGACAGAGAGTCATAATATCTTATGTAGAAATTAACGCTTTTTTAAACGGAAACTATCTAGGAGATAAAGCATTCTATTTGTAATTGTTTTCATCATACGTACAGTTACGTACAGAGAAAGCCTATAGACTTCTTCGTTTCCGACATAATTGCCGTTTTGCCTGCATTTACAAAGGGAAAGTTCAACAAATAATGTGATTTTCCGTAGTTTCGCCATGCTGTGTATGGAATATTTTGAAATCGCGCATTTATTTATTATTGTATTAGAAATACTTTACTTATAAGTCCGTCAGTTAGAAAAAAAAAAACAATAGACACGTATTTTTTGCTTTTTCAAATTAATGAAGATATATAGAGATAAAGATCATTAAAGTTCAGGGTGGGTGGGCTCGTGACGTCATTAACCGGTATCCGTATAAGCCCCCATACAAACTGCACCGAATAGTGACGTCACGCGAAATTTTGATTACGTAAAGAAAGAAAAAAAATAAGTGTATATTTATTATTGACATATATATGACCCCCCTCCCCCAATATATTGTCCAATAAAGTCTAATTTTCTCGACATATTATATTATTACTATTGAAGACCCCCTCCTAAACCAGTTGGTGACCCCCTCAAAAAATTCAGGCTGCTGCCGTGCCAGATAATACCGAGCCGTTAAACGAAAATAGATCAACAGTGTATTTAGTGACAAAGTTATAACTCTACCTACAGTAAAACCATAGAGCAATTTCGAAATAAAAGCTTGCCGTTTCTAAAGCTAAGACAAACACTACAGCGAAGGTGTCACATATGGTTTAATTTGTCAGCATGTCACCGCGTGTCAACGGGATACACACCGCATTGCAGTTGTACGATGCTGGAACACAAGACATTGTGGCGTAAAATGTGTGTGTAAAATTTCACATTTGTAACCTAAAGTCACTGCTGCTTTATCCGATCAAAAGGAGGTCACTCGCTGTACCATAGTAAAACATGTTCTAAGATGTTGCATTTAAAAAGACAATGTAAAAAGTGATGGTACTTTTTTATTCTCTAACTGACGGACTAATTATAATTTTGATTTTCAAAACTGGTCAACATCCTTATTGTTTGAATTGTCGGGTTTGATTTGAGCTTGTACTTATAACTTGAAATTTTGATTAATTTTCTTTTATTGATGCATTATTTTATAGAATTTCAATCTTTCTGTATGTACCTACTTACCTACGTTTATAACAGGTAAATAATAGTGAACGAAGTAAACGAGTGAACGGAGATGGAGTTGCATTAGCCTAACTAAAACGTCCCATCGCAACTAGTTTTCAGAAAGAGGAGTTTACGTGTTATTTTAATTTATTATAGAGCCCGAAACCCTCGATAATACAGCTTATTATATCAAAATGAAATGCTTATTACCTATATCATTGATCGAAACAAATAACATGTCACCGAGCAAATCGGAGTAGGTAATAAAAATAAATTACGCTCATGAGAAATTACCGTCACTCTAGGGATCGATTTAACAGGCGATAATCGATATTACGCCCGAACGATTTCTTTGCTCGCCAATAAATAATCTCGAAGAATCGCCCTGCGGCGCGTCGTCGATCCGATCCGAATCGTTCGTACGTGACTAATGCAGTTTTTTTTTTTTGAATGAACTATGGAGAAAGGTCGCTCGTAAATTGTCTTTAGTTTTGGATCGTAAAGTACTCGAGCCTTGTCGGTTATTGTGGCGTGTCTCCGCTGTCTGTGGGGTACATTTCTTCATGAATGAATGCAAAGATACCCTACGTTGCGAGTAGGGAGGTAAGTAGCTGAAGGAGCATCTGCATGTGCGCAAGAGCATACGTACATAGAGTTTATTACAAGCAGCCAGTCTTGTTTCCTGTTACTATTTCCTAGCATACACACAGATGAAGTGTGACAGTTTTAAAAAAAAACAGATAAAATAAGGATTTTGACTACTTTAAAAATCAAAATTCTAATTAGTCCGTCAGTTACAAAATAAAAAAACAATAGACACGTATTTTTTGCTTTTTCAAATAAATTAAAATATACAGAGATAAAGCGCATTAAAGTTTAGGGTGAGGGGGTCGTGACGACACTAACCGCAAAATCGCCATACAAACTGTCAGAATAGTGACGTCACGTGAAATTTCAACTCAATATATCGCTGTTATTTTTTGATTACGTAAAAAAAGAAAAAAAAACGTGTCAAATATTTTTAATAATTTACAAGACGGACTAAAAAAAAAAGATTAGAGCACATGCCCATTATAAAAATATCAATGCCGGTTAGATCTGGTGATTATGTAGAGCATATAATGGCTAATAACCAGGTAGAAGTTATATTTGTATGACTAATGACTATCTTGCGAATTATCAAACTACATTCCTTAGCGAATATTTAACAGCAATTTGTGACAAAAAATTAATTTATATGTCATGTCATGATTAGGGATTGCCCTCAGAAGAATAACTAATCTTCTCTGGGATTGCCTTAGCTCAAGTGTGTATCGACAAGAGATTTTTATCCTTTATTCTAAAATTTTACTACTTCCATGAAAGTCGTAACTTGTATTGAAGGTTTATTATTACTGCCGTAGAAAACACATTTAAATTTAAAATGGACAAAGCAGAAATTTGCTTTATTCCTAGAAATAATGTTTTAAATAAAACCTAAGTACCTACTTATATTTGCAGCAGGCATGCGACTTTGTGGCCCATAATCTGAATTGATAATAACCATAACATTGTATTTAATGTGATGGTTTTTCTAAATATCAAAGTCTTTCACGATATTGACCTAAAAGTTTTAATTTAAAAGTCGGGGATACTAAATGAAACAAATTAATAATATAATGAATGGAAGCTAAATGTAGATCTACCGGGTGCTCCAGTTTCCCATTCTAACATACATTTTTAAACGGAGGTTAAGTGAAATCAACTGTCACAAAAGAACCCACGTCAACAATTCGC
The DNA here is from genome assembly GCA_907165275.2 of Zygaena filipendulae. Taxonomy (NCBI): domain Eukaryota; kingdom Metazoa; phylum Arthropoda; class Insecta; order Lepidoptera; family Zygaenidae; genus Zygaena; species Zygaena filipendulae. Next base: position 12,086,341 of record OU015657.1, on the reverse strand, counting down.
TAATTGAAATTTTAAAATAAATTGGAGATAACAGAACTCACAGAAGCGCTTTATTTTAGGACAAACCGTGACAATCCGAAAGTCAGTGTCTTCACTTTTGCGGTAAGAATTTAAAATTTCCTTAATGCTTGAAAAGAAAATTTAAAAACCTCTAGTTCAAGATAATTTTAACATACAATCTTTGTTTCCACGTTACTTATGCTTGACATTATACTGTATTATTTTTCTCAGGAAGTTATAATGTTTCCGCAATATAAGGCTTCATAATTCATAATGGCACTATTGTTCTCCCAATATTAGATAAGACAGAAGGTTGCCAATTGTTAAAAGCTACGAATAGAAGCTTAGTACAAATAGATTCGAATGGTTGCATCAGTAAATATTAAAAAAATAACACTTTAACTTAAAATTTAAATTGGAGATGAAACAGCTGACACCAAACCTAGTGTTGTAATTTACTTGTATCTCGGGAAAGAATCAAAATCGTGAATACGAGGATCACCGTAATTTCAAGTAAATTCAGAGTTAATAATTAAATACTTTTTTTTTGTAAAATGTCACATTTGTGTTATGTGTCGTTTTGCCTAAATTAATTATTTTTCTTTCTTTTCAATGATCAAATATCATCGGCTTATCAACCGATAGACGTCCACTACAGGACAAAAGTTAGGATACAAAATCTCCGCAAAGACTGGTCCTGCTTTACCCGCTTGTAGCTCAGCCCGTCTGACGATCTAACTGTCTCAATTCTTATTTTTAACATTATCATAATAATTCAAATAACTGTAAATGTAATGCAGTAAAGTCACGTTTACTCACTGACCTCTTGGTTAACGATTGTACAAGTGTCGTAAGTAATGCAGTTATTCTCATCATAATTATTGAGCACGTTAAGTTCTCATTGTTACACAATCTAAAAAGTCATCAACATTAACCAACGTCACTTGATCCACTGCAGACTGTTCTGTTTTGTATGTAATATCTTAATCTTTAATATATATAAATCACGTGTCACATTGTTTGTCCGCGATGGACTCCGAACCTACTGAACGGATTTTGATAAAATTTTGTATCAATTTATAATATGGTCCAACTTAAAAGATAGGATAGTTTTTATCCCGGAATTCCCGCGGGAACTCCGTAATTAATGCGGGGAACAGCTCATCACCGTAAACTACCGTCAGGGGTACAAAGAAGGACGTAGAGTACCTTCTTTTTATCCCGGAATTAACTCCAAAATTACTAATTATTATTAGTAGTAGGTATAAGACAACTTAAAAGATAGGATAGTTTTTATCCCAGAATTCCCGCGGGAACTCCGGAATTAATGCGGGAAAACCTAGTCACCGTAAACTATACTATCAGGGGTGCAAAGAAGGACATAGAGTACTTTTTTCCCGGAATTCCCGCGGGAACTCCGAAATTGCCGCGGGTGAAATCGCGAATGTGTCTATATAATATGTCGTTTTATGGGCTTAATATGTACATGGATATCATCATCATCAGAGTCGTCGATTTCTGAACATTGACGTTTCTTTTGTAAATACTCATAGTTCTCACGCTCTTGAATTTTGAATAAATATACTTACCACAGAAACACCTTACCCTTAACTTACCCTGGATCGGTGATGATAATATTTAAATTTATAGTCGTATAAAAATAATTTTACGATAGCTACACTATATCGAACGCTCACTTAAATTCTATTGAGCCGACCACTAATGTCACTATAAATTTCCCTCCTTGATTCTCATAACGTCGCAAAAAAAAATCACTGGGCGCCTACAGAAACTTGACAAGTCGTAAAAATAGCTCTTGCTTCCTATAAATATTATTATGTTATCTGACTGCTTTTTAAAGTTTTTAGATTTTCGCGTTTTGAGCACATTATATTATGTAAATTTTATTGGTAATTTTTAATTTTTTATTTTAATTTTTTTTATTGCTTTTTATTGGTAACAGATGAATAATCAATTCAAAGTGTGTTTATTTTAACGAGATCAGATGGGTTAATATTAATAGTATTGTTAGTCACGTATTTTGACTCTAAACCTAAGTTTTTTTTTTCAGGTATGTTTCTGTTCTGATGTTAAAATCTGCTGAATTGTTGGTAAATGATTTTTCTTTTATATAACATTCTTTATTTTTCATGACATGGAAGTATTGTCTTAGTACCTATCTTATTCCTGTCCCCCTTAGAAGGGAATGTTGCCCAAATTAAATGACATTAGCTGGTCATCAATTGTGTCATGGATCAATCGATTAAGATTTGCTACATTAACTCACATCCCACAAATGTTTTATTAACCTTAAAATATGTAGAAATATAAACATCAATAAAATTTTGAATCAGCTCAAGGTAAAATCATGGGTGCAAAGATGTTATGCTACGAACGTAGGAAACTACCCACGCGGTGTACCGCAAGGCTCTATTCTTGGTTTTCTATCCTTTATATACTCCGTCCTTGTTATTTACGATTTAACAATTGATAAAAGAATGAGACAAATATACATCTATGCATAGTCCGCGAATGTAGGTGGACAGGTGCGTAGGTAACTGGATTAGTGGTATGAGTCTATTTTAGTATTTCAAGATTCGAGAATTGATAATATTTCAATGATTTTATGGTTTAAATTTATTTTATAACAGAAGGTCATGATATAAGTAACTGTACGTCTATCTATCTTTCTATTTTAACGTCTCTGCTTCCATTTTTATTTTTATTCAAAATAGAATCTCTATTTATAATAATTTAACTGTATACAAAAATAAACCGAATTCTAGGACTTTTATAAAATTATATACTATTTTCAAAATGGCCAATTTCTCATTTGTTAATTAGTTAATATATGTGTTTATTAGTTGCATATTCAACTAAGTACTTATCATTTCGTGCAACAACAGCACAAAATGCAATCGCGTCGCATCATTCTTAGACAATAAGAACTATTTAATTTTTAAATTGAACGAAGGCGTCAGGATGTCGTCAGACAAGGATCAAGGATCGCGCAACCGGTTCGATTCCCAGACTTGTCATGCCTAACCTGGACGTAGGAGGACGACATTCTTTGAACGATCGATTTTAATTAAATTATACGTACTAATTAATACAGGTACGAGTATTAAATTATTGTATAATGATTATCTCAATATTGATCAGCTTTTGCCCTGAGCCTGACATCGAAGAAGGACTGTTGTAAAAAAAAATTTCTTCGGATAATTACAAAATCTAAACATACCTTTACATAAATTAACATACCTACTTTAATTAATGCCATGACTTCAAACTGAGACATTAGCAGAATTATCTTCAAAACAGTAGAGTCATACAATAAATAGGAAATGGAAAAAAACAATTATGTAGTTACTTATTTCATAATTATTAAATTCATAATATATAGTATACAGCGTGCTACTGGGGAGTTCGTAGCTTCTCTTCGGCCACATCACTAGGAAGGGCGGACGTTTTATGAGTGTTTTCATAATTATTGTAATTTTATTGACGTCAAAAAGAGCAACACTTACGAGTATTATACTTAAGTGACTTTTGAATAAAAATCTTTGACTTAACACTTTATACAAGCCTTATTATTATTACTTTGAGTAATAAGACATTGTGTTTTATAACTAATGTTACAAAAACAGAATTAATTATATTATATATAATTTACTAGCTATTGCCCGCTATTTCAACCGTGAAAATTTCGGAGATCCCGTGGGAATTCGGGATAAAAAGTACCCTATGTGTTCTTTGCACCCCTGACAACGTGTATGCAAAATTTCATGATGTTTGGTTTAGCCGGTAAAGCGTGAAAGCGTAATAAACAAATCAATAAACAAATAAACTAAAGATACGTAAGGGTTATGTATACTTTTGAAAAAAAAAATGGGATTGTATATTATATTATAATAAATTTTCCTTCTTAGTATTCTGTGACTTCATAACACTTAGTTCATGTTGAAAATGTCTTACTTGATCTTAGGGTATCAGACAGTAAAGTTAATAACAATTTTCATCAAGTTTTTATTACAAACATCGACATAAAATTTTTGCTGCTAATGGATTAAAAGGTTGTCAAATTACAGTCTGATAAAGGATTATGTGATGGAAATGGATGGAGGCATTATAACTTATCTGAAAGACAATTTCCCTAGAGATCTAGAGATAGCGACTTGACAAATATTTGCCATCAAAGTCTTAGATATAATTCAATAAAACTAATTCGCTTGCTCTTTTATTGCTTTTACTCGTATTTGGTACATATTGTATTAATTTATACGTAAGTTAAAATACTAAACAAATTGAATATTTTGTTATTCAAGGACTTTTTGTATTCAAATTTTTAAAGAATCTTACTGTGGCCAATCATATTGGCTTCATAGATTTTAAAACGATTTTATTTTTATAAAGAGAATGTCTTATTTTATAAGATGTTGATCTGTTGACCCACTTGTCAACCTGCTAGTATTTTCTCATTTAATTTTGATAATATTTTTAAATAGCCTTTAAATCAGTCCTCAAAGCTCCCCTCGGCTACACTTACCTTATACATTATATCAGTGGTTTTGTTTCGAAAAGTAGGTAGCAAAACAAAAGGTTTTTTTTCCAATATACCTAAGATTTTGATTGATCCTTAAACTAGATAATTAAGACTTTATTAGACTGACCTGTCATGTGTTAATTTAGCAGTTTTCTTTTCAATTTCAATTTGTCGTTTAATCGCTCTACCGTTTTACGGTTCTGCCGATAAATATAATAGGTTTGTTGGTACATGTCAAGCGAGAAGACGTGAGCAAACTTTAATATTTAAAAATAAAATCTAATAGAGAAAATATATTGAACGCATTGTTAAAGTTATCTTTGTGGAACCATTTTAACAGTATCTCCAATAATATCTGGTGTTTCCCGCGGAAGTGCATTTCCTATAAGGCGGCTAGAAGGGTGGAAGGTCTTGTTAGAATGGTTGTTTATTTGTAATGAAAACCACATCGTGCTCGCTTGTTACGATCCTGGAGATAAGAGTTTGCACGATTCTTCGAGAAATTTCTGTAATATGAAGCGGTGAAGCGCAACGCAGCCATAGTTCGTTCCAGCAATAGGCTACATCCGCTGCATTGTTAATTCTTATACACTAATCTAACCTCTTCTGTTAGTTCTTCTTCATTCTTATTTAAAATATTTTAAGCTCTGGCTGTATACAACTAGAAATAATTTTTTATGAAGTTCCCATAGCAAAAAAAGAAAATTTTTTTGTAGTAGCAGTAGATAATATGCGCAAAAAAATCGAAGGGAAAATTTATCAGATGAGCAGTAGCCCAAATTGCTCAGTCACTGAGTCACAATCCAGTTTTACACTCTGAGCGATCCTTCCATTTATAATAACGTGAGCACTTTCTAAGAATATGTTTATTTATTTATTTATTTATTTAACAATTAATGCACACAAGGACAACATAAAAAGAAAGAAAGTATAAAAGTAAACATGTACAAGGGTCATGCTTATTCATACAATTGGAATTTCTTCCAGCAGAAATCCTATCCCTAAGGAGTTGAAAAGACCAAGTGAAACAGAGGAACATATACATACATATACATTTTTATTATTATTATTATTATTATTATTATTATTATTAACCAGCTATTAATTTCGAGATTACGTGATTTAAAAATTTCGGGATGAAAAGTATTTATATCATTCATGCAGAACGTATTTTATCTGTGCGTCAAATTTCATCCAATTTCGTTCAGCCGTTTTTGCGGGATTGAGCAACAAATATCTAACCTCCGTCTACTAAAACTATACGACAGTACTATCACGAAACGCTTAACACACCTAAAATTTAATATTATAGCTCCTCACTCACATGCAACTATACACATACACATACACAACATAACATAATATTAAGTTGAGACCCAGATTGCTCGTTGGGCACATTTTTACATTTGCGATTCGAATCAACATTAAAATTATTTTAGTCTTAATTATTTATTCTTTATTATAATAATACTTATTGCTAATGTGTATAAGATCGGGTAACATAGTACTATTCCGTAATGGCCTAAATATAGTTTTATGAAATTTGTTTGTAATTACTGCCATGTGCTGTGGAATTTTGTTGAATGAAAAAATAAAAAATAAAATTAAATAAAAAATAGCTGAAAAATACATTCCGGACTGTCATTTATTACGCAAATACGTAATGTAATTTCTTATACGTAACTGCTTGAATTCGATTAGAATAGAGAATTAGAGAGAATTCAGAAGCTAAAATTAAATTTTCTCCTGTGAATTCAAAACAATGTGCTGGAACAAAGCGCTGAATAAGCTTCGCTAGCAACAATAGAAGCTCACGGAATATGAAGCTAAGAATATTATATGAGGGTTAACGCTGTGGTTCCGCACAAATGGTTTTATCTCGACAACACAACTGTAAATGTGAAACAACCTCGCAAATGGGAATAGCGAGAGTCATTCTCTTTATAGGCCATTCTGTAAAATGGTACTTGATGCGTTTTTGCATGCTTAATGTTGGTTTTTGGTTATCCAACCAACCATTTAAAACAAAAATATAGCTACTTAATATTGACTTTCGCTCAGGAATTCTTCGTATGAGGATAAAGCAGTAGGTACTCCATGGACCCATTTTAAGACCTAAATTACAAAGAACAGCTATTATACTGTCCCAAATAGCTGTTCCTTGCAGGTATACCCTTGAAGATTTCTGGACTCCATCGGTTTTTTTTTATTAAACTATCTTAAGGTACTATCAGTGAAAAAAATAGGATTAGTTCAGTAGTTCCAGAACTTCCAGAGAACAATTAACAGACTTTTGGTTTTTATGATACCATAAATAATATAGTAAGCTATAATACTTACATTAAAATTTAATGCGAAATACCAAACCAGAATTCTTATTCGTAAACTTTTTTAACAGCAAATGAATGAAAGTGTTTATGACGTAATGCATGGTTTTGTAAAAATTACAGAGAAAATAACACAATGGCAAACAGTAAGTACAATAATAAAAAAACTAATATTATCTATACTACGATTACGTAAAATGGAAACCGATAAAAACGAGCTATGCTAAGAGTAAAAGTATGTGAGAAAATGTTAAATATAGATACGTAATAATTTGCCAATGCAAATGTTTAAAATGACATTGTGTGCCGAGTATTAGTGATGGAAGATAAACGTTAAAAGTGTTATCGTGGTATAAAATGCTAGTTTTTAACGAATGTAAAAGTAATTAAGATAGAAGTAATTAGAAAGATACTTAATTTCCAAGATAGAATACATAGAAATAAAGAATTTTCCCTTAAATTTTCCCTGAATATCCTCTCCTCTTAACGATGCAAGTATATCTATCATACATTAGTAGTCATCATAATTATGAATTAAACATTGTTAATTATGTTTATTAATTCAAAACAGTTAATAGAGCTTTGGAAAATAATTAATGTATCCAGTTATATATAAAAGCAGAAATTTTCTGACTGATCGATCCACGCACAGCTGAAACAAGCTGGGTCTAGAACTAGGAAAGGATTTTTGAAAATTCAACCACTAAGGGGATGCAAAGTTTGTATGGAACAACATGTTTTTTGGAATAAATGGACGTAGATAAGCAATAGTGTGTTAACCCACATTGGAGAAATTCTGTCTAAATCGTGTTTTAAAATTATAGCGCCATTTTGTCTATATGAACATATTTAAGCAATGTAATAAGGTAGGTAAACACATAATTAAAAAACGTTCTCTAACTCTCAATAAATCGTTCTGTATCATTAACTTAATTTTGTGGGTTAACATGTTATTGCTTATCTGCGTCCAAATATGATCTTGATTTATTCGTTTTCACTTGATTTTTCGATGTCTAATTTCGACTGCCACGCGGAAGTTGCGGGCAAAAGCTATTCATTTAATAGTTACATATAATGTTTTGAGTCTTTCTGCGCAAAAGAAATTGTCATCATCATCCTCAGATTCCCTAGAATTTGTAATTAAACCTAGAGCTAAATATTAAATTTGCAAAAGACATCTCGACTTCAAATGCAGTTTCTGTTCTGTCATTTCAACGCATGTCGGGATAAGGCATGCGACCTTGCACTCGGAATTAAATAACTAATATTTGATAACGGCGAGATAACGTGAGCGTACAGTCTCAAGTCTCGAGGGGACCTGCCCCCACGGCTCATGCCTCTGAATGCCTCGCCATCGCCAGTGTATTACCAGCTTTGTCGTGGCACGGCCGTGTCGGTTTCTTTCACGATCTGTAGAGACCGAACGTGGACGATGTTTTTAAAATTCATAATCGATTTATCACATTTGTAGTTCGCAACCAATAACATTGACTCGTCGAATTAATTAAGTTATATAAACATATTGAAAAAAGCAAAACTAAGTTTAGCGCAAAGTGTCATAATATTATCATATGAATTTAATTAGATTGTACCGGCGGTCAGTGGCGTTTCAGAGTGAATAGAAAAGGATGACTGTGTTGTTTTATTTTTAATACAGGTGTAATAAAAATATGGCTCATATCCAAATGATAACGAAGTGACAGATAATGAAGCGATGGATAGAACTGTATAAATTGCGCGTTAATATACGTACGTAGACACACTATAGAGGCTATCGGTGATAATCTTGTGCGAAAAAATTCATCAACCAAGTTCCCGAGGCTCAGTTTTCTTCCATAATAATGGATTGTTTCGAGCATTGATACAGTGGATTGTAATTATAATAGGTAGTGGAAATGTTGGCGGTAAAGAATTTCTTTATGCCGGAGAAGAGAGTGGACACGCCGAGGTTCTCGCGAATGCCCGAAGCGCTGATGAGATCGCTCCGCAGGAAGTCTTTGAGAGTGAAACGCACGAAGTCCTTAGTGTTAGTGAGCGAGAAGAGGAAATCTGGTGAGTGGTAGTGTATGATCACCTTTATTTTTTTATTTGTACTTTAATATTTTCGTAACCAAAGTTAACTTTTTAGAAATAAACTTTGATTTATTATGCAATTATATTTTATTCTGATTGTTTTGAAAAAAAAAAATGGTATGTAATACTCGTAAAATGACGCGGTATAATTTTAACCGGATTTTTTTCAACTTACCGGAAGCAAGTGTACGACCAACGTTTATTCTATAAATATGGTAGGTATATCAAGGTTACATTATCGCAAAAACATCTCCATTTAAATAATGGAAATATTTATATATTATTATTGTTGGAATTCCAACGCGAAAGTAACTAAGAATGTCTGTCTGTTGCTTTTTCATGACTTACCTACCCAACCGATCATCATGAAATTTTGCATACCTACACGTCGCCAAGGGTGAAAAGGCCACAGGGTTCTTTTATCCCGGAATTCTCGCGGGAACTCCGAAATTAACGCGGGTGAAACCGCTATCTAGTATAGCTACATGCATATACAGGATGTAGTTTTAAATAAAGAACTACGTAGGTATGTCATTGGCTTAAGGGTTTTGGTTATTCTATCACTAGGGTGTAACATAGGTGAAGTATAAGGGGGAAACAGCTTGTATATTATAGTCTTATTGATTTAAATAAATGATCATTTTAATATTACAAAGATTGCGTGTTCTAATATAGCAGCTGAAACTAATTGAACTTGTCTAATTGCTTGATTATCTGGTGATCTCATCATTATTCATAAATTACAATTTAACGATAGAACCATGATTCCTAGGTCATTATTAGGGTCAAGAACGCTTGTTTTGGCGCATTGCATCATAGTGTAGAGAACAATCATCAGTCGTCACGAATTGTGACGTCAACTACACATTAGCATTACCATATTGTATGCTTTTTAATGACGTCAACGGACATGCACTTGTTTAGTTCAATCACAGTTCTCTATTAGGATAAATATTCACCATTAATCTATGTCTTCTAATAATATAAAATAGGAAATTCAGTCTGTTTTTTCACGCCTTGCCTACGTATACCTAACGGATCATCATGGAATTTTGCATATACGATGTTAGGGTTACAGAAAAGGACATAAGGTACTTTTTATCCCGGCATTCCCGCAGCAACTCCTAAATTAACGCGGGTGAAACCGCGGAGAACAGCTAGTGTTATCACAAACACTAAAACCACACTACATACAGGCAAACCGATTTAACACCCTACTACTACTACAGACGCGCGGTCTGTGTGCACACGTGCAGTGTGTGCGTGTGACGTCGGGTTCGCGCCGGGACGCGGCGAGCGACGGAGTCCCAATCTTGCTGAATTCACACTTGACACGCTTTTTTCGTCATAAAACTGCTAACGCGAACATCAAAACTTAAACAAATGCGTAACGAGACATTTGCCTGTGTCTGCACAAACTTTAACGTTTAATAACACGAAATTTTAATACGTCTTATTTGACCTCATTCTCATCGGAAATACGACAAACGCGATATAAATTATAATATAGCGCATACAATGTAAGTGGTATTTCGCTGTAGTCGGTAGGTACCAATTGAGCGATTATTTTTAGATCGGATGTAAATTTTGAATCTCAATTTTATTTTTATTTCGAAGGGTGTCAGGCTGTTTTCTTTACCTGAATCTCTCGAAAAATTAATACTAAGTATCTATAGGTTCTAAGTGCTGATTGTTTTTTATCTTATTTTAAATTATCTTCTCTATCTGTTCTAATCTTGAAGTTCTTTGTGTAAAGACAATCTTATTACTCATGTAAGAAGTATGAGCGTAGGTAATATAAAGATAAATATAAATTTATTATTGAAATAGATGATTGAAGATTGAAAAGCATAAGTCTCAAGTTTTATTCTGCTGCATATTGTGGAAAAATTGGATATATTATGTAAAAAAATAGACAGGATATATTTAAACAAAATAAAGTAGGTATAGAAAAAAAGTTACTAACCTTTGACGATAAATTCTACATACAAGCCGGGCTAAGATGCGCAAGACGACAAAATTTTATCGAGCCATTTTATCGATTCTCGTCGACAAAGCCATACAATATGTCGACGAGAATCGATAAAATGGCTCGATAAAATTTTGTCGTCTTGCGCATCTTAGCCCCCAAGGTCTGCAAAGGGCAGACGCAAAGTTCAATGACTCGCAGTTCAAAAACTTTTGTGACACATTATGACTTTGATATTGTAATAGATACCTATAATCTAGGTCTACCTACATCATTTGAAGTAATAAAATTCGTATTAAAGAGAGCCCACTGAAATAAAAGCTGCCTCTCCGAAGGCCTTCCTAAAAATATGATAATTGGAAATGGAACCTGTAAAATTACAGGTTTTATCCGGATCCGTTTTTTAATTAACAATAAGTACAACGTTTTTATGGCCAACAAGGTAGGTATGTACTTGTAGCTACCACCCACAAATACCTACTCTATGAAAGGCACTGTGCGTAGACATTTTTTTTTATAACACCTGGCTGTGTGACACGTGCCTGCCTTAAATGTCAAACTATACGTTGAATACTGGCTAACGTTGACCTCTGTATAGCAAAGAATCGGTGATGGAAACTGTTTTAATAGAGGTCTTGTAGAGATCACTCTATAATGGTTGTATTTTAATTACTTTTTTAATATCGTGTATAAGTAAAATGTAGAGTTTTTGTTTCAAACAACGACGGATTTTTTTAAGTAGCATCACGTGTTATTTCTTTCTATATTCCTCCTTACGGTGCGTACAGACTACATAACAAAACATGTTATTTAATATATGTAACATGTTACATAACTTAGTCACGTTGGTTTTTTTTGTTCTTCTTTTGCTATTTAAAAGTAGAACAGTCGCTGCCGCAGCTAGTGAAACGGCCTCTCAACGATGACATTGTGGATAGCACTGAAGAACGAAAAACGGCAATGATTAAATATAACATTGTTATATTTTATAAATAAATATTGCATTGTTATTCTAATGTGTTCAGTCTTGTTTTATGTTGCAATGTTGAATAACAAAGTTACATAGTGTGGACGTGTTATACCTATAACACAAGTTATCTAACATGTTACATAGTCTGTACGCACCATTATAGACACCTTAGGAAGAGTACACATAAATCATTACATTTCTTTATTTATACGTTTTAAAAATATCTTGCTCTTGCTTGTGGTTTCGCTCAAGTAAATTTTTACTAACTGTGCCCCGCGGTTTCACACGCGTGAGTTGCAGAATTCCCACAGGAACTCCAAAGTAGCCTAATGTATTCCTTATAACATCAGCTAATTAGCAGTGAAAGTCCCATCAATATCGGTCTAACCGTTTCGAACTTCACCCGCGTGAGTTTCGGAATTCGCGCTCCTGCTTCAAACAACTGCAAACTTCAACTCCAAACTTCTTTTATATTAAACCTTGTTCTGAAAATAACGAACACAAAAAAAAAACAATTATCCAATTTGGTGCAGTCGTTTGGAAGTTATGCGCTTAGCAACACATTTGGCGATTCATTTTCATTATTATATAGATTAGTTATGAAATACGAATATAGGCATACATCTAATATAATATTTTTAAAATAATCAAATCTTTTTTGCTATTTAACAATGGACATTGCACACTCTATTTTACTAATAAAGTGTACAATGGGCTTAAAACTCTTCACGACTCATTGCCTACTGGTGATTACCGAATACCTACGAGTATCCAATGACCGTGGATGTATTCTGTGGACCAAAAACAATTATAATTCGAGATCAATAAGTGTGCCCCCAAGCATAAAGGTAGCGGTAGTTCTCGGCATTTATTTTCCGAGATATTTTTTTATTTATTTATTATTATTTTTTTTTATTTATAAGTTACAAAATATAGGGCAAACTTTAACAGATACAAAATTATACCACGTTACAAACAATCACCAGGCTACACCACTAGCTGTACACAACACTTATGAGAAAAAAAGAAAAGATAATAGGTAATTACATTATTATTAGTCAAATGTCAAAAATAACAGCCAATAACTAATTAAATCATAATAATAGTGCAATGTCAGATAATTTAGTAAAAAGACTCAAGAAATTAATAGTGAAATGACTGAGTGACTCAAGAATATAGGTAAGAAGTTATGTAAAATTGGGTGAAAAAAATTCGTCCGCGATTTTAATAGATCTATTTAGCATACCATAATGTAACAAGCAAGTACTTATAGATGTTTTTTTTTCACTCAAACTTTGAAACTGCTTTTTCCCAAAATCGGTTTTTCAGAATTTCAACTTCAAATGTCTGTTAAAAAAAGGCGTCGGCTTTTGAATATTTTTTCAATCCTTACTGTCAGTTGACTATTATAGATACCGGATCTAGTCTTAACTCAACACCCCACGACTGGTACTTTTTGCTTGGATGCCCACAAATGCCAATGAAAAAGATTAGCGTTTTCAATGTCGTCTTATTATAAAAAAGACGCAATAAAAATAGGTAATAATAGTTTTATTTTATATCTACAGATATAAACTTGGGAATTTTTTATTTATCCGATTCTGAAATATATTTAGATTATTTAGGTACAATTGGACATAGATAAGCAATAGTGTGTTAACCCACACTGGAGAAATTTTGAGTAAATCGTGTTTTAAAAATTTAGCGCCATTTTTTGTCAACATTTTTTATGTTAAATATTTAGTTACATATTTAAGCAATGTAATAAGGTAGAAACCATAATAAAAAAAATGTTCCCTAACTCTCAATAAATCGTTCTGAATCAATAACTTAAGTTTATGGGTTAACATGTTATTGCTTATCTGCGTCCAATTATAAGTTGCTCAGATGATATTATGATCTCTTTTATCTAGGTTATTCTAGGTGAACCTGACAAAAGGTCTGACTTGGCACCCGACGTGATTCCTAGCCTTCGTTTCTTGGACTTTATCCAAAGGCTAGATATACAATCGGTTTAAGTTCCAAGTTGTTTTTTTTTTTGGAATAGGGAATTTGGGAGTTTATTAGGTCATTGGTAAAAAACCTTGTTAAGATATTTAAAAAAAAAAAAACAATTGGCTGTTCTTTTTCACCACAATGACAATGTTATTTCGAATGATTGTCTTTTCAAATTCATGAAGTCAATGCTCATAATAATTGAACAATCTATATATAAATTAAAAAAAAAAATAACGGAACAATGAAATTCAAATTTGAAATTTAACATATAAATGGAAGTCAGCGGGAATGCATTAGCCGACGAATGCGGTGGCCTAGTAAACTTAAATCGGGTCGACTCGTCGATTGAGTGCATTTCGATTGTCGATATCGCAAGTGGGAGTTGAAGGCGTGATGTTATTGGATCAACCAATGGCTCTGACAACCCCTGTCTTTTACAGTAATCGAACACACGAGGCTTCTAAACTAGGATAGCACGAGATAAGCTCCATAAACTAAGATAGCATGAGATTAGTTCCGTGTGTACAGAACCCTATTTTAAAGTTCCTCAAAGTTAGGATATTAGGTTCTTGGCGTTGTGTAATCCTCTCTAACTTATGTCAAGTCAGTAGTGGTAAAGTTAGGTTAGACAGCTTGTTATTCTAGCTTATAAAAACTCGCTTCATGTATTTTGTGCATTACATGACAAAACATTTATTAATAGCTATAGTTGAAATAGTTACGTAATTTGTATTAATTTAAGTCCTTACTTGACAAGAGTCATGAAATTTAATTTGAGATTATCTGCTGTGCAAAAAATATACAAGTATGTTAAATAAATAAAAAATTGTATGGGTAAGTACCAATATTATGCACAATTGCAAACTATAAATTCGTAATCAGCAGTATCGGACCAGTATCAAAGTTTCGATGAGATTGAGTATTTTGTTTATGGAGATATCTTCAAACCTAATTTTTTTTTATTGTAACTATTCACATTTTTCTATATCTATAGCAGTAGGGCAGATACAGTTATGTCGTCTGTCAATTAAATGCAATTTTAGCTGTTCCCAGCGGTTGCATTCGCGTTAATATCTCAAAAATTCGGGAATAAAAGTACCGTATGTCCTTTTCTGTACCCCTGACAACGTATATGCAGAATTTCATCATGATCGGTTAAGGCGTGAAGAGGAAAGCCACAGTTACTTTTCGCTATCGCCCCCGCTAGATCTTGTCGCTTCCAAACTAACATTTTCTCGAAGCCACAACCTGCACAATTTATTGGAGGGTCCAAGCGCAGAGGCTTATGTTATTAAAAAGGTTCTGCGGAATATATTGAGGTCGGGGCGCGTTACTTTTCTCGGTATGACGCTCCCGGGAGCGAAGTAGAGGTGGCACTGGAGGGTAATTTGATTGGGTATAGAATGCGTGAGTCGGGACTGAGGGGCCCGGTGTACTTTCCCAAGTCTCTCTGTAATGTTGCGTGTTCTGTGAAAATAACATGTTTATTTGTTGGAAACTCTGTAATAATCTAGTAGCTCTGTGATGTTTATGGGCAGGCTAGACAACTTGGGTTGTCTAACTTGAATAAATTGGTATTAGCAAAAATTTAAACTAAGAATTGGATATCAGTCCTTCTTCTTCTTCTTTTTTATTAAATGGCAAGTCCTATTTGCCTCTAGGTATTTTTTTGACACGCCTGATTTGATTTGATTAGGACATTAGAGAATATTATTTTTTTATAAATAAATCAAAAATCGAATAGGAGATTAAAAAGACGATCTTTCGCGTTTGGAAATCTTCGACTGACATTCAACTCACATCCATGGATGGATAGTATATCCATGGCATTTTTATGTGCAAAGTAGGTTTGTATTGCTTGTCACTTATAACATTTCAAGTTTCAACATCTTTTCAACGATAATAAAAAAGAACATCTGTCTTTATATTATAGTTATAAAGTTAAATTGATTTAGCCGCCGACTGTACGATGACCACAAAAATCGCTCAGTGACGCAAAACAGATTGATATTACACTCGTAAATATCGATATAGAAGCGAATCACGGGCCACACCTACTACAATAATCGGTTATATTCTCGATTAGGTTCCACTCCAGTCCTTTGCCGCGTTTACACCGATACGAATCCATTCAATGAATCCATGTTATAGAGCAGTCAACAGTTTGTCTGTCCGACAAAATAACTCGAGGTTCTATAGGAAGTTCCAGTTCAATTTCGAAAACCACCGTAAAAATACTATAAAATGTAGTGATGGATAAATTAATATTAGCGCTTCGCATATTCGTTAGCAGAAGACTCATCATTCTCTCATTGCTGATTTTCTGTTTATTTTTGGTAATGTCTCGTAAGCTTGACGTGATAACTTTGTAATCCTTGTGGCCTTAGTTTAAAGCAATGGCCATGTAGACTAATTTTTATTTTTTAGTCCGTCTTGTAGATTATTAAAAAATATTGGACACGTATTTTTTCTTTCTTTACGTAATCCAAAAATAACGGCGATATATTGAGTTGAAGTTTCGCGTGACGTCACTATTTTGACAGTTTGTGTGGCGGATTTGCGGTTAGTGACGTCACGACCCCCTCACCCGAAACTTTAATGCGCTTTATCTCTGTATATTTTAATTTATTTAAAAAAGCAAAAAATACGTGTCTATTGTTTTTTTTATTTTCTAACTGACGGACTAATTAGAATTTTGATTTTCAAAAGTAGTCCACATCCCTATTTATGTGGCCTTAATTTATACTTGGGAATTATCACATTTGAATTTGGATTACCTAGGTACGGTTTTTTTTTTTCATAAATTAGGTACTTTATCGTGACTTCAACTTTTGAACCAATACTTCAACAAGTATTGGTTTATCACTACCCATAAAAATGATTGCCAGATGATAACGTAAATTTTATGTTAAATGAGTCATATGCACGATGCACGATGCACTGTACGACATTGGAGGCTGTAAATGGCAATACCGAGCTCCGCGATGCTGTTTACTTATTCAAGTGCAATCCATCATCCATGGGCGTTTTACTCATTCCATGATTCATTGCAATTGCAAATGTATGTAAATAGAAGACTGGTTTACTGACTGACTGATGACATATTAAAAACAAAATTAACTACTATTTGAGTACAGACTACAGTTGTTGGCCGCTGCTTTGATCTCTTTGAAACAATGATATAGAATGTCTTTGCTTTGAAAGGATAAAAATAAAAGTGTCTATTAATTTCAAAAATGTTTTTCATCAGTAGCTGAAGCTCGCTGTGGTCGTACTCGAGGAAATTTCACCGTTCCCTCGGGAACTCTTTGCTCCGGGATACTTACAAGTACATAATTACTCGGAGATACTGTAGGTATAGTCTTTCTATGAGTGTAATATAAAAAAAAATATTTATCCACTTCACACAAAAGTGATAGAATAAATCAAAACCACATTTCCCTATTGATATTATAAATGCAAAAGTAACTCTGTCTGTCTGTTACGCTCTCACGCCTAAACAGCTGAACTAATATAATGAAATTTTGCACAAACGTTGTCAGGGGTGCAGAGAAAGAAGGAAGGAGAAGTACTTTTCATCCCGGAATTCCCGTGGTTTCTCCGGAATTGACGCGGGTAAAACCGCGGGGCAGCGCTTGTTTCAATATAATTAGAAATCCCATTACCTACTGGCAACACAGAGCGGCCGCGTAATAGCTCGTTCCAATTTCGAGAACGTGAAAACTTCAAGCGGCTTTAGAAAATATCAGCGGTGTCGAAAATATAGGACGTCTAGCTAGTCCAATGGGGAAAGCCATTTGCCGGCGGAAGAGGTTGGCTGTGACGTCACGACGCCTGACCCCATTTCCGTATCTGGAACCGGAACTGGTGCCTTTTTTCAATACAATGCAATCTCGTTAGTGCCCCGCGAACTGGCGCAGAATAAGTGGAGTGCATTCTTTTTAAATAGCATCAATTTCATAAATTTTATTATCTAGTTGCACTCCCTTTATTTACCCGGTCCCGCGAAAATGAGATATTTCCACGTAAGAACTAGGTACCTTGGAGATGGTTAAAAATAGCCAAAAGCTCTACAAAAATTGTGAATGATATCCTTTTTACCTGCTATTATAAATGTAAGTACTGACCGAAGAAAACGCTATTACTATAACTTATAATCCAAATTACTGAACTATGTGGCAGTAGAATGTTTTAATCATACCTAAGTAAAAAAAAAATAACTAAAACAAATGCGAATATGAGTTTTAGTTTGTTACGATTTCATGCACGCCTCAACGGCTCAACCGATCTACATGAAATTTTGCATACACGTTGTCAGAGATATAAAATAGGACATAGGGTAATTTTATACTGAATTCCCGCGGGAACTCCGAAATTAACGCGGTTCTAACCACGGGGAACCGCTATTGAATGAATATATTTATTACTAGCTGTTCCCCGCGGTTTCACCCGCAGTAATTTCGGAGTTCCCGCGGGAATTCCGGGATAAAAAGTACCCCATGTCCTTCTCTGTACCCCTGACAACAGCCGGTCAGCCGTTTTTGCGTGATTGAGTAATCGTATGCGAGGATAAGAGCTCGAAAGAGCATTTTCATCAGACTTGCTTTAAATTTATCGCCACTGCTCAGCTCCTATGTGTCTTAGCGTTATGTTACATAGCTTAAAACCTGCCCAGGAGTATGGACTACAATCGTACCAAGTTTGGTTAAAATCCCTTTAGTAGTTTTTTAACCCATGCGTGCACACACAGACAGACAGACAGAAAAAAAATTAACTGATTGCATTTTTGGCATCAGTATCGATCACCATTCATCCTCCAATATAAATTTTGAATATATATTCAATGTACAGAATTGACCTCTCTACAGTTTTATTATAAGTATAGATATAGAAGATATAGATTAATTAAGTTGCACTCACTTTCGCATGTATAATATTAGTAAGGATTTATCTTATTTAAAATTAATTAAGTTGCACTAAGTACACGCTAACGCGACCGATTGCATGCGCAAGCGCACATGTGGCGATCGCGCCGCGTACCGCGGGCGGGCAGGAAACGGAAGTCATTGTTTAACCGCGCCGCGCGAGTTGAATCGTAAATTCGCACGTACGCACGGACCGCCGCCGACACATGGCTTTCTCGATAGTCGATATCGATAAAATACAAATGAATATTTATATATCGTTGTAACAACCCTATTACACGAGGACATTGTTTCGGAAGTTGGTATTATTATCGAATTATTTTGATTTCTGATACTAGCTTTCTAAGTTCTAGGTTAATTTCGAAATTTACGCGGTAATTCTGTACCGAATGCGATTACTGATTAAGTAGACATAATTAAGATCTAAATTGTTTGGCAAAATAATATGTTTATTTATTTACCTACTCTAAGGTATAAGGAGATAAATAAAAGAACTACATAGATATTAGGTATGTCCTTTTCTGTACCCTTGTCAACATTCATGCAAAATTTCATGTAGTTTACACTCGCGTTCTTTTAAAAATTTCACAAAAAAGTATCCAATTTTCTTTTCTGTGGATACTCCTGACAGCGTGTATGAAAAATTTTATCATAATAGATGGGTTCATTGGTTTAGGCATGAAAAGATAACAGACAGACAGATATAGAGTCACTTTCGCATGAATACAAAATTTAGTATGGAAGTAATCTTTGTTATTTGGATTTGCAATAATTAAAAATCTTACGTCTCTGCTCCTTTTTCGATCAAAATACCTACTCAGTATGTGAATTGCAGCATAACTTCAAATGCGGTAAGTACATTTGAAACCCTTTGCTCGTCATCGACGTCAACATGGCGCCAACATGCGGTACAAAATAAATGCTCGCCTGTCAATGCACTTAAACTGGTTAGACAGCAAACAACATCCTTAATGGATATACCAGAAGTTAAGGCCTGTTCAAACGGGAGCAAACTCCGCGTACTATACGCGGCGGTAACTCGTTCGGACCGAACTATTTCTTAACTAAGTATTTAGGTACCCAAAAAACACAATCAGCAAAAACGTCTTCAAAAAAAAACCACAAAATTGAAAACGGGCAACAATCTGTAATTCTTTTCGAAGTGTACGGTTTCTTAAACAGATTAAATCGTGAGATAGATTTAATTAGGTAATTTGTGTTTATTCGATCAAAAATTTAGATAGGTACTACTTTTTAACATTTGTATGGAACTGTGAATCTGGGTAAAACATAAAAGAATGCTTTACCGATGGCTGCGAGTTGTAATATTATAGTGTTAGTACGAACGGTACTTTATTAATCTTGGCATTAAAGACATGCACATTAGACACTGATTACTAACAGAAGGACAGTTTCACAATGTCCTAATTGAGTGTCATTCACGAATATATATGAAATCAACAGTCGGAAATCAAAGAACAGAGAATTGTTGGGTTTTTAGAATTAAAAAATAAACAGTTTTCAAACACTGAGCTGAAAAGAAAAGGGCATTCAACATAATCAGACTTTATTCGCAGCCAATTTAAACGCACAAAAACTTATTAATTAGCAATAAGAACAGCAATACAAAAAAAATGGCGGTGCGGTTGACAAAACATTATGTAAATAAATACGTATATATCGTCAAAACATATCATTAGTGCGTGCGAAAATGCACCCTGTGGTTTTAAGAAAAAAAAAGGTAGGCGTCACCATAAAACCGAGCATAAATGACTTAATAATGATCCATAGAGTCGATGAATTCAAGTTTTGGAAAACGTATAATTATGCCCATTAAAATTCACTGAGACGGTATGGAAAAGATTTACTTTAGAAATGCGCAAATTATCGATTAAATTCTATCGATAACTCTGGAACTCGAAAAAAGCACTATCGTTGGAACTTGAAACACATATTAATTATGTTTCATAATTTCTTGACAATCCGACATTCAATTTTAAAGTTTCCCGGACGCTACTTCTGTAGCAGTTGTAGCCTCAGAACTTAATTTCATGACATATTTTTGAAAATTACAATAATTTTTCACCTATACCTCTTTGATGTAAATCTTTTGTGTGTAATAAATACTCGTTCACAAACACACACCTAGTCGATAAAAGATAATATTATGTGACATGTGAATGTGTTTCAGTACACTTCAGAAATAGTGGCATTTCAGTACATTGCACCAGATTCTATTTTAGTAGTTCGCGTAGATAACTAGGCACGTAGGTATATAGGCAGATGATATCAATGATATGGAATTGGAGCAAATAACAACATGCTTTCAGATTGAATGTTCTTAATCTGTGTTCAACTATAATATGACTGTTGCTTGTGGGTTTATGGTGTTATATCTGATATTTCAAGTCAAGTAGTCAAGATAAAACATATTTTCCTAACCTTGGTACATCGGTCGTCGATAAAATCGCTAGAAACATTAAATTAGTTGTTAAATGTAAAACTTATAAACATTTGTGTTAAAAAAAACTTGCAAAACAAAACAAAACGTTAATCTTGTTACAAATAAATAAAAAATAAACTAGAAACATGTCAAGTCCTGTTATCGTACGATGCGATCAAATAACGAAATATAAGCACTTCATTAAACCACTCTTATCGATGACTCTTTATCGATAAAGCGTATCGCGTCACTCATCCAGATTAGGGTTTTGCTCGCGATTCGGAGTAACACAAAGATGGTGCAATCGATGCGAGAAGGGATCGCACAATAGTGGTTGAGGTGACTCGGGGCAGATGTTTTGCAGGTAAAGCGGAGCAGACACACGGGCAGATGTATGTAGAACAATTGTATCTCAAACTTGGAGGCTTTTTGTTAGATTTAATTAAATCATTGTACTTGAGAGTTTCACGAACTCCCCATTGAAGGATGTTGAGTAATTTTTGTCGAATAGCCGTTTCGTTGTCGGACTCCATATCTGTTACGGAGACGTTGACTTTTCTAATAACGGTTGTCTTAATAAAAACAGAGGGTTTAATTACTGTCGTAAGTCGTTTTTATGATTCATTTTGAAATGATAAATAGTATTATTGCAAGGTAAAGTAGCCGATAGTAGGTAGGTACATGTTTAATTCAATTTATCTCATTGGCAGTTCACTTGGCGGTTACAATAAAAAAAATTGTATTAGGTACGTATTGTAAAAGATTAAACCGATTTCAAAACACACACTATATGAGGTAAGATAATTGAAAAGGAAAAATAGATTAACTGTAGATGGGTAGGTAGTTAGGTACGCTATTTTTTTAGGTTGAATATTTTTCAATAAGAGCCAGAACCAACATCAAAAAAAGGGTAACAATTTTTTTGAGGTTGGTTATAACTATGTATTTTTTAAAGGGTTTTTTGATACAAACGCTTTAAAAAATACATAGTTATAAACTAAACAGTAAATAATATATAAAAGTCCAAATAGACGAATATTGTCCAAATTTTGGAATTATTATACGTATATATGTACGTACGTATATACGTATGTAACGAGGCGGCCGTATGCCACTCGTTATGATATCCCGCCTCATTTCTAATATTTATTATTTATTTTTAATCTGTTCTTTTTATATTTAAAATTTTTGACTTTTTGACTTTTGATTAGAACTAGATACATTTTAAAAAATACATAAAGCTCTAATTTATAAAAAATCTTTTATTTTGAGCTAGCCGAGGGCTTTTATTACCACGAACCTCACACGTATATTCTTATACGTACGTATAAAAATCGTTAACTCTTTTTTTAAGTCGGTTGAACATCAAAGTATCCTTTAAAAATTTGTTGGACTGACTAGCTAGTAGCTTGACTTCTTATCTTTTGAGCTTTCGCTACATCAAACTGATATCGTGTAACAAATTCATACGAGACTTGATTTGACAGTTTCATTTCACGGCCCGTGAACACTGCGCCATGATTGACACTATCTACTCCTTTTTTATAGCGATTTCTAATGCGGGGACATATTGTATGATAATAATAGGTTCATAGTTCAAAATGGCACCTAGTAAAGTAGAGACTACATTTTTTCTTTACTGATACTTCTCTCTCGCATTTGAAAAAAAATATCGGTATAAATATTAATATACTTAGCATTTTAAAGATAGAATAAAACATCTAATATATATAAATCACGTGTCACGTTGTTTGTCCGCGATGGACTCCGAAACTACTGAACGGATTTTGATAAAATTTTGCAACCGTTTATAATATGGTCCAACTTAAAAGATAGGATAGTTTTTATCCCGGAATTCCCTCGGGAACTGAAGGACATAGAGTACTTTTTCCCGCAACCTCCGCGGGAACTCCGAAATTACCGCGGATGAAATCGCGGGGGACAGCTAGTAATAATATAAAGATTTAATTCTGGATGTGGCCAGTATTTACTTTTCAGCAATAAAATTTTACCATTTAAAAAGTTCAAAATGAAATTAATGTAATTGTCTAAAAACGCGACGCCTCCGCGTAACTGTAGGTTAGTACATACTAGCTGTGCCCCGCGGTTTCACCCGCGCGAAAGGTTTTTATACAACAACTTTTATTCCCGACATCCGATTTCAATGAAACAAAGTCTATATGTAGCTCCAGGCTAAGCTTAATCTACCTGTGAAAACCGCATGACAATCTGTTCTGTAGATTCGGAGATTATCACGAACAAACAGACAGACAGACAGAAGAAAAGAATTTTAATAATTTTTTTTTGTGCTTGATGACTCTTCTTTTATCACCTCCCTCAATTTTAGGTAAAAATATTCAATGTACAGAATCGTGGATTCTACTGTTTTATTATAGTATAGATATTAAAACCTTTTATATATATACCTATTGGCTTGTTTTGTTGTGAATAAAAGAAAAAGGTATTCATTCTATAATAATGTCACGCCTTTGAAGTTCTAAACGAGTTTTTGTAGTTTTGCGATTGCAAAAAAAAAGACGCTTCAAGACAACTTTTACCGTTCTCGAAAAACATATTTTTAACTTCTGTTTTTCTTGGACACGGTGGGGTATTTTTCTGCTACCTATATTACCTACTTAAAATTTATAAAAACAAGTTTCCGTAAAAAAAAACATTTAGCAGTTGTGACTTGTGGTTCAATGGTAAGGTTAGCTTGGACGCCGCTTCGAGTCACGATTTACTTTAGAACATTTTTTGTTTTTTTTTTTTTTTTTTATTGCACGCGTGCACCCTTTTAAATTATTTTACTGATATCTAATTGATAAAACCGTTGAAAGGTTTTAACTACCAATGAAACGTCCGTACTAATATTATAGACGATAAAGTAGCTCTGTCCGTCTGTCTGTTACCTTTTCAAGCCTTAACAACCCAACCGATCATCATTATTTGTATTAAACACGTCATGGGCACAAAATAGGACATAGGGAACTCCGAAATTCACGTGGGTGAAACTGCGGTAACCGGTAAATGATGAAACGGAGGGTAATTTCGGAGTTCCCGCGGGAATTCTGATTTACAAAATAGCCTATGACACTCACAAATGACGTGACTTTCTACTGGTAAAAAAATTTTCAAACCTCATAAACTCTACCACTTTATAATATTAGTAAGGTAATACAAAAAAAAACAAACATTAAAATGACCAGTAGATGCGGGAGTTGCCGAGTAAAATCTGTTGATTGTAGGTGCCTACGTTATGCGAAGGTTGTTTGTACCACCACTACATAATACTATACGCATAGACATAAATATAACATAACTAGCAGTTCTCCGCGGTTTCACCCGCGTTAATTTCGGAATTGCAATATGGCTATGTTATTTAGGGATAGTGTAGCATTCTACAAAGTGGTGAAATAATTTTTGGAATTTGTTCAGTAGTTTTTGAGTTTATTCGTCCCACGCGGTTTTACCCGCGATAATTTCGGAGTTACTCAGGGATAATGTAGCTTTGTAATGTTGAAAGAATTTGAAATCGGTGTAGTAGTTTTTAAATTAAATCTTAATAAACAAACAAACAAACAAACAAAAAATCAAATCTTTCCTCTTTATAATATTAGTATAGACTAACATTCCAATTTTTCCTCTTTGTAATAATACTAGCTGTGCCCCGCGGTTTCACCCGCGTTAATATCGGAGATCCCGCGGGAATTCCGGGATAAAAAGTAACCTATGTCTTTTTCTGTACCTCTGACAACGTGTAGTATGCAATAATTAATTCTGTTTCACCCGCGTTAATTTCGAAGATCCCACGGGAATTCCCGGATAAAAGGTAGCCTAAGTTCTTTTCCATGTCAAAGGGCTACATGCATGCCAAATTTCATCCAAATCTGTTCAGCCGTTTTTGCGGGATTGAGTAACAAACATCCAAACATCCACACTTTCACATTTATAATATTAAGTAGGATAATAGAAGTATAGATAATAATATATATAGTGTTGCTATATTATATTATCGTGTTCAAGTCTCATTTTACACGAAGTATACGTATAATTCTACATATTACGTCGGTTAATTACGAGGTTTTAGACTTTAGTAAAATGTCGGGTCGTTAGCGGCGGCGTTGCGTTGCGTGACAAATTTGTGGTTTGACCGTCGCAACGGATCAATATTACTGTCGCGGTATCTCAAATTTTGGGTTTGGATATACAGAGTGTAATTTTAAACGAAGGGATTATTCAAGCCATTGTCAAATCCTGCTTACATAATATAATTAATATCTACTAACTTAAAAATGTGAGTTTATTTGTTTGTTTGTGACGCTTCACGCCTCATTTGCTCAACCAACCATCAAGAAAATTTTCATACATGTTGTTAGTGGTAAGGAAACGGACAATACGGACATAGAGTACTTTATCATATAATTCCTGCGGAAACTCTAAGGGCGGCCCAACAGTCTGCGGCGGCGGTGGCGGCGCGGCGGCGGCGCCGCGGCGGCAAATACAAATGGTAGACAATATACGGAGTAGGCCACAGCTCGCGCCGCTGATAGCTGTGGCCAACTTCGTATGTTGTCTACCATTTGTTTTTGCCGCTGCCGCCGCCGCCACTGCCGCCGCAAAGACTGTGGTCAAGGGGTAAATGGACGGGGGTGATACCTCAAGGAACAACATGTCAAAATAAAAATGAAAAATAACACTGATAAGTTATAAAGCAAATCGTTATGTCGCGGCATCACGCGTGAACGGCTGGACCGATCGCTTTAAATTTTTCACACATGTTTTCAGGGGTATAGAGAACATACTATATAATAGCTATGAAACTTGAACATGTCTTTGACATGTTTTGAACATATTTATTATATAAGTTTGGCAACAAACAGTCGTGTATGCCTACATTTATTGATTGCAATATATCGTTTAATGAGAGATCGTCGCTGTTATAGGCACTTGCTTACAATTACTTACGTGACTTAACTTTATTTAAATTACATAGGAACTTAAATATAAATATGCTATACTTGGACGTGTTATGACTTATGTTACACGATATACATATCTACAGCTATATGTATATTATAGAGTCACAAACTCCTTGCAGCGTTGAATAACCACGGTAATTCCCATCTACTTTACTATGCAACTGAACTTGAATGCCTTCGAAGGGCTCCAGTCATCTGGACACTAGACACTAGGGTTGACAACGGTTTTAAACCTGCTAAGTCAGGATATGACTGTGTGTTCTAATAAACTTTACATGATTTTACGTAGGTATCCAAATGAGTAAGTCAACATTTCATTTAAAATTTAAAGATCCAGGGGATGATCAGCTAGAAGATTCTAGTGTTTTTAAAAATATCGAAAAGATCGGGTACCATATTTAAGATTTTCATTCAATCTTATTACATAGTCATAGACAAAGCCAAAATATGAATTATTGTAATTACACAAAGCTTTAACGTTTTCAATAATACGCAAGATCACAATATTATATTACAGTACCGTGCAAAAGAGGTGGAAAGGATTAACGAAATAGTTAAACCAGGTACTATTTTACTTGGAAAACATTAGTGCCAACCCTACAATTTAGATACCGAAGTTCGCGTCGTCGCGTCGCTCTAAAATTCGATAATCGACTGTCGATAAACGTGTAGCAGGTGCACTAGTCCGGTTAGTGGACAATTATAGACCATTAGCTTAGGGTCGTTGGTTTTTAGCACCCCTATTTTGTAATAAAAAAAAAACTATATATCTATATTTCATCCACTTCGTACCAAGTCCCCGCAAACGTGTTTAATCAACCGAATTAAATGAAATGTGAGCTTGATCATAATCATCGATTTGGAAAAGGTTATTAATTTACTGTGGTTAACTCGTAATTATTCGATACATTAATTGAAACAAGTTTTTTTTTTTTAAACCAAGTGTTTTGAATTGTTTTGTTTCTTGCTGCTTTAATGTTTAAAAAATAATTTAAAGATACTTTTGAGTGTCAATATTATTATTATTTTTTTTTTGGAACCCAGATGCAAGTACATCACTTTAATTCTTTTGGTAATAGACATGCTGCCGCCCGGGGTACGACAATAAATATTATATTAGAGACTATCTGTAGTAATAAAATAGAATCGTATAATTTGCTTTTTTTAGATTAATGAAAAAATATTTAGATAAAGTGCATTAAAGTTTGGTAGCGGGGACTCGTGTTGTCATCACCAGTCACCACGTACCTACTCGTATAAAGGCGTGACGTCACGCGACATTGGGACTAAGACTAAGTACATAAAAATCGTAATCTGACAGAATAGAATAAAATTTAGTCAACTAGCCTATTATTATCTAAGTATATCGATAAGACGGTGCTAAGAATATATCTCCTTTCGCCGCACTATGTCATTGAAGATGTAAAAACGAATAGTTGCAAGCGTCAAGTATCGATTAAGGCAAGGTCGTGCGCTATTGTCACTTGCAAGGCTATTGGTATTGTTTAGGATTGTGGATCAAATAAATAGGCCAATCTATTGTTCATGTAGGAAAATATTAGAGGTAGTTAAACGCTTCCTTCATGCAATTAATAGTTTAGTTCCGAACTGTAATTGCGATTACTTAATTAGTGATCGTTTTTTAAGTGAAACTGCTTATAACGAGGTCAGTAATTTCTAACACTGCTATAATGACCAAACTACCTAGATAGGTACATTATTTCTTAACAGCACAGCGCCATCTAGTGTCCAATAAAACTTTAAATCGGTAAATCAACATTGTTCATGCAATTAATAAACAAAATTAACGTTTTATTTTGTTAGTTTCATTCTATTGAGAATAATAATAATTAGCCTTATCGTACGAAATTGCCTCTATTATAGAACTGTTCCTAGAGGGTTGGCTCAATAAAGCCTTATAAGAGCCCTGTGGAGCTAGGATGCGCAACATGATAAAATTTTATCGAGCCATTTTATCGATTCTCGTCGACATAATATATCGTTTTGTCTACCAGTGGTAAAAAATGTTTAACCGAATCTAGTCTTAACTCAATACCCCACTACTGCACTTTTTTGCCTGGACGCCCACAAATATTTGTCGTGTCGACAATTTTATCTTTCGTTCGATAAACATATCATGTTGCGCATCCTATAGCTCCGCTGGTTTATCTACTTTTGTCGGGATACATTTTCAGATTATAAAGTGAATTAAAATGCTAGCATCGCCGGGAGTAAAACCTAGTCGCATATAAATCTCACGTTACCTAACCCTCGTTTTGATAAGTCATCCAATAGCCCAGTTGCCCTAAGTGGCAAATCGCGTCCCGTCTAAAGTTTCAATCCATTATGCACTACATACTTTAGAGTTTGCGATGCTTTTAGTGCTCATAGTACCTACTATGATTATATTATATCATATTGTATAATATTATTTTATATAACAAATCTAAAATGAAATAAAAAAAATCTATTTGAATATTCAAAATATGGTAAGTACCTACACGCACCTCGTACTAGCTATACTTGATATCCTAAAAGACTACTTGAAGATCTACCATGAGGATCTGATGCAGCTATCTTCCGGCTTCCGCTCCTGCTGTCAGTTTCCTTTGCTAGGCTAGGTGTTCGCAATCTTCGACCACCTCGTCACTTAATACCGGCTGAGCTGTGATCAAACGCCTAGTCTGTGAATCATAAAACAAATTTGTTAAATTCTTATTATATTTTACTTACGAATAGGGATGTTGGCGACTTTTGAAAATGAAAATTCTAATTAGTCCGTCAGTTAGAAAATCAAAAACTATAGACACGTATTTTTGAATTTTTCAAACAAATGAAAATATACAGAGATAAAGCGCATTAAAGTTTAGGGTGGGGGGCTCGTGACGTCACTAACCGCTATAAGCAGTCACACAAACTGCATTTGTTAGTGACGTCATGCGAAATTTCAACTCAATGTATCGCCGTTATTTTTTGAAACCGTAAAAAAAGAAAAAAATACGTGTCCAATATTTTTTAAGACGGACTAAAAAAAGTTAGTCAATATGCCCATTTATATAGTTAAGCAAAGGTTGACCATTAAATATATATTTAACCATCTGCATCAAACTGTAAAGTTGAAAATAATAATAATATTCGTAGGTA
This sequence comes from Zygaena filipendulae, assembly GCA_907165275.2. Lineage (NCBI taxonomy): Eukaryota > Metazoa > Arthropoda > Insecta > Lepidoptera > Zygaenidae > Zygaena > Zygaena filipendulae. The sequence goes on along the minus strand of OU015657.1, from coordinate 12,056,970 downwards.
CTGTCCCTTTGAAATTTAACACAAAAAATTACAAATTTATATATAATAATCCAAAGATCAAGCAAAAGGTCCTTTACGGTCATTATTTGCGTTGCATAGAGAATTTATTGGAGCAGTTTTATTCATGGCTTCCGATACCTTGAATAGGGTATTGTTCTGTTATTCCAAAGTAGATGTCAATGAGACTTCAATATGTGGGCGCATCTGCGTCTCAGTTTTTGTCATAATTTGTGCTCTACATACACTAAATTTTTTTATGGTATGGATAGGTACATCATTTTTTTTGCTCCTATCATGTCAAAATAGAGTGGACCCATACCGAGATGTTTGTTTCCGGAACACTGCTTTTTTCAATGAAATCAGTCTATTTAAAAATATAACAATTTTAGTTCTCTATCAGAGTAGTTAACTGAAGTGAAAATTAAATGAAATAAAATGAAATTTCATGGACTTCCAAATTACATCGGTTATTTTCCTCACTTGACACTATCGCGATTGTTGATTAGAAGTTTATTAGATTGTTTTTTTTTATTTATTTGTTTATGAACAAGCAAAGTGAAGTGAGAATGGCCAAATTTAACGTCGTATAATTTTATTTTAATTTTTTATTCCAATACGGGATTCGAACCCGATAAACTTCGACGACGCACCACGCCGGGTAACCGCGGAAGGGGAAGTTGGTTACGTTACGTAATGCATACGTATAGGGCCCGTTTCCTTTGCCATTCGCCGGTTGACCGGGGCCTGCGGTTAGTTAGATATAGAAGAACCCAGCGCTGCGCCTACCAAGGTCAGCACCGGTGCACCATCATACGTATATTATATAATATTATTGTTTATACATACATGTAGGTACATATACATGGAACCTTTTTTATAAAGTACCTATCTAATAAAGTATTGTATGGAAAATTACGTAAATATTTTCGACCAGCATATTTTTCATTTTCGGGTGCTCAAGTTTTACCTTCATAACCTTGCCTCAATAAAACACGACAAAATATTGCGGGTTAAAAATCCAATGTAGTTTCACCCGCGTTAATTTCAGACTTTCCTTATGAATTCCGGGATAAAAAGTAGGTACCCTGTGTCCTTCTCTGTAACCCTGAATACGTGTGTGCAAAATTTCATGATGATCGGTTGAGCCGTTAAGGCGTGAAAGCGTAACAAACAAACAAAAAACTAACTTTCGCATTTATATATTTATACTAGCTGTCCCCCGCGATTTCATCCGCGGTAATTTCGGAGTTCCCGCGGAGGTTGCGGGAAAAAAGTACTCTCAGTCCTTCAGTTCCCGAGGGAATTCCGGGATAAAAACTATCCTATCTTTAAAGTTGGACCATATTATAAATGGTTGCAAAATTTTATCAAAATCCGTTCAGTAGTTTCGGAGTCCATCGCGGACAAACAACGTGACACGTGATTTATATACATATATTAGATTAGATAAGATTATTAGTAAGGATTATAGTTACATCACGAAGATTTAAGAGGCCAGCTCGTTATATTTTCCGGAGATTCACGGAATAAAGCTAGGTCAAAGGGCTAGATGGAGCCATAATCCTTTGATCTTAGTCAGATCTCGTGCTATCCTGGAATATAAAGATACACGATTCCCTGGTGGCAAACGCCACTTTAAAACCGTTCAAGCGCATTTCGTCCAATTCGCAAATGGTCCAATCCTCCAATTCGCAAATGGTCCAATTCGCAAATGGTCCAATTCGCAAATGGTCCAATTATCAAATGGTCCAATTACTGACCTAAAGTTTAATACTGTAATAAGGAGTGGTTTTTATTGAATTGAATTGAATTGAAAAAACTTTATTTGACACAACACTTATCACTTACTTATTGTTTTTTAATCTTATCACTTATTGTTTTTTAATCATGCTTATCTATATTGCTACCATAATATTATAAAGAGGTTAACTATGTAAGTTAGTCTGTTTGCAAGTTTAGATATAGCGAACCTGTGGAACTACATAGTTAACAGATTCTATATATTATTTCATTGATAGGATCAGTATACCTGAGTGTCATAGGATATACTTTTCATCTTCGAGATCGGATACGAGTTCTCGAGGGAATTCCCAACTCCTGTGGGTTGAAACCGCGGGTTTTACTTAGTAAAATAAAAATATTATATTGTAATGTTGATTGGTTAGATAAGTTAACTTTAACTTTAAATGCGAAAGTGAGTTTGTTTGTTTGTTTATTTGTTACGCTTTCACGGCTAAACGGCTCATCCGATCACCACGAAATGTTGCATACACGTTATCAGGGGTACAGCAAAGGACATAGGCTACTTTTTATCCCGGATTTCCCTCGGGATTAACTTTTGTATACTACCTACACGTTGTCAAGGATAGGTAGGTACAGAAAAAAAATATACTTAGGGTAATACGTACTCTTATCTCGGAATACCCGCAGGATCTCCGAAACTAACGTGGGTGAAACTGCGGGAAACAGCTAGTATATTATAATACTTTTTTAAGAAAAAAAAATTGAAGCACACTTTTAACTCGAGACCAAGGGTAGGTACTCAAATTACACTTTACACTCGTTTTAACGACGTCGTAAAATTTCGTAAGATACATTCGTATTACACTTCACTTTACATACCTGCTGGCGCGCCTCGTGCATACTTAATACGGCATCGCAGTGAACTAAAATTAACATACAAGAAGGCGTATTAGTGTACACGGGTCAAAAGGACCCCAAAACTTAAATCTTGATTTATCACCGGCGTGTGAGGCAATAAAATGAATTTATTGCGGGAATTTGTACGTTAATGATCGCCACGAATAGTCAAATCCACTGTACGAATGTAAATAGATGTCAAATTAAGAGTTATCACTAATTGTAAAGCACCAAACTCGTATTGAATATGCTTTCTTTGTGGAAGGAAAACACAAAGTCGGCCAAATTAAAATAGCTGTTTTCAAAGAATACATACAAAAATAGTGTGCATTCACACCTTTTTAAAATACCTATTTTTAAAAGGTCCATTTCAATGCCCTTAAAAGATTTAAAAATATTTTTTTTACGGTCAACTGGTTACTGTCAAGTGTCAACTCACTCAATAAGTCCCAAAGCTAACTTTGCAAGTGATCGGATTTGGATCGGTACTAAATGTTAAAAGGAACTCTACTTATAAAACATAGTAAATACATCACTAATAACAAAAAAAAATCCAAACTTTCTATTATAATATTTAAAGCGCAAGACGTTTTCTCAAATTACGTATACTTAAAAAATAACTCGTGGTTCAACCACAATACTGAAACGAATTGCCTGTGTGAGTGACATTATGTGCTATTGTAGTCTCAGTGGAGTGAGTTTGCGATTTGCCACAGTGTCGCAATACTGAGGCCATAGATGATCTCGTGTCGGGCCAAGAAACCGACCAAACACACATCAAGAAAACAACTCAGACTAGACAAGTACAACCCAATGAAGAAATGAAAGAATTTTGCATGTACTAAGCAACTTGTAGAACTATATTATTACGTAGGTAATTTTGTAAAAAAATTATGTGTTGACATTGATGTACGATGTGTAGACCAAATTAACCTCACCAAGTAGGCGACGTCGCAAGAGATCTAAAGCATCAGCGGATTTATATCTATCGCGAAGTTTGGGTTATATTGACGAAAAAAACTGTCAAGTAAAATTTTTATTTCGCATATTATCGATTAGAATTTAGGATCACCGCGAATAATAAAATCACTGATTGACTAAACTTACATTTTCAACTTGTCGTTACTTAGTATAAACCGAAGTAGGTATATGTACGATACCTACTATGTACGTCCCTTTTTATCCCATATCATGACGATAAACGATAGTACTTTCAAAGATACGAGGTAAACGAAGTAAAAAAGTACATAGATAAGAGGATCAAGGTCTTGAAAGGCACTTAATCTTATATCTCCATGTTCTATCGAATTCTCCTGATTACCACGCTCATCGCCAGCGCCCGCTCTGTCTCCACTTCTCCAGTGTCACTTACCGCTTTTTTTATGCCCCTACCTAGTGGACGTGCTGCGTGAGTGACGGACCACGGCTGTCCACTTTGTTACGCAAGCCACAGTAACGCGATAGTATGCGAAGCACGCGTCGCAAACTATGTAATTTTATGGTTGAAAAATAAAAAAAAGACAAGAAAGTGTTGCCACATTCTATTTACCAATAATACATAATCAACGTTCACGCAGTTTCTAAAAAGTCAGTAAACGTTTCTAGTTACGCTAACTATTTAGCTATTGAGGTGGCTAGAAAAATGCAACGATATTTTTCTAGGTATAGGCAATAAAATTATTGTTTTAACTAATATTGCAAAACAAAGTCACGTAGATTCGCAGGTTTACTGTCGTTTTGTAACTTAATAAAATCTTTGTGGTAGTGCTTCAACTTTATAGACTGCGAGAGGGAATAACTTCTAGTCTACTTATTTGACCACATCGTAATTAAGCGCGGTAGCTCCGATACAAACTTAATCAGTACAAAAAAGTCATTAATGGAATTTATTTACAAATTATTTATGCAACACAATTAACACTTCATTAACAGGCAAACAATATCAACGAACTGGTTTTAATCAGCGAAGGTACCTTACCTGCAACAGGAAGTTATGTTTCAGTTTTACATAAGTTGAAAGTTGTTTATAACATTACCATAATGATGGTTATTATGTAACAACAGTTACTTCGTTACTTTTTGTCATTCTTTTTGCAAGGTTTTTTTTTTGTCTGCAAAAAAATCTCACAAAACGCGAAGTAAATAATTTTTTGGTCCAGCGATTTGTAGAACATGATGAAAAAAAGCAATATTGAAGCTGCTTGACCACTGAGTTTATTTTTTATTTTCTAACTGTAAACCTAATCCTACCTAAAACATATTAATGTAAAATGATGCCAAGACGAGTCCATATGACGCTTGACGGGCACTCAAAAGGTTATCAGATCTCATGTAAAGCCAAGCTTATAACTCTACACAGTACACACCCTAACTCTACAAGGCCTAACTTCTCAAACTCTTCACCTTAGTCCGAATTTGTGGCTTGGCCATTTCGCTCCATTCACATGAGCGTAAGGTGAAAAATGTATCCACTGTTAATTATTTTTCTGTTATACAAAGGTTCTTGCAGTAACGAAACAGCCAAGCCACATATTCTTTAGATATCAATAAAATCTAAAGTATAAGAGCTAAGCAATTAAAACTTTATGTTTGATAAGTCCGCTATTGACAGCATATCCCGAGAATTTCGTTTATTTATTTATTTTATTTTATTTAGTTTATCTGGTATAATCCAAACCCAAGTTATAAGGGCTCAAAAAAACGACGAAGCGCTTCGAGAAAAGATAGGTAGTGCTGGGAGCTTCGCTTGGCTCGTCTCCTGTAGTGCCCCGGTGTGCCAAGGATTTTGTTTGCCGTAATTTTGCGTGGATTGGTTTTATTTTGATTTTATTTAGCGCTATCTAATGTGAGATTAGCTTAATAAAAGTATTGCCAGTCGCCGCTAGGTAGTGCTGTACGCAATAACATAGCGCCCTCTACGATATACCAAATCTCGTTTGTAATCTTGTAAAAACTGTGTATTTAAAAAAAAACAATGGTCATTGATGCAATGTAGGTAATTAATACTTCACACCTGTATTTTTTTTTCACAGATTCATTCGTGAATAGTCAAGAATGGACATCATCACGAGGCGTGACAGAGCTGAGAGTTGGTGTCTTAGGTTCCCCGGACAGCGGGAAGTCGGCGTTAGTTCATCGGTACTTGACAGGAGCTTACATGCAAGAAGAAAGTCCTGAAGGTAGTTTTTTTTAATAATAACGTTCATATAAAATCACAATATTATTATCTATTTTGACGCACCAAATTAACACTAGTGTTAATCTAAATGCAGCAACATCAATAGTTAAACTATTCGCCGCTAGATGACGCTAACATCTAGTTGTAATATTATTGCACTAGATGTCGCGATGTCATCCATTCCTAAGTCCCGTGTATATGTTTTTAAGTATGTTCGGTCATAACTCCGTCATCCGTCCGTCCGTCAATTATATAGAAGGATTTTCAAAATTCTTTTTTGTTCAAAAGAGGTTTATTCCGAAATGGTTCCATTAAAATTTCAGAAAGATCTGATGATGAGTTTCGGAGACAGACAACGGAACTCTTGAAGTTGGTTTAATTTTTTTTAATATTGCTTAATATATTACCACTAGTCGACCCCCACAATATTTTACCCGCGTCAATTTCGGAATTCCTGCAGGAACTCATTTAACCAAGATGAAAGTACCTACCCAATCTCTGATTTCAAAATCAAAATTATCTATAATGCTCGCAATTGCGTTTTCGTAGTCTTAAGATTTCCCGCGGTTATCCATCTATTTGCCGAGTCAGGGGTACATAAAAGGACATCGGGTACTTTTTATCCCGAAATTTCCGCGGGATCTCCGAAATTAACGTGGGTGAAACCGCGGGGAATAGCTAGTATCAAACAAAAATGCGTTAACATCGTAAAAATACGAAAGTGTTTTTGTAGTCAGTTAAAAAGCAAGTCCTTCTACAGATCTCTTTATAATTTGATCTAGCTGGTAAACTCCGAGCATAGTTAATGCTTCTCCATTTAATGGAATATTTTAGTTAAGTACTTAAGACCTCATAAGTAAATCTATGTGAACCTTCTCTACAATCAACTCATATTTTCAGGAGGTCGCTTCAAAAAGGAGGTCATCATAGATGGACACAGCTACCTCCTCCTCATTAGAGACGAAGGTGGTGCTCCTGAAATGCAGGTGAGTCAAACATGAAACAAAAAAGGTATCTAATGCTATAAAATCGTGTGACCCATTTTCTATACAACTCTGCGGGGGGAGCTCTAAAACTAACTAAACTACACGTTGTAAATGTCAAAGGCATAAACTACTAAATTATTCAAATACCCCATAAATCCCCCATAGCAATAATATTGATCGAACGGGAAACTTAAGCCTACTTTACACCGAACGAACTCGGGCGATTATTCTAGCCATAGAATCATCTAGAACAGAGATTCTCAAACTTATTTCTTTTAAAATCAATTATTTATCAGCGCCCCTAATTTTATAAACACTCCTAAAACTTAAAAAAAAAACACAATTGGCTACTTGACAAAAATTTTTTTTTTTAAGTCCGTCGTGTAGATTAGTAAAAAATATTGGACACGTATTTTTTCTTTTTTTATGTACTCAAAAAATAACAGAGATACATTGAGTTGAAATTTCGCGTGACGTCACAATTCTGTGCGGTTTGTATGGCGCTTATAATGAATATTGACGTCACGAGCCCCCCACCCTAAACTTTAATGCGCTTTATCTATGTTCATTTTCATTAAATTGAAAAAGCAAAAAATACGTGTCTATTATTTTTTTTATTTTCTAACTGACGGACTAATTAGAATTTTGATATTCATACCTACCTTGGAGAATACCCAATTTCAGTACCTTAATCCATTTAGCTATTGTGTGCAATATTAGTCGGTTCTGGTGTTTAAGCTGACATTCTAAACTAGACAATATCAGAACATTAGATTCTAGAATCTAGATTGTTCTGATATATCATCATCTAGATTCTAGATGATAATACATCAAAACAATCGTTGAGTGGTCGAGAGATTTTAGAATTTGGTTTTGTGATAAACGCTACATCTTATAATAGTTTATTACTTAATAAAATATTACTGATCGAGCTGATATTTAGTACTTTACGCGTGTTGAGATATCAATAAAGTCATTACAGTTAAAAGAAATTACCACAGCTTCGTGTGTTATGTTTGTCATTTTTTCTATGCATGCATTCGAACGACCAAAGATTCCCATTTTTTCGGATAAAAATTTGAATCAAAGATCAAATTTGGTTGTTGCTATTCGTATGCAGTTTTTTTTAAAACGTTATTTACGTTGTCAGTGATGCCACGTCCTACACCGCAGTGGGGTTTACGAGCCTGTCGTTTCGAATTTACGGCTCGATTAAGTTGTTTTATGCTGTTTTACATGAATTTTTATTGGTTTAACGGCAAATGGCATGCTATTTAAGCGTTTTGTGTACGTATCTGTTACGAGAGTGGTCCATTGTGTTCGGTTAGAAGTATCTTATGTACGAGTAGATACTAGAACAATACTTATACTTACTAGCTGTACTCTGCGGTTTCAACCGCGTTAATTTTGGAGTTTCTGCGAGAATTCCGGGACAAAAAGTACTCTATGTCCTTCCCTGTACCCCTGACAACGTGTGTGCAAAATTTCATGATGATCAGTTGAGCCGTTAAGGCGTGAAAGCGTAACAAACAAAATCACTTTCGCATTTATTTCTTTTTTTTATTTTTTTTTCGCATGTAAGGATGCGTGTGAATTTTTAAAGTGGACGTGGTTTGTTAACCCCAAAACTAAGAGGAATATTGATAAATGCCAAAAGATTCTCCGGACCGATTTTGATTAGATGTATGTATGTAGGTATATTGCAATTTATTTTTTAATTTAACCGAGAATAGAATCCGTTGATTAAGAAAAAAGGACGTTCTCTATTATGGCAACATCCCACAGTGCGGCTTATAAGCATCAATTTCTGGAAATTTATGATATATGGCGCAGACTAATGGAAAGGTCTAATCCTTAAGAAAATACAATATTTTTTAATTACAATTTATTAAACTACCAGTGGTTTGGCTTGGAAGAAAACTGAAAAAAACAACCTGTCATAAAAAAATCCCTATGATCATGTCATTCCACAGACGTCTACAGCTGGACAAAACTCTCCCCGACGAATTTGGCACAGGACTACCCCAACGATAATATAGAGGTCCAGTAGTGAGTCTAGGGTTGCCACCTTTTTTTTTGAAAAAATATAGTATTTTTCCGGAAAAAGAACCAATAATATAGTACTTTTGGGAAATGCAGGAAAAAATATAGTAAATATTTATTTTTAATCATTAGATATGTATCGGGCAGCATTCAACTACAAATTATTGCTAGTTTGACAATTGACGTTTTGCTGCCGCGTAGGTATGCGTTTCGTTCTGTAATTCCCCGTGATGCGCTGCGGGTGCGTTCCAGACCAGTCATAGTTGAATTAGATATAAAAATATAGTATTTTTCTTACTATATTATTTTTCTATAATATATAGTTCAATTGACTGAAATATAGTACGATACTATATAATATAGTACGGGTGGCAACCCTAAGTGAGTCCAATGCAATGCAGTGAACTTGACAATCGCCTTCGATTGCTCCTTAATACGTGTGCGGATCGTCGTGATTCGTAAATACTAGTTGTCCCCCGCAATTTCACCCGCGGTATTTTCGCAGTTACCGTGGGAATTGCGGAATAAAATTAAGTACTCTACGTCACTCAGGACTACCGTAGCTTCATATAAGTTAGAAATTTTTCAAAATTGGTTCAGTAGAGCCAGAGATTACCCCCCAGAACGTCACAAACTCACAATTTGCAAACTTTAATTCTTTATAATATGAGTATAAGTAGATATTACATCACTAAGTTATTTTCTTGAACCCCCGCCCTTTAAATAACAGGCGAGAATCCTATCGCTGGACCACCGGCACCGCATGGAATAATGGTTTTGCATACATACCAACACGTCAGTTCATAAAATGTACAAAACTTAATTGTTATGTGAACAAGGCTATACCACAGATAATATAATACTATACTGCTATACGATCTGTCTAGGGGGAGCACGAATTTTTTCGCTCTCGTCTAGTCGATATCGTCGTAATGTCAAAGCGTTTTTTTGTATGGAAAATGAACGACATTGGATAGATGTCGCTGTTCATTTTCCATACAAAAAAAACGCTCGATATCGACTAGACGAGATCGGAAAAATTCGTGCTCCCCCTGTTTTTGTGCGACCAACTCTCCGTATGGTCTATTCCGAAAGAGTTTCCTGCACCAGAATTACTTATCTATCTTACCACTATGGTTTGCCATACGCAATGCTATGACTCTTCGGGTATATACTCGAAAATACTGTAAGACGAATTTGTCTTACAGTAATTCTGACATTCCAATTTTACTCCTGTCATGGTTTTCTTTATTTTTCACCGTCTTCAAATAAAAACCTCGTCACGAACGTGAATAGTGGTCTTTTAGATAAAACTACATGTGACTGACCGACTTATTGATTATTTCATCAATTCAACCCAAATGAAAAGGGAGGTGAAACTTTGTATGAAAGTAACTTTTAACATTGTTCTGGTTTTTAGAATCATGACAACTTGGTTTTTAAAATCTTCTCTTCAATACCACGTTTGCTTGGTTTCCATGACACAAACTTATAATAACTTACTGTGGGATCAAGTGGTTCTGGGTGTTGTGATGTGGATTATAAATATTGTCTTCAAATAATGATACGCTATGTTAAACTATTAGTTATTTCATATTTTCGTCACCGTTAATCCACTTCAACCTTGCATAGATTAAATTGTCTGTGCTTTTTTAATATTCTATGCTATTCCTTTCTATCTATTTTATTCCTCTAAGTGATTTTCCAATATTCGCTTTTTCGTTGTTGTAATTTTGACTGTAACTGCGTTGTTCTGATTTCTTTCCTTTTATTTTATCCCAAACGCGTTTGGAATAGTGCATCGGCACTTCTCAACCCGGTCGGGTCGGGGTTCGATTACCGGTTTAATTAACACACAAGTGGAAACGACATCCGCTCCAGCCAGCGCAGTTTCTGCTTCAGCGGTCTGAATTCTGAAAGCGTCATAATTATTGCGGTGTACAGTCGCCATGAAAAATATGTAAACACTCTTGTCGGTCAATGAAGACATTTGTTTTATATAGAATCTATACATAGAAATTTTAGTGTGCTGCTGGTCTTTCTTGTAAATAAACAAGTAAATAAATGAGCTTTAGCAATAAGATACAACGGCTGTCCTTTGTGTTTGATTACCTACATGTTTTTGATCCTGACTGTACATACTATAACAAACCTAGACTTTTGCTTTGAATCGAGAGTGTAAAGCATCAGTTTTAAATGCTACCTCTATTCTAAAATGTCCAAGGTAAGATAATATAAAAATATAGATATATTTTTTGAAATATAGATATATTTCAAAAAATTATGAGTTAAAGTTATGAGTTAAATTGTAGTTTTATTTTTATGCTAGCTTAGGTTAGAACTGCAACCACTAGATAGTCCAATGGTATTTATTTCCAAATGTGAACATCGACTACAGTGCATTAGAAACTAGCCGTCCCCCGCGGTTTTACCCGCGATAATTTCTGAGTTTCTGCCGGAGTACCCTTACCCTATGTCACTCAGGATCACTGTAGCTATCGATAAATGAAAGAATTTTCAAAATCGGTTCAGTAGATCCAACTGAACGTCACAAACTCACAATTCACAAACTTTACCTCTTTATATTTAAAAAAACCACAAAAAAACACCCAACCAAAACACTCGGTATTAGATTACCGATGACGCCATACCCTTGCATTAGGCCGGATTGACCCCCGACGCGCGAACGGATTTTCCCGATATATTTGGGTTAAATATAGACACCGCAACCCTAACCCTTTGTGGGGTGACCACGCCTCGATTCGTTGAGATTATTTTATGGGACAGACGGAAATTATGACTAGAAAATAATTGGCTACTTGACAAAGTTTTTTTTTTAGTCCGTCGTGTAGATTTATAAAAAATATTGGACACGTATTTTTTTCTTTTTTTACGTTGGTAATCAAAAGATAACGGCGATATATTGAGTTGAAATTTCGCGTGACGTCACAACCCGGTGCAGTTTGTATGGGGCTTATACTGAATAATGACTTCACGAGTCCCTCACCCTAAACTTTAGTGCTCTTTATCTATGTTTATTTTCATTAATTTGAAAAAGCAAAACATACGTGTCTATTTTTTTCATTTTCTAACCGATGGACTAATTAGAATTTTGATTTTCATACACTGGAGAATGCCCAATTGTTGAACGATTCGGAATTTATGTTAATAAAAGTATGAAGAGGAAAAGTATGTTTGCTTTGTTTGTGGGTACCTAATCAATATACATTATGCAGCAGTATATACTGTTGCAGGCCTACGATTAACGCCTGATAGCAGGGCAGTTTAAGCGTTTCATTGAAATGTCCTGCAAATTCGTACCATGCCGGACTCTGTAGGCCAGCCTCTGTAATTGCTCACGTGACCTATTCGGCCAGGGCCCTTATTCACTATGACCATAACGCGTCGCGTTAAGATAAGGCGCCACTTAAATTGCTTTTCCCTCGTGTTCAAAGAAGTTCACACTAAAAAAATACATTTACAACGTTTCTTTTGTCATAAAGAGTATAAATTTCTTATATTTTTGCATCTGGAGCGTTTGGGATTGTGTTTGGGCAAGGAATGTTGTTGGTCATAGAGAATAAGGGCCCAGATTACGATTCAAAAAAATATTACACTGGTTGAAAAATCGGAACCGAGAGTTCCCGAAGGAGTACTGGAATTCGCGGTAATGAAACCGCAGGGGAATAACTATTTGGTATGATATACCTGGTAATGAGTCATTTAGGTCTAGGAATAAAAGCAAGGCTACTTTTATCATCATCAGTGAGTTTTCTTCATTGTTTGGTATAAGATCGAAATTTCAACAACACTGCTAAAGAGATGATGCTCGTAGAACTTTTGGTAAGATATGATGGTAAAAGTAGGCCCACTTATTTGCTACTTTGTTACATAAATATTCTCGTTGTATCCGTTCGGTTAAAAATAACTATGACTAATTAAAGGACAACATCACCGCTTTTTATAGTTATGTATATTTTATGGTTTGAACCGAAACAAAATCAAATTAACATTTTCAGCGAGCAATGACTTGATTAAGTATGCATTAAAAAAGTAATTAACAGTATCTTAAAACATGGCAACGTCCCTGTAATTGCTTCTGGTCCGATAAATAGGTCTGTAAATTTCGATTCCGACTATTTACTGGTCTACTTATATTTTCCGGGCGCGTTCTCACTTATTCCGGAAAAATCCGGAGCGTCGTAGAGTAGGATTCGCTACGCATTGAATATTGTAGTGTAGAGGCGGGAAGAAGATGTATTTTAGAATTTATACGTACCTACTTAACTGGGTCCTTATTCACTATAACCATAACACGCCGCGTTAAGATAAGACGCCGCAAAAACGCCGCCGTCTTTCTCTCGTGTTCAAAGAAGTTTAACTTTAAAAAAATACACTTACAACGTTTCTTTTGTCATAAAGAATATAAATTTCTTATGTTGTGTTTTTGGGACGCGCGTTATGGGCAAGCAATGTTGTTGGTCATAGTGAATAAGGGCCCAGGGCCAAAAACACAATCCCAAACTCTCCAGATGCCCAAATATAAAAAATTAATTAATTTATTAATTTATTCAAAAAAATTCCACAGCACATGACAATTAAATGACAATTCTATGTACCATTTGATTCGATATGTTGTTAACGTATTTTTTTGAAGTGAAACTTCTTTTAGCAGGAGTAAAAAACAATTATTGTGGCGAGTTATCTTAGCGCGACGTGTTATGGTCATAGTGAATAAGGGCCCAGGTCAATATCGTGCACGTGAAATGAGCGTCACCGACGTAGGAATCTATATAAGTTTTTTATTGTAACGTCATTGTATGTGGTCTCTTTTCCGAGTTACTATACTCATTCATATCCTGCCGTATTGTGGATATAGAATGTGGATGCACAATGCAGCCTCCGAGCGGTAATTGCGCTTCTCCTGCCCACTTTCAACTCATACTTGAAACTAGAAAAAAAAAAAACATTTCATATTTTCCTACTCTTTGTCAGGTAGATTGATACCTACATGGTGTAAAATAGCAAAACTAAATTACAAAGTTTTAGGGCTAAAATAGGATATTTGTTCGATTGTTTGGCATTTTTAGGTAGGTAAGTACGTCCAACCTGGTGACACTCCATACTAATTAGAGATTCAACTAGAAAACTATAATTATCCAGTTTGAGACGCCCAATGAAGTAGGTACCTACCTACTTTGGTTGTGCGTGTTTGTGTATCGTAAGGTTGACGGTGAGCTGACAGTACCTGTCAGTTGTCAGTAAATAATTGTCACATGTAGGTATGTAGATTCTATATGTGTCAAACTTTCCTAGGAATTAGTAAGCAACTTTCGCGGGGTTTGAGGTGGCCTGAAGTTGGTTGGAGGCGGAGTGTCGCTTCTATAAAATTATAATCTCTATTCTTTGGTATGTATACAACGAACGCAGTGATAATTCTCTTTGGGTACCTACGTCAAAATCACCAAATGTTTTTTTTTTAACGGCTGAAACATTGAGCTACGGTTTTGTTCATAATCAATTGATCAATTAGGTTGCTGATTTTATCTAACTCACATTGGCATGAATATTGCGCCTACCTATCCAAGGCGTCTGTTGCCATATTGAAAAAAGAAGAAGAAGAAGGTTGCTGATTGTGAAAAACACTGACCATCCAGGTGGTCGGAAAGCATATACCTACGGTTAGCAATTAAGGTGAATAGTGGTTTCACGCTTGGTACAATAGATACATAGACGTGAGATTTCATCTTGACGCGAACACATACCTACCTACTGGCAGTCAGAGATATTGTAGAGCGTGAGTTGCACTAGAAAATTCCATTCGGAATTGAAACAGCCGAGGTGTGTGGACTGTGGACCGGCACGAAATATTACTTATGCACTGAGGGGCGTTAGTAAGCTGGTTCTACCACCCGTAAAATTGTATCACTCTGCGTGCGTTGAATGCGGTTATAAATGCGTGCAAATTATGTGTTGGCAGTAATGTTAGAATGGTTCATGATCTATGCCCGTGTGTTTTATCTGATGGTATATCCGTCGCCTGTAACTGTAGTAATTATGTATATTTATTATCTGTGCCTATATAGCTACTGTGACTTTTGGCAGTTTGAAAAGAGTGAAGGATTGCCCAGTTTAATTATTTTGCTCATATCGTCTAGTCGTCATTCGTCGAAACAATAACACCCATTCACAAAGCCTCCCTGTGCCCTCAACGACGGCCAAGGGAGATTGTGTCTGGATTTAGCCAGACAATGCCTCAATTACAAACCTAGCTCTATAAACCGAACGAACTATTTTAAACTCTATCGCAATTGTCGTAAAAGCTGATTTATCTATGTTTGATCTAACTCGGTCGTTTTTTTGTAGGGACTTTCTTTTGTTTTCCATTTCTTTTTCTTTTTATAAGTGCATTTAGATTTATGAGGTTTATTGATTATGAACTAGGTAGTATTATTTCTTTAACATTCCAATGAAAATTATAGAAACAAAAAGCTCAAGAGTAATTCCTTAAATGCATTTGTTTACTAATTATAGGTACATTAATAATCCTTAAGTAATAAATGCGAAAGTAATTATTTTATTTATTTATTCAAGAAAATTCCACAGCACATTTGTTACGCTTTCCCGCCTTAACGTCATCAAATTCATCGCATCATGAAATTTTGCATACACGTTGTGAGGGGTACAGAAAAGGAAATAGGGCTTTATCACGGAATTCCGGCGGGAACTCAAAAATTAACGCTGGTAAACCCGAGGGGGGGGGGGGGATAGTTAGCATTATTACAACTGCAAGTTTATGTGTGAGTTAAGTATATTCGTTAATCCTTCACGCCGAAACTGCTGGACAGATTAAGATGAAATTTTACCTTGGGTACAGAAGGTCCCCATGAATGACTTGCTCCCGCTCTAAATGGCTGCCCAAACCAGCTTACTCGAAACGACGTCTTTTGATGTAGCGTCTACTTGTTTCACAACTTACTTATTAATTTATATCACGGATCCTCAAAGGGAATGACAACGCACCCCCAGGCCCCGGGGTAAACGAAGCTCGAGGGTGGATCGCTTTAGAAATAAAAGGGGCGTTGAAAATACTAAAAAAATACGAATTCGAAGAACCGGTGTAATTATGGTAACGCAATTACTTAATCCTAACTAATATTATTAATACGAATGTGTTTGTAATTCTTTCATGCCTCTACTAACAATCATAAAAACGATCATAAAAATTTTGCATACTTACACGTTTTCAGGGGTACAGAAAGGGGCATAGAGTATTTATTTTATTTATTTATTTATTTATTTAATCCTTTATTGCACATAAAATAACAATGATACAGTACCTAAAGAAAAAGGTACTTCTTGTCTCGGAATTTCTACAGGAACTCCGAAATTAACGAAATTGCAGAACAGCTAGTATTGCAATAAAGTAATTATTATGTTTTATTTCTGTATTTAAATTTTAATCAAAGTTCCAAAAAAGAAAGTTTGCAGCGATTGTTCTGTCTTTTTTCACTTTTAGTAATTCACAAAATTTTTGGGCACGCACACAATAATACACCAAAGTTTCATCCTTTTTGCACAGAATCAAATCAACGGCATCCTGGGCTCAGTAGTTGTTATCTGTTGTTTTATATAAGCAATAAAGTAAAAGAAAACTGCGAAATGTAACTAACTATATTGGTATGTAGTGCTATGTGGGTGTTGTATTAAATTACGTCTACCCTTCGGGCAAACGGACCCCTCTTTCGACAGTATGGCGCCACAGTAAAAGGTATGACAGAAAAAAGTTGTTAACATTTGATGGAGATCATTATTTGCTGTTGATTTAAATAGCTATTAAAAAGTAAAGTTGTACGCAAACTTAGTTTAAAGTCCCATGTACCATATTGGCTATATCAAATTATATTTTACAAGAAACTGTGTATACTTACCTAAAACTACATAATCAATTGATATTTAAAAGTATCATTAACGGAAGAAAGTTTTACATCAATGCTCTAAAATGATAAATTACTGTATGTTAATGGATTAGTTTGATTTTTGTATATTATACCTACTTATTAATTAAGCGTAGGTACCTAAAGTTGTAATTCTGATTAAAGCAGAACACGATTACGATAAATTTTATCGAAAGAAAAAATATTTAAAGTATGTTTTTATCGCAGAATGCTTTGAACTTATATACACAGTGCAAATTAAAAGAAATTCAAGACTTTATTAAATACTAATCGATCCCTAAAGGTTTCACTCGCGTTATAAGTAGTGTACCTACCCCTAACAACGTGGTTAAGGCGCAAAAAAATAATGGACAGATAGACAGAGTTACTCAAAAAGAGTAGATGTACATTTGTACAAAGGTCGTGCTTATTCCATGACTGGAATTTCTTCCAGCTGACCCGCAAGCTCCACACATTTCGTACTTGCATGTATTCTAACACGGCTAGGGCGGATCGTTGCGTGTGGCGCCTGTTCGACTATTGCACGAGTAAATTAACTCTATATTATGCTCTACCTTACTAAAACTACAGTCTGCAGAGAAAAAAACAAGCTATTGCGCAAATAGGTACGATTAATTGCTTTTGCGTTTTGTTTTTAATACTCGATCCACCGCAGTTTCACCCTCGCTAATTTCGAAGTTTCCGCGGGAATTCCGCGATCAAAAGTACCCTATGTTATTCAGGAATAATGTAGCTTTCTATAAATGAAAGGATTTTTTAAATCGATCAAGTAATTTCTGAAGTTTTATCCATTACAAACAAAGATACTTACAGAAAAAAAAGACGACTTTTACAAACAGCGTAGCAGATAGCTAATTGTGATTAATAAATATGAACGTCAAGTTTTCTTATGTGGTATCAAGATGATTATGTAATAAACTAAGTTGAATCAAATTAACTAATAAACAACTAAAACTTGTTGCGGATATTTTATTAGAAAAAGCTGAGAATTATATCATAACATATTAATTAAAAAAACAGAAATAAATTCATACATTTATTTCAGTAGGTAAAGTAAATGGTATAGGTAATAAAATAGAAGCTTAGAATAAAAAGAGCTTAGATAAAGAAGAATAACTACCCATTTAATTATATTACAGTTTTTCTAAGTAATATGGGTAGGTAAATACAACATCATTAAATCACATCTAATACGCAGTAGGTAGGTAATATTTGTGAAAATACTTAGATATTCATTTAATTTATTGCAATTCTCATGACGCTCTTCTCTTCTCACAGGCCAGCAGAGTAAAGCTGCGTTGAAATAGTTGAGCAATATAAAATCAATTCATCCATAGAGCAACGCGAACGAAGTACCTATAGGTACGCCGTTATTTTACATTGAAAGTGCGTTGCTCCCAAAGTTCAACATTAGTACAAAGGTACCTACTTGGTGTAACAAAGTATACTGCTTAAGGTCAAACATTTGAAGTCATTGTAAGTAACTAGATACATACTTATAGGTCCCTACGTATATTATGGAACGTGCTTTGAATTTTCTTAGAAAAATCTTTTAAAACAACTAAGTACGTTACTGGTTTTTATATTTTCATGTAGGTAGCTTACTAATTAGGCAGCATAAACATTGAAAACAGCTATGTATTTGGTGTATACTGTATAGTTAGGAGTAATTACCTAATTCAGATCTTAAAATAGGTGATAGGGTACATTCACAGAGCAAATAAATTAACTAGAGAGGACATGAAGGCGGGGCAGTAGCGCCTCCGAGCTCCGTTGCAAAGAAATAAGAGCATTTTGCTCTAACTTGCCCAAAACTTCTTTCGCTGCCACCCCAAGTATATTTACCACAATATTCCCAAAACTGTGAATTTTGAAAATAGTGACTAACTAAAAACGTAATCAAAAAGCGTTTAATACATTTCTTTACGTTAATGAATGTTTTAGTGCGTGATGAATAGTTTTGTGTGCGAAAATCACCCGGCGACACTGGTTTTCGTCTGTTTTCATACTAAACTAAGTTGAATGCCCCGATCTTCTTATTTTCTGTTCTCTGGGTACAGTCATTCAGATGTAAAGAGTTCCTGCGGTAGGTATTTCCGAACCAGTAGTTATTGGTTTTCTTCTATAACGATATCGAAACTTTTATATATACGTAAAAATATACCTATATGGATAGGAACCTAAGTCGCGTGGGTACGTACAAAGGTTTCTTCAAAAAATTTTGGAGTAAATAGATCAGTAAGTATACGTAATCAATAATACGAGAGCTTGCAGCAAAAAATGTAGTTATTGTGTAAGTGATCCAATTTATTCATACCAATCCCCCCAATCCCTTTTATTTTGCCGGGACCTATTTGTTACTTGGAAGTTTCGTAGTTCCGAAATAAGACAGTAATAAGTAATAACCCCCCATACTATGACGCGCTCCCTTATACATGGGGCACACTAAAAGTTTTGCACTTCTAGCTAATCGGAACTATTTGAATTTCGAATGTTATATTTTTTTGAAACGTTGCGACCTTCTTAGTAAAAAAAAAACAATCGGCGGGAAATCATTTGTCAATTGTTTTTTATCACACATCAAAGTTCTACGTACGCAACGAAGATGGAATAAGTCGAAAAGATTTTAGAGCGATGATTTTTTATGATTTTAAAAGTTCTCTCTCTCCGCAAAACTGTGCCGCTCGTCTTCAAAATGCTTTTGGGAGAGAAGCACCTTGTTTGAGCACCGAGAGGCGATGGTTTGCTGAATTTGAGAGAGGTCGAGTTTCTTTACATGACGAATTTCGTGAAGGGCGGCCTTCAACTGCCGTCAAACGAAAATAATGCGGCTACTGTTAAGCGGCTAATTGAAGAAAACCCGCGGATTACCTATGAGACAATTCGAGGACTATTGGGGATTGGTATGAGCGAAATTCAGAAAATTTTACCTGAAGAATTGAAAGTTCGGAAACTTTGCTGTCTTTGGATCCCTCATGACCTGACAGCGGAGCGGGCTCGCGTGGAATGGTGCTCGTACTGACGTACGACCACGGACATTCTAAATAATGCTGTCTATGACATTATCACAGGAGACGAAACGTGGATTTATTGTTTTGAACCCGAAAAAAACAGCAATCTTGTGGATGGGTGTTTGAAAATGAGAACAGGCCAAAAAAAGTGAAGCAGGCGAGAAACGTTGGTTAAAAAAATGATCGCGTTTTTTTTCTCAGCTACGGATGCCATCTGTACAATTCCACTTGAAGATCAAAAGAGTGTTAATGCCGAGTGGTATTCTACCATTTGCTTACCAAGGGTATTGGAAAAAGTTCGCGAAAGACGACCAAAAAGCCGCGTTCTCCTACATCATGACAACGCTTCTTCACACACGGCCAACAAAACTTTTAGCTTCCAAAAAAGTACAACTCGTCACCTATCCTGTGCATAGCCCCGACCTAGCACCCTGCGATTTCTGTTTTTTCCCCAAAATCAAAGATTTGATGAGAGGTTTCACTTTTACCTACTCTGAGGAGGCAGTGATAGCGTTCAATCGGCACGTAGAAAACATACCTTCAGATCTGTGGTCCTCCTGTTTTAAAAATGGTTCGATCGCATGAAAAAATATTTAAAATGTAAAGGACAGTATTTTGAAAAGCAATAAACATAATATTTTGGTTTTTTTAAGTTACTCAAAACTTTATAGTGTGACTTATACGTAGGTATATCCATAAATTTAACTGTTTGGAAAATGAGATTTGTTTCCTCAGACGAAATAAAAATTGAACCAATTTCAGCAGGCATTGAAGAGGACACCAAAGAGTACCTACCTACCTAAAGTAATATAAAAGAGGACATCAGGACCCTGACAAAAAACACAAATGTATATAAGTAGGTGGGTAGGTATTATTTTTTGTATAAAACCCAAATACAAGCGAAAGAGGTTTTGATTTACTTCTTTTTAGCCACAAGTCACAACCCATCAAGTATAAAAAGTAGGTACGAAAATCGACTGTTTAGCAATGATTCTACTTTCCGACCGACCATTTGGGCAAGAAGTCCAAGAACTCAGTGTTGCCAACCCTCAAAAATATTTACCCCTAAAAGTTAACTCAAAAACCCCTAAATCCCCCTAAATACAATAATATTATTAAAAAAAAACTTTATAGTCAATAGCAGCGCCAAGATTTTTGCCTAGTTTCGAAATCATTAAAGGTGAAATTATTGGTCTTAAAAAAAAAAAAAGAAAAAAAAAACAATTTAATCAAAAGCAAAAATGTCTCTTGAGTTTTTTTATGACCAATCTTTTTTTCTTAATTACAAAATGAAGATTTATTATCAAAATGCTAATTATGAAATTCATAATTTTTTGAGATTACGGCTTTCCTATTGATCGAAGTAAAAATATCGTAGTAAAAGTATCGATCGTAGTAAACCTTAACGCCCCATTTTGTCTTACCTATTTCACTGTTTCCGCACACCGTTCATCACTAATGATTTACTATTCATTTCACTACACTTACACAATATTAATAACGATAAAGTAAGTAAAACAAAAAATAAAACTGACGTCCATTTCTGCTCAAATCCCGCCAAAAGTTCTAAGCATAGACAACGTAATCACCTATACCTATTATGTTTATGGTAAACACTGATAATAAGAAAACTAGATGTCGCTAAGTAGTTAGATCAACAAATAAACATGATTGGCTAGATTGCTTTACTTAAGGCCTTATATTTTTATACCTCTATTTTTCTTGATAAAAAAAAATTTAAGCAATAAAAATTTGAAAAAATAAATTATATATAAGTCAAAAAATCCCTAAAAATACCCCTAAAAATATTATACCCCTAAAAAAATCCCATCGCATTCATTTTCCCCCTAAATGTAGGGGGAAAACCCCTAACTTGGCAACACTGCAAGAACTCATAAACGCATAGTTCATATTAGTTCATTCGTTCACTTACAAAAAAAAAATTTGAACTTGCCAACTAATAGAAAAACTCCTTTAAATGAGCAAATTTTTCAAAAAAAATGGACTAACTTATTGAACCGATTGAACATAAAAAACTAGGTTTGTGTACGTGTAGGGAAGGTTTATTCCTGAGTTCCTGAGGGAAACCTGAAACTCACTCAAAAATAATAGGTATAATAAGTACCTTAGCTCATTTTGTTGTATTTTTAACGTTAATTTTTTTGCTATAATCTCTCGTATTACAAAAACATTCGATGAACTTTATTCACTATGACCATAACAATGCGTCACGATGTAATAATGTATTCCCCAAATGCCTGAAGAAGTTTCACTTTAAAAAAATACATAGACAACGTGTGTTTGTATTTTTTTGAAGTAGAAATAAGTATTTGTTTAATAAATAATTATAAACTGTGAACTATTATATGTGGCGTTGTTTCATGCGGCTTATTTTTATAAGCCGTTGTAAATGTTTTAACTTGTTTTTGTTATTATGACTATGCATATTTTTTAAATATTCCAATAGAAATGCATGCCATATTTGCCAGTCACGTTTTCGAAAACAATTTGAATAGGGATCAGTTGTTGATGTCTCATTCGTCGTGGTCTTTTAAAACGATTCGACAAAGAATCTTTGAGATCTTTAGAAATACATCTTAACGGTATAATGACCCCTAATATATCAGTGTCTTTGGTTGGTGAATATACATTGTACCCAATTTTAAAATAACTAGATCGTTTAAGGATGAAAAGAATTCAGTAACTCCACATTATCAACAAAAATACTTTTCTGTATTTTGAGAGCTTAAATTTAACTTTTTATGTAACGTCTTTCTCGTTAAAAAAGTTAAATTGACCTTTTGCTGGTCTCATACATACATGTACCACTCCACGTGCCCGCTAAAATTATATATTTTTTGCGGCAGATATTATATACGTGACCGCAACTAAAGGTAGACCATCGGATTTAACCTACAAAAGGTGTATGGAGTAAGAACAATAAGGTTGGAGAGAGCCGCGAGGGTCACGTTCGAAAATCAAATCACTGAGCATGACATTATTCACTATAATTCACGCTTCGGAAAAATAAAAAACCTGTCTAATTGTAAATAACTCTACGTAACATTGTAAAAGAGCCTTGTTTTGTCTGGTACGCACCCCACCTTTGTGAGGACACGTAAACCAGTTCTTGGGTGCTGGTATGTGCCTGTATTATTATACCTACTAGCAATACCGGCAAGAAAACAAAAGATCGTAAAACGAATGCAACGCTGATGTTAATGTTATCTTATTTCAATGTGAATCTGACTTTATGCCATGGTTTTTGGGATGTTGGAAGTGCTATGTAAAATATCTCACTAAATAAGTATGTTTTTCGTTTATTAGAATTGTGGTAAAATGAGAAAAATTCTACGTTTCTATCTACAGCATCTGTTACCCTCTGTAGCTTTGAAAAGTTTGCCTCTAGCAATAATCCCGCCTTTTGCGCTGTCCTTTCTTTTTATTTGTCTAATTTTTATTGATTCTTTTGGGACAATAAAGTATATTTAAATTTTAATTATAATTTGAAAAAATTAATTAAGTATCTACATATTAATGCATTCCTAAAGGAAGTAAGTGGGCTCAGGGCAATGCACCGGATATGTTATCATACGATTTGCGGACAAGCACGAGAATCGCTCGCTATTTCGTACATTGTTCTCAAATGTAAAATTTTATCAACGGAAAACATGTTGTAATAGTTGTTCATAGTTGTAAAAAAAAATTGGAGCGCTCCAAATTCAAGTAGGTAAACTTAAATGAGACTTATTGGTAATCGGTTAGCAAGGTTGCCCATTTATTTTTTAACCGTTTAAAATTTAGCGATTTCTAAGCAAATAAAAGAATTTGTAATTGTGATATTAATTTCTTTATTAAATTAAACTATCGTTTTACTGTCTATAAAATTAACATATCGAATTCAATTAAGGCTAAGCCTTTTTTTAATAATTGAAATGTATAATTCTTTACTAGTAGGTAATAATTTATCATTTTATACCAATTCATTATTCGCAAAATAGTTCAGACCACCGTCTGACCTTGCCAATTGAGGTTTTTGATCGTTAATAATAGGAATTTTTCTACGAGTTTTCTTATAATACCTATAAGTTCGTTCACTTTATGATCACTAAAAAGTTTGAAAAAAATGTATTTTTATTAATATTCTACTGACTACAACGTTTGTATTAAAAAAAAAAATAATCAATCGGATGAAGATATTAAGTTATCGGCTATTATAGAGTACAATATAACCCTTTTCAAATAATTTCAACTGAACAATGAAATACAAATATCTACTTACATCATATAATAAAATACAAATAGCAGCAAACTGCATAATTATGACAACTATGTTACTTAAGCTGAAATTACCTTTCGATGCAAGGTTGCTAAGTGCACTGGGCATAGGCTTCTATCTCTTTCCCAAAATACTTCTCCAGGTGAAAGAGCAGCATAGATATATGATGAGGTTACGCCGCCCTGGCTTCACGCAGCCCGCCCGCCCAGTCGCTTACAGTTCTCCGCCCTGACTGTACACCGCAGCTTTTCATCAGTTTTTCACAAAAAAAATTTTTGAAACTGTAATCATCACTTATTGTAACGGTTGAATATTAAAATAACATCTTAATTGAACAAATGTTGATTAATAACGCATTGACTAAGTAGAAGTTTTCGTGGATTGGTAAGATATTTTCTTTTAATATTAGATATTAAAATAGAATATTATTACTAGTAAATATGTAAAGTCCAAAGTCATACAGTAATTTAAATTGCTGTAATTACATATAGGTAACAGCATAATATCTTTCTCTTCTAATGGTTAAAAACTTTTCTATTTCTTTACGTATGTATATTATGGGTTGAATGATAAGGAAACTTATTTCACGCATGGCACGACGTTTATTAGTTTTACGTCGTAAATATGCATGTTGGGTAACAAAATAACCTTCGAATTTGCATTTATTTTCACGGTTTTTACGTAACATGCGATTCGACAGTAGCACAAATAAACAAGTGATATTATGTAGAGGTATTCATAGTTGCTTGTTTCTTTGTGTGTCATAATTGTGTTATAATTGAACTGCATACGATAATAATCCAGCTTAATTACTATAAATGTTCATCTCTTATACCTATATTTATATTTATGAAAATAGTTTAACCGCCGCACTCAGAGTCGACTTTAATGATTACTTAGTTAAGTATAGATTTTTAAAATAAAACTGCCGCAATCAGACAAGTTTAATAAATTAGTGTTAATTGACATTTAACTAATTAAGTTACATCTTATTAAATGCCAATTAACATTAATTTACTGAACGTCTCTGATTGCGGCAGTTTTGTTTTAAAAATTATACTTAACTAAGTAATCATTAAAGTCGACTCTGAGTGCGGCGGTAAGACAATATCATTATCAATATAATAATTTGTTATGAATATTATACTCACTAAAGCATCCTGGCAGTTGCGACCATGACCATGAACATTTTTTTTAATAATAAGTATATTTTAATTAATACTAATAGATAAATATCTAGATAACCTAATCTTAAATTTAAGCAGATAAAATTTGCTATCGCATTGCGTGCATTATGGACAAATTCTAAAATTAATTAACAAGATTTGTGGCCTATTGTTGTTTTAAATCCTATTCTTATCATAGTCTTTATCCTAGTCTTTTCATATTCTTTTTTACGAAAGAAAACGCTTTGAATTGGAACAAAGAGATTTTCCAACTTTTTTTTTTGCTGTCGTCACGCATTTGCTTGGTGGACGTCGTGTCTCGCGCCTCGTACCTCCAATTGTTTATAGGAATAGGGCGACACCCTCCTACGCACGTATCCTCATTCAAGTGGAAGCTGATTTACTCCTACGTTAAAATACCACTGGCATAACATAATACCTTAGGTGATGTTCTATTTTAAAAATTCTTCTTTATTTTACAACAATTTAATGGTATTAAATCAAGATAATACAATAATACAGTATAATGTAGATCATAATATTCTTTTTATACCATAGAGTAGGATTCTAAAAAAGACGAAACGCGGCAATAATTCCAATTCAATGTAATTTTACGAATTTTACAATGGTATTAAAAACGCCGATCAGATGAGTCAAAATCGCACACGAAACGCTGATTCAATGGGCAACCTTATCACTAATGTGTGATCGCTACCAGGCTTATCCTGGCATGTGCATACGTGAATTAATGTTAAAAAAGCGTGTTGTTTTAAGAATTACAAAAATATTTATCTTAAATATATGTATTTTAGGACGTTATCTTCAACAATGATATTATATTATTGCTTTATCTATCACCTTCAATCATCCGATATTTTTTTTTACTCAGGTACATGTAAACATATTTTCTATTAGCGTGATACGTGTCACGTGACACATCAGGCACTTTGGAAGAAAATCGTCATGAAAACAAAAAAAACCATCTAAGATAAAAAATTGATAAGGCTTTTATCTCTTTTACAGTGGTCAATAATAGTAGGTATTACTAACTAAAAATCGTGACAGTAGATAATAGTTTTCTCCTAATATACACATGAGATCATTAAGATCTGATCATCAGCTACTCAATTAGTTGTGGGGTTAAAATTGTCAATTTTTTAAATTGGTTAAAAATTTATGTTTATGTTTGTGTTCTTTGAATATTTTGATACTGATAACCCGTGGGATACTTTTTAAGATTAAATTTTATCCAAAATAAAAAATCAGCAAATCGACATTGAAAAGAGAGGATTATATATTTTATTATCATATTTAAATGTACATTTTATTATCATATATATATGTATATTTTTTAAAGCAGATTTTTCATAGTCATTGACTATATAACACTGATATGCACAAGCACATCCCTATATCACGCACCACGTGACTGATGATCTTTCCACTGTAATTACATAAATACAGCTATTTCCTATAGTAGGTACGTTATATAAACACGTGAGACTGCTTTACATATGCAAAAAATATATTTTATGCTTAAACATTTAATATCGTGATGATGTACTTATAATTCTTTAAAAGTCTGATGAAATGATCTTTCTTAAAAGTAATAACTATTACGTTTTGCCTCGATGTTAAAGTCATAAACAATTCATAATCAAAACTCCATCGCGAGTGCGGCGACTCACACATATTTTTTTTAATGTAATATTGGTAAAATTGAATAGGTAGGTACTGCATAAAAATTTTATTCGGCAAAAATTTCCTCGTAAAAATGCAACGTTAACGTCTGCGCCCTCACTCTATTATAGTACTCAACCCTTTCTTTTTAATACTCCTATACCTACACCACAGTAGATATAACGCAACAACTTGGTGAAAGAAGGGTTGGAGTTATTATAAAAGTAGTTTTAGTAATAGCAAGTGATAGCATAGGCGATGGCAAAAATATTACTTTGTTTAAAAAACACTTACAAAGGTCTGAAATATTTTTGTACTTATTCTCAATTTCTCTCTTAAAGCGGAACTATCGTACTTAATATGTAATTAGGCATACAAAGTATAATATATTACCTACATCCAAATTATATTTAGTAATTATTATTATAAAAATATTCTTTTTAATGGTTTAGGTATTATTTTGTCTGTGAGCTGCGAAGATTCCTTATAGGTGGTTGCTCGTTAGAATGTAGAATAGAATACTCTTTATTGTACATCAAGTTTTCAGTATGTTCATAATGTATTGTATTTATGTCCAAAAAATTATTATTATCAATAAAATATGAAATATTATCTTGTTCCAGTTCACTGCCTGGGTGGATGCCGTGATCTTCGTGTTCAGTTTAGACAGCGATACAAGCTATAATACTGTCTCCAATTACTTCAACAAAATGTCCCACTATCGGAATTCGGCCGAAATACCAATTATTTTGGTCGGAACTCAAGGTGAATATCTTTCAGTACATCCACATTAAACTGTATTTACTTCATATTGCTCTGTGTCTACTATTTAACAGCTGAACAAATTTTGGGGCTCCCAAAGGAATACCGAAATTCTCGCTTACGAAATTGCAAACAACGGTCTTATGATCCATGAACATCACAAAGATTAGGTATCACATAACTGTTGTGCACATTACATAACCCTGTAGTAAAATTATTATGACACCTATACATATATAAATAATAATTTATGATAATGTTATTCAAACGTTAATTTTTTATCGGTCGATTTTCATAAATTATGGATTAATCGCTTGGCATTTCCTATATTATGTGTGATTGGACGCTCTTGCAGATGCCATAAGCGAAAGTAGTCCGCGCGTGGTCGACGATAGCCGAGCCCGCAAACTATCCAACGAACTAAGGAGGTGTTCGTACTACGAAACGTGCGCTACGTACGGATTGAACGTTGAGCGGGTGTTCCAAGATGGTGAGTATCATAAATATTTAAATAAACTTTAACAGACTCCAAATCGGGTTTTTTTTATTTTATTTTTTTATTGCAATCGGTTTATAGGAAGAGGAGATATAAAAAATAAGATTGAACATGATAGTGGTGCTAATAGATACATATTTAATAGCAAGTCATTATTGAGATCACAGCGACTTATTCATTTGCGCCTGTCTTTTAAAATAATGCTACCCACTGATTTCAATTATCACCTGTTCGATTTTAATTTATATCACGGGATGTTGTTTATCATTCATGATTATGATGCGATATTATATTATAGGTAATAATAATAATATTCTTTATCTCTTTTTAACTTAAAATTAGACTTACATATCAATGTATCTTATAAATATTCTAATTTTTTTACTTTAATTTATGACTGGGTATATCTACCCGTGCAGTAGATAGTTTAAGTACCAGCAACCTTCCATTAGGTAAGTAGGTACCTACTTATTTTCCACGGTGTTTATCTTTATGTAATGATTTAAAAAGAAATGTTTCTGCAGTACAATAAGGTTGAATAATCTTCACCTAAAGTGAAATTTCAAAATCTGTTGGAACTTGATCTACTAGCTATTTTGTTACTCAAACAGGTTTCGTAGTAAGTTATCTAACAACTTTCTGGTAATTGATAGATATTAGTTATGGTAAATAAAATATTAAAATAATAATATCCTGTTTCAATCGTTTATCTTTTGCATTTAATTATTTTGATCGCGTGGCGCTGGCTGGCGCGTGGCGAGTTCCAATCGCCGGGCGCCGGCAGTGGTAACACCGGCTTCCCCGGACGCGGTCGTTCGTTCCGTTCATTCACCAGTCAGTCGCGTCTTGTTTACGTTTTTGACAGTTTCACTCAAGCGTTTAGTTTTCGATGTTGTTTTGTGATTTTTGTGAAAAACTTATCATACGAAATAAATTAAGATACTGAATGAAATCATGGAGAAAACTCTTATTTTTAAGGCGAATATGTCGCCAATATCTAGTTTAAGACGCCGCAGTTCGTGTTACAATATACAGAGGGCTGAGGAGCGCGATCGCAGAAAGTCTTCGAAGTTTGAGTGTGCGTTTTGTATTGTTTTTAAATACTTGTGCCGCTCAACGGCTTATTTACGTGCGTGAGTGGTTTAAAAATAATAGTGTTTTTGTGTTGTTTTTCTAGCATGCCAAAAGATCGTGGGTTCAAGGCTGTCTGCGTCCTCCCAGTGTTTGACTGGCTCTAGGCCGGTTACACCACAGCCGATAGCCAACTCCCCGAGTCATAACCATTCCACATTCCTTTACAAGGTGAGTGCGATGAAAATTTATTCTAAACATTGTTTACTTTACTACCTGCATTTTTTTTTTCGATACCTAGCACCTACCTAACATCAGTTGTTAGTTTTTTTGGTGATAAAAATAGTTAATAGCTCTTAAAACCGAGTTGGAATATATTTGAATTGAATTGAGGAATTGTCTGACTTTTGAATGTTAAATGTATTGAAACTGGTCCTTAGTTTGTTTAGTAATTTTACATGTAGCCCTAAATTTTAAGATAAACACTTTAAGATAACTTACAGCTTATTCAATTTAAATAAACTTATTCTATTTTCTGCCGCGATAATACTGCCTATGATCAGATATTTTGTGAGTTAGGCATTGTAAATGGTAACAGTAACACAAAAAATATATCACCCAATAATCTTAGGGGAAAGTGGGGTACAGCAGACAAATGTTTGATAAATGTCATGTTAAAAAAAATTGTCTTGATAAAATCTTATTATTTTATGTCCGTATAAAATATTACCACAAATTACTCAGCTTTTCTATAGCCACTAAAATGCTAGTAG
Source organism: Zygaena filipendulae (assembly GCA_907165275.2). Lineage (NCBI taxonomy): Eukaryota > Metazoa > Arthropoda > Insecta > Lepidoptera > Zygaenidae > Zygaena > Zygaena filipendulae. Next base: position 12,026,927 of record OU015657.1, on the reverse strand, counting down.
TAGTAGTTTAAATTACTACATTTAAATAGATAATTTAATTAAATAGAAATATTTTTGGGCAATTTTTTCAACCTATCTTCAGAGGATAGCTTTTTGTTGTACCTAATACCTACCTATACAGAGTTCTTAAGATCTTGATCACATTACACATTGTTTGCTGATTGGATTTAAATCCTGAAATTGCTGTTTTTGGAGATCTATACAACTCTTCCTGTTCCTGTTTTGTGGCAATTTATATAAAAATAGTAGTTTTGGCATTTTATGGTTGATTTTGATTCACTGTTACCCAATCTCCCCTATGGCCTTGGAAATTGAAATTGGTTGCTGTTCAATAACACTGACAACTGAGGTATTTGTACTTTATTTATACTGTTTTTATTCATAAATTATTTATAAATAATGAAGTAACTATTATAAATCAATACTTTCCTAGACATCCTCTGAGAGTTCTTAAATTATAATATAATACATAACAAAATATTCCAGGTGTGCAAAATTTCAACCAACTCTGTTCAGTAGATTTTAAGTGCCTAAGTTGCATATACATTGAAACTTGCTTGTTTATTTTTAGGATTATAATTCTTATAACAATAGTGAACATAAAAGTGCCCTGTTTCATCTTTTAAGATTGAATTGGTATTTATAAGACACTTCTAGGGCTCAAATTGGAAATAGCAATATATAATTAGTTTAAATATTCATTCTTTCATTTATATTTAGTAAAATTAAGTAATTATAATTAAGTTTTATGTATTTTTATGAGTCTCTGAGTGATTGCAAAATTATAGGGTGATTTTTAAATTACTTAAATTTCTTAGCGAACCAGCACAGAAAATAACTGTGGAAATTATATATATTTTGTGGTAGGTACTTGCTCTTTATTTCATTCATTTTATTTAATGTGGAGGTAATTGTAATGAATTACACCTAGGTGTATTAAGTTGAAGAAACTAGTGTTTAATTAAAGAAAACAAACTACACATAGTCAAAAAAAATACTAATTAATATACCTAATTATGTATACATATAGGTATATTAAGACTAGCTATCAAATATTAGGTAAAAATATAAAATCAGGGTCATTTTTATCTTATCTATCAGAACTAAGATTAGTAAATGTTACCACATATAAAACTCAATTATAATGGTTATGTTGCACAAAATATTAGTACCTACTCCATACCCCGCCCGCCCCGCCTGTGTGCCCCGCGGTTTCATCCGTGTGGGAGTTCCAGCAGAAACTACAAAGTACAATTTTGTCAAAAAATAATAATTATTTATCATCTACAAGACTGACTAAAAAAAAATAGTCAAATAGCCTATACTAGTGTAGAAAAATGCACGTATATTATATCACATAATATTATGTTAGGCCAATACCAAGATCTAGAGAGCCCATTCGGCCACGGGCCAACTAGGTGTACCAAGGTATGGGTCAAAATGAACGCGTATGAACGCGGATGACTTTACAAAAGCTCGTCTACATTGGCCGAGACATTGGTCTCACTTGGCCAATGTATCGGTCGGCTTGTACTGTACTAATTTACTGATATTGACCTTTCCCAAGGTTCGACTAGCATCCTATTAAGCGCGTTTTAAAATTTAATGGAGGTCAAATTTTTTATGCTAAAATTGACCAATTTTTTTTTTAACCAAAAATTTGTAGTTAAACATAATGCATACTACAGTATAAATGCGAATGTGGTTTTACTTGTTTGTTTGTTAATGCCTTGACTGCTCAACCGATCCACATGAAATTTTGCATACACGTTGTCAGGAGTACAGAGAAGGACATCCTTTTTGTCCCGGAATTCCCGCGGGAACTTCCAAACTAACGCGAGTGAAACCGCGGTGAACAGCGAGTAGACTATAGCTAGTAGGCCTTTAGAATTAAAGTAATCTAGCAAAATTCCTGTAACTGCTGATAGTGATATAACTAAGTAAATTGACTTAAAAAAACGCTAAAATCATGTGCTGAAAAAGAGTCAGGAATTATGAGTAGGTATAGTATAAGGGACCGGTCACTTTCGTTGATCGCATTATTCATCAACGCAGTGAAGACATTTCTGCTCATTTCCCACAAATTGCAATTTTTTAAATAAGTCACTTTAATTCTAAAGGTGTGAATTATAAGGTAGGTATATTGATGATGCTTGAAACTCTGACATTTGGAAAAACTGATAAAATTTCTATTCATACATAAAATTTCTATTTTTTTTTATTTCAAATCTAACAACAACGAGTGCGTTCTTTAACATCACTAGTTGCAGCCCGCAGGTTCGCTCGCGTGCCGTTCGGAAGTGCGCCTGCTTCATGCCGTTATCGCGCCAATTAGCGTTTTAGTTTTTAATTGTCATAATATAGTTATTAATTATTACCATTTTCCGTGAGGCGATCCCATTTAAAGCACAGAGAAAAAATTTACTGTTTTGTGAAATTGAACATAATTTTTCGAAACTCTAGAAGCAAGTCTATAGATTATAACAATCTCATTTTTGGAGTGATCAAATGATAATGATGTGCAAAAATTCAGAAAATTAACACACCTATTGGCCCTATTGCCTATACCTTTGGTCGACAGACAATGTGATTCTGATTAAGCGATTATCGGTTGAGAAGTTATAGGGTGAATGGATGAATAAAAACTTCATTAGATACCACAATTATCTATATACACATATATAACTAACTCTAATCTTATATTTTAAGGAATTTTATAATTTAATTTGACATGTAAATAATGAGTTTATGAATAAACAATACAGTGCAATACAATGTGGTTACATTTTAAATACAGTCAATGATTCTAAATAAAGTACCTATATGTGGCACCGATAGGCGGCCATGCCTTATCGCTAAAAAGTCACAGAATTATTATGAAGAAACAAAAAAAAACTCACATTCGTATTTATAGGATATCAGCTAGGATAATAAAAGACTATAAACCTTCCAGGACTCCCTCCCGCGGAACCAGCACACGCTGTCGGCGTCGTCGCACCACCTCCACCGCGGCGCTTCGTCCTTCGACGCATCCTCGAACAGCAGCGGCATATCCTCCACCCACGTGGTCGAAATACACAGCGCCAACGGCTCCGACACCTCCTCGCGCTGGGGCAACTCGCTCGGCAGCCACGGCTCCTCGTCCGGCCTCGTCTCCATAGCAACGGAGAACAACAACGTCAAGTTCACAGCGCCCCACTGCCTGGATAACCTCCAGCCGCCGATCAAAGACCAGAAAGATCTGCCCACGCCGTCTTCCACGCCGACCACGTCGAGGAAGTCGAGACGGAGATCCAACTTGTTCACTCCGTCCAAGAAAGGTGACGACAGGTTAAAAAACGGCGAGCTCGGCTCCGGCAGAGCGATTCCACTGAAGCAGGGTTACCTGTATAAGAAGAGCAGTAAAGCGTTGAATAAGGAATGGAAAAAGAAATACGTGACGCTGTGCGACGACGGAAGACTCACCTACCATCCGAGTTTACATGTGAGTAGTTGGTTTTTTCATCCACATGTGTAATTTGGGATGCACAAATCGCCTTAAAACATATTAACACTTTTATCAGTTGTGAAACTTTATTACCTTTGCAATAAGATTCAACGACTGTCAAAAGTGTTCACATATTTCTGACGTCATTTCTTATTTATTTTTATTTATTTATTTAATTTCTATCTGTGTGTCGAATTTAATAGAATATTTTAATATTGCTATACTCAGGATATACTAGGATTTAGTTATTTAAATTCCACAATCAATAAACCATGAATTCCACACACAATTATTCTAACAAGTGAATCGAGCGAATTATAACTCAATTGGCCGTTGAAGTAACCATGCGTGTCATAAAGTATACTTCACTTCCACAACATGCGCGTGGTACGAACGCACAATCGATTCTATCCCTTCTCTACATTGATATAGAGTACTTTTTCCATGTCACCTAGATTTACAGTTTCCGTATAATTGTGGCATTTTCCAAAAAGTGGAGTTGATAAAGACTGTCACAAACAAAAATTTGTATTCAATGAACACAAAGTACTTAATTTTGCGACATAAAACTGTTTTTTTTTTCCTAATTTAATAATCTAAATCAATGACAATATTCAATATTGATTTTTGCATCTTACGACTCCAGTTCCCTAAGACATTCAGTTCATTTAACTAAGTCAGTTTAACTAAGTTTGCCGTAACTTCATAATATTTTCGTTGTTGACCTGCTAACTTAGGTTTGATACCAGCTTTATTACGTCACGTTACAGGATTACATGGAGGATGTGAACGGCAAAGAGATATCGCTCCAATACGTGACCGTGAAGGTGCCGGGACAGAAGCCCAGGGGTTCCAAGTCGATCATCACAACCGTGCCCGGATACAACGGATATAACAGTCTCGATATACACGACAGCATCGGTGGATTGTCACTCGGTGAGTTTTAATTACCTTTCTATTGTCCCACTGCTTATGCCAACAGACATTGAGCGTGCCAGACACGTTCCGTCGCAGACAAATAGTGTTCTCCTATACAGTGCGTATTAACGTATTCACATCTATCGTAACACGGCCGCACAGACGCCGACAGACACAGGCCAGTATTCTCGTAAATAAAATTTTGTCTTGCGGTTCATGTCTGTACGTGTCTGTCTACATGCCGAGCAGGGTGAATAGAGTAAACGTTGTAAACGTTGTCTTTTGGTTTTTGCCCTGGCACGTGTCTGGCACGAAACGTATCTGGCACACTCAATGTCTGTTAATATAAACGGGCCTTCAAAACGTCATTTGGTTACGTTTTCACATTGCCCTTCCGGTAAATTATGTTTGGGATCGAACCCCCGCCCTCTAAATACTGGGCCAACACTGTTCCAAGGCGCTTATAAAGGTGTCTATCTATGCAATACGCGCAATAGTTTTTTTTTCATGGTGGTAACTGTGTGGGGTGATTTGAAATGATTTTTTTCATTATTCTAAACAATGTTGCCGTTTGACAGAGAGGACCCGCACTAAAGGCAAGCCGTGTTACTTGCGGGCCGCGAGTGTGGCCAACCCGCGCGGTATATCAGACGTATACACTAGGCGCTTAGGTACACTAGGTTTTTGATTTGAAATAACTAACTTGGTAACTGTACCCTTTTTCCCCCTTTTGTCTATTGGCTGCGCACGACCCTGTGTGAAGTCCTCTTTATAGGTGATGGGTTACTGTTAACATAATGATAATCTATATCTATATCTATACAAATAATAAAACAGTTGTAAAAAAAAGCAAAAGCAACATAAAAACATAAAATTATTGTTAAGTTTTTTTGCTGTCTGTTCACGCTCCGAAAGGTCTTCACAGGTAGAATAAGCTTAGCTGGAGGAATATATTGGCAGTACATCACAATCGGATGTAGGAAAAAGTTATCGTCATTTAAAGGTGATTAAAGGTGAAACCGCGTTCATCAACTAGTGATTAAATTATAATGCGATCAATATGCAATCGATGAGAGATCGTATTTATTATAAACTGTGTCGCTTTCGAAAACATAATATGATATCCTTTTAACAGCTGATTATTATTTTTTCTCTAAATATTATAATATATTATAATAAATGTTAATAATGATAAAATGAATGAACCAAATTTCGGATCACATTTATTTATTTAACACATTTGCGAACAAAAAAAAAGTGGGCTGCCGCTGAACAGTTTTCGGCCAATTAATTGTCTTTAAAAGTCACCCACTTAATTTTGTGGAGAAAAATTAAAAAAAAATTAAGAGGATGGATCGATGTTCAGGCACACAAGTAGTTTTCAGTTTTTGATTAATAATAATTATTAAGTATAAAATATGTGGTGGAGGCGGGTTAATTTTCATTAAAACATTACAAATGTTCTGTATTATAGAGGTGTTATTGTGGTATCTCTTTAATCGAGTATTATGGTATTTGTGACACCCTTAACATGCATGGGATCAAACTTTAGTGCCCCGTTGAAATTTATATTTAACAACTGTAAACCTTCAATATAACATACAATAGGCGAATAGCATCTACAATTTTAGACGGAAACTATTCTGAAGAGTCCCTAATGAAAAGACCCCTTTTTTCAAATTTTTTTTTTTTGCCTAAAGTTATTTCTCCAGATGTCTTTTGGGGGAGAAGATAAATTTGATACCCTGTTTAGTTTCCGGCTATTCTTGTATATTTTCCCTTCACTTGGAATGAGAGATCACAATCTCCTACCCTCTTTTGTACTTCTATTTTTCCAAAACCTCGTAGTTGCCAACCTCATACCGTACCAACCTATACAATATACATGTTATACGTACAATGTACATTCTCGAATTCCACCAACCTAACTATACCGAAACTGTGCTGCACAGGCTACAAAGACAAATCGGCGACGCGGGCGACCGACAAGGCGTTGATATCGGCGTTCGAGACGATGAAGGAGCCGGCCTCGAGCCGACAGTCGCTCGCCTCGGACGACGTCGGGTCGACAAACGGCGCCGACAAAGACACGCCGCACGTGAAGAAACGCCACCGCCGGATGAAGAGCAGCGGCGTCAAGAAAGACGGCGACGAAGGTGGGTTGGAACTTGGAACTTAGAAGACATTCTTGACTTGATAAACAGTTGAATGTTGAGGAAGCGAGTCAGCGTTCGTTATCATGGAAATAATTATTTAAGTAATTATCATGGTAATTTATCGGTGGTGATTGACATTGTAATTATTATCAATACCTAGTGATTATCGTTTATCAGTTAAAAATCCTGGTACAAGTGAAGATAGTACTGCAAGCTACTCTAAAATTGCAGGCTTAAGATGCAGATTTGGGGAAGATGGCAACTTATATTTGGCACGAAAACGCTTTGAAAGGTATTATTATTAATAATATCATTGATTTTATTACCATCGTTCGAGCATAACGATGACGGATGAAGTTGACCGCAGCATTGCTTTGATGCTAAAAAAAAAGCAAAGTTAACGCCATCTGTTGGAAGAAGCGACAACTAATTCCAGTTCCCGCTTCACTCAGTATCTATACTTTAACGTGCTACCACTGCGTCCCACCAGATGGCGAGGGCGCCACGTCGTGCGAGTTCACGATAGTGAGCCTGGACGGCAAGCGCTGGCGCTGGGAGGTGGGCGGCGCGGGCGCGTGCGCGGCCGCCGAGCGCGACGCGTGGGTCGCCGCGCTCGAGGCGCAGATACTCGCCTCGCTGCAGGGACGGGTGAGTGTGTGTGTGTGTGTGTGTATGTGTGAAAATGGGGGGGGGGGGGATATTTGACTTGCGGAAGGGTGAATCAGCCTTTAGACACTTTGGCTGCCCTACGTTAAAACATAGTAATTGCAGCTGAATAAATTTTACAGATGTAGCAATAAACCGGAAATCACTTTATTTAAAACAAACCATTCCATAGTTTAACGATTTTCTTGATTTTAATTTCTATAGCACTAAAGCCTTTTTGATGGTTGTGAGTATGTAGCAACTAGCAACATCCGTCGTGAAAAGTGCCAAAAATTTGTAAGCTGGTGTATTTCTGTTGGCTAAATAAATGAATAAATAAATAAAAATACAAAAAAGACACATTTTTAAAACAATGAGGGTTGCTTTGTTTTTCCGTAGAGCAGCCGACTTACGTACTTACTGTACATGTCGCGCGTTGTTGAGTTTATATTTGAAAGAACTTTCGTTCGTAACACAAAAAATTTCCCCAAAGTTTTTGTTGTTTTTGGTAGATGCATTTGGAAAAAAACAATTGTGTGGTTTTTGAGCAAATAAAGTCTATTCTATTCTATTCTATTCTATTCTATTCTATTCTATTCTATTCTATTCTATTCTATTCTATTCTATTCTAAATGTTATAATGACGTTACGAGTCCCCCACCCTAAACCTTGATGCGCTTTATCTACGTTTATTTTCATTAATTTGAAAAATAAAAAAATACGTGTCTATAATTTTATTTTTCTAGCTGACGGACTAATTACAATTTTGTTTTTCATACCCTGGAAAGTACCCAAAACCATTTGTTAATATTGGGCCCGGATTAATCCCTAACCGGTAGAAGTAATCCTGGTCAGCTATTGACCTGGGCCCTTATTCACTATGATCAATAACATTCCTTGCCCATAACGCGCGTCTCAAAAACGCATTTCCAAACGTTCTAGATGCCAAAATATTAGAAATTATTATTCTTTATGCCATAAGAAACGTTGTAAATGTATTTTTTTTGCAATAAAACTACTTAGAAAGACAGTTTTTGCGGCGTCTCATCTTAGCGCGGCGTGTTATGGTCATAGTGAACAAGGGCCCTGAATGGTAACAAATGGTTGCAGACCTCGCGGCAGCCGATGCCGACGGGCGCCAACTCGACCGGCGACGTCAGAGCCACCTACTACATCAGGAGGGTCAAGGGCAACGACAAGTGCTGCGATTGCGGCGCTCAAGGTAAATAACTTACGTTGCAGTCATTTTCTGTAATCCGGCTTGGCCTGTAGAAATTATAGATCTCCACAACAACTTTTCGGGCTCAATGGTGAATCGAAACCATCCACTCAAACACAAAAAGTTTGATCAAAATCGGTCCAACCGTTCAGTGAGACGTACACGTACAGAAGCAATATAAATATAATAATCCTTACTATATCTATACTAATGGGAAAGAAAGGAAAGATGTGATTTTTTGTTGGTTTGTTACGATTTAACTCAAAAACTAGGTACTGGCCGATTTCAAAAATTCTTTCACCATTAGAAATTTACATTACCTCTGAGGCATAGGCTATATTGTAATCCGGAATTCCCGCGGGAACTCCGCAATTAACGCGGGTGAAACCGCGCGGAACAGCTAGTATCATTAAAAATGCGAAAGTGAGTTTTTTGTTTGTTGGTTTGTTTGTAACGCCTTCACGCCTCAATGGCTTAACCGATCATCATGAAATTTTGCCTGCACGGTGTCAGAGGTACAGAGAAGGACATAGGGTACTTTTTGTCCTGGAATTCCCGCGGGAACTCCGAAGTTTACGCGGGTAAAACCGCGCGGAACAGCTAGTGAAGATGTATGTATATTATGACTCCAGACCCGGACTGGGCGAGCCTCAACCTGGGCGTGCTGATCTGCATCGAGTGCTCGGGCGTGCACCGCAACCTCGGCTCGCACGTGTCGCGCGTGCGCTCGCTGGACCTGGACGAGTGGCCGTCAGTCTCCTCTATTTATTTATTTCTTTCTTTCTTCTACTACTGTGGGAAAGTTTAGAATATAAGTTATCATGTCTACTTGTAATTTTTTTTATTTTTTTATTCTGTAACTATATCCCAACTTGCGTCTGTTTTTTCTCCAGTAAATTTATTTTATTTATTTTATTTTTATTTTACTTATTTTACAAAAACATCAATTGCTCAATAGGCAGCAGCAACTTAAATAAATAAATAAACTTACATAGTGGGAACTAAGTCCGACTATGTATTATTTTTTGTTTACAAAAAACGAATTTTCTAATACTCGCCTCGCCGACTCACAGCTAGTGTTAAACAAATCAAAGTCATATTCTTTGGATAATTTGTTAAAATTGTCACTCGCTTGTAAATAATTATATCCAGACATTTTTCTCTCTCTTTCTTTTTATCTCTATTTTTATTTTATTTTTCTCATTTTTCTCACTCTTTTTCTTTTTATGGACATTCGCAATGCATTTAGCCAGTTTCAAGTAAAATAAATTTGATGAATATACCTGTACCTACATAATATCTATTGGCATCAAGGTACCTTCGGTTCGGTTCTAGGCTATTAAAAATATGACAGATTGAAAAAAAAAAACTTATTTTAATAAGTTTCGTTTTCTCAATACATTTCAGCTTGAGCCACGTGAGCGTGATGGTGTCGATGGGCAACACGCTGGCCAACTCCATATGGGAGGCTGACCTGCGCGGCCACATCAAGCCCATGCCCGCCTCCAGCCGGGAGGAGAAGGAGCGGTGAGTACAGTCGGCCGGCACGATCCTCGCCTACTCTATTCGGTGCAGGAGTTCGATCCTCTAGTTGAACATAGTCGCCAGTCGTGAAAAAAGAAATGTTGTAATTTTTTTTTCTGTTAAATTCTATTTTATTTAAAAAAAGGGGGTAGATCATCCGATGTGTAGATTTACTCCTGCAGACAATCTGAATTAACAAGTAAGCCAAGTTTAAACTTTAGCAAAAGTAGCCCGGGGTGCACAATATACGATAGCGCGTTCTCACTGTGTCGCCGTCGCCGCCAGATGGATCCGTCTGAAGTACGAGCGGCGCGCGTTCCTGTCGGCCACGGAGCCGGCGACGGGCGGCGAGGCGGTGCGCAGCGCGGGGGCGCGCGGCGCCCTCCCCGCCCTCGCCGCCGCGCTCGCCGCGCCCCCGCACCGCGCGCCCGCGCAGCCCGACCGCGCGCTCGCCCTGCGCGCCGCCGCCGCCGCCGGCCACCTCGCCGCCGCGCAGCTGCTCATCTGGGTGAGTGCTGCCCCCGCCCCCCGCCCCGCCGCCGCCGGCCACCTCGCCGCCGCGCAGCTGCTCATCTGGGTGAGTGCTGCCCCCGCCCCCCCCCCCGCCCCCGCCGGCCACCTCGCCGCCGCGCAGCTGCTCATCTGGGTGAGTGCTGCCCCCGCCCCCCCCCCCGCCGCCGCCGGCCACCTCGCCGCCGCGCAGCTGCTCATCTGGGTGAGTGCTGCCCCCGCCCCCCGCCCCGCCGCCGCCGGCCACCTCGCCGCCGCGCAGCTGCTCATCTGGGTGAGTGCTGCCCCCGCCCCCCGCCCCGCCGCCGGCCACCTCGCCGCCGCGCAGCTGCTCATCTGGGTGAGTGCTGCCCCCGCCCCCCGCCCCGCCGCCGCCGGCCACCTCGCCGCCACGCAGCTGCTCATCTGGGTGAGTGCTGCCCCCGCCCCCCGCCCCGCCGCCGGCCACCTCGCCGCCGCGCAGCTGCTCATCTGGGTGAGTGCTGCCCCCGCCCCCCGCCCCGCCGCCGCCGGCCACCTCGCCGCCACGCAGCTGCTCATCTGGGTGAGTGCTGCCCCCGCCCCCCGCCCCGCCGCCGCCGGCCACCTCGCCGCCGCGCAGCTGCTCATCTGGGTGAGTGCTGCCCCCGCCCCCCGCCCCGCCGCCGCCGGCCACCTCGCCGCCGCGCAGCTGCTCATCTGGGTGAGTGCTGCCCCCGCCCCCCGCCCCGCCGCCGCCGGCCACCTCGCCGCCGCGCAGCTGCTCATCTGGGTGAGTGCTGCCCCCGCCCCCCGCCCCGCCGCCGCCGGCCACCTCGCCGCCGCGCAGCTGCTCATCTGGGTGAGTGCTGCCCCCGCCCCCCGCCCCGCCGCCGGCCACCTCGCCGCCGCGCAGCTGCTCATCTGGGTGAGTGCTGCCCCCGCCCCCCGCCCCGCCGCCGGCCACCTCGCCGCCGCGCAGCTGCTCATCTGGGTGAGTGCTGCCCCCGCCCCCCGCCCCGCCGCCGCCGGCCACCTCGCCGCCACGCAGCTGCTCATCTGGGTGAGTGCTGCCCCCGCCCCCCGCCCCGCCGCCGCCGGCCACCTCGCCGCCGCGCAGCTGCTCATCTGGGTGAGTGCTGCCCCCGCCCCCCGCCCCGCCGCCGCCGGCCACCTCGCCGCCGCGCAGCTGCTCATCTGGGTGAGTGCTGCCCCCGCCCCCCGCCCCGCCCCGCCGCGCCGGGCAGCTCCTCATATAGATGAGCGCTGATGATATTCGTTCTCTCCGTCCAATATAATATGTCTACTCCAATCGATCAGCGCAAAACTAACGAACTCCCGTGTATACAGCACAACGGCAACCCCAACTTCCCGGACGCGGACGGGCACACGTGCGTGTTCTACGCGCGCGCCGCCGCCAACCACCTGTCCGGCATCCCGGTGCAGTACCCGAAGAGCTTGCAGATCGCGTGCCCGCTGCACCCGGAGCCGCCGGGCCACGCCGCGGGCCACGCCGCGGGCTCGGGCTCGGGCACCGACTCCACCGGCTCCGGCACCAGCGCCAACCTGCGCAACCCGGAGCCGGAGTGCAACTGCATCATATTCGAGCTGCTCAACGCCCAGAGCGCGGCGAACGCGCTCGTCGAGCTGCTCATCGGGCTGCAGAACACGAGCCAGTACACGAACGGGTACGACGCCGCCAACACGTTCGGGCACGGGCACGGGCACGCGACCCTCGGCCGGCACTCGCTCGGGCCCAACCTGTCGCTCACCAACGGCAAGTGCGGCAGTATCGTTTAGATTTTGTAGATTACGTTATCGTAAGGTCGGTTCGTGTATTGAATTTTTGTCAAAGTTACATGAGGTTTTTGAACCAATTTGTCGCGAGATATAAGGCCAGTTCGTGTATTGAATTGTTGTAAAAGTTAAAAGAGTTTTTAAAACTAATTTTGACTCGAGAAATACTACAAACAGATGCGCGCGTTCGCGTATTGTAATTAAGTTACAAATTAGAGTTTTTAAACTAATTTGTCGCTCTTCTGATATTTCAAATCTCAATCTCGTTTACGGCAGCGTACTATCCAATCGTCAGATTCGTACTACTTATTTGTGTAAATAGTAATTAAAAATAATAATTTTTTTTAAAGGAATGACATAAGTAGGTATTTCGAGTGACATTTTTTCACCCGCTACATGACACTGCGCTGCGTTGCGCTCGGATATGAATGGAAAAAACAAAAACATTAATATCGAGAAGTCATCACGAGAAAAATAAATATTTATATTTGTAGTTACCATTACGATTCTAACAAAAGTATTTGTCAATTTATGTGCATTTTGTGAATGTTTGAAAATGGAAGTGTTAAAAAACAGCGCCATCTATGTTAATTTTTTTGTTTCAAAAATGAAGATAATAATCACGCAAACATAATTGTGTTGTTGTTATAGAAGTAAATAATATAAAATCAATTTTTAGTCTTAGTAAAAACAATTCCCAAATTGCTGTTATATTACAATTATTTATGGAAAAAAAAAATAGGAAAATCTTCGTCAAATTGTTTAGAAAAATATTCACTTAAAAATTTAAAGTGTAGTAGTTATCATTTCTGAGTTCACATAACATATCTTTTAAATAAATATACACACAAATTTTAGAAAAATCCTCCCAAGTAGTATCTCTTAGGTTTTGGCAGATATTATGTATAGACAAATATATCGTTACAATTTATATTTTATTATAACGATGCATGTAGAAAATTGGTTAGCGTTCAAATTTTGTCTAATCCCATAGCCGTGAGGTCTGAAAAAATTATAGTTTTGGTGTTATGAGGTTACAAAGTTTTTCAAAGTAAGAGAAAATTTGCGTGTAATGTTATGACTAGTTAAAATGGCGATTTAACCTACGCTAAGAGAAAAATAGGGGCTTGTTCGGTAAAGTTCGCGACCGAAAACTTTCCCACCGAAGATTGGTCAACAGTATTTCTGCTACCGGTGTTCGGTCGGGCACCATGTTTGGTCAGTATATTCTCCCGTAGTTTGCACATTATTGACACCGTACGGGCCTGGTCACTGTGCTTGCTGGGCGCTGATATTGTGTCGCCAACATATCCTTCGGGCAACGAAGAAACCTCTTCGGGCCGATTGATTTCTCTCTGTTCACATTAGTAACAAGCCCTTGCGAATATAAGGGAACAAAAATTAACGATGACAATCATATACGAGTAATTATGAAAATGTTCTAGTGTACATAATTTAATAAAAAAAAAAAAAACCTGAAACTCTTATATTATTTTTGTCTCAGATGTTAAATGTTACATTAAAATTGTCCAATCTAAGGAGCGATATTTCACTAATAAATAATAATATTTCCTTCGATTCTGGCCTCTGTAGAATTTGTTTTTAGAAAGAGTAATTGAATACTTTTTTGGCAACCATAATTAAAATAGGTACCTAATTTCAGTACCATACATTTTGGCATCTATATCATATTATACCGAATGTGGTAACGTTGAAATAACAAAGTAATTTTAAATGTTAATAAATACTAGTGTAACACGTTTTATGTTCGAGGACAACCATGGATAAAGTAGTCGATAAGTTGGATACATATTTCTAGTGAAGTTTCCATTTTGTTTTCTTATTTTTTTTCATTCATACATAGCGTAAAAACTTAAAACTCAAAATATCGAGTGCGTTTTTATCACAATAAAAAAAAATACTTTGATAAGTAATGTTTGGCAACCCTAATCCAACCAATGTGTGAAATTTCTTCACAAGTGAAAATATGTTCAAATTCTCTCCACTTTCCAATCGCCCTCTCTTATATAACTAAATAATGTGAAAAAATAGTTGAAAGAGTATCTGTAATATTATCAATAAGTGCACTAGACTGCAAAAGTTGCTTGAGAGCTTTTATACTAGAAATATTTGAAATCCAATCTTAAAATTTAATAAAACTTTTATTTATACATAAAAATTTACTTTGGTCTACTAAATACTGGAGGAAACAAAATAAACTATCCGATTAAGATGTAACAATTTCATGAGAGATTCTTGTAACGAAGTTATAATATCCAAGAAAATGATTTTGATTTATTTAACACTAACTGTGGGTCGGCTTGGCGAGTTTTGGAAAATTATTTTTTTGTAAACAAAAAACAATAGTCCGTCGGACATTGTTTCTCACTGTATGGCGCCGTCCGCGGCCTCTATCGGATGAGAGCTGCATAATATGACAGCGCACCACCTTAATGCGGTCCTTTGTTTGAATCTTAAATATTCGTTGTATTTCTGTAACAGTAACTGTTACAGAAATACAACGAATATTAACTGTTGATTTATCGAACAAAGTAAAATAAAATATTTTAAAATATGTTTGGTTCCTGCATATTTTCTATTTGCTTTTGCAGTTTCAGTGTGCACACGTAAATTATTTAGTAATAAAACGTGCAAGGATCTCAGCTCAACGCTATAGCGTAATTTTTTAGAGTTAAATTTAGTGTTAATTCTAGATGCGGATGTTATCGCTTCATCCCTACAGATCCCCTTGGGTTAGCTTATTGTGACAAAATAAAACGGATTCTTGACCATCGGCAGCTTAAATAAATCAATATTATATGTAAAGTTAGAAAGCCCTTGAGGTTCTCCTACATCGATGTTAAATATAAAATTTTTAAGATATAAAAACTAAATCTATTAATTATTTATTTTGCTCCCACATCTCACATTTTAATAAGAAATTGATGACCCGACCCGATCAAGGGGTTCTGGGTTCGATCCCCGTGGGGGTGGACTTTGTGTGACGAACACATGGTTTCATTTTCCGATCTGGGCGTATATATATTATATCTATAGTATAATATACATATATATATACCACGTTTGCTTGGTTTCAACGATACAAGCTTATATCTTAACGCCGCACTCAGAGTCGACTTTAATGATTACTTAGTTAAGTATAGATTTTTAAAACAAAACTGCCGCAATCAGAGACGTTCAGTAAATTAATGTTAGTTGGCATTTAATAAGATGTAACTTAATTAGTCAAATGCCAATTAACATTAATTTATTAAACTTGCGGCAGTTTTGTTTTAAAAATCTATATTTAACTAAGTAATCATTAAAGTTGACTCTGAGTGCGGCGGTAAGTGTGGGATCTGTGTGTTGTGAAGTGGATTATTATTAAAGTCAAAGTCAAATAACTTTATTCAAAATTGGCCCTTAATGTGGCTCTTTTTGACGTCAAAAAAATACAATTTTCATATTATACCGGTGTGTTCATTGCAACGGAGAACATTAATACACATTATTTTTTTTGCTCCCACAACAAATGGTATAGGTTGTTGTTAAAAAATCCGGGGCAGAACGTTTCCCAAAAATTTCCTCTCATGTCAAGAATAAACGTTGAACATTCCATTTTCGATTTTAGTTAACCCAAGGGTAGTAATAAAATAATTAAAATAATATAAAAATATAGTTGATGTGATATACCTAAGGTTTTTCCCATATTAAGCCAACGTACTGAACCCTTCTGTGCCTACTTTAGGTAGTTAACGCTTCAACGATAATAATATTTAATAGTCCAGGAGTCGGGGCTTTTAGAAATATTTCGGGGATGTGTTTGGTGCGTGAAGACTTCTAGCCTATTAACTAATGTTACTTTTACTCGTATTATCCATAAATAAAATATCTTACGCATCTATTAGATTAATTTGTCGAATTTAATAAAAATATATAAGTAAATAAAAAGATATAATTTACATAATTATTATATGTTTAAATATTTTAAATAATTTGAAATTATCGTCGACTTTTTAATAGTATTTTTAATTGCGTTGCAAGCAAATCATTGATAGTAATAATTGAATTTATTTATGCGAATTTAAAAAAATATTCTTACCTATTCCTCAAATGTTTTAGATATTATTGTATAATATTGCATTATGGTCATTTTTGTAATATTTTATTGGATTCATTCCTTCCACTTAAAAATATGTGTTTAATAGGTACCACCTATAAATTTGTGTAAAAATTTTGAATATATTTTTGTTATTTTATGGGAAGAAAGCATAAGAATTTTTTAATTGTAAATTTTTACCAATAAATCGTCTACCAACGTCAGTATTCGAATTCTATATTGTATATTGTTGCACATTTTCATTTCATATTTAAAAAAATAATAATAATTGCAGCACTAATTTTAAAACGTTAATATAATATTTTTACTTTTAAATTAGATGATAAGCACTGTTGAGAATTATTTAAATAATTTTAATATCGTTACCGTTGCTTTGGGTTTTTCAATTTTATTTTCTGTATATTTATTTTTTTTATTTTAACAATTAGTATGGGTAACATGTTTGTGTATATTTTACCTTTTGCACACTAGCCAAAGAGCTTAAAACCTTGTAAATATAATAACAGTGCAGCTGTAGCGAGGTACAGTCATCGAATATAATATATTATTCAAAATAAATATTTAATTGCAGAAGGAATTAGATCACATTACCATGTGTATTGTTTGCGATTAAGTATAAGTACATATATTCGGTGACTGTATCAGTAGATACGAATTATCGAAATAGTTTTTTCGTTAATGTAATTCTTAAGTGATTTGTTGATGTTCTCGATTTTGTGAAAATAAAGTGTAATGAACACAATGCGCATCGTTTTACTTGACATTATACGACGTTTTTCCACAAATAATTCAAAGACATTCTATATAATAAAGGAGGAAATAATTGAACCAAGTTTTTCCATCAACATTGGCAGTAAGTCCTGGAGGTGGTCAAAGGGAATATTTTTAGGTACTTTTTTTGTGAATTCGATATCATTCTCAAAAACATCGCACCCTTTTTTACTCAAGTTGAGTAAATTTGAGAAAATTTACCAGATTTTGAAGGTTATCACAACGACATGTATACAAAATCATAGAGGTACACTTATGAAACTATACATAACATGTTACTGTTAAGAATTTTAATACAATTTATTGATAGGTATACCAAATAATATAATCTTAGCAATTAACTTTTACGACACGAAGATTTCACGAGGGATTTCCGTAATTCAGCCGGTAAAACCACGGAAAGAAGTGTAATAGGTAAGTATCACAGAACCCTTCTAACCCTAATATGTTCAATGCGAATGTGAGTTTGTTACGCTTTCACGGCTTAGCTACTCGACTGATCATGTTTGGCATAAACCTGCCGGGGTACTTTTCATCCCGGCATTCCCGCGGGAACTCCAAAATTAACGCGTGTGAAAACGAGGTAAACGGTATTATTATAAACGCGACAGTGAGCTGTGCCGGCCGTAGCCTTTTTTCAGTGTCTTTCAGCGCCTTTTGTCCGCGCTTTCACTTTACATAAATTGTACTTCGGCTTCATGTTAAATCTATAAATCTATACATATGTATAAATAAAATTGAAATGTCTGTTTGTAATTCCAAATTAACAGATTTTTACTAAATGCATATGAAAGTTACATAAAACGGTACCTACTTAAAAAGGTACTTACATAATAAATAAACTTTTAAATGTTTTTTTCTGTCTATCTGTTTGTTCCGGCTAATCTCTGAAACGGCTGGAACGATTTTAAGGTGTAACTTAGGCTACTTTTAGAAAAACTTTTTTGTACAGCGGTGCGGGGTACTGCTAGTCTATATACTTAAATAAAAATGAATCGCCAAAATTTATATTGTGATCGCATAACTTCCAAACGACTGCACCAAATTAGATATTTTTTTGTCAGGGCAAGCTTTGTATAAACGAAGTCTGGAGTCCCTGCGGAAATTTTGAATCTCACACGGGTGGATTTCTGAAGCGGTTGGACCAATTTTGACGGGAGTTTCACTGCTAATTAGCTAATGTTATATTATATAATATAATGTTGTAAGGAGTACTAAAATTAGGCTACTTTGGAGTTCCTGCGGAAATTCCGGAAGACTTACTTATTGCAAACATCAACATTCTTGGCGGCCCTTTGTACCTGGTGCCTAGAGCGACCACCGCTCTTGCTTTACCCCTGGACCGGCGCTGAGTCTGAGCTACTTTCTATTTAGATATAGGTATCTAATATTAGTATGGATAAATATAATATAAATACCTTAGAAAACATTATTTAGAACTAGTTTTACCTATTCTTTTGCACACTAATCGATCTCTTCCACGGTTTCACCGGCGTTAATTTCGGAGTTCCTGTGGAAATTCCGGCATAAAAAGTGCCCTATGCCACTCAGGAACACTAGCTTCCTATTAGTGAAATAATTTTTATATCGGCAAGTACCTACTTTTTGAGTTTTTCCATTACAAACATACAAAAGTAAGTAATTTTTTTTTTCTGTTTAAGTAGGTACCTATAACCAGATAATATTATAATACTAAATATTAGGTATATAGGTACTTATTGTTCATACTTGGTATAACTAGACTGAATGGGGATGTTGACTACTCTTGAAAATCAAAATTCTAATTAGTCCATCAGTTAGAAAATATTTAATAATTAATATTTAATATTTTTTGCTTTTTCAAATAAATTAAAATATACAGAGATAAAGCGCCTAAAGCGCATTAAAGTTTATGGCGAGTGAGTCGTGACGTCACTAACCGATAAAACCGCCATACAAACTGTCCGAATAGTGACGTCACGCGAAATTTCAACTCAATATATCGCCGTTATTTTTTGATTACGTAAAAAAATAAAAAAAAATATTTTTTATTATAATCTACGAGACGGACTAAAAAAAAATTAGTCAACATGCCTATTCATGTGATTTCGTTGTACAAGGGCGATTAACTTATTTATATTCTGACAAATCTATGCAACTAATCCATACCTACTTTAAAAAATCTCAAATCTCTCCTTCGACAAAACCATTTCGTTTAGAAGCAGAGAATAATGTAGATATTAACTACGTACCTACTTGCTACGTATTCTTATAAAAGTCTTGATGATCGTCTGATACCTAAAGGTACTCGGGTGCTTCGTTTAGAAAAATCAAAGTAAATTAGTTTCGAATCGGTAATTTCCTGTCAATTTGCTCACGGCGCGACGCGATGACTTCAATCTCGATTAGCTCCCTCCTACTCTTACATCTTTCACTGTACGAGCCCATTCATAACTAATCGGGGAATCCTTCACATAAAAAACCGACTTCCAAAAACACAAAACTAAAAATCTAAAAATAAAAAGCTAAAAATAACATACCGATTTAATCCTAAAGACAAAAACACACGTAATATTATTATTGGTTTGTGCTACCACTAATCGGTATGAAGTCGGTTCCTCCTTTTTGGAAGTCGGTTAAAAAGGTACCTCCTTACGTATTTACATTGTAAGTATTTTTAGGATCTACGACAAAAAAAATCAAGTTGATCCTGATTTGCAACCTGAAGTAGGTGCGTCAATTTACCTAAGCACATGAGATCATTCTTACTATATAAATGCGAATATAAGTTTGTTTGTTTGCTACACTTCTACACCTCAACTACTCAACCATATAGGTATGTCTGTGTACTCAACAGATTATCATAAAATTTTGTACACACGTTGTCAGGAGTAGACTTACACAAAAAGACATAGGGTACTTCATATTTCGAAATTCCCGCGGAAACTTCGAAACTAGCGCGGGTGACACCGCGCGGAAAAGCTAGTATTCTATGTTTAAAAAATAACATCGTGCTAGTGCATGAATACCTAATATTCTCTTAATTACATTAAACAGTAAACACAGTCATGAGACACTGAAACATGACAGTAATTTCCCATACTTAATTATGTTTAGATACTTTATTGCGTGTAAATATATAACATTATCTAATTGTTTTATTACATACCTACCTAGTGGTTAGTACGCATCACCTACAAGTGCATGAAATCTTACACTGGCGTGCATAATAATCAGGAAACCGGTAAAAAGTGAATTCACCCATTACCTAGATATTCTCGCGACATCGCAGGATTTTTTTAAAATAATAAATATCTGATTATTTTGGTAAATTTTTTGATGTATGCTGTAGTATCATAACTTGTCTCTGTTTTGCTCCAATAATTAAATAATACACTTGACAGTTATCTATCTAATAAATTGTCAGCAAGTGTACCTACCTATTTTTGTATTTTATCTCTGTGTAAAATAATATTAATAAAAGCGGTTGTATTATAATTATATCAGCAGATGTGGTAGTGACAACAGTATAGTGGGTACAGCATAATATTATGTATTATGATTGTTAAGTCATAGTTATAAAAATGACAGTAGAAACTGTTAAAAGTAACAATAAAGCAGAAGAGCTAAAAAGTGAACCAGTAAAAACAAATGGAAACCTAGTCGAATATGACGATCTGCTCTCTTCTGCTGGCGAGTTCGGCCTTTATCAAATATTATTGTTCTTTTCAACGGGCATCTTCTATCTGTTCGGTGTTTTTGTATACTATTCACAACTCTTCATCACTCAAGTATCGCCAAATCATTGGTGCTGGATACCTGAACTTGAAAACCTAACTGATATTGAAAGACGAACACTCGGTATACCTTTGGACGATGGATCAAGATATGGCTACTCGAGATGTAAAGCGTACGCTGCCAATTGGAGTGAAGTGCTCGCGAATGGACTCAAACCAAACGAATCTTGGGCAAAAACCACTTGTCAGTATGGTTGGGAGTTTAACAAGACTGAAATACCTTATCCGACCATTTCAAGTGAGATGGGATGGGTGTGCGAGAAAGACAGCTATCAAGCTACTGCGCAAGGGATATTTTTTTGTGGATCCGTCATTGGAGGGATCCTTATCGGCTCTATAGCTGATCGATTTGGAAGACTGTCGGCTCTCGTAACCAGCAACATGATTGCGTGTATTGCAGGCATTATAAGCGCTTTCTCGAGAAATTTTATGGAATTCGCCATCTGCAGATTCTTTCTTGGAATGTCTAGTGACACTTGCATGACGATAGCCTTCCTTCTAGTTATGGAATATGTTTCACCTAACTACAGAACTCTTGCATCATGTTTGGCATTTGCTTTATTTTATTCTTCATCTGTAACTACTTTGCCATGGTTAGTGCTTGCGTGCGGACATTGGAAGACGATTGCTTTAGCAACGAGCATACCTCTATCGTTGAGTCTACTAGTGCCATTCGTAATTCCAGAAAGCCCTTTGTGGTTATTATCTAAAGGACGAATCGATGATGCTATAAAAAAGATTTTAAATATCAGCAGAGTCAACAGAAAGCACATATCGCAGTCACAGATAGAGAATTTCCGTTTATCTGTACTCAATAGAAAGAAAGAAGAAAGTGCTTCATTACTAGATGTACTCAGAAGACCTATATTAAGAAATACATTTTTAAAAGTGTGTCTAGTCTATAGTTGCACGGCAGTAGTGTTCGATGCATTAGTAAGAAGTATTGGACAGTTAAATTTCGATTTCTTCGTTTCATTTTCTGTAATATCCTTTACGGAATGCCCATCTTTGTTGATAACTGCTTTCATCATGGATTCGACGGGAAGGAAATTATTAAGTGCTACAGTTTTGACTATCGGTGCTGTATTTAGTGTTTTAACAGCGTTCGTTGGGAGTGGTTTACCTTCTGTTTTGTGTGCTGTTGTTGCAAGGTTTGCAATTAACATGGCATTTCAAGCTGGACAACAATGGGGTCCGGAAGTTCTACCGACATCAGTTAGGGCGACCGGTGCAGCGACTATACACATAGTTGCTACTATATTCACGATACTATCCCCTTATATTGTTTATTTGGAAACCTACATACACTGGTTGCCTTTGGTTTTGGTTGGTTGCGTAGCAGGCGCAGGTGCAGTAACGGCTTTGACCCTACCGGAGACAGCTAAAAGAGATTTGCCTCAAACATTCGAAGACGCTGAAATGTTGGTGACGAGTCAAAAATTGTTTTCGTTTTCAGTTTTCTGGAAAAAAAAAAATTGATGGTATAAAAAATGATGGTTTCCAAATATAGTCACTTAAAACGTCACGAAAAGAGGCAATTACGAAAATAATAGTACAAAAATATAGAGGCCTACTTAATTTGTATTTAGGGAACCAATTAATAGCAGGCACATAATAAAAAATGTTAAAATCACTGGTCTAGGTATATATTTTTCGTAAAAAATGTCCGATGAAACAAAGAAAAAGGAGGCTGTATGCCACTCGTTATAATAACATCCTGCCTCATTTTTATGACTTTTTTCTATTTTAAATTCAAAATTTGCGTTTTCTATTTTATTTTGTTTAGCATTCCCGCCATAATTAGATTTCGAAGAATACACATGCAAATTATTATTTTTATTCTTTTCTTTGTTAATTACAATAAAATAATTCTAATTCTACAAGACTTTACATATTTATTGAGAATACGAGCTAGCCAGAGCTCCAGCAACTCCTCCTAACTTGAGAACTTGACAAAAACAATTTGGAGGGTTTAATTAATATAACTCAAATGTCTATATCTCATCATTTGACATTAAAAATACTTAAGTATATCTAGTATAAAGGATTGTGCTTAATAACTATACCTAATTAATAACTACTTTTAAAAATTTACGAGGAGCAAATTTTTAGCGTTTAGAACTTCTCTTTCCGGTTCGTATTTGGTCTACGCATAATATTAAAATATAATAAATAAATAAATCAATTAATCAGCAATTACTATCTAATAATTCAATTCAATTTGTTATAAGTACTTAATATTATTATTTTGTAAGTTTAAAATATGACATGTAATTTTTCTTCTTCGCCTCGCGTCGGGACCAACTTCTTTGTTGCCTACTCATGCAACCTACTTTATGGTTATTCATTCTCCATTAGATATCTAATGCGATATACCTAATCGGAGAATTCAGGATTCACGAATGAACGCACGTAAAAATTCCATCCGGCGATGTTTTGACGTCATAATATGGTATATTTACTATTCATGATTTTTTGAATTTTTTTTAAAACATACTTTGAATATTATTCTATGTTAAGGATCAAAAAGTGACTGATGTTAAAACATCGATTTTAAGGATATTAAAAAAAATCTTTGTTTTGATTTTATTTTTGTTGTATTTTTTCTTTTTTTATATGTGTTGTGTGTTGTAACCTTATCACCAAATCCATGAGAAAACAGCTAGGTAGTCTTAAACAAAATCCAAACCGAACTAATTTATCAGAGTCGTTTTAATGTATGTTTGATTGTTTGTTTGTATACTTTTTTGAACATAAACAAAGTTTTTACAAATTGCTAAAATTAAAATAAGCAGGCAATTTATGATCAAAGGCGGCGTATTTAATGATTAGATACCTATACTTAATTTTAAGTACCTAGTTTTTAAAACAAAATTCCCCCAATCAGAGACGCTCATTAAATTAATGTTAATTGGCATTTAACAAAATTAACTTAATTACTAATTAGTCAAATGTGAATTAACATCAATTTAACGAACGTCTCTGATTGCAGCAATTTGGTTTTAAAAATCTTTACTTGAAATAAAGTAATCATTAAAACGACTCTGAGTGCGGCCGTTAGTGATTTATACAACCTTAGTAGTGTAGGTAGGTTGTAGATACTTATGTAAGTAGGTACTACGTACTAATTTCGAGTCCGGTTAACTTCATCCGGCTTTCTAATTATTAAAATATTATTATAATTACTGCCTAACCATTTTATGTAAAGGGAAAAAAATACCTCTTTATGCAAATAAATCTAATTTTCAGGAAACCAGTACTCTCCGGTTTTTAGAAATAATGTAATTTAATGTTACCGTGAATTTAGAAAGATTGTTTTCTTTTTAATATCTACATAATTATATTCCTCCATAATCATAACAAAAAATAGAGTTAACTATATCATAGCTTTTTTTACTAACCTACTTCAAAAAGGAGGAGGTTCTCCATTCGACACGTATCTATGTTTTTTTTATTTAATTTTTTTTTTAAATCCAACGCAAAAACCCAAAAACGTTTATCAACACGTTGTTTTTCATATAATTATGTATCTGGAAAAGCAAAATAAACGTGTCTATTATTTTTTTATAAGCTATTTGACCAACAGACTAAATGGACATAGATAAGCAATAGTGTGTTAACCCACACTGGAGAAATTTTGAGTAAATCGTGTTTTAAAATTATAGCGCCATTTTCTGTCAACATTTTTTATGTTCAATATTTAGTTACATACTTAAACAATGTAATAAGGTAAACACATAATTAAAAAACGTTCCCTAACTCTCAATAAATCGTTCTGAATAAGTAACTTAATTTTGTGGGTTAACATGTTATTGGTTATCTGCGTCCAAATATAATTTAGATTTTCATACTCCGTCCACATGTTTTTATTACCTTGCCATAGAAACCGCTTCGATTCATCTGCCGCCTTTTTACAAATTTCTAAGGCGAAACTAATAAAAAAAAATATTGCCATTCGCGGGTCAGCGGGCGCGGCTCTTGGGAAATTTTGTGCAATTTGTTCACTGGCTATTTTATTATACCCACATATTTATCGTATCGATTCCTTCCAATAACGCAGAAATGTTAACGTATTTGGATTGCAAGACAATTGCATTGGGACGTGACTTGATCGTCGAGGGTGACGTATTTATATATGTATACTAGCTGTCTCGCGCGGTTTCACCCGCAATAATTTCGAAGTTCCATACAAACTTTGCAACCCCTTTTCATCCCCTTAGGGGTTGAATTTTCAAAAATCCTTTCTTATCGGATGCTTACGTCATACAAAGAACACACCCTCCAAGTTTCAGGTCTATACGATCAGCGGTTTAGGCTGTACGTTGATCCATCAGTCATTCAGGACAAAGCATTTTATATGTGTAGATATTATGTGTATTTACACACCCACGTTGTCGCGTAGGTGCTAAATGATTGAGTATTATTGGGTGCAAGTAGGTAGATATAATATACAACGTGTTAATGAATTAACTGAAAACTAGAAAGTAGTTTGGTCAGAATCGACTAGAGAATTGATCGCACTATGTTTTAATATAGGTTATATTTTTTTATTTTTACTAGCTAGCTTTTAATTTTTTTTAGACAAGCTAAATTATTTATAATACAATATTAGGCGCGTACGCCGCCCGCAGCAAAAAAATTCGAACCGGTAGGCGCGGGCGTAGCGCTTGGAATTTCGTAGATAGGTCACCTCCAAACTAACCTTTAAAGTATAAGTTTTTTCAACATAAAATATATTTTAATCATATTATTGTTTATTTTTTTAAACGGGGTGTATCAGGTTTTTAGTATAATATTCATTAACACGTTGTATTTCATCGCTGTCCTTACATATTATAAGACAAAGTCTTCCGCCGCGTCTGTCTGTCGGTTCGCGATAAACGCAAAACTAATGAACGGATTTTCATACCAACAGTTTTCACCGATGGAAAAAAAAGGTTTATGGTTTCATGAAAAAGGTTTAGGTGCATAATTTGTCAAGGTTTTGTGTAAATTGGTTGAAATCTGTACGATTATAAATGCGGAAGTGAGCGTGTTTGTTACGCTTTCACGCCTCAACTACTCAACATCATTAAATTTTGCATACACGTTGTCAGGGGTACAAAGAAGGACATTGGGTACTTTTTATCCCGAAAATTAACGCGGGTGAAACCGCAGGGACCGACTAGTGTACAATAAATGTTACAGATTCAACAGCTTCTTAGTTCTTACATCACCAATCTCATAAGCATAGGTAATAACAAGTAGGTACTGAAGTAGATATTTTTAGACATTCATTCGTGAAAATCATCTCACCATATTATCCCACCCCGATATGAAACGAGTTTGTAACCCGCGTAAGGAGTTTTGTAAATCTCTTTGGCCCTTATAAATTATGTAAATTGCCGCCATTTCCATGCGGTGGTTTTCCTTTTCTGAGCCTTTGCCACATTGACAATAAGATGTTGAGATTTCGAAGTCCCTATAAGATAGGAGGTCCTTTTACTATCCCGAGTGCTAGGGCACAGGCCTTTCTAACGCTGAGGGTGTGTGGAGATAGCCCATCAAGCTGCTTAGCTCCCGCGGGAATTCCGGGCTAAGAAGTACCCTATATAAATAATTATCCTTTTCTGTACCCCTCATGTAGTAAAAAAAATTCTGACAAAGATTTTGTGAACATGGGGGATTAAAAATATGGGAAAAAATCATATGGAAGTAGTACCTATCTACGGTTGTTTTAAAGAAAAGGTACTTGAAATGAAAGGTACTT
This sequence comes from Zygaena filipendulae, assembly GCA_907165275.2. NCBI lineage: Eukaryota > Metazoa > Arthropoda > Insecta > Lepidoptera > Zygaenidae > Zygaena > Zygaena filipendulae. The sequence continues at coordinate 12,000,297 of OU015657.1, read as the reverse complement.
ATGGAAAATGATGTATGTACTCGTCTTAAAAAAATAGTTTCTGGATTTTTGGTACCTAATGCGACCTTAAGGGTTGCGACTAAAGTAGTATTTATTTACGTATCAAGAAATGCCAGTTAAGCCTACCCAAAGACTTGTTGAAGTCCCAACTCCCGGTTAAAGCTTTAACTGTCGGTAGAATAACAAACAAACTCCGGCCAGCGTGGGCCATCGATCTGGAGTTGGTATCTTAGCGAATATTTACGAGCTTACTGACTGCTCCCCGCAGTATCACCTGCGTCAATTTTGGAGTTCCTGACGCAATTCAGGGATAAAAGTCCTATCGCACATGGGATAATTTTACTCACAGGACTATATCTGTATCCCTGATAAATATATGAATAATTGGTGGAGTAGTTAAGGCTTAGCGTAATAAACAAACAAAAAACAACTTTACAATTGCATTTATAATAATGGATGATAAGATTGTTGACTAGGAATTAGCCAATTGTCTTTCACCCCTTAACGTGTGAAAGCTTTTATCGGTAATAGGGATGTTGCCTACTTTTGAAAATCAAAATTCTAATTAGTCCGTCAGTTAGAAAATAAAAAAACAATAGACACGTATTTTTTGCTTTTTTAAATAAATTAAAATATTCAGAGATAAAGCGCATTAAAGTTTAGGTTTAGGAGGTCGTGGCGTCACTAACCGCAAAACAGCCATACAAACTGTCAGAATAGTGACGTCACGCGAAATTTCAACTCAATATATCGCCGTTATTTTTTGATTACGTAAAAAAAGAAAAATACGTGTCCAATATTTTTTAATAATCTACAAGACGGACTAAAAAATAAAAATTAGTCAACATGCCCGTTGTTGGTGTCGTTCGGTATTTAAACTGTTCTTTAAAAAAAAACATCCGCGTCGAATTGAGAACGTCCTTCTTTTTGGGGAGTCGGTAAAAAGAGAAACATATATTTTTTGGTGGTCAATGATTCATCCCCTAAAAGTAGAGGGTGACACGCGGTTGAAACCGCATGGGCTCACTATAGTCATAGACAACAATGTGACATTTATGCTTATAAATGAAAACGTGAGCATACCCTGACAGCAACCAATTTTCATGAAGGATAATATCAATATCACTATTCAGTCGAAAAATAATTCTTTCCGATCCAACATATCCTTTTATCTGGGGCGCGGGCGGTTCGAACGATAACCGTTTGTACCCTACCGACAGGTCACGTCGGTAAAATAGCAAATTGGTATTGCTGACATGAGGCAGCAAGAGAAGGCTTAGAGGGAGTGAACATGGTTATTGAATAGCCACCACCTTTTATTCAGATGAACGAAGAAAACATCATACAAATGAACGCAGATAATACTGTGTTAACCCATACTGGAGGAATTTTGGAGAAATCGTGTTTTAAATTTATAGCGCAATTTTGTATCAACATTTTTTTATGTTCAAAATTTTTTCACTTATCTAAATACATAATTAGAAAACGTTCCCTAACTCTCAATAAATCGTTCTGAATCAATAACTTAATTTTGTGGGTTAACATGTTATTGCTTATCTGCGTCCAAATGTCGTGTGTTCACTAAACCTTAGCTTGATATAAATGCGAATGTGAGTTTGTTTGTTACGCTCTCACGCCTCAGCTACACAACCGATCATCATGAAATTTTGCATACACGTTATCAGGAGGATTATATTATCTATCTGTGCCTGTAGTAAATAAATTTAAATAAAGATGTACGTACCTGCGGTACCGGAGTAAACAATAGATAATAATGTTCCGCTTCATAAATACCTACCTACCTCAACAAATTACTTTCTCAACTTTTTTATTGGATAATTCCGAATCTTCGAAGTTTTTTTAGTACATGCTCGGCTTCACTTGTTTTTACTATAAAGGCGAAAGTGAGTTTGTTTGTTACGCTTCAACCGATCATGTTTTGCATACTACACGTCAAGGGTACATCCTATGTCCTTCTCTGCTGCCCTGGGCCCTTATTCTCTAAACCAACAACATTTCTTGCCTATAACGCGGGTCCTAAAAACACAATTCCGACCCCTCCAGGTGACAAAATATTATTAGTAAATTGAAACTGCCTAAATGTGTCATATTATGCTAAGTTCATAAGAAGAAAATGAAGAAGTGAAAAAATAAATCGAAAACCCTTTAGTCTCAGTAAGTACGAGTTTAACGAAACTAATCCAGTTTAAGGCAGCCTTAAGGTTCCCCTGTACTACCTGTGAAAATTCGCAAAGGACTGTGTGTTCGCAAAGCGAAGCGCGTCGAGCGACAGTAAGCACATTTCTTTATAGATCTTTCTTACCAGACATAATTATTGTCCCAAAAAATTAATATCTTTTAAATTAAGTAGGTATAATAAAATCCAATATATGAAATAAGCCATTTTTTCCGTTGACGTAAAAAAAAATTCACGTCGTAGATACCTAGATTCACAGTTCCATACAAATCTTACAAAAAGAACTGTGGACAGATAAATACTTAAAACGAAATTAATGTCAATTTCGTTCGTATGGCGAAACGCCAATGACAATGTTAGATTGTTCCCCAAATTAAAACATGGCTCTCTTGAAAGCCAGTTTCCTGCTCAGGGTCCAAAATAGATGCTGAAAAGTGACTGAAATTACGAAAAACCTGACACGCGTGTTTTCGATATGGCTTTCACTCGTCATCAACCAGGTATATTTTCATTAATTTGAAAAAAACAAAAAATACGTGTTCATTATTTTTTTATTGTCTAACTGAGAGAATTTAGAAAAAAAAGTAGTCAAATAACCTATTCACAAACTTTACCTCTTTACAATATTAGCATAGATATCAATGTTTCTTTCTTTTTATGGGAAGTAAGGAAGTAAGTATAGGGTGCTCTTAAGACGAAACATGTCTGCCTTGGGAATGCTTCTGCGAGTGTTTTGTGAATGCCACTGGAATACTTACGTAGTAGGTTTGAACACTGTTAGTTATAACAGTTCATACGTTATACCCGGAATAAGGTTAAGTGAAGATTCTTGTTAGAGTTCATATATTGTATACTAGCTGTGCCCCGAGGTTTCGCCCGCATGAGTTTCGGAATTTCCGCAGGAACTATTTTTTTTTCTAAAATAAAAGTAAATAAAAGTAACTAATCCTTGTCATATCTGCTATCTGTCAGTAAAAGTCCCATTAAAACTGGTCCAGCCGTTTCAGAGATTGGCCGGAACCAACAGACAGAAAATAAGTACATTTTTTTTAAATATGTACTTTTCGTTAATTATTAATGTTCACTTTACCTTTATATATTTCTCATCTATACTGACATCAAGGGCCACTCGGTCGAGACTTTGTCGACAAACCGAGCCCTGATTCACTAAGACCAATAACATTCCTCGCCCACAACGCGTGTAATTATAGGTTTGTAACACGATCACAAACGCTCTAGAGCCTAGTATCGAAAAATCACAAATTACTATTCTGTTTGCCATATCAGTGCACGTTGTCTACGTATTTTTTTGTAGAATTCCATAACTCGAAAAGAAAAAAGAATTCTTATAACTTCGCTGTACGTCAGTTTGTTGGTCTTTTAAGACCTCTTTTCTCTGGAACGCGTGGAGGTAGGTATTTATTTATTTATTATCAAGTTGAAATGAATATCAAATAAGGTCTACTATCTCTCAGAGTAAGTTAACGCAGTCGAAAGATTGACACGTGCAAGGGAATGAAAACCTTTAGGGTACTTCCCGCTGATCTAGAATCATGAAAAACGCGTTGTCGTCGTCGTGCGATATGATCATAGTGAATCGTTTACCTTCTTCACTTCCAGCGTACAAACTTAAGTGGTTGTCGAGTTGCTTATAAAAGGATGTTTCAAGGACTTAGGACGTTTATTTCGTTATTTGATGTTCGACAATACCTCTAGGACTGTCTAGGACATTTTGTAATTGACTTACTTTCAACTGTATTTGCACCATTTATTTAAAGAGTTGAAGAAAAGTTATCGCTAGCGCTTATAAAAGGTTAAGGATGTATATTATTGTATATGAATTTTGAAATTTGAAATTTGAGTGAATAATCCAATCCCCCGCTGTTTCACTCGCGTTAATTTCGGAGTTTCCGCGGGAATTCCGCGATAAAAAGTGTGATAAAAAGTGTCTCGCGACCACTGTAGCTTCCTTTAAGTAAATTAATTATTTGGTTTTCCTGGTAATAAAATTTAAAATCGGTTTTACAGTTTAACCATCACAAAGGTACAAAAATCGAATATTTATAATATTAAGTACAGACTTTGTTCTCCGTAACTTGACTCGCGTTATGTTTAGTGCTTGCGTAGACTGTAATAGAAAGCCGTGTGCAAATTCAGGTCTCTAGACTTAGCAGTATTCTAGTACTGTACTCAGAGGCGTCTCTAGCCCTTGTGGCGCCCGTGTGCAGCCAGTAATCTGGCGCCCTCGAGCGGGGTCAAAATGGAATACTAACAGTTATACAGGGTGTTAGGTAAAATAGAGCAAATCTCTTAAGGGGTGATACTACTCATGAAACTAAACAACTTTCCCCAGGGAACGTATATCGAATTCTCAAAAAAAAAATTGTACTTTGTATGGGAGCGGTCAGCTGATTGACCAAATATCCATACAAAGTCCAAATTGTTTTTTTTTTTGAGAATTCGATATGGGTTCCTTGGGGAAAGTTGTTCAGTTTCATGAGTAGAAACACCCCTCAAGAGATTTGCTCTATTTTACCTAACACTAGAGCATGGATACCGGTTTTCGATAATATCGGAAAACCGGAATATCGGAGCAAAAATCCGATATTGAAATACCGATACCGAATTCCAGTAATACCGGTTTTACGATATTATAGTGTCAAAAGTCAAAACGTCAGTTTAGACAATAAATTCCATTAAATTCATTCAAGCAACGTCTCATTGTAGGTATCTGTTAGTTGTATTTCCCAAAGACTTCTGTCACCACACTTTTGCAATATTTACACAATCCAGAAAACTACCCACTTCGATTGTTAACCGGTGAAGGTCGTAGCGAGTGGATGCCTGTCGCGTTATTTATTCGATATTTTCTCCACCGTTCAGCAGCCATTTTTTTTCCAAGAAAGAAGCTGGTTTTCGAGAGGGAATCGTGTTTTATCTTGGGGAACAAACTAATACTGTCATTGGCGTTACGCCATAATTACTTTAATTGCTAAAAATGCGTACATTGGCAGAATTAAATGCGAGAAATCGCGATAGATTGCCATAATTGAAGAAGAAGAAGAAGAAGAAAACTACTTCTTTGAAGTAGCTATGGAATTCTTTTACAAATTAACCAACTTTGAAATGGTGGAGGCTATTTGTTCGCTCTATCGACGTTTTGAAGTCCCTTCTGCACATAATGTTGATTTAGATAGCACTAACACTAGCATTAATGTCAGTGACGATGAAGATCATGATGATCAAGATGATCAAGATGAAGATCATCAGATAGTTTTGAGAAAGAGCAACCCACCTCCAACCCAGGGTCCTACCAACCAATCTTGGTTATACGGACCGAATCGCGGCCAGAACGCCCCGGTCGCCCGGGACGTACCGTACCCTACACATTCTTTTTTTGCTCTGATCCTTGTCCCTAGTTGCCACTCTCCCCTTTCTGGGGCTTGACGTACACGACACGGTGACTTCGCCGCCTGCTCACACCTGCTGATCCTCCAGCGTCTTCCTCTTCTTGTGCCATCGACGCGCAAATATCTTCAGTGCCGCGAAGTTGCCCTCCGTGCTTACCAGGTCCGCAAAGTAGACCGGACCCGCCCTCACTACTTGCGCAAGCAACGCCCGGCGCTCCCGGGCGTACAGCCGACAATCCCAGAGCACATGGTCCCGGTATTCGTTGGTGACACCGCAATAACAAAGGCCGGTCTCATTTAGGGCTAGGTCCCGCAACCTACCTCTGAACATGCCGTGTCCAGTTAACAGCTGCGAGACAACGTAGTCTGGCTCCACGAAAGTCGACTTCAGCCGCACGCTCACGTCCGGGAAAAACCGAAAGAGATCCCGACCCTTATCCACCTCGGCCCACCGCACCTGCCATTCCTCAACTACGCCATCGAGGATCGCCCTCTTACGCCTTCACAACTCGGCGCCAAACAGCCCTTCCCTTGCTTCCTCCTGCCTACCAGCATGTATCACCTCCCGTTTGAGAAACAGTAATAAATTTCATAAAGAAGTCTTTGAGAGAGAAAATTTCGAATCCTAGCCCTAGGAATGTGAAGGAAAATGAAGCAGGTAGTGGCGGTGGTCATGATGAGAACGATAAGTTTAAACTAATTAGGATTGAAATGGCACTTTATGAAAACGGGAATGATCAAGGCATTTATTTAGACAAGGTCTACACTCTACAGATATTTATTGACGATACCAGTTACCACCCACCAGTGTTGAGTCGGAAAGAGCTTTTTCTGCCGCTGCCAACACTTGCAATAACATAAGGTCGTCTTTAAAAGATAATACTAGTTACGATCGATTTGCCAACAATTGACCGCTCAATCTCATCAGTTGCAGTTGCCGTCCACATCGAAGTCTTAAGAGATTACCATAGGCCAAACCAACATTATGTTTTACTGAGACGATTGTTTAGTACATAGCAAAAAAAAATTTATAAAAAAAATTATTTGTACTAATCTTTCATAATAAAGTTACTTTCCTAAATTTTTTACGGACCTGCCAGAGTACGCTCAACAGAGCAGAGTATATTTGGTTTACAAACAAACATGAATAACTGAGCAAGCAGTTAGTACGGAGAGCAAATTTGTGTAGCTGGATCAGTTTTATTTTGTACTCAATATTTTGTTTTTCAGTTTTTTTCAATTATTTTAAGTGTTTTAAGTCCATGTCGGCTTTTTTACCAGTTTTTTTTTCTTTTACATAAAAATATCGAAAAAATATCGAAATACCGGTTTTCCGATATTTTAAAAATGAATATCGTAACAATACCGGTATTACAAAAATGATCCGATAGTCCATGCTCTACCTAACACCGCCGCACGTCCCTGGGAAATTTAATTTGAACTTTATAGCATTCTAATACAGCCGAGTTAGCAATGATTGTCAGCCGCGGCGTGTTGTCAAACGAATCAAAACAAACAGGTGCCGATGCCGGCACCCGCCTTTGGTAGCGATGCGACATTACGCCAATTTAATCTTTTATTATCTGTTTTAAGGCTGCTTTCATGTTGAAACAAAAGTAATTGTGTAAATTTAAATAGAGTAGGTAGGAAAAGGAGTAGTTTTGCTTTGCTACCGCGCGCCCGGCGTCGGCCACGGCGGGCGCAGGGTCTTTGAGAGCGACGCATCTTCGGATGTGTCGCAAGGGCGCTCGCGCTCGGCGCGCGGCGCCCCCTTAGACCCGGCGCCCGTGTGCGCCGCACACCCTGCACTATAGGTAAAGACGCCTCTGACTGTACTCGACTTAGTAGGTAAGTTATAGATCTCTTATAGGTAGGTAAGTATATAAAACAGTGGCAAGTACCAGGATATAAATCTCTATTACAGATTTACATTTAGTTACATCAGCTCTGGAGATCCTGCCAAGGATAAAGAGAATATTAAAGATCAAATGTTTCTACATTAAGAGTGATGACCAATGCTGAATTATGTATTTATCAAAGCGACAAGACGCCTAATGGTTTCGCAAGTCTTTGAAATAGATATAAGTACATATTTAGATAGATTAAGAAAGTAAATAATTATATCGTGTTTTATAACTTAAGCTAGTTTTTTCCACCCCTTTTTCACTCATCGGTATAACGTGAATATTGTTCGTTGTATCTGTATACATTACCTATTCGTAAGAAAGAGAGTTAGTAACTACCACAGAACAGAAAATAATAGATAGAAGAGACATCAGCTTAGTTTAGTATTAAAACAAATGAAAACCGGTGTCGCCGGGTGATTTTCGCATACAAAATAATTTTCATTATTCATCACGCACTAAAACATTTATTAACGTAAAGAAATGTTTTTAACGCTTTTTTGATGTTTTAACTTAGTCACTATTTTCAAAATTCACAGTTTTTGGAATATTGTGTTAAATATACTTGGGATGGCAGCAAAAGAAGTTTAGGGCATGTTAGAGCATGTGCTCTAACTTTCTTTGCAGCGGTGGCGCGCCTGCCCCGCCTACATGTCTTCTCTAGATAATTTATTTGCTCTGTGGTAAGTACCCACCATAGAAATATTGTGATTCACTTATTTGCCACTGATAGCACCGGTTGCCTAGGTTGGTGTACCTGACTGTCGTGCAAGGTGTCACGGGTTCGATATCCGGTTCGATATCGTGAGTAGATATTTGTGTTTACCTAGAGTGTGTTTAAAAAAAAGTACCTATATTGAAAGATCTGCTAAGTTATGTGAAAATAACCGAGCATTATTGTTATAATTATTTCCTTTTTTCTCTAATTAAGATTAAGACTTACCATTAATTTTTTATTTTTTATTTATTTATTAACGAGATGAAGGCCTCCTCCGAGTATTTTTATGCAGGCAGATTCTTCGCTGCCTTCAATAAGTCAGATCCTATGATCTTCATCAGACCGTTAGGCCATTTTTTAGAAATTCCTCGGACACCATGTCGTGGGTGCGTGGTCCTCACTCGAGAGCTTAATTTTTAGATCCACAGCCATCGTAAGCTAAATGTGCTTTGAACTACCTACTTGAACTTGGACCCGGATCTCCTTAAAGGGAGTCACTTAAGAGCTCAATTTCTATTTGCAATGTCGTTGGTTCTAAACAAAATAGACAGGTATATTCCATCCACTGTTTTTTAAAGCCTTTCCATTTTTTAAGCTATGTTTCTTAGATACTCGTACAGGTTTCCGTCATGTGTCATTAATGTTGTAGTTTCTCTTATCGTTTTCGCAGCCCATAATGCGTGGTCACGTTCCATCGTGAGAGACATTAAAGACGATCGATCACATATGAATTAAGACTAAGTGGTTATGTTAATGGGATTTCCCCGAAGGCTTCCGTTTATGGAATTCCGTACGTGATCTCAAGCCAAACGCACATGCAGATAACATATTTTAGCGTTGATGTAGACGTCTATAGCTAGAATAATCTCCTTCTCGAATAAAAAGTTATCATTATTTTTCTAGGACCAGAAAAAACTGCTCAATTTTTTGTACTAGCTGATGTTGTTTTCTACGGTTTCTCTCATGTCTCACACCCTTCCCTCCTTAGTTAATGGTTGATAGAGTAGTAATAATAACTAAAAATCCTAAATTATCAATTTCGGTGGCTATACCTTCTAAACTAATGATATTTCCATACATAACGTCCTTAGTAATTGAATTTTTCAATAATCCTAAGTGACCCAACTGGATAGTCTGGGCGTTAATAAATCAGTTCGACTGTCGTGACACCTTAATTTGTATGTATAGGTACTAGCTGACCCCGCGGTTTCACCCGAGGAAATTTCGAGGGACCCGCTGGAATTCCGGAAGAAAAGTACCCTATGACACTCAAGATTACTGTAGCTTCCTATAAGTGAAAGAAGTATTAAACTCGGTTCAGTAGATCCAGAGATTACCCCCTACAACGTCACAAACTCACAAAATCACAAACTTTTGCTCTTTATAATATTGGTGTAGATTGAATCACGACGTCTAGTAAGCTACTTCTCTAGTACAACGTAGGTATACATATATCGAATTACAATCGCTCTTGGTTTGAGTCATTAGTATGCACGCCGCGATCGCAATACAGATACTTTCACGAGTATGACGAAATTGCCGAAAAGAAACCTATTTCAGACGTACTATGTATGCTAGTGGTGATTTTGGCCCCTTAAATTGGATTTCATTGCCCATTATACCGACAGTTTCAGAACTCTACGTAGAGTTTTGAAACTGTAGACGTTTTGTTTTACGTTCGACGATAAAGACAGAGTTTGTAAAAGAGTTTATTTATGTTTGACTAGCTGTTCCCCGCGGTTTCACTCGCGTTGATTTCGGAGTTTCCGAGGGGATTCCGGGACAAAAGTACTCTATGTCCTTCTCTGTAACCCGGACAACGTGTATGCGAAATTTCACGATAATTGATTGAGCTGTCAAGGCGTGAGCCATGAAAGCGTAAGATCCAGACAGACAGAATTACTTTTGCATTTACCTATAATAATATATTAGTAAGGATTGATGTTTTGTAAATGTGAGTAGGTATTTTTTGTAACTGTGGAATTGTTCAAAATAACAAAAAAAATAACAAAAAAAAATTGAACCGAGTTCATGAGTTCTGTTGTGTTTCCCATCTCCGAAACTCATCATCAGATCTATATGAAATTTATATGGAACCATTTCGGAATAAACCCCTTTCGAACAGAAAAATAATTTTGAGTTATGCCCGAACATAGGTACATAAAAAAATGTATATATAAACATCCATAACTTCCTCCTTTTTGAAATCGGTTAAATAAAATATTATTGAATCGTTTTTTTGAGTCGAAAAGTAATTTTGGTAGGTACCTAACCTACCTTTCATTACTTATCTTATGACGTAAAGTATATCTATTATTTCATTTACTTATCTTTATTGCCTTCAACATAATACAATGACTTATCAAATCATATAAGATGCGCTGTCTTTCTGTTGTCAAGGGCTCAGATTGAAAATGTTGGTTTTATTTCTTCGCTCCAATTATTGCTGGTGATAATACCGATAAATAATCCGAAAATACACGGCAAACACATTCGAGAACACGTGTTCTGATTTAATATGGTTAGTTGTTTTACATTGAAAACGCAGGGTCGTACCTACAGTTGTGGTTTAAAAATTAACGGCCGCACTCAGAGTCGACTTTAATGATTACTTAGTTAAGTATGGATTTTCAAAACAAAATTGCCGCAATCAGAGATGTTCAGTAAATTAATGTTAATTGGCATTTAATGAGATGTAACTTAATTAGTTAAATGCCAATTAACTTTAATTTATTAAAATTGTCTGATTGCGGCAGTTTTGTTTTAAAAATCTATACTTAACTAAGTAATCATTAAAGTCGACTCTGAGTGCGGCGGTAAACAATTAATCAAAGGGGGATAATTGCAGAGGTTTTTGCTAGGTACTATCTATATCATTTATTAGCTGTCCCCTGAGACTTCAGACCAGGTAAATGCGTAGTTCCCGAGGAATTCTAGGATAAACTATATACGCATAAACCGTCTTCATGAATCACTCTATCTATCAAAACCGCATGAAAATCCGTTGTGTAGTTTTTGCGTTTATCGCGAACAGACAGACAGACGCGGCAGAGGACTTTATTTGTATGTAAGGATAAAAAATCAATGCTTGTATGTTTGTCCTCAATTCATTCCTAAACCAATGTTCTGATTGTGATGAAACTCTGGCGGATTCTGCGTACGCCCGCGAAGGTTCCTGCGGGAATTTCGAAACTCACACGGATGACAACTCGAGCACCACAGGTGGTTATTAAATAAATCAATTAAAAGACTACGAGTAATTAAAACAATTTTAATCCTACTAATATTATAAATGTGAAAGTGTGGATGTTTGGATGTTTAGATGTTTGGATGTTTGTTACTCAATCACGCAAAAACGGCGGAACGGATTTGGATGTCAGGGGTACAGAGAAGGACATAGGGTACTTTTTATCCCGGAATTCCCGCGGGAACTCCGAAATTACCGCGGGTGAAACCGCGGGGTATAGCTAGTTATTCTATAAAAAAGTAACCAGTGATAATATTTTTTTGGTAGGTATTAATAAACATCTGTCGGAAGAGTGTAGGTACAATTAAAGGGGATTTCGTTCTTGGCAGTCATCAAAAATTATTACCTACCTGACACGAATATGTTAGCTAAGAGCAAATAAAGTCTTGGAGACAACTTGTGAGACAACGGAACAGGGTATACGCGACAGCGGGTTCGAACATATTATTATCGTATTAAATCAAATATACGGCATACCTACAGCCGAATGCAAACCTCCTCTTTTTTGGAATTTGGTTAAAATAGTATTTAAAAAGTGGGATTCTGTTTAAAAATACTGTACTATACTATCAAACAATAAAGACGGGATCCATCTAAATGCCGTTTTTATTTGGCATGAAAGCTTAAAAAAACAATACCGACATAAAAATAATTAAATAAAAACTAAAAGTTTTTTTTTTCTAATTTAATAACTTAAAAATCAATTATAATAAAGATAATTTCTAAAGATGACGTTCGGCAAAGTGAATTAAAATGGATTGTTGTCGTTGACAATTCAAGTATACAAGTATTCCAGTATTTATTGCTTACTAAGTGTAGGTACATAGGTAATGAGGTCGAGAAATTTGACGGATAAATTCGATACAGCTTCGTTAGAGACGCGATCCCAAAGCTTGATAAGTAGCAAAATTTGATTCCGTTTCGATCCTGCAATCTCATTTCTATTCGACCTCAATTTGTTTTCCATTTGATCCTAACTCGATTGGGTCAAGAGTAAGCCTAAGCTGATCTATGCGTATTCTTTACCTATTAATTTCAGAAATTAATCTTAACAATTAGCATGCATTCTTTTTTTACTTTATACCCAGATCAAGTCACCAACGATGAAGTATGGTTGTCACTGATTGAATAATCGCAAATTATTTATAATTTTTTCCCAATAAGTAGTTCCCAACGAAAACTTTTTCTTGATTCCAATTGGATAAAATTATGATTATTTTTGGGGAGACCGTTACCCTTAAGAGACATAATGCATTTTCGACAGCACTTGGTCCAGTTTCCGTAAGAAGACTGGTATTATCTTTTTAGAAATACTCATCCTGATTCGGTCAGAAACACATCATGTTGATGAAGTATTATTTAAAAAAATTGCATGATACCTCATTGTTAGTGGTTTGTGAATTCGGATCAAACGTCGCACGGTTCAATTCCCAACAATGAGCTTGAACTGTCGGTGCAGGAAAACATCGTGAGGAAACCATAGCATGGTGGTAGGTTACTTTTAATATCCGGCTGGCCAGCTACCACTTTCGAGTTGAAGTTTGGCAATTCATTGGTTGTCATAATTTCACCGCAATATATATTTTTTTGTCATAGGGGGTAAACGGGTAGGTGGCACACCTGATGGTAAGTGATTACCGCCGCCCATGCACATGTGGACATTTTCGCCCCCAATCCCACAAAGCCTGAAACAAAAGTCTTCAACCAGTGTGTCCTACCTGTCATGACGTACGGAGCCGAAAAGTGGACACTCACGGTACGGCTGGTTCACAAATTTAAAGTTGCTCAACGTACTATGGAAAGGGCTATGCTCGGAGTCTCTCTGAGGGATCGCATCAGAAATGAGGTGATTCGGCAGAGAACCAAAGTTATTGACATAGCCCACAGAATTGGCAAGTTGAAGTGGCAGTGGGCTGGCCATATTATCCGCAGAACCGATAACCGTTGGGGCCGTCGGGTTCTGGAGTGGAGACCGCGAATAGGCAAACGCAGTGTAGGACGCCCACATGCTAGGTGGAGTGACGACCTTCGCAGGATAGCTGGTGGTGGCTGGATGCGGGAGGCTGAGAGTCGTGCTAAGTGGCGGGCAATTGGAGAGGCGTATGTCCAGCAGTGGACTACTATGGGCTGGTGATGATGATGATGATGATGATGGACATCTGCAACACCAGAAGGCATGCAGGTGCATGTCCGATTTGGAATGGGAACTGGTTTTCAAGGGAGGCTGCCGGATTACACCGTTAGGTGCTCAGCGACAGATTTTCAACTTAAAGGTGGTAGCTAGCCAGCCGGGTACTGGAAATTGCCCTACCACTATGTTATGGTTTCCTCACGAAGTTTTCCTTAACCTAAAGCTCAAGGTCATTGTTAAGGGATTGAACCTACGCCTTGCGTCGTTTGATCCGAACTTACCAATCACTGAGCTATCATCGCAGTATAAGTACACACATCAAAAGTGTCTAGGGATCAAGTACATTTTAGAGAATTGCCGTAAATTGGGATTATTATTGTAACTTTTCTGGATCCTTATTGAAATTTTCTATTGAATTTCACCATTTAAATAAAGAATTTTATTCAAATTTTGTTTAAAATTTTAAAAATAACTGTCATTAAAAATCCCTATAAAAGCGTGTGATGGCGTTTTTACAAAAACATTACAATTTCTGCATCGTAACTGAAAAAAATTGCATCGGTATGGAGCGACGACATTATATGCCTCGAGAAGAGATGTTGAGAGCCGTTGGAATGTTGGAAGCTGGCGCCAGGCAACGCACTGTGGCTGCTGCTGTTGGGACAAGGCAAAGCGTCATAGTCACCTATGGACATGCTATCGCATCACGGGCAGTGTGGCCGAGTGACATGGAGGGCGAACTCGCATCACCACTCGAATACAGGACCGGTATATCCAGAATACAGCGCGAAGAAATCGTACCATGACCGCCATGGTGATAACTACGAGGCTCCACAGCGCTTCAGGCTTACTGATAAGCGATCAAACCATACGTAATCGTTTACGAGAAGTGGGTCTGTGGTCCCGAAGGCCTCTGAGAGTTCCACCAATAGCGCCTCGCAATCGTAGAGCCCGTTTACAATGGGCTCGCGAACACAGTAATTGGGAAGAAGAAGACTGGCGTGGCTTTTACCTTTCCGATGAATCTCGTTTCGGTATGAGATCGGATACAAGACGTGCATTGGTTTGAAGAAGCTTTGGACGTCAAGAACGATTGAAATTCTGTCAGGAAGTTCATCCATATGGAGGGAGAACCATTATGGTTTGGGCCGGTATTTGGATCGGTGGAAGAACCGATCTCATTTGGATCAGGGGCAACCTTAATGCTCAGATTTATGCGATGAGGATTATTTCAAACGTAATCATCCCTTTGCGAAGCCAGTTGGGTGATTCGTTTCAACTTATGCACGACAATGCACGTCCATACACTGGTGGAATCGTAACACGCATTCTTGCCAATGCTGATATCAACGTCCTGCCGTGGCCTGCTCAATCACCAGACTTAAATCCTATTCAGCACGCATGGGATATACTCCAAAGAAGAGCTTTGCCGAGTATTGACGCCGTAAATACCGCACAACAACTTTTTGACTTGTTACAAGAACGTGGGTGGCCATTCCTCAAAGTGATTTTGATGAACTGATTTTAAGCATGCCAAATCGCTGCGAATCTGTGATTCGTATCAATGGAAGGAACACAGAGTATTAATTTGTTTAGTCATTACAATATAAGTTTCAAAATCCCCTGTTTTTGCCTTTTTTTGCTATTTTATTGTCGACTTAGAATTGGTTCAATTTCTCACAACTTACAAAAAATGAAATTTTTCTTATTTTTTTTTTTAAATGTGGGGATGAGTTGTTATTTTAGATATGGGAAATAAGGTAGGCGGCCAGTCCAGAAGATTAAATTAGATTTAAATTAATTGAGTTTCGTTTTATAGCAAAAAATGTTCTTGATCCCTAGACACTTTTGATGTGTGTATATTAATATTATGTAATTTGTCATAGGTATAAGTCGTTCACTTAAACCCACATCCAGAGTAGAGTCGTGGGTTCTCTAACAAGTCTCTTAATTGGACCGAACTCCGCTGGCTTTATCTATGGAAAAACGAATTACGAATTGAAATTTGTCGTGTCTTTCGTTGCCTGAAGCGGTTTTTTCAACGACTGAGTTAAAGCTACAGTGCTATATCTAACCACGGGAAACGAACTTAGTTTCTGTAATTTGGTTCGTAAATTGGATAGTTTAGGAGGACTAGCCTTCCTTCATTTAATCATTACCCACAAAATTTTGCTGCAAAAATTGGAAATCGGTTTTGATTCGCTTCAAGTATCAAGATAAAGAAGCCATAATACTCATGGTACGTGGCCATGGCTGATACATAGAATCAAAAATTGACTTTATCTAATACTAGCTGTACCCGTCGGTTTCACCCGTGGTAATTTCGGAGTTCCCGCGGGAATTCCAGGATAAACTAAACGTATAAACCTTCCTCCTGAATTACTCTATCTATTGGTGAAAACCGCATGAAAATTCGTTTCGTTCCGTACACTTTTTGTATTTATCGCGAACAGACAGACAGACAGACGCGGCGGAGGATTTTGTTTTATAATAATGTAAGGAAGTATTTCTAGATATCTGTCTACATATTGTACAACATGTTACTAAAATGCAAAAAAAATGTGTTGTTTATTTTTTAAGTTTTTAGGGCTGCACTTAATGACAAATTATTTTAATGGTTTTTTTTTTTGGTAAGTCGTAGAGAGTACTACGGCTGTCAATGGATCCTTTCCCTATATGTTTTCGATTTATGGTTATTTTTGTAACCCGTTAATAATAAAAAAAGAAAAACTTTACAGACTTTAAACCAGATTTCCATATATTAGTCATCGTTCACCGAAACTTACAACATTCCGAAACTAAACGTCAAGTATAATAATAGTATTTTTATTCATTTATTTATTAATTGTTTTGTTGTCAGGCAACATAAAATATAAGGTATATTGAAATAGCAACATTACACATACCTTGTGGAGACTGAAAGCATACGGTTTAAGAAATTTATTTCTTTAAAAGAATTACAATTATTCACTTAACTAAAGAAATACAAGAGAAACTTATAGTATAGTTAGCGGAAGTGTAGGTAGGAAGAACGTGTTCTTAAAATTAGGTAGGTACCTATATAAAAACCTATATACATTAAACTTTAAACAACAGCAACTATAATTTAACTGACGTTTAGGAACAATAGGTAGGTATAATAAAGTAACTACCAATGTTAATATCAATACGAGCACTCTCTATACAACCCACATATTGAGCTACGATCTTATTAATATAAATTAATTATTATTTGTAACAGATATTATTTCATAATTTCATCTACGGTCCAAGTGTGAGCGGATATAAGCGGGGCGTTTCCTCAAACTATTTCTGATCGCGTTATTTTTGAACAATATTACCAAACTAAAACCGTGAAGTGTCACATTATTTGTTATTATATTTATCTTCAAAAAGATCGAAAAAAATAAAAATAAGAAATTGCTTAAAATTTTAATATTTAGCATTTTAAAGGTGTTTTTGGCTAGTGTCGTTGTGACATAGAGAGATCGGGGTCCTAAAGAATTAGTATTTATATGAAAAAATCTCTAGCGTTTTATATTTATACGCTACTTCTTATCGCCGCTCGCACTCTAACCACAAGACCGAAATCACGCTTTTCAGAGAATACCTCTCAGGTACGAACCATTATTACCGAGTTACATTTTACTCGAAGTTAGGTATAACGGAAACTGTCAATTAGCGAGATTTCCTTTTGCCTGCAAAACGTTAGCAATCGGCTTAATTGTATCTCCGATCTGAGGATCTGCCACTAAGCTCCGTTTAATTGATGCTATTCAGAATAGGCATGTTGACAAATTTTTATTTTTTAGTCCGTCTTGTAGATTATTAAAAAATATTGGACACGTATTTTTTTTTTTTTTACGTAAACAAAAAATAACGGCGATATATTGAGTTGAAATTGATGAATGTGTAATTGAGCTTGCCTGTGTACAATTAGAGCAATTCATTGTTGTTTGTGTATATAGACCTCCTTCTGGCGATTACACTTATTTTTCAGAAATTATGGATGTTGTTTTATGCAAGTTAAGTAATACTGGTAAGAAGTTGTTTGTATGTGGAGATTTTAATATTAACATTCTAGAAAAAACATTCTTGTCTTGTAATATTCTAAATTTATTCAAATCTCACAATCTTTTAAATTTATTTATGGAGCCTACTAGGATATGCACTACTACGTCAACCAGTTTGGATAATATTTATAGTGATGTAGTTCCCAAACACAAGAATATTATTAACAAATTAGACTCTGACCACTCTGGTCAGTTAATAAATTTTGAAATAATAAAAAACCATGAAACTAAAAGGAAAATTAATTATGTGCCGGTAACTACTGATCGCTTGGAGCGAATGCGGGTAGAATTGATTAATAACTTATCTTTTACACAGTCAAACTCAGATCCTAATTCCTTATATAATTCTTTCTTTCAAACGTTTCACCATCATTATAACTCAATATTTAGTTCCAAGGTGATCACAGTTACCAACAGTCCAGCCTTTAGCGAATGGGCAACAGTAGGAATACACAAAAGTAGGCAAGTGTTATATGGGTTATACTATGAAAGGCAGTTCAATCATAGTGAAGAGTTTAAAGAGTATGTAAAATCATATTCAAAAATTTTCAAAACAGTTTGCATGTTATGTAAGTCCCATTTTATTAGTTCAAAGATCAAAAATAGTAATGATAAAATTAAAGCCACATGGAAAGTAATCAATGAAGAAACTGGTAAAGCTAAATCTAGTGACACTAACTTTAAGCTATGTGTTAATGGTAAAATCATTCAGTCAGATTTGGAAGTCGCGAATGAGTTTGAAAGCTTCTTCGCTAAAATACCCGTTTCTTTAACCAGCACTTTAGGCTCTTCCACCCCCGTTGCAGAGTCACTTCTTAAGGAAAATGTTCCAGAATGTTCTAATGAATTCAGTTTCAGCCATGTAAGTGTATATGATATCTTCAAAGTGTTTAAGACAATAAATCTTAAAAAAACAGCTGATCTGTGGGGGATTTCTGTTACTATTATAAGTTCATTAATTGATATTATTGCACTAGATTTAGTTGATATATTTAATAAATGTATAGACTGTGGTGTGTTTCCTGACCAAATGAAATATAGTAAAATAACACCTTTGTTTAAAACAGGTAGTACAACAGACCCTACTAACTTTAGACCAATTTCAGTACTACCCACATTTAGTAAAATATTTGAAAAGCTTATACTTAGCCAACTACTCGCATACTTTAATAAAAACGACTTGCTGCATCATAAACAGTTCGGTTTTACTCGTGGTCGCTCTACAACTGATGCAGGAATTAAATTAATTGAAAATATTTTTGAGGCCTGGGAGGAGTCACGTGATGCTTATGGAGTGTTTTGTGATTTATCCAAGGCCTTTGATTGTGTTGAGCATACAACTTTGGTCAGGAAACTACACTATTACGGAATACGAGGTGTAGCTTTGGATCTTCTTACTTCGTACTTGAGTGATAGGATCCAAAGGGTTGATGTCAACGGAAAACGATCACATGGTTCTGCAGTGGTAATGGGAGTACCCCAAGGATCTATATTAGGACCATTCCTGTTCCTTGTTTATATAAATGACTTACCTTATCTAGTGAGGGACAACCATGAGATAGTATTGTTTGCAGATGATACATCTTTAGTGTTTAAGGTTAATAGACAGCAATCGGCTGTAGACGATGTGAACAATGCTCTCTCTAAAATAGTACACTGGTTTAATGCTAATAACTTATTACTAAACCGTGATAAAACCAAATGTATAAGATTTGTGACAAAAAATGTTAAACAAGTAAAAACCAGATTACTGATTAATAATGAGGATTTGGAAATGGTCGATGAAACTGTCTTTCTAGGTATAACATTAGATGCAAAATTACAATGGGGCCCACATATAAAAAAGTTATCAGGTAGATTAAGCTCGGCGGCTTATGCTGTTAAGAAAATCCGTCAACTTACTGATATTAATACCGCGCGTTTAGTTTATTTTAGTTATTTCCACAGCATTATGTCATACGGCATACTGCTGTGGGGTAGTGCCGCGGATATCGATTCTGTATTCGTGTTGCAGAAACGAGCCATTCGCGCAATCTATAAGTTGGGCCCTCGGGATTCACTGAGAACTAAATTCAGCGAGTTTAAAATAATGACTGTACATTCTCAGTATATATACGAGAATTTATTATATGTTCACAAAAATTTAGTCAACTTTAAGAAAAACAGTGATTTACATAATCTTAACTTAAGAAATAAAGATAAACTCGCTGTGCCTAAGACTAGGCTCCATAAAATTTCTAAGTCATTTAAAGGACAATGTATACGCTTTTACAACAAACTCCCAAACGATGTAATTAATTTGTCAATTAATAAATTCAAGACGCTTATTAAACACAGATTATGCGATAAAGCATATTATAGTGTAGTAGACTATTTAAATGATACAGACGTTTGGGAATGAATTGCTCTATCCAATTACTATTTTTTGTTCTCCTAGTTTATAAGTAAGATCATTTAAAGACAGCCCTGCTGAGTTTCTTGTCAGTTCTTCTCAGCAGACGACGTATTCCGAACTGACGGTAATTTATAGTTTTAAGAACCTGCTGACGATTACAAGTGATTGTAACCAATCCTAAGTAATAAAGAGCTTTTGAATTTTGAATTTTTTGAATTTTGAAATTTCGCTTGACGTCACTATTCTGATAGTTTGTATGGCGGTTATAGCGGTTAGTGACGTCACGACCCCCTCACCCTAAACTTTAATGCGCTTTATCTCTGTATATTTTAATTTATTTGAAAAAGCAAAAATTACGTGTCTATTGTTTTTTTTATTTTCTAACTGACGGACTAATTAGAATATTGATTTTCAAAAGTAGTCCACATCCCCATTGGCTACTTGACTAAATTTTTTTATACTCCACCGTGTAGATTAATAAAAAATATTGGACACGTATTTTTTTCTTTTTTTACGTATTCGAAAAATAACGGCGATACACGAGTTGAAATTGCGCGTGATGTCACAACCCGGTGCTGTTTGTTGGGGCTTATACTGATTAATGACGACACGAGTCCCCCACCCTAAATTTTAATGCGCCTTATCTATGTTTATTTTCATTAATTTGAAAAGCATAAAATACGTGTCTATTATTTTTTTATTTTCTAACTGACGGACAAATTCTAATTTTGATTTTCATACCCCTGAGAATACCCAATTTAGAATAATAATGTGCAATAAAGCTGCAATAATAAAGGGATTATATAAAAGAAAAGTTTACGAACATTGAGTTTAATTTTTGGACAAAAAATGAAAGGAAATATGGAAAAATAAACTTCTAATATTTGCTATAATGCTTACACGGTCTTATCGCGTATTTTCATTCAAATGTCGTCACCAACTTGGTTATTTCAAAGAAAATATAGTTCAAAGAAAATATAATGTAGTTGTAATCAACAGTAGGAGTCGGAGGTCTCTGGACTCTAGGATACAAGCTCGCTTAGTTTAGAGCTCAGGTCACCAACCTATGACTGTTTTACTTCCCTATACTAATAAGCTTTCTTATAATACGAATTTTAGTTATGTTATTTTTATGGTATACTAGTGTGCCCCGCGGTTTCACTCGCGTTAATTTCAAAGTTCCCGCCGGAATTCTGGGATACAAAGTACCCTATGTGTTAATCTGATGTACAAGCTATATTATTGTAAAGTTTCATTTAAATCCATCCGTAGTTTTTGCGTGAAAGAGTAACAAACATCCATCCATCCATCCATCCATCCATCCATCCATCCATACATTCTTACAAACTTTCACGTTTATAATATTAGTAGGCTAAGAACTCTTTGTTAACCACAAATAAACACATTTCATGATATTGCTATATTATTATTGTTAAGCTGGACTCGTGATGCGTCCTTTTTGAATAAATTACTTTACTTTTGTGTATAGTCTCTTTTTACTGTCCCTTTAAATTTGTCAGGTATTGGTACTTACTGAGGAGGCCCTTCTGAAAGGGTGACTAAGACTCATGCACGAATGAAAAATAAACATAAGATTACAGCCGATGTTGCTCAGTTCACGGTCGAAACAAAAAAAAAATATGATAAAAAAATACATTTAATCTTTAAAAATAGAATCCAGTGAGTCGGTAGGTGTTTGTAGTTACATGTTCCAAAACGACTTTCTGTCAAGAGACATATCATCAGATTCGATGTTTTCGTACAATAGTCATATATTTTGCGCAACAACATACATAGGCAAGAAGCCAGCATCCCTTATCCTTTTTTCTAGCATTTTTATGACGCAGAAAAAATAACGCACACCTGCTTATTTGCACGCACAATTGCTTCAATGTAAACTGTGAATATTTGTACAGTATCTAGGGACACGGCGATACTGATAGAACGCGAATTGGATAGACTGATGGCGTAATTTATAAGCATAGTTTATATTGTTTGTCAGATTTCCATATTACTATTCTGTTTTGGATGAATCGGAAGAATTGGATTATCTGGGATAACGATTTTACCTACAGTCAGTAATGAAAATTAGGAGTTTTACTTGACGGCTATTAAAGCATCTAAAAATAGATCTTTATTACTAAAATATTGAAGGTTACGAGATCTTAAGCAAACATCTTTTTTTTCTTTGTAGTTTCGATGACAGTGAAAATGTGCGAATGGTAAACAAGGCAATACGTATTATTTAGATAGGTAAGGTAAAATCTAAAATAAGCGAACTTGCTTGACTTTAGTCGGTTAGTGAAATAGCTGCAAATATTTAGATGGTTGAAAGTATACACCGTTATAAAAATGTTCATATAATAAAAGCAATAAAAAAAATATTTTTTTCTAACAAAAAGGCGCTGTGAAGGCGCCCGCGGCTGAATCGCTTTACACACCAATGACGATTGAGCTGACCAGTTGATGCATGCAGCTATATTGTGTATTTTGTACCTCGTAAATGTAATTGTAATGTTTTTTCAATGAATTCTTTTACTCATATTCTAAAAAAATGCCGTGTTTATAATATTATTTTTTCTTTAATCCTGTTTTTTAAAACGTATACTAGCAGTCCTGTAAATATTTGCAGTCAATTTTGCCACATCTTATATTGTTGGGAAAATTGGGAAATGATATATAGGTAATTCGTCTGTTTACATACAGATATCGTCACCAGTAAGCTTAAAAACATTAGTGGATTTATATTTTTGCGAACCCATCGATACGCTAGGTTAGGCTTTGAACAGGGACCATAATAGAATCAAATGTTACAAATTTTCGATGTGTGAGCACCCATCCACAACGCAATTTCCGTTCTCAATATATACCTAGTACACAAAATGCCTACACATATACATATTTTAATAGGATAACAGAGTCATTGAGATGTAGAAAATAGAAATAGGCAAAAAAAATTATCTCCAACTGACTCAGTTTTCATTAAGTCTCGTGTAATGAATAATTGTGTCACATGTAATAAAGTGCGTAGCAATTTTCTAAATTATTCAGTTACAAACTCGGTGCTATGTTCTTAACATTTCTACATCATATTAAAAAGACTTAAAATTGTTCTGTATAATGAAATTTATTTTACTAATTAACCAATTCTACAAAGAACTCCTCATTAACAATTTTTTTTTACTAGCAGTGCCCCACGGTTTCACTCGCGTTTCAGAATTTATTTTATTTTTTTATTTAAAGAACTTTATCTCACAATTATACAAAGGCGGGCTTAATGCCTAAGGCATTCTCTACCAGTCAACCTTTGGGCTAGGTGAGAAGTTTGTGGCAGGTTAGATAGAAATAAAAATAAAAAGTACCTATTTAAAAATATTACTAGGAATATATAAAATAATAAAGCATATAAAAACATAACATACCAAATATATACCTAAGTGTAAAATGGATGTTGATATTTACATAACTATACCATAATTCCCCCAGGAGCTCTGCTAAAAACCTAAGTTCCGCTATCTGCCTGTGAAGGACCCGTCAAAATCGGTCCAACCATTTCGGAGATTAGCCGGAACAAACAGATACGACTAGAGTTAAATTGACTTGCTTACCTCTCCGGCTTCTGTCAAAAACCTTGACCGGTAAGTTATATATCAGCGTTTAATACATTTCTTTACGTTAACGAATGTTTTAGTGGGTGATGAATAGTTTTTGTGTGCGAAAATCACCCGGCGACACTGGTTTTCATCTGTTTTCGTACTAAATAAAGTTTATGTCTCTTCTACGTGTTATTTTCTGTTCTATGGTCCATAGCGATCTTCACACCACATACCTACCTACCTGCACGCACGATGTAGTACTTTCGAGGCAGGCACGTACCTACCACCGACCACATACGATGAGGCGAAGTGCGAGGGACTCTATCTTCAACCGCTCGGCAGTTGGTGCAGTCGACACGGATCAATATTAAAGGGTTATAATACAAAAAACATAAGTGCGCCTTATATCTTCCAACTTTTTGCAGCAAGAATCGCACTCAGACAGACAGAGAAAAATAAATAATATATATTTTTTTTGTTATAAGCACAGTACTTATATAATTTCACATAATATGTAATGTAGGTATTTAGTAAAAAGTTATTATTTTGACATTACAAACAGACATTTCAATTTCATTTATATATAGGTACAGACTAGCTGCGCGCCGCGGTTTCGCCCGTGTGAGTTTAGGAATTCCCGCCGGAACTCTAAAGTAGCCTAATTTACTTCTTAAACCTTCCCTGCGGAGCAAGATGCGCAAAACGATAAAATTTTATCGAGCCATTTTATCGATTCTCGTCGACATATTATATCGTTTTGTCTACCATGGCAGCAAAAAACCGAATCTAGTCTTAACTCAATACCCCACTATTGCACTTTTTTGCTTGGACGCCCACAAATAAGTATTTGTCGTATCGACAATCTTATCTTTCGTTCGATAAACATATCGTGGCGCGCATCTTAGCTATGCAGTACTTCCACATATATTTCAAGATCAAAACTAGCCAAATCGATCCAGTCATTATCAAGTTTTAGCGAGACAAACGAACAGCAATTCATTTGTATATACATATAAGAGAAAATGTATACATTGATCTTATTGCCAAAGTGTCACATTAATCGGAGACGCTCCATTATATCGCCTAAGTTCGGTCATTGTACGTAAACTTTGAAGGACGCCAGAGAACTGCGTACCTAAGAACTCGTATAGTTACGGGAAATTCCTGGAACCTCATAAACCAACTTAATTGAGACGGTACGGATGGGCTTTTCATTTCCCTTTTGATACCGCGGTCGCTAGGTAACAATTACCTGGGCCCTTATTCACTATGACCAACAACATTCCTTGCCCATAACGCGCGGACCAAAAACACAATTCCAAACACTCCAGATGCAAAAATATAAGAAATTAATGATATTCTTTATGGCAAAAAAAAAAAAAAACGTTGTAAATATATTTTTTAAAGTGAAACATCTTTGAACACGAGGTAAAAGCAATTTATCTTATCTTATCTTAGACAATGGGGTGGGCAAGCAAAGCCTCGGCACTTCGACCCTTGGGATCTTTTGTACCATCCTCATCCTGTGCTCCTCCCTGTACTCCCTGAAAACCTCGGCGGCGAAGGCTAGTGTGCAGTGGAGGGGTAAGAGCCTAAAAGCAATTTAAGTGGCGGCTTATCTTACCGCGACGCGTTATGGTCATAGTGAATAAGGGCTCTGGTGATTGGACTAGATGTTATGTTGTGTGAGACATTGAAGGAGGTTGTTTTATAGAGTTAATAGTGTTACGTTTCTTTTAATGTAACTAGTTACACGATTTTATTTCGTCCAGTTTCACACAGCATCGGGGTAAAAAAACCAAGTGTGATTTTCTCCAAGAACTTTCGGTTTTTCCTATTCGCCAAATATAGAATGAATGAGAATCAAATTAAATGGGTACTTATGTATGTAACGGTAACAAAAGTTATACCTAGGTACCTAAAAACGAAGTGGTTCTATTCAAAATGGCACGGCCCTTTCCTGACAATCCGAACGTTACCTTACAAGTTACTGGTGCTTTTGGTAAAACTTTTCTTGCTTTAGTTAGCCTTGGATTTTATTACCTAAGCCATGTGTGTTATTTAGTTTTTTATTGACACACAGAATGATTGAGCCAGTAAAATAGTAACACGAAATTCGAGGGAAGTTTTCCATTCGATGCTGAATCAATTATTTAATCCGTTGAGGGGAGAAACGCATTTGATTAGAAATTTATAGCGATTTAGCATTTCCGATAGACCTTCCCCCGGTCTGTCTGGATGTATCGTAATCAATCCATTAATTTTAAATGTAGTAGTTAACCATGAATAATGACGATGTTTGGATTTTTAGATGACAAATAAACGGATGGAATTTGGCACAAAAACGGAATATATTCCGGACTAGCTGTTTCATCCGTGATAGTTTCGGAGTTCCCGCGGGAAAAGAAAGCATCCTATGTCCTTCTCTGTGCCCCTAACAACGTGTATGCAAAATTTAATGACGATCGGTTGAGCCGTTAAGGCGTAACGAACAAACAAAGAAATTCACTTTCGCATTTATAAAATAGTAAGCATTAATGCCAAAATTTTCCGAGGCGCTACCGAAGTTCACTGATAAATAAATCTTCCGAATGAAGTAGCTAGTGGGCACAGCTCATACTTATATTGTTAATAAGTCACACGTACTTATAAGTGAAGTGTGTAACATAAGGAACTAATGATCCACACTCTATAGAGCAGTCAGCATGGTGGTAGGGCGCTCTCTAGTGCCTGGCTGGCTAGCTACCACCTTCAAGTTGCAAATCTGTCGCCAAGCACCTAACGGTGTGTTCCAGCAGCCCCCCTTGAAAGCCGGTTCCCATCCCCATTCCAGGTCGGCAACGCACCTGCATGCCTTCTGGTGTTGCAGATATCTATGGGCGGCGGTAATTAATTACCATCAGGTGTACCACTTGCCCGTTTGCCCTCTATGACATAAAAAAAAACATCGCGTAGCTGCTACGGCGTAGCGCTCAGCCTGTGACAAATTACCCACATAAAGTATTTCGGTGATAAGATTACAACACGTAAATCTCCACGACTCCCCGTCGCGGTGGCAGACAGGGTTAATACCGTTATTTACACCGTGAAATGGGATGCCGCTGCGGCCTGAGGGGAGCCGAGGGTCCAAACACTAATTATTCACCGATGCTATTTTTGTACGCGAATCTGTTTCATACGATGTAATTTAGGTTTTGTTCTTAAACGTTAGTATTAAGTCGTTTGGGGCCAACATTTATATTTTTATAGCTGTCGCCCGTGATTTCATCCGCGGTAATTTCGGAGTTCCCGCGGAGGTTGCAGGAAAAAAGTACTCTATGTCCTTCAGTTCCCGAGGGAGTTCCGGGATAAAAACTATACTATCTTTTAAGTTGGACCATATGAATGGTTACAAAATTTTATCAAAATCCGTTCAGTAGTTTCGGAGTCCATGTTGGACAAACAACGTGACACGTGATTTATGTATATTAGATTTAGAAAAATAATTTCTTCGCGCCTCCGTGTGTATATCGCGTGAATTTCGGGAATCCCGCAGAAAGTCCAAAGTAGCCTAATGTACTCCTTATAGCATCTGCTAATTATCAGTGAGGGTCCCATTAAAATGGGACCAACTGTTTCGGAGATTCATCCGCGTGAGTTTCGGTATTCCCGCAGGATCTTCAAATTTTTTTCATGTCCTTCTTCTCCGTACAATAACGAACACACCAAAAAAGGATTAGGGAAATTGGTCTAGCTGTTCACGCGTGACGCCGTGACCAAGGGAAATAGGGATTCATATTTATTATAATTATGTATAGATAAATAATATATTATATGTTTACGAAACTTTCATGTTTTATGCGTAATATACCCATTCATGTTTTGGTATATATGCAGATACACTTCTATCTCTGGGAATGCAGATAATAAGCAGACTATTGGTATACGAAGATTAAATTTGATCCTCTTAAAGACTTTACAAAGACCTCTTCTGTAATCCATTTGTTATCCGAACCTTTGTATCCCTTTATCAAACTCCATTAACCTTTTACTAAATAGAGACGAGCGGAATAAAATTATCATTTAGTAAATCCTGAAGGACTGAGTATTGGACGATCAACCAAGTGTATCGTTCCGATAAAAAATACTTTATGAATCTACCTACATACAAAAAGTTTTCAAGTTTCAAGTAGAAATTGAAAATAGTTTTGAAATCCAAAGAAGGAAGCTGAAATCATTCATAGTCACGAAAACCTTACCGATAGCCGTCCAGCGGAGCTAGGATGCGCAACACGATATGTTTATCGAACGAAAGATAAAATTGTTGACACAACTATTTGTGGGCGTCCAAGCAAAAAAGTGCATTAATGAGGTATTGAGTTAAGACTAAATTCGGTTAAACATTTTTTGCTGACATGTTATCACTGGTAGGCAAAACGATATATTATGTCGACGAGAATCGATAAAATGGCTCGATAAAATTTTATCATGTTGCGCATCCTAGCTCCGCAGGTCTCACGCCACATCACAAAAGACCAGTTAGTTGAGTATAATATAAAAACATTACGTGAGACCTGGATCAAGGCTTATTATTATATAATGCACAATATTTATAAAGTACTAGCTGACCCCCGCGGTTTCACCCGCGGTGATTTCGGAGTTCCTGCAGGAATCCCAGGATAAAAAGTATATTTTGTCACTCAGGATCACTTTAGCTTCCTATCTAGGTATACCGACAGCCACCACCAGAGCGACACAATGTCAAAAATAGAATGTTTTTTATATTTGTTATATGTGTGAATGGAGACCACGTCTCGGTAAGCGTAGTGTTGGACGCCCCCCTGCCAGATGGACCGATGACCTGAAGAAGGTCGCTGGTAGTGGCTGGATGAGGAAAGCGGGAGATCGTGTACTGTGGCGAGCCCTTGGGGAGGCCTACGTCCAGTAGTGGACTGCAAAAGCCTGACTGACTGACTGACTGACTGTATGTTAGTTTTGTAAGGTATTTATCTATGGGCCCATGTTGCCTGATAACAAAACAATAAATAAATAAATAAGTGAAAGAATATTCAAAATCGGTTCAGTAGATCCATAGATTACAACCTCACAAACTCCGAAGTTCCCGTTGGAATTCTGGGATAGAAAGTACCCTATGTCACCCAGTATCACTGTAGCTTCCTATAAGTGAAAGAATTTTCAAAATTGGTTTAGTAGATCCAGAGATAGCTGATCCCCGTGGTTTTACCTGCGGGAAATTTGAAGTTCCCGCGGGAATTCCGGAATAAAAAGTAGCCTATGACACTCAGGATCACTGTAACTTCCTATAAGTGAAATAATTTTCAAAGTCGGTTCTGTAGATTCAGAGATTACCCTCTACAATATCACAACTCACAAACTGTTTGCTCTTTATTAAATACCTGTTTAGTAAGGACGCCCAAGAAAAATAAATTTTAAATTTAAATGAACAAAAAAAAAACCTTCCTACTACCTCCATGGGCCTCAGCACCACGTTACCTACAATGTTTCTTTCCAGATTCCATGTATGTTTAAATGACTTGCCGCCACACTCAGAGTCGACTTTAATGATTACTTAGTTACCGCCGCACTCAGAGTCGACTTTAATGATTACTTAGTTAAGTATAGATTTTTAAAACAAAATTTCCGCAGTCAGACAAGTTTAATAAATTAATGTTAATTGGCATTTAACTAATTAAGTTACATCTCATTAAATGCCAACTTTTTTATCCTGGAATTCCTGCGGGAACTCCGAAATTACCACGGATGAAACCGCGGGGCACAGCTAATGTAAAAATAATGGAAGGTGCGTGCGGCATTTTTGTTTTTAAAATCTGTTAGTAATCATTATTGAGTGCGACCGACAGTAAATATTTTATAACTAGGTAGGTTAAATAATATTTACAATAAGTTCATAAATAATATTTACTATACATAGCTAGAGTCGCTTTTTGGCAAAATAACTTAAGTACTTAAAATTGCTTCATGAACATTGATTTAATTATTAACATCTTAAAATTTTATACACTTCTATGGACAATTTTATGAGATGAAGGATGTGTATCTTATAATATAATTTTAATTTCATGCAGATTTTATATTAATATTATAACTAAACAAGAAAATTTAATTAATATCTGTCTCCAGAAATCTAATTAGGCTCTGCATACAGAATATATGGTTAAATTATTTTGTACCTAAGCTTATAAATATTCACAAATAGGATTACATTACGTATATTTTACGTTGAAAACTTTTGCAAAGTTCCCAAACCGTACAGTTGTATTATAATAAATTAAAGTACAATTTCGCCTACACTGTAGGTATAAACGTATTTACATAGTCACGAACTTTGTACATAACGTAAGTTATGTATTTAATCACATTTTAGTAGATATAGGTAATAGAATGTCATTTACGAACTAAGTCGATGCAATAAAACTATATCACTTCATGTCAACCAAGCGACGCGCCCGCTCTTCTCGCGTTCTATAGTTACATCATCGGGCGGTCGCACAGTGCGATCGGCGGAAGCGGACGCGGTAGCGAGCGTCGGTACCTCGCTCACGCGGCGGTGCGCGAGCGAGCGCTTCGGCTCGCGTCAAGCGCCGCAGCGGCAGTCTATCCGCGCGCACACGGCCGCGCTCAGAAGAGTAGCGGCAGCGAGGGCGATTTGCACGCAAGCGATCACCATTAAATCGCGCGTTGATTGCAGCATATCTTCTGTAGGGTAGTCGCTAAAGTATAAAAATATTGCACATTGAAATGGATAAGAGTAATAGAGCTCATGGTGAATCGACTTCTTGACTGAAATTTTTTAGTTCATCGTGTATATAATAAAAAATATTTAACACGTATTTTTTTTTACGTAATCAAAGAATAACGGCGATACATTGAGTTGAAAATTACCGTGACTTCATAATCCGGTGCAGTTTGTACGGCGTTTATACCGAATAATGACATCATGAGTTCCTCACCCTAAACATTAATGCGCTTTATCTATGTTTATTTTCATTAAATTGAAAAATCAAAAAGTACGTGTATATTATTTTTTTATTTCCCAACTGACGAAAGAATTAGAATTTTGATTTTAATACCCTGGAAAATACCCAATTGTGATAGCTGTGCTTGGTCATTTAAGATAGTGTTTCAAATATTTTTAGCTCAACGTACTTGATATCAACACCAGGCGGATCCAAAATCGTCCTACAGCACTGCACTACTAGAGCGAGAAGTAGACACGCGGCGGCTGCCCATAAAACGCTCGCCGCGCCCGCTCCGACACCCGCTCCGCTCGTCGCTCCGCCGAACCCCCTTGAAGTGTGTATGGAGACGGCTAGGAGATAAATTACAATGTCATAATAATGTGATTTAGTTGAGGACATTATTTCTCATAAAGTATGACCGTAGACGGAGATGATTCACGAACTATCCATCTGTAATGTCATCTCCTCACTGTGTAGGTAACTAAAGTGAAGTGGATTATTATTATTTAGTAAGATGAGAGTTAATACGTACCTACATTGACGACACAATATTCAACAAAGTCAAGAGAACAAGCCAACTATACAGGAATATTTTTTAAGCAATGCGCAAAAAAATTTTGGTGGTTCAGTATCAGTAATAGAACAAATTTCCATTATCTGTTCAAAACTTTTTTATATTTTTTTATCCGGCTTTTATCTATTCGTAATAATATATCAATGGGCGCGCGCGCCGTGCGGCCTACGCAGGGGTGTTGCAGCGGGGGTGAACGATCTCGATTAGTCGTCGGTACATTGTAACCCACGTAAATACCTAGCCGAACGAGAGCTTCGCGCGCAGCGGTGGCGGCGACGAATAGAGTAGCCAATAAATCAATTGCAAAGTACCTATACATCTTTCGTTCACGATAACTTTACTTTTTTGTACTAAGACTTATCAAAATAAAAAAGGTGCTTATTAAAACTCCTTTAAATTTAATTTGTAAAAGTTTGCGCACTGAATAAAAAATATTCCTGTATATCTTTACGTTTTACTTCACGTTTTGATGTAGAGTTGTCGCGAATACCTTAGGAAATCCAAGATACCATAACATACTACAACTGTAAAGTTGCTTTTCATAATATATTTTTTATATTTTTCTCTTACTTAAGCCTTGTGATAAAATGTTTATTAAATTAAAATAAAGTGAAATGGGGCTACTATTGATGTTTTGACAATAACACCCAAGACAAAAGGTTGGTTTAAAATAAATAACTCGCCAGACTTCATTGAGTTATTTTGAAGAAAATAATAATGAAGATCATAATAATATCACTGGCAGAATCACAATGATGCTTAGAAGTTAGAACATTGGTCTGTTTGGACAAGCATTATGCAAAAAACTCTACAAACAAAATTTTTAGTTACGTTTCTTTATCGCAATTGATTTACGTAAGAAGGTAAAAAAAAATTAAAATACTAATATACCCGTATTTTTTTATGAAAAACTAATAAAAGAGAATAATAAAGTAACACATCAAAATACACAGGTCTACTTGATCCTACATTGATCTATACATATAAAATGGTTTGTCCCGAATGACTGCCAGATGGATCAAAGCACAGCCTAAACCACTGATTGTAGAGACCTGAAACTTGAAGTGTGTTTTTTGTAGGACGTAGGAGTCCGTTGAAAAATGATTTTCCGATATTCTACCCCGAAGGGGGTGAAAATCAGGGCAAAATCTTTAAAGAACAATTCCGCGGGAACTCCGAAATTATCGCGGGTAAAATTGCTACAGCAGCTACAGCAGAACACTAGTATATAAATTATACCTAAGCTTATGCTGCGTACAACAAGAAAATATGGTAAAACATACTAAATATTATGTATACTACAGTTATGTTTAGGTATAAACACGTGAAAACTGGAAAGTTGAACCCTGTGTCCGTCGAATTGGAAATATAATGTTATAAACGCGAAAGTTTGTATCTATGGATGTATGGATAGATGTTTATTACTCTTTGACGTAAAAGCTACTGAATGGATTTTAGTGAAACTTTACAATAGGCACAGGTACACCTAAAAAACACATAGGGTACATTTTATCCCGGAATTGAAATCCGAAATTAATGCGGGTGAAACCACGATGAGCAGCTAGTTATGAATAAAGTTATATGATAATGTTATAGAGGAATGGCGGGTAGCAGCTCGTCAACTTTCTATGCCAGCTTCGAGTAATATATAAAGACAAATTTGCGAAGAGCGATTGAAGGTTAAAACCCTTTTCTAGATGATTGATTTGAGCTTAGGTCACCTCTCTAGGTAACCTTAAGTTAATCAATTTTAACTGAAATAGAGGTTGTCGCTGTCAGGACAAAATGTCTTTGTTAAATGACATTTATCAAAATTCCTGCAGAGAATGTATTTATTAATCATAGACGTAGTAGGTGTGAAACAGACCCGACAATAGGATAGGTTAGGTTTGAACTGTAATCATAAAAGCGAAAAATGGTGAATGAATTATTACTCATGTACAAGCACCCATCACAACGCTATCTGTCCTCAGCATTTTACAAGATTAAAGTTTGACAGTGACATAATAATATGTAACTACGACCGACATGATAAATATGTCATTGTTTATTATTAAATTTTTATCTCATTTTATCTATCAGTAGTTTTAGTACGGTCTTAGAGACAGCCTTGACGAAGATATACCTACCTGCGGCTAAAACGCTGATGACGCCAGCTGGTATTCCCAAACCCATGTTGAACTTCTGTCTCTCTTCTATGAAGGCTACACTGCCCATCACCATGGCCGAAATGCCGCATACTATCTGAAATAACAACATTCTTCAGCAGTTGTCCTGAGAGAAATCAATCAGAGCGAAGAGGTTTTGTTTGCCCTGGAGGGTGACCGGAACCTCTTCGGTTTCCCGCAAGATGTTTTGGTCCAGCAGGCACAGTGACTGACCCCGCGCGGTGTCAATAATGAGAAAAGTATAGAAGAGTTTACTGACCAAAGATGCCCATTCGAACACCGGTAGCAGAAAAATTAAAGACCGATTTTTGGTGGGGAACT
Organism: Zygaena filipendulae; assembly: GCA_907165275.2. Classification (NCBI taxonomy): domain Eukaryota; kingdom Metazoa; phylum Arthropoda; class Insecta; order Lepidoptera; family Zygaenidae; genus Zygaena; species Zygaena filipendulae. The sequence goes on along the minus strand of OU015657.1, from coordinate 11,966,583 downwards.
TCCGGTCGCAAACTTTTCCGAACAAGCCCCTATTTTTCTCACAGTGTATTGACATTGCATACAACTGGGCCCTTATTCACTGACAATAAGACCGTCAAGTCGCATTAACGTGCAACAAAAAAATAATCCCTCGGGCTCAAAGAAGTTTCACTTCAAAAGAATACATTTACAGCGTATCTTATGGCATACAGAATATTAATCCATACTAATATTATAAAGAGCAAAAGTTTGTGAGTTTGTGACGTTGTAGGTTGTAATCTCTAGATCTACTGAACCAATTTTGAAAATTCTTTCACTTATAGGAAGTTAAAGTAGTTTTGAGTGACATAGTGTGTTTTTTATCCCGGAATTCCCGCGGGAACTCTAAAATTACCGCGAGTGAAACCGCGGGGGTCAGTTAGTTCCTAATATTTTGTCGCCTGAAGCGTGTACGATTGTGTTTTTGGGATACGTGTTTTAGGTAAGGAATGTTGTTGGATATAGTAAATAAGGACCTAGACGTGGGAGTAGGTAGGTATAATTTGTTCGAGCCCTAGGTCACGAGTAGCTTACCCTAAATTGCCTTTGCCATTAGGTCATATGTTAGTTTTCCTTCCTGTAGGTAAATGTACGTATATATAGAGGCAATAAAGTTAAAGGCAAATTAGCGGTTTTGCAGTAGACCACACACACCACACACAATACTTGATTCTTTGTTTTTGTTGTGTAAACAGCTCGCAGTAGCTGCTTCCGGCTGACATAAAGCTTTAGCCAAGACGTATACTGTCGTATACTCTTTCGGTTTCAAAATAAATTCATAAAAATGCTAAAGGTCTCTAATCTTTTAATCTGATAATAAAATTAAGGTAAAGATAATCTCACAAAAACATAAAATTATAAATAAAGCCAAGTTTCAATTAAAAAATTCCGTTTCGTAATGGTAGTGATATAGTGTGATAATTTATTAATGTCTTGTAGTATGCTTGTTTTTAATTTTGTGTAGTTTTCAACTCTACAGGCGTTTCTTTTAACGAAAAAAAAAAGAAAATTCAACTGTGATAAAGTTATCATGCCAAATTTTGAATAACATTGACGAGTCAGTCAGTGAGTAAGTAGATAGTGCAATTGACAATCCGTAAACACATGTAAGTCAATGTTTAATTTAAAGCCTTTGAATTTCGTATAAGTTAAGTTATGATACTCGTTTAAATATGATGTAAATTTTATAACATTTTCATAAGCAAAAGCCAAGTTATACATAAATCTAAAACAACTCGTATAGTGATTTGATATGAATTTGAATTTGTAATAAACTACAATGAGTATTCAATATAATATCCACATAGGTATTTGTTACCACTAAGGAAAAATTGTCTATAATATAATTGACTGCTACTACTCAGCTAATAGCAAGCGTATCTTAACTATGTTACATATTGTAGTATGACGTGTAAAAAATTGTATTTTTACTAAAGTGAAATAAATAAATAAATAAAAAAGTGTGTCATCGAGACCGGGACTTGGTCAGATGCACTGCCGTGCGCATAGATCCACGTAGCATTACAAAAAATGATTATTACAAGAATGATTCAGGCACAATAAATTTCCTCCACGAAACGGGCGATTATCCCTTGCGTTTCAATGAGCTCGTCACAATATCTAGAGGCATTACCTGAAAATAAAAGCGGCTACCGACATACCGCTTACAATACAGAAGGGAAACCGTGGAAAATAAAATTTCGAGAATTCTCAGAATCCGGGATGATAATTTTATTATTATTTGAAGCTTTAATACTATGTTAGTACTTATGATGAAGGTTGTATTGGATGTCGGAGTAATGAATATCGTTGATTTTGTGTTGATTTTGATTTCTTCATTGCTGTTGTATGCTTCTCTCTGGATTACCCTTTGTGGGTGTGACAATAACAAAAAATATAATCAAATAATATAAATGAGAATGAGAGGTTGTTTATTTGTTTGTTCGAACCACGAAAAGCATACACGGTTTCAGAACACATAAAACGACATTCCTGCGGAAACTCCGGAACTAGCGCGGTGCGAGGAACAGCTAGTGTTTACTTTAGTTTAAAGGAAATGATTGTTTGTTTGCACGAGGTTAATCTCTGAACCTTTTGAACCGATTCTTAAATTTCGTTCGCGAAATCGTTATTTGGTAAATAGTCGCAAAGAATTTAGGTCTTTGAATAGAACAAAGGGTACTTTCATTCCCATACCCATACTTTTTGTAGGAATTTTGAAATTGACGCGGTAAAACTGCAGTGGGAATAGTTGAATAGTTCGGTATAAATATGATAATATCCTTATTGCTAAAGTAGATATATACAGGGTGGAAATTTAAGACGGGTCAGTAAGGCTATCTGGCCTACTGCGTACCTAAGGAAAATAATAATAGTAATAATAAATATTCGAAATTCAAAATTTTGAAATAATCAGACTACAATTTTCTTTTTGTTGCCAAGATCATTCTTGGCAGCCAGTATTTTCTCGAAATAAAAAACTTTTCATTACTGTGCTACGATTCATTTTCCTAACAAAGTGTATGGGAAACGTTTATTTTGAATTGTGACATTTCTGATACCCTAACCTAACTTGGCCCCATAGTATTTAATCCTTGTCGGAGATGGGATTGATTAAGGTAATAAAAAAATTATTTTGGAAAATCGCCGATTTCTCGTTGACTGTACATTTTTTTCAAAATCTGTAAATTCCGATACCAATAACTCAAAAACTAAGGGATGGTCTCCTAAGACCATAATCGCGTAGCTTCAACCTATAAAGGCGGCGCCACAGTCTCGGAGGCGGCGGTGGCGGCGGCGGCAAAAGCAAATGCTACACAACATACGAAGTAGGCCACAGCTATCAGCGGCGCAAACTGTAGCCAAGGGGTAAGATAGCCGCCCTTACTGACCCGTCTCAAATTTCCACCTTGTATAGATAACGTTTTCAAGTTGTAAATGAATCCTTACTAAATGCGAACATGAGTTTGTTCGTTTGTTACGTTTTCACACTTAGTTACTCAACCAATCACCAAAAAATTTGGCATATACGTTTTCAGGTATATAGAAACGGACATAGGGTGCTTTCATCCCGGAATTCCCGCGGGAATTCCGAAACGAATGCGAGTGAAATCGCTAGTTGTAAAATACTTAGAACACGTTTGGACGCAGATAAGCAATAACATGTTAACCCACAAAATTAAGTTATTGATTCAGAACGATTTATTGAGAGTTAGGGAACGTTTTTTAATTATATGTTTACCTTATTACATTGCTTAGATATGTAACTAAATATTGAACCTAAAAAATGGTGATACAAAATGGCGCTCCTACTTTTAAAACACGATTTATTCAAAATTTCTCCAGTGTGGGTTAACACACTATTGCTTATCTATGTCCGTTTATCTGTTAAATAATGCTTCAAAATTCAATTCGAACCGGGGAACGGAGGGTAGGTAAATGAAAAAAGGGATCCCATCAAAAACAAACTTGTAAAAAAGTCCAAGTCTCGCAACTCACTTCTTCTACAGTAAAAGTTGTGAGATCAATGTAATACCAAGTCGGTTAATTTATTCAGTGCCTACTTAAGGGTCCTTCTGTCTAAAGTTATCATGTTATAAGCTAATCTAATAACATTTTATAGTGACCATATCAAATTTAAAAACCTTTTATGTTTTAAATAGATTGATTGGCTTGGCTTATAATATGTATTACTTGTGAGATACATTGCGTTTTCACGTTATCGCCAAGCCAATCAATCTATTTAAAACATAAAAGGTTTTTAAATTTGATATGGTCACTATAAAATGTTATTAGATTAGCTTATAACATGATAACTTTAGACAGAAGGACCCTTAAGTAGGCACTGAATAAATTAACCGACTTGGTATTACATTGATCTCACAACTTTTACTGTAGAAGAAGTGAGTTGCGAGACTTGGACTTTTTTACAAGTTTGTTTTTGATGGGATCTCATTTCTTTTTGTAAATGGTCTTCCTCTTTTGAGCAATTTAGTCTACTTTAATAACTTGAAAGATTTTGGTACAACTTTATAATATATATAAACACATGCCCCATTCTTGCTTTTTCATTCCGTTGACCATTGTACCTTTGAACATAATTATGTCTAGGTAACTATGTATCTACACTTTATATCTAGGTAGGTAACTATAGCTACACTTATTATTATTATTTATTAATATCTGGGCAACGGCTTAAATAGCTGTTCCCCGCGGTTTAACCCACGTTAATTTCGGAGATCCCGCGGGTATTCTGAGATAAAAGTACTACCCTATGACCTTTCCTGTACCCTTGACAACGTGTAGTATGCAATAATTAATTCACCCGCGTTGATATCAGAGTTCGCGCGGGAATTCCAGAAATGAATCCTAGCTAGATCGATTTATGGCCCCCGAAATCCCCTGTATACAAAATTTCATGAAAATCGTTGGAGCATTCAGATTAGGGTAATTTTATCTCGGAATTCCCGAAGGATCTCCGAAATTAACGCTGGTGAAATCTCATGAAATTTTGCATGCACGTTGTCAGGGGTAAAGAAAACCTAGGGATATAGGGTGTTATGTTTAAATGAAACAACTCGTATCGCGGTTCATGCATGACTGATATATTATTTAATTATTTTTAATACCCGACATCATTTTTATTAATCATATGTAACTACCTACATTACAACATCTCTCTCCTTATACAAATAAGTAGGTACAATCATCAAGTGTTTTATTTTGTTTTTTTTTACATTTGCTGTATACATAATATCTTGAAGCAATTACAATTATTACTTTTTAATTAATAAGTTTTATTATCATAACCATATCATAACAAATTTTTGGATTACTTTTCTTATTTATTATCATAACAATTTTGCATTACTTTTCTTATCCATGCTATAAGAAGGAATACTTTATTTATTTTATAATCATATTCAATATCTATTACTTATTATTACTTATTATTGTATCTCGAATGAGAGAATCGTTGTGGAGTGATGACTCGTCTTCCAGAGCTAGTATAGCGGCCTGGTGGACGCTGTAATTCGTTATTAGCGTTGCAGAAGGGTGCTGCTCCTGTACCACCATAGAATCCTAGGTCATCATAATCTTTTCTACTTTGCCTATCGTTACCGCTAGTGCTTATGTTACTATCATGGTTCGGGTTGGACGGTGGCGGGGACGCTGGCCGTGAAATCATTATGTGCTGTCTATTTCGCCTGAACCGCCGGCCGTCCGGTGTCTGCACCCAGTAGGAGCGCGGCTGGCGCGGGCCGGGCGGCTCGGCCACGCGCGCCCGCACCCAGCGCCCGGCGCCTGCGCCGCCCCCTACCCCACGGCACGGCTCTCGAATGCGCACGTGCTCACCCCCTTCGAGCGGCCTCAGTGGTCGCGTGCTGCGATCATAGTATTGTTTTGTACTTTGTAACTTTGCTGCGCGGGATTGATTTATGTTAGTTCTATTTGGTATTTTAGGTGTTAACAAATTGTTGCATGTCGGTAATCGCGTGTTTAAGCGTCTTCCCATTAACAATTGAGCGGGTGAGTATTCCTCTCCGGTAACTGGTGCGTTTCTAAAGTTCAATAGAGCCAAGTAAACATCTGTGTTGTCTCTCTGTGATTTATAAATTATGTTTTTGATCGTTTGCACGTTTCTCTCCGCGAGGCCATTGGAACGAGGATAGTACGGCGAGCTCGTTACGTGTGTAAACTCCCACTCATTACTAAATTTTTTAAATTCTTCGGATACAAATTGCAACCCATTATCGGTAATCAGTTTTTTTGGTATTCCGTGTCTGGCAAACAGTGCTTTCAGTTGACTCACTGTCGTTTTACTCGTTAGATCTGACAGTGAGGCCACTTCTACGTACTTTGAGTAGTAGTCCACCACTAGTAAATACTGTTTATTTTTAACTTGAAATATGTCTGCAGCCAGCGCCTGCCACGGCCCGCCGGGCAGCTCATGCGGCGTGAGCGGCTCGCGCGGCTGCTCGCTGCGGCGCTCGGCGCACACATCGCACGCTCGCACGGCTCGCTCGATCTCTCCGCCCATCCCTGGCCACCACATCACTTCTCTCGCCCGCCTCTTACATTTATCGATCCCGAGGTGTCCCTCGTGGGCTCTGTGTACCATCTCGCCGCGCAGACTAAAGGGAATCAGAACTTTATCATTTCGAAATACTATACCATCAATTACATGAATCTCGTCCCTGATCTCCCAGAACGGCTTCGCTTGGCTGTTAACTAGACTTTTCGTATGCGGCCATCCCTTCATATAGTATTCTATTACCGTACATAGGCCTCGATCCTTCTGAGTCGCCTGTCTCACCAACTCCAATTTTTCATCACTAAAATTAACATTTTGTATTAGCGTATCTACATGTGAACATATCATTTCTTGCACCTTCTCATCGACCGAATTCGCTCGAACAGTGGTCGCGCGGGACAGCGTGTCGGCAACGTACATTAGCTTTCCCGGTACATAACAAATAGTCAGTGAGTATTTTTGTAGGCGAAGGAGCATTCTTTGTAGTCGAATCGGAGTTTCATTTAATGGTTTTTTAAAAATGGCCTCCAGGGGCTTATGGTCGCTCTCGACTGTTACTTGCTCGTGACCGTAAATGAATTGATGAAAGCGCTGACATCCAAATAGTATTGCAAGTAATTCCTTTTCAATCTGCGCCCACCTCGTCTCGGCGGGCGTGAGCGTGCGCGCGGCGAACGCGATGGGCCGGCCTCCCTGCAGTAGGCACGCGCCCAGCCCGCGCGAGCTCGCATCCACGGACACCGTCACCGGCTCGTTCGGATTGTAGTATCGTAGGGTTGGCGCTTTCGATATATGATGTTTTATTCTGTTAAATACTGCCTCGTGCGACTCAGACCACTCGAAGAGCTTATCCTTTCTCATTAAATCTCGGAGAGGTTCCACAAGATCTGCATAGTTATTTATAAAGCGTGACAGGTAGTTTGCCATACCCATAAATCTCTCCAACTCCTTTTTTGTTTTTGGTGCTGAAATATCCACAATAGACTGAACTCGATCCGGATCTGGCCGCATCCCATTGCTATCAAATATATGGCCTAGGAATTTTACTTCTTTCACTGCTATACGACATTTTTCTTTGTTGAATCTAACTCCATTTTTAGCTGCTCTTTCGAGCACCACCTGTAACCTGGAGTCATGTTCAGCTCTTGTGCTACCATAGATAATGAAATCGTCGATATAAATCTCTACCCCCTCCATTGAAAACAATTTGTACATGATATTATGAAAAACTTCACTCGCACTCGATATCCCAAACGGTAGCCTCAAAAATCTGTAACGACCGAATGGCGTGGCGAATGTGCAGACCCTTGAACTCTGCTCATCGAGTTCAACCATATAAAACCCTTTGCTGGCGTCGAGCACACTGAAATATTTAGCTCCTGAAAGATTAGCTGTTAATTCCTCCAGTGTAGGAAGTTGAAAGTGACTACGTTTTATAGCTCGGTTCAGATGCTGAGGATCTAAACAAATCCGAAGTTTGCCATCCGCTTTCTCGACCAATACAATGTTTGACACCCAGTCAGTAGGTTCGTTCACTACGGTTATTATGTTATTTTTTTGAAGACGACTTAATTCCTCTTTCAACTTCGGCCTCAATTTGATAGGAATTTTTCGCGAGCCTCTAACTACAGGAGGAACCGACTCATCCAATACTAATTTATGAACGCCCGGCAACCGTCCAATCCCTTCGAATACTTCTCTGTATTTAGTAAACCAATTTTGATTTTCAATGCTACTAATTTCATTTAATCTCTTTATTAAGTTTAATTGAACACAAGCCTCTCTTGATAGTAAATTACCACAATTGACATTTAGTACATATATTTTCCGTGAAATAACTATATTTTTGTAACATAATTGCGCTGTGAAACATCCAGATGTCGGCAATGGGTTTTTACTTACCTCTCTGAGCACTACTTCCGTAGATTGAAGCATGCGATCGGTGAAGCCGGCCTTCCTATAACTCGCAATTGACATAATACACGCGTCCGCACCGCTATCTAATTTAAACCGTATAGGAACATTGTTTACCTTAATTACTTCATACCAACATTTACTGTCTATACTGTTGATTTCGATCCCATTGATAATTAGGTCCTCCACGTCACTAACGTCATCTGAATATTGATATAACTCGCGCACAAAGCGATTAGATCGACAGCACTTTGCGTAATGACCGCTCTTGTTGCACTTAAAACACTGCACATTATAGGCGGGACACCGGTTTGCCTCATGCTCATAATCACAATTAAAACAACGTCGTCGTCGCTGAGTTTGGTCGAGCGGTCGCGGCGCACGCTGCGGCTGCTCGGTGCCAGCAGCGGCGCGGCGCGGCCCCCCCGCGGCCCAGGCGCGCGGCGGCGGCAGCGGCGGGTGGCGGCGGGCGCGCGCTCGCAGCGGCTCGATGTCAGCGGCGGCTCCCTGGCTCGAGTGCGCTGGCGCCGCGGCCGAATCCGCGGTCGGTATCGCCCCGCCAACACTCGCGGCTTGCTTGTTGGCTGATTCTGCGGCTCGACACCATGCGGTCGCTTCTTCCAACTTTAGCCCCGGATTGCGTAACAATCTCTCTCTTAACTGCGCATCAGTTAATCCTCGAATCATTTGTGTCAGAATCAAACTTTCCTTTAGATGTCCAAATTCACACGACTTACTTTTTATTTTCAAAGTAGCCAGGTACTTTTCAAATATTTGATCTTTTTGTTGATAGCATTCGAAAAACACATGCCTTTCATAGTTTATATTCTTTTGTGGGTCACACCTCTTCTCGAACTTTTCAAAGAGTATATCATAATTGTTCTCTTCGGACGCCGTGAAATCTAGCTCCTCATATATTTCTCGGCCGCACTTCCCGATGACGTGTAAGAATAGCGCCCATTTCTCGCGACTCGACGCTTTGTCTCGCCCTGATGCAATCATGTACCACTCAAATGATTTTTTCCAATCGCGCCAATTGTTCGCCATGTTGCCTGTGTCCAACATGGGCGGCGGCTGTTGAATACTTGTAAATTTTGTACCCGATTCATTTTTATCACTTTTATCACTTCTGGAACTCTGTGTTGACATTTTATTTTTTGTAAACCCCGTATCACTTATCAATTACACTAGTTTTTTCACACCTGACACCATGTTATGTTTAAATGAAACAACTCGTATCGCGGTTCATGCATGACTGATATATTATTTAATTATTTTTAATACCCGACATCATTTTTATTAATCATATGTAACTACCTACATTACAACATAGGGTACTAACTACTTTGCATCTCGGAATTCCCGCGGGATCTCCGAAATTAACGCGGGTGAAACCGCGGGGAACAGCTAGTCTCATATATTTATATGGGATTACAAAGTTATTTGTGCAGTTGGTACATATAACTGCATATATAACTTTGTAATTCCATACATTTACATGGGATTACAAAGTTATTTATGCAGTTAGTGTATCTAGAAAACTGGACCGAAATTGCTAAATATTTTAATTTTTCCTTGATTTATACAATAAACACTAATTGTATTCTAAATTTCAAACTTCTATGTCTGCTAGAAGTGCCTTAGAATTTTGATGATCGATCAGTGAGTGAGTGAGTGAGTGAGTGAGTGAGTGAGTGAGTGAGTGACCTACAAAATTAAGAAACTTTGACTAGTTATAATTCTTAAACTACTGGTTCAAATCGAATGAAATTTAAATTATACCGTCTTTATACAATACCTGCTTGTTTACTAAAAATTCAGGCTTCTAGTTTTATCCACAACGAAGTTATAGGGGGTCGAAAATGGCCTGAATTGCTTCGAGAAAAGGATAGTACGGCCGTGCCGCTTTTGTTGCTCGACTTGGCGGGGGCACTGCCGTGCCCCCAGATTATTGGAATACAATTAAATGTGCAAATTGTAGCTTATAACCATTCTTTAACAATTAATCAAGATTGCAAGGTAGCATTTATTATTATTTTCATTCCATTTTATTAAATGGCAGCTTTTTAAATATTTTATTTTATAGAAGCCCACGTCAAATTATAAAAAAAAAAACTCAAAATGAATGAGAGAGATCTAGAGCATATGAAATACTAGCTGTTCCCAAAGTTTCGTCTGCGTTAATTTTGGAGTTACCGCGGGAATTTCTATGTCTTTCTATGTATGATGATCGGCTGATCCGTTAAAACGTAAAAACGTAACAAACAAACAAAAAAATTAATAATATAATAATAGTAGTAAGGATTTCAAACAAAATATGTTTAACTAGCTGTTCCCCGCGGTTTCAGCCGCGGAAATTTCGGAGATCCCGCAGGAATTCCGGAATGCAAAGTACCTACGTCCTTCTCTGTACCCCTGACAATGTGTACCTAAGTATGCAAAATTTCATGAGATTTTACCGACGTTAATTTCGGAGTTCCTGCGGAAATTCCGGGATAAAAAGTATCCTATGTCCGTTTCCTGGTTCTAAGCTACCTCCCCACCAATTTTCAGCCAAATCGGTTCAGCCGTTCTTGAGTTATAAATATGTATATATAGAAGATAGATGTGAACTGTGTCATTCTAGTATAAAGTAAATCGTATATTCTCGTATCGTTGGATATTATGGTTCGTGATTAAAGGTGTGTTCACATTAAACTCCACGTTTACACTACGTGTAACCAACGTGGTTTTCAGCTGAACGAAACTCGTTCAATCAGCGACTGAATCGCAGTCGACCAGCAGCTCACTCAAGTGTAAACACGCCCTAAACCATTTTTCATACTCAAAGCACACTGTGTTTAATATTCATTTTCACGAATCCCGTTACGTATAAATTTATTAATAGAACAACAACTGAATATTTATTGGTTTATTAACCGCAAATTCGAGGTTGGGACTTATCTGGGGGCACGGTAGTGCACCCGCCAAGACGAGCAAAGCGAAGCGCAAGGGCACTACCTACCCTTTCTCGAATACCTTTATTTAGGGAATTACTCAGCTGTATTTTCTGTATCAGTAGTATATTAAAACAACGGGATAAAATAGGGATGTATTCTAGATAACCACAACATCAAAGGTTCCCAAACTTATTTAGCTGGCCTACCTACTTCACATCTAGATATTTCTACCTATAATTGGTCTAAAAATTCATTAAAACATACTAGTATATTATATTATCTATGGTAGTTTTATATTATCTGTGCTATGGTATCTTCTTCTTAGTCGTTACACTCTTGACAGAGTGGTCGTGGTCATCGGTTCCGGATTGGTAGCATGCTTGAAAACCCGTCGCCATTCCTCCCGAACCGCTGCTCTTCTAGAGCACTATGGTATAGGTACCTCTTAATCTGAAGATACGGTAGGTTTTATCGGAATTTCCGTTGCCGTTTGATTTGGGATTAAAATCACTCACTTGTAGGACACGCAGCCTCAGCACTAATGCGAGAGGGTACGTGAGAGAGTGATGCAGGATCACTCTGTCCCGTTCCCCCGTCAGCGGCGCGGCAGACTCTTTGCGGCTAGACAGAGCTGCCTGAAAAAAGTAACACGTCATTAAGGTTTGATTCCGATAAGATGGAATCTACGGGGGCAGGATAAAAAATATAAGAATACACAACTTATTATTTGTACTTAGTTTCACCTGTGGTAAAATCGGTGTTCCCGCGATATTTCCAGGCCAAACTATATTATAATATGTATAAACCTTTCTCCTGAATCACTCTATCGATTGGTGAAAACCGCATGAAAATCCTTTCGTAGTTTTAAAGTTCATCGCGAACAGACAGACAGACAAACAGTCGCGGCCGAGGACTTTGTTTTATAATAATATGTAAAGAATACAGAACCATTGCGCGTTGGTGTAGTGGTAAGGTATGACTGCTACGCGGCGTATTGCGGGTTCGATCCCCCAATCAGGGTAGAAATTATAATGTGACTAAGAATGTATTTACAGCAAAAATAAATACCTCTGATCGGTTTGAATTCGGTTCCAAGCCCGCTTGTGTCTGCCCACTTGGGTTGTTCTGCTCACGACGAGCTCGTGGCGGGAGTTGACTTAGCACATCTACCCACACCCTATTTGGCTTGTCACCAACTTCAAATCGATCAGTAGCCAATAATAATATTACGTGTATTTTTGTCATTTGGATTAAATCGGTATTATGTTATTTTTAACTTTTAAGTGTAGGGCATTTTGTGCTTTTTTAAGTCGGTTTAATTTTTTGTCAAGGTTTTGTTTATTTTTCGTGGTATTTAAGTGGGCTGGTTTATAATTTATCTAAGTGACAGTAGCATAACATAAACAGCTCATAACTTTTTACAATATATTGCTTTTCCCAATGCAGGGACGATAATCTTGAGGAGTTCACCTTCACCATATGCATTGTGACACATAAATTGCTTAGCAAGCATTTTAGAATAATCGAATCGCAAACTGTGAAAAACTTATTTCTCAGTAGTTCCGGCAGCCATCTATGGTCTTCATCATCAGTTCCACTTTATCAATTGGTGATTGTCGACAGAAAATTAACAATTTACATAAAAAAAAAATACCAAAATCGTTATCGATGTGCCTATAATATTTGAAGAGCTCTTCATGTGTGTTTGCAGAAAAAAATGTATTATATTATCTGTGGTACTACAAACTCTGCTTAGTTTGGGACCAGGGTGGCGCGGTAGAATAATGGCCAATCTTTATTATTATTATTACGAAAACAGATTGCATTTTTTAACGAATAAAAATAAAGGAATAAAAGAATTTTCCACTGTTGTGTACCATTCATGTGAAAAATGTACCAATTCTTATCACAATTCTGTTCTCATTATGAATTAATAAGAATAAAGTAAGTCATTAGCATTACAATATTTCTTTTGAATTTTTATACGCCGAGTTACCATTTCCGTGGAAGGAACACAAGTAACAATTAGCGAAGTTTTTTTAATTAATTTACATATTTTAATCTTTTGGGTACCTATATATATTTATATATATATATACTGTCCTTTTTCTGAAATTATTATTAATTCAATATTTTTTTTATTATAGTTATATTTTCACTATCATAATATCTAAAATACATCACAACTATATTTTACGGACCCGTGGTAAATAGGTACATACCTATTTGTACCTACCTGAGATACCTACGAAATAAATCAATTTCAACTAAATTTTTATTTTAGTAAAAACGCGTTCTTCCGTATTGTAATCCTGGACTAGATATTACGCTCGGCTTTGCCCGGATGGTGTTTAAGAGTGCTGTGACGTCGTCTATTATAAGAGGATCACGTCACTCAAATCGCGAAAAATACCTTAAGTCGAAAGAGTAGAGTAGGTAATCCTCTTGCGGACTTGCCATATTATGAGTATTACTATATACTAGCCATTCCCCGCGGTTTCACTCGCGTTAATTTCGGAGTTCGTGTGCTATCTAATCCTTACTAATATTATAAATGTGAAAGTGAGTTTGTTTGCTTGTTTTTTACGCTTTCACGGCTAAACGGCTCAACCGATCACCACGAAATTTTGCATACACGTTTTCAGAGGTACAGAGAAGGACATAGGCTACTTTTTATACCGGAATTCCCACGGGATTAGACTTTGCATACTACCTACACGTTGTCAAGAGTAGGTACAGAAAAAAAGGGTAGTAAGTAATTTTGTCTCGCAATACTCGCAGGATCTCCGGAAGTAATGCATGCAGGTGGAACCGCGGGGAACAGCTAGTACCGGATAAAAGGATTCCATCTCCTTCCCTGTACCCCTGACTGTTTGTATGCGAAACTTCACGATAATCGGTTGAGTAATTAAGGCGTGAAAGCAAACAAACAAACTCACTTTCGCATCTATACTATAATAAAAAGTATATAAAATCCGCGATTCTGTAAATTGAATATTTTTAACAAAAACTGACAGGGGACGATAAACGAAGAGTAACCAACCATAAAAAAGTGTTTTTAAAAATCTTTTCTGTCTGTCTGTCTGCTCGCGATAATCTCTGAATCTACTGAACGGATTGCCATGCGGTTTTCACAGATAGATTAAACTTAGCAGGAGCTACATATAGACTTTGTTTCATTGAAATCGGACGTCGGAAAAAAAGTTATTGTAAGTATAAAAACCTTTCACGCAGGTGAGACCGCGGGGCACAGCTAGTTTATAATAAAGGATTATAAATTAAATATTGAGTTTATTTGTTTGTTGTACTTTCACGCCTTAATAACAGCTCAACCGATTATAAAATTTAGAATAAATAAGGTAAAATTTTCCCAAAATTCCCGCGGGTACTCTGATTTTATCACGAGCAAAACAGCGGCGAGCAGCTAGTATTATGATAAAAAGGCTGAGTAACGTTTATTTTATCGGAAAATACTGTCTTGATTATACAGTAGAGTGGAAAGTCGGAAAATATACCTAATGCTGGTGTTAATTAACTAACTTCAAAGAGGCCGCCCGGTGCGGTCCTGCGGCACTCCCAGCACTCAATTAGGCAAGCCCTGTGTTTTGCAATCGCTATAGACCACAGAGAAAAGAGTATAATATATACTGAAAGACCGACAAACTTACTTTCGCATTTTAAATATTAGTAGGTATTTGTGTGGACAAGAAATTTTTGTATATACATAATTATGTTATACTAGCAGCTGGTCCCCGTGGTTTCACCCGCGGTAATTTCGGAGTTTCCGCGGGAGTAAAAAGTACCCTATATCCTTCTCTGTATCCCTGACAACGTGGACGCAAATTTTCATGATAATAATAATAATAATAATCATTTATTTGCATAAGACATTGTTCTAAAAGATGGGTACATTGTTAATTTAGATCCAAGTTCTAATGTCTAGTCACTGAGTGACATGCAAAATATATTAAATTCAATCAATTCATCACAACAATTAAATGTCAAAACGAATGTAATTTCAAAATGTTAATGTCAATGAAGAAATCAATAAACACAAATTAATAGTCAACTTTTCTGTCCACGAAGTCTTGCACACTATAATAAACTTGAGATTGCAACCATTGCTTTAGAAAATTTAGCAGTCGTTAATGCTATAATTTCTTTTGGTATATTATGGTTATAAATTTTTATACACACAGCATAACAGTTTTTATTGTACAGTGTAGTCTTGATTGTATTTCGATCCGGTACTAGTCGGTTGCAGTTTCTCCTATTTCTTGGATAAATGTCAGATGCTTTTTTGAAAAGGTTCATGTGAGTTCTGACAGACATCCGTTAAACCGCTGATGCATAACAAACAAACAACCGAACAAATAAACACACAAACTCACTTTCGCATTTATAGTATTAGTAAGGATATTTTATTACTTTAACTATTTGACTTCTAAACAAAATTGTAGTGATCACGAGCGTACCATTCCGTACCATCAACCAGTCCCGTAACTGAGGCATGTAGGGTTGCTACCTTTTTTTGAAAAAAAAAATTACCCAAAAAAAGGTTCAAAATATAGCACTTTTGAGAAATGCAGGGAAAAAATAGTACATATTTATTTTTAATCATTATGTATCGGGCAGCATTAATCTACAAAGTAGGTTTTGCTAGTTTGACAGTTGACGTTTTGTTGCGGGTGCGTTCCAGAACAGTCACAGTTAATAAAAAAAAAGCGTGACATTTGAATTAGAAATAAAAATATAGTATTTTTCGTAATAAGTATATTATTTTTCTATAAGTACAATTGACTGAAATATAGTACGATACGTGTTAATGAATTAACTGAAAACCTGATACACCCCATTTAAAAAAATAAACAATAATATGATTAAAATATATTTTATGTGGAAAAAATTAATACTTTAAAAGTTATTCAACATTAGTTTGGAGGTGACCTATCTACGAAATTCCAAGCGCTACGCCCGCGCCTACCAGTTCGAATTTTTTCGCTACTGGCGGCGTACGTGCCAAATATTGTATTATAAATAAATTAGACATGGGCTAGTAAAAATGAAAAAATATAACCTATATTAAAACATAGTGCGATCGATTCGCTAGTTGATTCTGAGCAAACTACTTTCTAGTTTTCAGTTAATTCATTAACACGTATAATATAGTACGGGTGGCAACCCTAAACGCATGCGCAAACACCAACCTGTTTTGTTTGGTTTCATTTACCAAGCAACAACATTCATACGCTCAGACGATAGTAATACACACAACATAAACAATAATATATACTTATAGATTAAATATACGAATTTTCACTTAAAATGCTGTTAATTGGGTAAAGGTAAAGATAAATACTAGTAAAAATTGAATATAGCTTTTTATAGCTTACTTTTTAGATTTTGAACAAACGAAAGACCAAAAGGAAATTACTTTAACAAAAGGTAACTGAGCAGTAGTCAATATTTGGTACTGAAAAGTGCTATGAAATGCATTACAAATAAGTACACGTAACATAGATTGTTGTAAAACAATATCTACTTATTCTATTTAAATTATAAAACAATAACTTAAAAGACCTAAAATAATGAGTGACTCAGATAGCGATGACGATCCCAAGAAGCAAGAACTAGAACAAAAGAAAGTAAGTGATTCTTCAGACTCCAGTTACGATGAAGAACCAGTTGAAGGGGAAAAACTGGAAGGAGAGACAATGGTTCAATGTAAGAATTTTAACTTGTTATTTTCTAATAAGCTGTTATGTGCTTAGCATTAGCACCTGTAATAGGTACACGAGTGAAATTGGAAATACAATCAGAGACGATTACTAATTAATCGAAAAATTATCGAAAAATATCGATCGATATAAAAAAATGGTTCCATTTTGAAATCCTAATCTCGATAAGCTGAAAATTAAAAAATAGTCCTTTTGAGCGAGGAAACTATCCTGTATAACCTTATCTAATCATTTCACAAACAATTTCTACTCTAGTAACTTAATATAATCAAATATGTGTTTGTGAAGACGTTTGGATGTTTGTGGTAACCACGCGTGTATGGCTGAACGGGATTAGATAATTATGCACACAGATAGGTAGAGAATATTCAGGATTAACTCACAGTATTTTTTACTGAAACAAAGAGTTCCAGAGGGAGTCGCACGGGTGCAGTCATAAAAATTATTATTTGAAAAAATTTAATATAAGAAGATATTTTCGTCTCTTTAAAAAACAAATAGGGAGTGCGGTTGTATTGAATATTCATATTGATGTATACCTAATACCACTCAAATCATCATAGAATTTGCTAACAGATCCGAAACATCGATGTGAGATGTATCGTGTAAGCGATACTTTCTTGTAATATATGGAATTTATTGATTCAGAACGATTTATTGAGAGTTAGAAAACGTTTTTTAATTATTACCTTATTACATTGTTTAAATATGTAACTAAATATTGAACATAAAAATGTTGAAACAAAATGGCGCTATAATTTTAAAACTTTAATTTACTCAAAATTTCTCCAGTGTGGGTTGACACACTATTGCTTATCTATATCTATGTCCATTTGTACATTGTACCTAATACCTATAGTTTCCTTGCGATTTTGCCGCTTGCCTCCTTTTTCACCCGTCAATGGGTTGAATATTAGTTAGTGAGCAATAAATACTTGAATACCCAAAAAAACTTTATTTGTGTTTACCTACCCGTAATAGGTTTTATAGACCTTACGGCCGCACTCAGAGTCGACTTTAATTATTACTTAGTTAAGTATAGATTTTTAAAACAAAACTGCCGCAATCAGAGACGTTCAGTAAATTAATGTTAATTGGAATTTAATGAGATGTAACTTAATTAGTTAAATGCCAATTATCATTAATTTATTAAACTTGTCTGCTTGCGGCAGTTTTGTTTTAAAAATCTATACTTAACTAAGTAATCATTAAAGTCAACTCTGAGTGCGGCGGTTAACCACACAAAATTTAGATTTTCTAGACTCAACAGTTTGGCTTGTGTTTGTTAGTCGGTTACTACACTTACCAACAGACTGTACCGTAATTATATCAGTGACAGAACAATTGAATCCCTACTAATATTATAAATGCGAAAGTAACTCTGTATGTCTGTCTGTTACGTTTTCACGCCTTTACGGCTCAACTGATCATGACGAAATTTTGCATATATAAAGTGTACACGTTGTCAGGGGTACAGAGATGGACATAAGGTACTTTTTATCCCGGAATTCCTGCGGGAACTCCGAAATTCACGGGGGTGAAACCACGGGAAACAGCTGGTTGTATATACATACTAGCTGTGCCCTGCGGTTTCACCCGAGGTAATTTCGGAGTTCCCACCGGAATTCTGAGATAAAAAGTACCCCATGTCCATCTCTGTACCCCTGACAATGTGCATGCCAAATTTCATCTGTTTTCAGCCGATTTTGCGTGATTGAGTAAAAAACATCCAAACATCCAAACATCCAAACATCCAAACATCCAAACATCCAAACATCCAAACATCCAAATATCCAAACATCCACACTTTAACATTTATAATATTAGTAGGATATAAATAGAAATATTACCTATTTGAATAATATAATTAATTAATAATTGGGAAGAAACCTATCAATCCATTATTTTGTTTCTTGTTATTTGAAAACAAGTTGTTTTTCTGCAGACTTCAATGGAGTTTGGATTTTTCTATGGTTTGTCAGTAGTTTTCCAATTTCGCTGTCTGTTGATGCTAATTTGATCGGGTTTCAGAAATCAATGAGGACTTGTAACTTTATCCTTACTACAATACTTATATTATTATAAATGCGAAAGTGAGTTTGTTTGTTGCGCTTTCACGCCTTAAATGCTCAACCGATCATGATGACGTTTTGCATACACATTGTCAGGGGTATAAAAGGAGATAGGGTACTTTTGTTTGAGAATTCCCGTTGTAAGGTTCATGCGTTGGGGAGGGATAGATAAGCCTTCGGCTAGCTCCAATGTAATAAATAAGTAAGTCGACTTTTTGGAAAAGTAAAACAATTCATTTGATAGATATAAAATATAATTTTTATGTGTTATTTACGCTAGAAGTTCAAAATGAAATGAAATTAAATGAAGTTTATTCGTTACGACTACAATTTTATTTACAAACTGTTGCAACAAAATGGCAACCAGCTCAGCATAAGCCGGGAACCATTAGGGGCCCGACGCTGGTCTTCCGCTGGAGCCGCGTGTGGCGTCACGGGTGTGGGCGCACAGTGAAAAAATTTATTAATTAATTAAAAAAATCGAGGAATGTAAAGTCAAAAATATAAAAAATACAACAATTTTGAATTGAAAAAAGAATGTCAAGTAGAATACAAAAATAACAGATTTCAAAAATAAAAAGTATTGAACAACACAACATCCCGCCCCCCATTAGGAATTCTCGCACCATTAAAACCTTTAAAATAAATTTAAAAAAGTACATTTTAGATAAGCAAAAGTTATAGAGTCGCAGCACTAACTACTTAGAGATACTATGAGTCACAGTTTTTATCATTTTTTTTATAGTTCACTAGTACCAGGTTCCACCAATATCTCACGCATTCACTCAGTATTTCCTACATTTTATTTACTTACAAAGAATATTATTTATTTATTTTTTAGGTTTTTTTTACTATTTTTTAAATTTTTAGATTATTGTTGTTTTCTTTTTGTTTGTTACCACTGAAGTGATAAGTTTTAGTTAAGATTATTAATTTAGTTCTGGTATCCGCGGAAGACCAGCGTTGTGGTTTGCGCCACAACAATGCTGAGCGGAGACCTTTTTTGGTATAAATTAAATGATAAATGTTAACTAGTACTAAGATTTTTACCAAAATAAACTTTTTTATTATTATTATTATTATTATTATAAAATGAGCCAGGTTATCATAACGAGCGGCATACGTCCGCCTCGTTATGATGCGATACTGTGCGATCCCCGAAATTAACAAAAACGTAGTGATTATTTGCTCAGTGAAATTAACGGTGGAGAAACCGCGGGCCACAGCTAGTAACTTAATAATGTGAATAATGGCAATATTATGTACATCAATAATATCATTATTCACATAATTATAATCACATGAATAATGATTTTTTGTACATCAATGGTCACGAATGGTAGGAAGATAGGAAATTTATTGTTAGAAACTTTGTATTCTGTTGTGAGATTTGCACCCGTACCTAAAAAGGAAATCCTTTCCCTAGAAACAGTTGCTTGTAAGCAAAGTATTTTACTACTTACGTTCTTTGTGAATACGCATTATTTATATAGTATAAACAGAAATTTTTATCCTTATAAATTTCTATCAAAATAACGCTTTCTTATACGGGGTGTCCCGTAAGTAGTACCGAGTACGGCAAACGGATAACGAAGATGGGAATGTGAACTATCATAATTATGATATGACAAAATAAAAAAAGTTTTTTTTTTACGAGTAATTCACTAAAGAAAACATTTGAATATCTGATTGTTTGCACTCACTAAAAGAAATCATACTGCAAGAGCAATTTTTCGGAAATTAAAAAAAAAACTCGAAAACGTCAACACTTTTACGAAAGTGATTTTTTTGTCATAATATGATAGTTCACATTGCCATCTACCTTCTCCTTAAATTTGTCGTGTTACTTACGGGACACCCTGTATGTACAATACCTACTCTTACCGAATGTGTACTGTTTTGTGAATATATTTTCACATAGTATATCATGATTCCTTTGTTCCTTTTTAACTCATTGTGCTTACAAACATTAATCATCCTCAAAACTCCATAAGCGGTTGCCGTGGCTCATGTCAGGTAATTTGTAAGTTTTATTTCACCCGCAATAAGTAGGAAGTTCCCGGGAGAATTCCGGGATAAAAAGTACCCTATGTCCTTTTCTGTCCCCCTGGAAACGTGTATGCAAAATTTCATAATGATCGGTTGAGCCGTTAAGACGTGAAAGCGTAACACACAGACAGACAGAGTTACTTTTGCATTTATAATATTAGGTAGGGATAAAAATGGATCCCTATTTCCCTTGGTTGTGGCATCACGCGTGAACGGCTGGACCAATTCTGCTAATTTTCGTTGTGTATGTCATTGTAAGGAGAAGAAGCATATAAGAAGCATGTAAGAAGTTTGGAGTTCCTGCATGAATTCCAAAACTCACGCTGGTGAATCTCCGAAATGGTTGGACCGATTTTGGCGGGACTTTCACTGCTGATTAGCTGATGTTATAAGGAGTAAATTAGGCTACTTTGGAGTTCCTGCAGGAATCCCGAAACTCACGTGGGTGAAACCGCGGTGCACAGCTAGTGATATTATTAATTAAGCTTCTGGAAACAAAAGCAGGTTAATTTTAAAGCTTTTTCATTATCTTTTGTAGATGAATTCGCGGGTGGACCGATACCAATCAATTTTAGGGCTTTTATTAACTAACTAACTATTTACTGAGATTGTGTGTGTGCGGTGAGGAGAGATTTTACCTTCTTTTCACCCACAAAAAAAGTTCTTTAATTTTATGATAATTTCTTTTACTTTTATTTAATTACTCAACCCAAAACCTGGCTTTTAACTCGAATGAAGAATTACGTATGAAAAAAAAAACACATTTTCATAAATTAACAAAAGAACGTGGGGTTCAGAGAGTAAAAATTAGATTATGTAAAAAAACGTTCTTAAACTCCTTTGATGTAAATGCATGAAATCACTACAAACATCTACTAAACTAAACCACTCTTTACCGTCGAGTAGGTAGCTACTTCTACACACTAATGTCGAGTCCCGAAGGCACAGTTTATGTGAGCAGACAAAAAGTTTCTGTCAAGTTATAGTTGAAATACTGTCGTAGTCGGTCTGAAATTTGGAGAAGTTGTTATCCAGCGTGATTCAGTTAATTTTACATTTTACATTATATTTATGTTATTTATTCTTTACTAGCTGTTTCCCGCAGTTACCTTAATTTTGGAGCGCCCGCGGGCCGCGGGAGTTCCGAATAAAAATACCATAGGTCCTGAAAACGTGTATGCAAAATATGATGATCGGTTGAGTTGTAAAGTAAAAGAAGTGAAAGCTTTTAAACCAACTCACATTCGCATTTGTAATATTAGGATTGCAAAAAAGTCTCGATTTCTAACTAAATGCCTTTTTAACAACGAATTTTTTGTCAGTGATTGAATGGATTTCAAACTTATCTATCTGACTAAATACATATTTTATTAAACCAACAACCTATCAAATATTATTTTCTCAAACATGATGATGAAAAGCCTCCTTTGAACCAATCTGATTTACTTACGATTTAAAATAAAAATAAAAAATGACTATAATTTCATTGATTTGACAATGAATGTCAATTTCACAATTTAACTTATGTGTGGTTGTTGTGACGGAAAAATAAACAAAATCTATATTTTATTCTGCAGTACAAGCACCTGACAGAATGTCTTCGCAACAACCGCAGCCTCGGCGAAAGAGATTCATACCAAAATATGACGTGGAAGGTGTGTACAAAGTTGTTCTTGGTGAGGAAACACAAATACAAATTGAAATGGTGATCGGTACTCACGTAAACGCACAGTTTCCGTGGAAACTCGTTAGCAAGGAGAAGATTGCGGAAAATTTAGAAGTTGGAGGTGAGAATTCCGAATTTTTCAGTTTAAAGCAACAGCTAGAAACTTACGACGAGGAATTCATCCTAATGGGATACATAGTAGACGAATCTAAAGACGTTGATGAGTTTTACATCTGTTGTACAAAAGAGGCTAGGGACCACTGTAAACAACAATCAGACAGATTTATAAGAAGGCAAGAGAAAAAACTAGAGAAATCTGTGCAAAGGAAACCTAGACCATGGAAAAGTTTTGGCAGTGAGATCGAAATTATTGAATTGAAACCAGTTAACACAAGGCCTTTGATGGAAATGGAGATCAAAGCAAAATTTCCTACAGTGTACCAACCATCTAAGTTCCATGTGAGAGACGCAACTGCAGTAAGAGATGGTTACATAGAATTGACTCCTTATAGGCAGAAGTTCAATAATATATTTCGTCGTAGAATTGACAATGCCTGCCAAGCTGTTCCTTTTACAGTGCACAGAGAAGCACAAACAGTTTTAAAGTACCCTAAAAATATGTGGACGCAATCCATTGCTGACTCCTTAGGTAAAGTAAATGATATGGAGGGGGGTGGAGATACAGCTAACCTAGATGCTAAAGAGGAAGGTGAAAATAAAGAAATGGACTCAGACGAAGAAGAAGAGGAAGAAGTAAGTAAAGAAGCACCTGATGAGGTAACAATGGCTGCTTATAGGGCAGCATTTAGGAGATTACGACGAGCTTCTTATGTTAAAATGTTTAACAGTTTCGTTACAGAAAAGAATAAGGAGATGGATTCTATAGTAGAGCTTAATACAGTTATGGATATGTACGCTAACGATTACCCTAATCTCGTTACTCGAAAAGCTACTGATATTTATGATTCCATGACGTTTGAGGAGTATGTTTGTTTTACTGATGTCAGAGCAAAAGACAAATACGTATCGTCTGCGGTTTTTCATCCGATGTGGTCGGGAATTGTAGGAATTTGTTACTCTGATGGTTCACCAACAGTAATGAAAACATTAAGTAGCCGTCCTGACCCAATACAACGAGCAGTCTATGGTTTAAACCCTGTAATGATTTGGAGTCATATTGATAGTTTAATTCCAAAACTTTATCTTGACAGCCCCCGAGAAGTTAAAGTTCTTTCTTTTTGTCCATTCGATGAGAACATTCTTATTGGTGGGTGTGTTAACGGGCAAGTTGTGTTATGGGATCTCACTAACAAACTTGATAATGTAGAAAAAATTGAAGTGTTGAGTGAAACACGTGAAAAATATCGTATCGCTATGAATGCTCATATGGGTTGGATGAAAAATGTACAAGATAATGCAGTCGTTGAAGCAACTGTTCTAAGCAATTTAATAACAAGTCACTATGCTCCTATAACAGCTATTAAATGGCTTTCACCTAACTTTATTGTCACTCCTACAGGCAAAGCCGAAGTAATGCCACCTAAAAGTAAATCTCTCATGTTTTTCACTGGTTCAGAAGACGGCAGTATTTTAATTTGGAATTTGTCTGTAGAAAATGTAACTGTATTTGAAGGAAAAAAGGTAAAAAAATCTAAAAGAGTTCCAAAAAAACCATCTGGGTTACTCCAAGATGTATCACCTTACAAAATATTAGATCGTAATTTGCAGCCTTGTTACAAAATAATTTTAGGTGTCGCTGGCCAACCTCAAAGGCTGCCATTGCAAAGTATGGCAATGTCTGCACCCGTTCTCAATTATGTTTACGTTCCGAGAAACACAGGATCTGGAAGGAAATATTTTGTATGTGAAATAGTACCACAAGGTGAGAATGAACTATGCACTATATTATACTGTGGCTCACAACATGGGGAGCTAAGACGACTAACTTGGGAAGGTCATGCATTTAACACAGGTGAATTAGTGAATTCTGAATATTGTGATATGAAATACAGTATTCGTATCCACGACGGCATCGTGTCTTGTTCGCAGAAAAATCCTTTCCTCAGCCATATTACTTTGACAGTTGGAGGCAAAGTTTTTGCTATTTGGTCTGACAAGTTGATGAATCGCCCTCTTATCTGGAAGAAAAGACCATGTCGTTTGACTGATGGTGCCTGGTCATTATATAAGCCCAGTTTGATTTTTATTACGACTTCCGAAGGTAACCTAGAAACTTGGGACCTGTTACTAAGAAGTGATCAACCGATCGCTGTTCAAACTCTTTCTGGATCGCAGCTCACAGGGGTTAGTTTACACACATTGCCTCTAGTAAAAAACATTATTGGTGTAAGCGATGTTAATGGTTCGTTTAGAATGTTTTTGGTGCCACCAATATTCATGATCGAAAATACTTCGTATACTGGTCGTATGGAAAGCATGGTGATAAGAGAATTAAAAGTAATGCAATCATTTATAGTATGGCAAGATGAATGGATGAAGAATAACCCTCAAGTTCTACTCGAAATAAAGCGTAAAGAAGGCGCGCTTTTACTTGAAAAAGAAGAAGAAAAACGTAGACTAAGAGAAGAAGAAGAAAAGCGTTTAGAAGAGGAAGCTGAAGCCAGACGATTAGCAAAGTTGAAAGTAATCGGTCCCGAAGAAAGATGGCAAATGATTGTGCAAAAACTTATAGAAAGAACCATAGCTGTCAAAAAAAGAATAAATAGAGCTGAACTTATAGAACATGAGAAACCATTAAGAGAATTAGAAGCACAAAGATTAGAGAAAGAAAGAAGAATGCTTGAAATAATGAAAAACCAGAAAACAATTTTCAACGATACGGTAGCTATATTATTCCCTGAAGCTATTAAAAAGAAGGCTAAACTCAAAAAATCTCTTTTATCTGATGATAAAGAGTCATTGAAGAATGAATATCTTGAAGACTACGATTATTTGAAGCGACAATCATTAAGAACTGTTTCTGATAATCCCTATAAAGTAGAATTTTCTTGGGATGCTACGTTAGCTGAGGGTAGAGAGAGACGTCAGGCATTGAGTGCTCACGAAGAGTTCATAAGACTCCACAAACAAAGAGTCGAAAATGATGAAAAGGAACCAGAGGCCCCTGTGGCTCCTAAAGTTAAATTGAGAAGACCGGAGCCTGAAGGTGAGGTAGGAGAGATCGAAGAAGAACAAGAAGATGAGGAATTTTGAATAGAATGACTATCCTTACTAATAAAATTGAATCATGGATTATTATTAGTTAGCTATGGATTATAATAATATTTTAACTTATTGATTATTTTATTTGTAGGTAAGGTAATTTTTTTTAATCTGTACATATAAATAAAATTGAAATGTCTGTTTGTAGTTCTGTTTGTTTTTCGTTTTACATAAAACAAACAAATATTTAAATTTTTCTCTATCGGTCTGTTTGTTCCGGCTAACCTCTGAAGTGGCTGGGCCGATTTCAATAGGACTTTCACTAGCGGATAGCTGATGTTATAAGGAGTAACTTAGGCTACTTTTATTTTAGAAAAAATGTTTCCTGCGGGAATTCCGAAACTCATGCAGGTAAAACCGCGGGGCACAGCTAGTAATTGTTATAAACTTTCCAGCAGCATTTATCGGTGTTATTTTTATTTTGTTTATTCATAGTTAAAACAATAAAAGCAAATTGGTTCTCCATTTTCAAAAAAATGTACTTTTGCTTGCTATATTTCAAGCAACAGAAGTGCCTTTCATGAACTAGTGAGGTGAACTTTTTTCTCACCCTGCGTGCAATGCTTCCTAGCTTTGGGTGTATTTGTTTGTTTGTTACAAAGTAATTTTTTGTAAACACGCTGTTAGGGGTCCAGAGGAGAACATAAGGTACTTTTTAACCTACACGATTAAATTTTCGTATTGAAATTTACTATGGACGAATTTTAGAGCCTGTCTTTATTAGCACCATTGACAATGCCTGTCATTTCCATAGTTAAATTTTCAATAGTGCATTATAAAGATGGGCTCTAAAATGCTTCCATAGCAAATTTCAATACGAAAATTGCACCGTATTTCCCAAGGGAACTCCAAAATAAACCTGGGTGAAACCGCGGGAAAAAGCTAGTTTTTACTATAAAAACTGTTATAACCACAGAATAGAAAATAACTGATAGAAGGAACATCAACTTAGTTAAGTATGAAAACAGGTGAAAACCAGTGTCGCCGGGTGATTTTCGCACACAAAACTATTCATCACGCACTTCAACATTGATTAACGTAAATAAAATGTATTATAAAACACTTTTCGGTTACGTTTTAACTTAGTCACTGCTTTCAGAATTCACAGTTTTGGGAATATTGTGGAAAATATACTTGGGATACTAGCAAAACAAAGTTTCGGTCAAGTTAAAGCATTTGCTCTAAGTTCCTTTACAACCGTGGCGCGCCCGCCCCGCCTACATGTCGTCTCTATTCAATTTCTTATCTCTGTGGTTGTAACTTACCACATTCAGCTCTTCCATGTCGTCCTCGCAAACAAATGACGGTGCGACGCAGAGCTTGCGCTTCATGCGTGCCAGCTGCATCGGACCTCGATGTATGCTCTTCAGTACTCCTGCAGTGTTGGTTGATGAAGCATCTGAAAACAATAAAGTAATTATAATTTTTAATTTTAAAGTTACATTATAAGTAGTAGTACTTAGTAGCCTACAGATATTTTTAACGCCGAATGATCTGTTGACCAAGTGTCACTATATTGATCGGTGGGAACCTGTGTGATTTACAAATCCTTATTTATTATATTATAATTCCAAAAGTCTATTTGTTACTCTTTTATAGGTTAACGGCTCAACCGATCACCATGAAATTTTACATAGATACACGTTGCCAGGAGTACAGAGAAGGGAATAGGGTACTTTTTATCCCGGAATTCCCACGGGAACTCCGAATTTGACCGCGGGGAACAGCTAGTTATATAATAAATAGGAATGTGAGTTTGTTTTTTTTTGTTATTAACGGCTCAACCGATCTACAAGAAATTTCGCATACTCGTTGCGCTACAGAGAAGGACATAGGGTAGGTATTTATATCCCGGAATTCTCTTGGGAACTCGGGTAAAACTAAAGTAGGTAAACTAACTAGGTAAATTAACGCGGGTAAAACTACATGAAGTTTTGCATAGGTACTCCACGATGTCAGGGGTCCAGAAAACGATATAGGATACTTTTATCCTGTTATTACCGCAGGATTCTCAAAATCAACGTATGTGAAACCGCGGGGAACAGCTAGTACTAAAACTAACAAACAGAAGTTTAAAACAGGGGCAGATAGCGCTGTTGGTCGTTGGTATTTATACGTAGGTATAGAAGTAATTATCATTAGATGTTAATCCACGCTCATCTGATGATAATAACATTTTATTGTAACACCCCTAGTAATTGCTCCCCGCGATTTCAACTAATTCCCTCATTAATTTCGGGTTGACAAATTTGACACCCCTGGGCCCTGACAAGGTTGACACATTGTCAGGGGTGCAGAAAACTTTACTTAAGGGTACTTTTAAACCACAATTTCCTCGGAAACTCAGGGAAAAACGCGTGTAAAACCGCAAAAATATAGAGTAGGTTTCTATCCGTCAACATAACGGTCAACTAAAAGAGAATGAAAAATGCAAATAAACCTTGAAACCCATCTAGTTCGCCATCTTTACTTTTATTTGTGCAATAGAAAATGAATGAATAAGTAAAACTTTAACATTTATAATACTAGTTTCCCGCTCACCGAGGAAAACTCAATGAGCGATAAATTATTTGACAAGTGCGGCCGTGCCCCGAAATGTTCTCAGCGTCATCCGTAAATGGATCTCATTTACAATGGTAAGGTAATTTAAACCCAGGGCCACTCATTCTCTTGTGACAATTTCATTTTGTGAATTTTCCGTTTATGCCGGGATGAAACGTTTCATTCAGGGTACAAATAATAGTTTAACGACTCACCGTGTTACGTATATTTCTTTTTACATAATTCGCTGTTAGCTGGTTGTATAAGCCATATTATGGCGTGGCAGTATTATTATATCAATTCTTTATTATTATAACATCAGGAGTCTGTAATAACAATACTGTATACCTACTATATTTGCACCACGGAATGTGAAATTACACCACACCCACGGTGGTGGGGATTTTCATCAAATAACCATTTTAAAAGGTAAAAAATAAATTTATACAACAATAACATAAAAATAATAATCCACTCCACAACACACAGATCTACTTGATCTAACGCAAAGCTATAAGCTATAAGCTTGTGTCGTGGAAACCAAGGAAACCTGGTATATACTACATAAGAACATACACACTACGTACATACTACATATGCATACATCTAATATATATAAATCACGTGTCACGTTGTTTGTCCGCGATGGACTCCGAAACTACTGAACGGATTTTGACAAAATTTTGCAACCATTTATGATATCGTCTAACTTAAAAGATAGGATAGTTTTTATCCCGGAATTCCCGCGGGAACTGAAGGACATAGAGTACTTTTTTCCCGCCACCTCCGCGGGAACTCTGAAATTACCACGGATGAAATCGCGGGGACAGCTAGTCTAATATATATAAATCACGTGTCACGTTGTTTGTCCGCGATGGACTCCGAAACTACTGAACGGATTTTGAGAAAATTTTGCAACCATTTATAATATGGTCCAAATTAAAAGATAGGATAGTTTTTATCCCGGAATTCCCTCGGGAACTGAAGGACATAGAGTACTTTTTTCCCGCAACCTCCGCGGGAACTCTGAAATTACCGCGGATGAAATCGCGAGGGACAGCTAGTATTATATACTCCGTTTTTAGCTGGATGGATGCCTCCCTCAAAAATCATTAAAATATTTTTTGTTGTAATTGCGGATACGCGAGTCACAGCAGTAGGGCTCCATTCGGACGCTTCGGGTACCGTACCCTAAAAAGGTTTTTACTTTTTACAGTAGGCAAAGATGCCAAAGATTTCTACGTCACGGCTTACAACAAAATCCGAAACCTCAGAACAATAACAGTCTTCTGAGTCCGAAACATTCTTCGGAAGTGCGCACTTCGCAGAGTTATGTTAAGGTTTGTTGTAATACAGCCTCTTTTGTTTGGTCTATTGTAAACCGAGTTTTGCAAGTGTGCGTTTGCGATAGCAAAAGTAGATTCCCTATTTTTGTCCCATTGTATCATTTTTTGTACCTACTACGACGCGTAAGAAAGCACTTCACGAATCTCTTCGTTTTAGAAAATATGACGAAATAAAAAGGTAAAAATATTTTACCTTTTATCTTATCAGTGGATTCATGTTTTGACTGCCTTAAAACCACTTCGGAACACAGATCTGCTTGATTGCAGACTAAGCTATAAGCTTGTGTTGTGGAAACCAAACAACCGTGGTTTATCTATATTATAAAGAGCAAAAGTTTGTGAATTTGTGACTTTGTAAAGGTTATTCCCGGGTCTACTGAATCGATTTTGAAAATTCTTTCACTTATAGGAAGCTAAAGTGATTCTGAGTGACATAGGGTACTTTTTATCCCGAAATTCCCACGGGAACTCCGAAAAAACCGCGAGTGAAACCGCGAGGGTCAGCTAATACTACATATACGAGTAAGTACATAATATATTCATATACCTACCTACCTTTATATTTACATCCACTGCGTTAAGAAATACTTAAGTTCACGCCTATCTCGAGGGGGGAAAGTAGACTATAGGTACACCTTCTTACTTAGATTACACGTCCCCTTCGTCCCGTCCAATTTCAATCAATCCTTCGTACACATGCCAGGTTTCCATCGCTCCTATGTTTGCTTCGCACCCCCTTGTCGACTTTTGTTAGGTATATATTGTGTCCAAACTGAAAAACAGAACCCTGTATTCACCATACAAAGTTGTCCCCATCGGTATTCGAACCGGGGACATCTTCATTTATTTCGGAGTGGCATGGTGACATAGTGTGTTAACCCACACTGGAGAAATTTTGAGTAAATCGTGTTTTATAATTATAGCGTCATTTTGTGTCAACATTTTTTTATGTTCAACATTTTGTTACATATGTATTTAAACAATGTAATAAGGTAAACACATAATTAAAAAACGTTCTCTAACTCTCAATAAATCGTTCTGTATAAATTAACTTAATTTTGTGGCTTAACATGTTATTGCTTATCTGCGTCCATATACAGGTTGTAAGATTTAACAAAGGACTCGTAGTGGACGTATGGGAGTCGCAAAATAGTATGTACTATTCGTTTTATGCATTAAGCGATGCAAATTCGATATCACTATAGAAAGTGTTGCATTATCTTTAAAATTGTCGATATAATCGTACGGACGCACAATTTCATGTCCCCACACCCTATACAGGAATATTTTTTATTCAGTGCGCAAACTTTTACAAATTAAACTTAAAGGAGTTTTAATAAACACCTTTTTTATTTTGATAAGTCTTAGTACAAAAAAGTAAAGTTATCGTGAACGAAAGATGTATACTTTGCAATTGATTTATTGGCTACTCTATTCCCCGCCGCCACCGCTGCGCGCGAAGCGCTCGTTCGGCTAGGTATTTACGTGGGTTACAATGTACCGACATCTGATCAAGGTCGTTCACCCCCGCTGCAATCCCCTTTGCGTACGCCGCGCGGCGCGCGCGCCCATTGATATTATTACGAACAAAATAGTGCCCATATTTTGCTAATTTAAAGCCGGATAAAAAAATAAAAAAAAGTTTTGAACTAATAATGGAAATGTGTTCTATTACTGATACGGAACCACCAACATATTTTTGCGCATTTCTTAAAAAAAAATCCTGTATACCAAAAATGTTAGGCTAAAGTTGTACATAAGATGATGGATGATACTTAATTATACGACTATGCTATAAGCGCCCGTTCGCTAAAATTCTCTTTCAAAAAAATATCATACCCATAACATTGGGTTCTGCGGTAAGGGCCATTACCGAAGGTCGTAAGATACCAATCCACTAATGGGTGCTCAGGTAATTGAGAACTTAATGGTTAAGTGACGACTCTCCTACCGTCCACAAACGCACAAAATTACACTTCCCTTGAATAGGTCGGTACGAATTATTATTCGTGTATCACACTTTATTATGGTCAAGGAATGTTGTGGGTCATAGTGAATAAGGGTCCTGTTGTGGTCTGTAGCAAAACCCGTATGATTTTGTTTGTATTTTTGTAGTAATTCTAGAGATACAATTGTTGCATCATTTTTACCCACTGCGGCATCAAGTCCGTCTTTTGTACCGCTTGTATGCGTATAAAGTTTAAATAAATAAAATAAATAAATACATACCAACCATTTAAATTACTCAGTAGAACTATAGATGCGGAAGGAAATCGCTAATCAAAGAGGAAGCATTAAGTATAAGTGTCCAATATACACAAGAATACTTCTGCTTAGTTTTATTTCTCAAAAGTCAATTCGGTAGTTGAAAAGTATAGCTTTAAGAAAAATAATTGTGTTCTTGTGTTCGCAATTAATTAATTGTGTTGAAATAAATGTATTTTCTTCTTCTTCTTCTTCTTCATTTGGGGTCCTGGGTGAGGGATGGAAATGAATAATGGCATAAAGTAATCAGTGCTTGTTTTAGTGGAGTCCGCCTTTGCTGCGGTGCTGAGGTGCATACTAAAGTTCAAATAAATAAATAATTGCACAGGCCAAAGATGGATCGTTAAGAACCGCTACTTAACTTTAATTGTGTATTTGTAGATTCATTTATTGTTTGTGCACTAAAAAAATTAAAAGTATTCTCTTTATCTATTTTATTTCTTGATTTTATTACCTACATCTACTTTTTAATTTTTATATTGATTTTTAAATAAAATTTTAAGATTATTATTAAATATATTATAAAATAGAACAATAACATATACCTACTGTTAACTCGGTTATAACTGATATGTAGGTACTACGTTATAAGGGGTTCGCTCTAAACTAAGTTTGTACATTGTTTAGTATTTTGGCATGTTTTTTTTTTGTTTGGAAAAAGTTCGCACAATAATAATAATTATTTTATACAACAGATTCTGGATTCAGACGACATTCTTTGAAATGAGGAAAAACGAATACATGTACGTAAGTGGCGTGTGTTGCGTTATGTTTATGATATAAAAGAGAAATTGAACCTTTTTGTAAGGTATATTTTATAAGGATGTTTACAACAACAAAAAAATATGAGTTTATATCAGTTACTAGCTGTCCCGCGAGGTTTTACCCGCGATAATTTCGAAGTTCCCGCAGAATAATTTAGAAGTTCCCGCGGAATTGTTCCATACAAACTTTGCAACCCCTTTTCATCCCCTTAGGGGTTGAATTTTCAAAAATCCTTTCATATCGGATGCCATACAAAGAACACACCCTCCAAGTTTCAGGTCTCTACGATCAGCGGTTTAGGCTGTGCGTTGATCCATCAGTCATTCAGGACAAAACATTTTATATGTACTTATTATTTGAAACGGAAGTCAATTTGAATTAAGTATAATATTTAAATGTTAGCATAGTTTATTATTTTTTTGTTAATAATTTTCCACGTATTATCATAAAATTATCATCCCTAAAACCTATATTTTTAAGCCAGATTTGATTGACCATTTATCCAAAAGTACGAGGAATTCGTCGAAGGAGTCACAAGGCTGATTTTACAAAAAACGAAGACTACGCAGAGTTTAGGAAGAAAAGCAATTTTCCTAATAGCCAAGAATCGAACTCGATGGGTTGATATAGAAAATTGACAACCTGTCTTATTACGCCATCAAAGAATCGTATGTCTAACTAAAGAAAAGGTCTCATTTTAAAGAAAATGCTACATAACTTTATAGCTAAGTCAGTTGTTCGGAAAATTGATATTTGCTCATTGGTAGAGCAACTAAGGCACACTTTTTGAATTAGTGAAGTGAATTTCTGTTTCCCATTGTGCCCAAAATTATTGCCTAGAGTAAATTATAATATCAATTTTTGGCGGAGGTTATAATTTTTTCTTTATTGATATTTTAAACATGATGTCTATTGTCTTAGTGTTGAAACGGAATCCCTCAAATAATTAATTTTGATCTCTCTGTTTCCCTTTTAGTTGGTATGACGACGCTGAGAATTATAATTTGGCATGAGTTTCAGTATCACTTGATATTTTACAGCCACAAACAATGACGAACTGATTGAGTTAATAAAAAAAGAAAAACAAAAACGTAATATCAAAAGGTTTATTTGCCAACTAGCTGTTCGCCTGCGTTTACTTCGGAGATTTCCCTGGAATTCCGGAATAAGTACCTTATCTCAAAAATTCTTTTAGGTACAATCAGAATGCCACATAACATAGGCTATATGGTAGGTAAACCGGAGTTCAAGCGGGAAAGGGTACTTACCTATATAATTTTATTTGAGTACTTCGAAAATAAACAACTACCACATAAAACAAGCTTTGCAGCTTAACTTTCCTACAGTGCGTTACGAACGCGGACTTGTTAACGAAGTTATGGCGGCACTCGTGTTCACTAATTAATTCTGTATTATATGTATGTAGTATATAATTACAATGTGTAACGGAGTGGTGAAATGTGTTATAACCTGCAGCTGACACACGCGGTTTCACTCATGAGCGTCTTAAAGGTTGAATTAGGTACCAAAAACACGTACGTATAAAATATACGTACATGCTCCTTTATTTAAAATCGTTTTCTAATCACTACTAATATTATAAATGCGAAAGTAACTCTGTCTGTCTATATGTCTGTCCCTCTGTCTGCCTGTCTGTCTGTCTGTCTGTCTGTCTGTCTGTCTGTCTGTCTGTTACGCTTTCGCGCTTAACCGATCATCATGAAATTTTGTACATACGTTTTCAGAGATGGGATAAAAGGGTCATCCCCAGAGTGAAACAACTACAGCTAGCAGGTAAATATACTTATACACCCGAGTGGACGTGTTTCACAGTCGAGTGATTGTTGTTTGGATAATTATGAATTTGACGTTCGAATGACACATGAAACTTTTTTGATTACGCCGAGTGTTTTTCGCGAAGAAAGTTTTGAAAACATTAATATTACAAATAATTGTAGACATTTTCAAGTGAGTACTTACTTATACGTGTATCTGCTGTACCTACGTCCATTTCGGAGTTCCCGTGACGATTCCGGGATAAAAAAACGTTGTCAGGTTCGTAAGACAGAGACCGGATAGCTCTAATCTTAAATATTATAAATGCGAAAGTGAGCTTTTTTGTTTGTTTGTCATATATTTCTGTAGAGTTATTTTCACCCAATGAAAATCGTTTTGCATCCGCATCGGTCTTTCAAACGACGCCGGTAACAGTTGAAATTGAATTTTAAATTTTGATGGTTATAATTGAATTGTAGAGGGTTTCGTTCGAATTTTCTGGAGTTTGGAACACGGTCAAAAATTTAAATCAATGGAAATTTCTGGGGTGTGCCCACTTTAGATTGGTTGTGAAGACCAAGGGTTTCTCCAAATCACCAATCAATGTTATATTATTATTTTTGTAAAAGAATAGGATGAAATCGTATACATACCCTCTTTACACCCTCTTTTTTCTGTAAATGAATTTTTTTTCCCTGCCGCGTGATGCGGGAATCGAATTTAGAAAAATCATGTTTAAAATAAAAAGGGAAAAAAACAACTGTTTGTTAACCTACCAACCAGTGTTTTTGTTTTTTCTTTTTATTGTAACACACCAACAAAAGTAGATAAGCAATAGTGTGTTAACCTACACTGGAGAAGTTTTGAGTAAAGGTCCGTTAATATCTACAGACATTGAGAGTGCCAGACTGTTCCATCACAGACAAATAATGTCCTCCTATACAGTGCGTTTAACGTATTCATATATATCGTAACACGGCCGCGCAGACGCCGACAGACACGGGCCAGTATTCTCGTAAATAATATTTGTCTCGACTCTCGCGGTTCCTCAGACGAAATAAAAACTCAAGACGGAGCGCTGTCAACAACAAAGTGAAGCCGGTTTCGTAAACATGTGGGCATTTAGTGAGTGTTGCCGTGCAGTGAAAACTTATTACCCAAAATTGTTAAGTTCTAGAAAGATGAATGGATAAGTAAATACATAGATAAGTTAGTATTTTTTTAAGTTGTATACCTCGGTTGTATATTCGAGAACCTTAAAAATATAGGTTTCGAAGTTATGATAAAACACGGAAAATAAAAATTTACGCCTATTTACACTTACATTAATTTTATGAATATTAAATTTTTTTACAAAATTATTAAAACCGACTTCCAAAAACACAAAACTAAAAAGCTAAAAATAACAAAATATTATTGTCTGTTGGATTAAATCGGTATTTTGTTATTTTAAGCTTTTTAGTTTTGTGTTTTTTGAAAGTCGGTTTTAATTTTTTTGGTAAAAATTTGTTAATTTCTTGCTTTTAAGTGAGACGGTTTGTAATGTATCTAAGTTACAATAGCCTGAAGTTAACTACTCATCATATTTTACAAAATATTGCTCTTCTCGATGCAGGGACGTTAATTTTTGAGGAGTTCTCCTGGTACATTACACTCAGTTCCACTTTGCCATATATATTGTGAGTTGTGACGAGCATAAATTGTTTAGGAACCATTTAAAGTTAACGAATCGGAACTCGTGAAATACCTATTATTGAGTAGTTCCGATGATCATCTGTGGTCTTCATCATCAGTTCCACTTCTTCAAATTTTGCTTTCCGAAAGCAAATGAACGATTTACTATAAAAAATACTCAAATCGGTATCGGTGCTTATTATTTTTGAAGAGTTCCCTCGATTTCTCCAAGATCACATCATCAGTTCCCGATTTGGTGGCAATAGGACCTAATTGAGAGTAAACCCTTTCAAACAAAAAAGAATTTTCGAAATTGGTCCAACCGTCTTCGAGTAATCGGTGAACCTACATAAAAAAAAAAAAAACATACATACAATCGAATGCATAACCTCCTGCTTTTTGGAAGTCGGTTAAAAAGTTAAAATCGAAATAGGTAAATGAACGTGTTACATTACGTTCCAGGTCACATTAACTTACCCAAAAAACGGGGACTATTGTGACGCTCACTAGTAGCAACACTTATGAAAGTTGTGGAGGTTTTGTGTTCCAAATTGTCATAAATTAATAAAATTGATATTTTATTAAAAATGTGGTTCTATCTTGCTTTTTAATTTTCGAAGATTGGTTTTTACACCCTCTCACTACAAAATTCGGCATTTTTTCTTAAAAAAATAGAAATTATTACAGCGTGACACTCCGCGCGTCGGAATTGCTTGACTGACAAGGTAAGGCGTAGTTTCGTTATATGTGTGTGCGTGTAACTGTGCATGTACACGCCGAGGCGTAGTTTTACGGCTTCACTTCTTTGTTCACAGCGCTCCGTCTTGAGTTTTTATTTCGTCTGAGCGCGGTTCATTTATGTACGTGTTTGTGGCTAGGTACATGTCGAGCAGTGTGATCAATAGAGAATCGGAACCGTGCAGACATCTTTTGTAAATAAACGGTATATTATGTTGGTGTTGTCCCACAGTTTTTTCTTGGCGTCTGGCATAGAACGTGTCTGGCACGCTCAATGTCTGTACTTCGATATAAATGGACGTAAAATCGTATTTTAAAATTTTATACCGCTATTTTTTATCAACATTTTCTTATGTTTAACATTTTGTTGATATTTAAACAAAAAACACATAATTAAAAAACGTTCTATATTTCTCAATAAACCGTTTTGTATTAATAACCTAATTTTGTGGGTTAACATGTTATTGTTTATCGGCGTCGAAATTTGAATCGCTCAACTTCCATGCCATTTTGTTTTCATACAACGTTAACATGACAAAGGAGAGTGCGCGTATTGAGCTGTCACGGATGCCAAAGCGGATAAACATCGAACCACCGATAGCCTATAAAGCCTCAGTGTGGCCTGGCTTGTGTGGCGACCATAGAACAGAAAATAACAGATAGAAGGGACATGAACTTAGTTTAGTATGAAAACAAATGAAAACCAGTGTTGCCGCACGCATTCGTCACGCACTAAAACATTCACTAACGTAAAAAAATTGTATTAAACGCTCTATGTTTATGTTTTTAACTTAGTCACTGATTTCAAAATTCACAGTTTTGGGAATATTGTGGTAAATATACATATAATGGCAGCAAAAGTAGTTTTGGGCAAGTTAGAGCATATTTGGCTTCCTGTGCAACGCTAGTGCGCCTGCCCCGCCTACATCATACGTCATGTCCTCTCTATTTAATTTATTTGCTCTGTGGTGGCGACGCGACGGCCAT
This sequence comes from Zygaena filipendulae, assembly GCA_907165275.2. NCBI lineage: Eukaryota > Metazoa > Arthropoda > Insecta > Lepidoptera > Zygaenidae > Zygaena > Zygaena filipendulae. The sequence goes on along the minus strand of OU015657.1, from coordinate 11,928,839 downwards.
AGTTTGCGTGTCGCCGGGAATTTATTTCCCGGACAATTAATTGGATCAAAGGCATCCGTCCGCAATACTTGGGCACGCGTCGTTATGCGTTTATGGACGAAGTGAATTTTTTCGGTCGTTACACCGTTCAGTTTGGGTACGGTTGGGTAAACTTAAAAAGTTTTATTTTTCATGAAATGTCAAGTTCTTTGACAGTCAGGTACTACTATTCTAGTTGCTGCACGCGGCTCTGCTCGTGTGCTGTTTATAAAGGCGCCGGCGACATCACTGTGACGGGACCTTAATTTCATTAAAGTGATGAAAAAGGCACTAAATTCAACCCATTAATTTATTTATGCATGATACGCTTACAGATTATACTATAGTTGTTATAACGGTGTTTTTCTTTGAACATATCTTTTACATTTATTATTTTCTTTTATTCACGCACCCAGTGGGTAAAAAAGGTGTATAAAAATAATATGTGAAACATGATATTTTTATCTTTTTATTCAACCACGTATAAACGGCTGAATGTATTTTAATAAAATTTGGCGCTGTAGTAGAATATATCACTGGATTAACATATAGCCATAGGATAATTTTCATCTCGTAGTTTCTGTAAGGACCTCGAAATTCTCGCCGATTAAGAGAATCACTCCGATCCGAGACGCGTCGCGAGTAGGTATTTGCAAAAAGTCTATCTGTTTCATGCCGCTCTGCTACCGTGCGATGCGTGCGATAGAGAGACTAGAGGCGAGTGCCTAATTTTTCCTTCTGAAATATTGTTTCGGGCCAAACCTTTTCTACCCCCCTAAACCTTCACTAAATGAGACAATTTTGGTGTCATTCGATTCAGTACACCTTAATCTAGGGCTGTACGTTTTTCTAATTTAGTAATTCAGTTTAGTTTAACTTTAATAAATTAAAAAACTCGAGGAAGATTTTTTGTAAAAAATATGGATATTGAGATGCTAATAACTTTTGTTATAAGCAATATTTCTTTAAAATCAAAACGTACAGCCCTAGTTATCCAATACATCAATAACATGTAAAAAAATCATCAAAATTGGTCTATGTTTAAGGGGAGATAAACGGTTTGGCTTTTTGTATGAAAATTTGCACGCACACGATCGTCTTAAGCCACCGCTGGGAAAACTGAATTATATATCTACGAAATTAAACACACTTCGTATAGAAGTGAATGTTGGGTATGGAAGTAGGATTAACGCAGTGGAGATGCGACCCAAGTGTGTGTGGCGTGACTGTGATAGTTGAGATTAGGAATCCTTACTATAAATACGAGTGTGAGTTTATTTGTTTGTTTGTTTGTTACGCTTTCACGCCTTAACCACTTAATCTATCGATTATCACGAAATTTTGCGTACAAGTTTTCAGAGGAACAGAGTAGGATCGGGTACTTTTTATCATGGATTTCCTGCAGGAACTCCTAAATTAATGTGGGTGAAACCGCGGGGAACTGCTAGTACCTACTGTGATAGTAAGATAATGCTTTGGGATGAAAGATAGTTGTAGTGACTAAAATACGTATAGGAATGCTTAGATTTTACGGCCATTTGGGATAAAGATAGCTGAAAGTGGGTGCAAGAAAGTAGGTACATATAGAACTAGTTTGAGAGGATATCTGGAACAAAGGTACGGTCGTACAGTCATCAGATAGTATATAGAAGCATATCATGAATTCACATAATATGTAGGTCTACGTTCCCATAAAACCTGTACCACAAATAGCATTCCAATTATCCTGACATCGTTTCCGTCAATATCTAATCATTTGTGAAACAAATAATAACCAGCTAGGTATTCGCCGAGGTTTCACCTGCGTTAATAACGGAATTCCCGCGGGAATGCCAGATAAAAACATATATATCCATAAACATATAGGCTATATCCTTTTCTGTATCCTTGACAACGTGTATGCATATGACGATCGCGTGAGTAGCTATAGGCGTGAAAGCATAACAAACAAACTTACCGCCGCATTTAACTAATTAAGTTACATCTCATTAAATGCCAATTAACACTAATTTACTGAACGTTTCTGATTGCGGCAGTTTTGTTTTAAAAAACTATACTTAACTAAGTAATCATTAAAGTCGACTCTGAGTGCGGCCGTTACTCTCGCATTTATAATATTAGTTACGACAGAAAACAAATCTTCACAGTTAGCGACCATATCGCTACTGAGGTTTTACAAAGACGACGACTTTCTTTGCTATAAAATATTTCACGTGTGTGCTCAGTTACGACCACAGAGCAAATAAATTAACTAGAGAGGACATGTAGGCGGGGCGGGCGCGCCACCGTTGCAAAGGAAGTTGGGGCCTTTACTCTAACCTCTTTTGCTGCCATCCCAAGTACATTTACCACAGTGTTCCCAAAACTGCAAATTTTAAAAACAGTGATTACCTAAGTAAAAACATAACCATAAAGCTTTCAGTACATTTCTTTACGTTAATGAATGTTTTTGTGCGTGATAAATAGTTTTGTATGCAAAAATCACCCGGCGACACTTGTTTTCATCTGTTTTCATATTAAACTAAGTTGATTTCCCTTCTATCTATTATTTTCTGTTCTGTGATTACGAGTATAACTTAAACTCTGGGTACAAAAATGTGAAAAGTTTCGTTGCATAATATTATTATTATGGTCGCATTGAATATGTAGCACTATGTGGACATCGGAATTGTTTAATTAGGTACTTTTTATGCCGACTGTACGAGGTGTTAAAGAATCGTATCAAAGTTTAGATCCATAGCATCTACGAATAAACAAAAAGTTACTTAACATTCTAATTTTAACACACAAGAAAACTAAATTTAAATCAAATCTATACATATAAATAAAATTGAAGTGTCTGTTTGTAATTTAAAGTTAACAGTTTTTCACTAAATGCATATGAAAGTACGGTACTTAAATAAAGTAATCATTTTTTTTTCTCTGCCTGTCTGTCTATCTGTCTGTCTGTATTCTTGTTCCGGCTAATCTCTGAAATGACTGGAATGATTTTAATGAGATTTTCACTACCGCAGATAGGTGGAATTATCAGGTGTAACTTACGCTACTTTTATTTTAGAAAGAAATCGATCCTGCAGGAATTCCGAAACTCACGCGGGTGGAACCGCGAGGCTAGTATCAACTATATGTTACTTCGCAAGGAATACTTACTTTATCACATCGTACAACTTTCAATTTAAATAATTATTTATTGCACCTCACTTGATACACAATCTTCGATTGAAAAAATAGTTCAAGTACCTACCTAATACAAAAACTTGTCTATGAATTCAATTTAATTTAAGATTTATATGTGCCAAAACTGCTGATATATTTTATCACTCTATTGGCTAAGTGTGCGTAAGCTTCGGGAAAGCTCGACCGTTGGCGCCGCTACACGGGAAGCGAGCTCGGAAGCTTTCGTCAGACTGAGCTTTAGGCTTGGAGGCCGAGATCAAGGGCGGTTATGTACTCACTGCACAACCCAAACCCCGGAATATGCATGCATTTTTTTATTCTCTTGTCATTTTGTCATTCTAAAATAATAAAATATATAAATACTCTTGGAAATGATGGAATTATTTTTTTAAATGACATTTAAAACATCGATAAAATGTGAACGCCGCAATTTTTCATTTTCGCGGGCATTGGACGAAGTCACACGGCACGCTTAATGTTTGTTTAATATAATATCTAATAATTAATAATATAATTTGTGTCACAGTACCTATGAATATCTTTACCCTCTTTATCTTTTATGAATATGAATAGAACCCCGACCTGTCCCTGCAAAAAGAGGCACAAAAACAGCTAGGTTAGAGAAGGATCAGCTTGGCAACCCACCAAGAAAGCATAAAAGATAAGATGGACGAAAGAAGAAAAACAGTATACGGAATGAAAGTACGAGAGGTAGCAAATGCGAGAACTGGAATGAAAGGTATAAGTAAACATAGGCTTCAATTATGTTGAAGGAGCTAGGCACAATTAATAAAAAAATAAAAATAAATAAAATATATATTATATATATCTTTACCGATAAGTCAGGGAACGCGGCTTATTTTGTACATTTTAATTAAATAATATTTTTCGCAATTAAAGATTAACTAAATAAGAAAATGATTGTTTGAGCTTAATTATTTATTAATAATGCATATTCCCTAGTTATTGAATCAACTTCGTTTGTCAATAGCATCTGTCCATTATCGTGCGTTTTGTCAACCCTGACCAAGTTGATTCAACAGATTGGTTGACGAGTGGAAGCCGTACCGAAAACACGCGTGTCACGTTGTCTTCGTTATTTCAGTCACTTTTCAGCATATATTTTGGACCCTGAGCAGGAAACTGGCTTACAAGAGAGCCATGTTTTAACTTGGGGAACAATCTAACTGACAATGTGTCTGGCAATGTCTGACAATGACTGGCGTTTCGCCATAACTGAAGAAGTAGATGAAGAGATTTTTATCATTAAGAAACATTGTCATTGGCAAATTATAATTATAGACGACAAAGAAGAAGAAGAGTGTGAGATCACCAGTTAGCGTCAAAAGTATGTAAATAACTGACAAAAGTCAGGCTTTGAACTTTATTAGGTACTATTGTAATAGATCCAATGGCTGTCAAAAGTGATTATGATTACGTATTTCTGCTCCTGGCTGTACCTACAGTGAGCAGCGGCTTTCACATTGCGACGTCGTCACAGCGCCTCCATGATTTGAGATATTAAGGTTTTACTTTAATTGAAAAAGCTACTCTTTTTTTATTTGAGAAAGGCACTCTATTTATATCACGTCAGCCATTACCTCCTACGCTTTCGTGCTCTTGAAGGAGTACCGTAGGTAGCGAATTGGAACATTAATTAGCCCTGTACCTACTGTTGATGGTGTAAACTTATTTATTGTGAAAACGTTTTCAAATACTCAATTCATATATTCGAGATCAAAAATTACACTTTCAAGTCGCGTGGGCGAGGGTCATGGCATCAGCAATAGGGATGGTGACTACTTTTGAAAATCAAAATTCTAATTAGTCCGTCAGTTAGAAAATAAAAAAACAATAGACACGTATTTTTTGCTCTTTTAAATAAATTAAAATATTCAGAGATAAAGCGCATTAAAGTTTAGGATGAGGAGGTCGTGACGTCACTAACCGCAAAACAGCCATACAAACTGTCAGAATAGTGACGTCACGCGAAATTTCAACTCAATATATCGCCGTTATTTTTTGTTTACGTAAAAAAAGAAAAAATACGTGTCCAATATTTTTTAATAATCTACAAGACGGACTAAAAAATAAAAATTAGTCAACATGCCCATTCAGCAAACTCGTAGATCGGTAGAGCTAGTTTTTGTACGAATTTCAATAGCTATTTTATTTACACCACGGCGGCTTTCTATATTGTGTCTTATCTCCAACAATTCTATAGAATGATTAGATATTATTATTTTTTAAATTTCATATTTTTCTCGGTAAACTTTAGTACTGGTGATATTGGAAGAAATGTGGTAATGAAATAATAAGCTATTAGCTAAAGGTAAATGAGAAGGAGTCATAGTGATAGAAAATACCTGTAACTACAAAAATATGTAAATAAAAGTAAACACAGACAGACAACAGAGAAAACTTTAACTATAAACATTTAGATTTACCTGGGTGAATGTTGCCAATGTTAAAAGTAAAGAAAGGGATGTTTGGTTGAGGGATGAATGACCTTAATCCGGCGCGTTGACAACTAGCGCGCTCAATTTTCGTGTTTTTTTTTCTACCTACGCGCTACGTCAAAAATTTTAATTTTTTTTATTATTAATTAAAGCGAGAAAAAAATTAGCTTTCTAATTATTTTCCTCGATAAACCTTACACCTCGTATTTTGAAAAGATACATCTTGTAAGTTAGATGTTAGTTGTCTCTAATATCATTGAAATTAAAAAGAGTATAGTAGGTATAACACCAAAATGAAAAAAACATACCATTTCATATTTTATGAATTTCACCGGTTACGGGTGTAGGTACGTTTCTATTTTTTTTAAGTTCATCGCAACTTCCTGTACCTACTTATTTCGAGGTTCACCCTGAGGGAACATATTTTTTTCAAGACTACGTCGTTTTATTAAAGTCAAAGCGAAAAGTCGCAAACAGAATGATCCAAAGAATTTAGAATTAGTTATACATCTTAAAAGAAGAAAAGGAAATTCAATTACGTATACCTACCCTAATTGTTAGGTACATCGGTTTTTACGTTTTAGATAAAAATCAAGAGACTTTGCCCTTTTTTGTTATAATGGCCCATAAAATATGTATCTAACGGCCGCACTCAGAGTCAACTTTAATGATTACTTAGTTAAGTATAGATTTTTAAAACAAAACTGCCGCAATCAGACAAGTTTAATAAATTAATGTTAATTGGCATTTAACTAATTATGTTACATCTCATTAAATGACAATTAACATTAATTTACTGAACGTCTCTGATTGCGGCAGTTTTGTTTTAAAAATCTATACTTAACTAAGTAATCATTAAAGTCGACTCTGAGTGCGGCGGTAAGTGTATTTATATAACATTTCTGTTAAAATAAAATAGTAGAATCCGAGTGTCTGTTCATGCTAATCTTCGGAAATACTGAACGGATTATATCATGTGGTTTTCACTTTTCACAGGCAGGTTAAGCTTAGCTTGGAGCGATATACAGGCTTTGTTTAATTAAATCAGATGTCGCGAAAAAAGTTGTTTTTCACAAGCGTTTCATGCGGGTGAAACCGCGGGGCACAGCTAGTTATTAATTGACAACTGAGATTTTGCTTGTTGTTTTAGTTGTGAAAAACGATTTATGTAATATTTTTTAACATCTGTTAAAAAATACAGAACAGAATATACACTTAATGCGAGAAATAAAATAGGCTGTAGTTTTGGCAGGCAAAAAATAAAAATGAGATGCAACACTTGTTCTACTATGAAACCCTAATAAATGGTATTTTGAAATAGAAAGAGTGGTAAGTTAGGTTGTAGGGTCACAAACGGCCAATCCTTACTATTATAAATGTGAAAGTGAGTTTGTTTGTTTCTTTGTTTGTTACACTTTCACGCCTTAACGGCTCAACCGATCATCCTGAAATTTTGCATACACGTTGTCAGAGGCACAGAGAAGAACATTATTATGGTACTTTTATTCCGCAGAATTCCCGCGGGAACTCCGAAATTAACGCGGGTGAAACCGCGGGAACAGCTAGTATAAATTTAATCTTCTTTTTCAGTGAGTACAACAATATTTATACCTATTTTTTCTGCATAAGTACCTACTTAGCTTAGCATAGGTACAACTTAACCACTATATTTGCCGACATATTTTCCTGCAGACCAAAACGTCAAGAATTTGTCTAACGATACTCGTAGCAGCAGTATAAATCTCGGTGGACAAAGGAGGGACTGATGGGAGAGTATACATATTGGTACAAGTATGTTCATAAGCAAAATAATATTGTTATTTGTACCTATACTTATAAGTAACACGTTTAGTATATAACACGTCGTGTTTAGTAACAAGTGAGTTTATTGTATATATCTACGGTTGACCACCAAAAATACAAACGAATAAGTTCAAATAGTTTAAAATAAAAAAAAATAGAAAACTGAATTAAAAATTAACTCCTAGTTAGGATCAATCAAATGGGCTGTAGTTTAATGGTTGTGTAGTTTAATAGGGATGTGGACTACTTTTGAAAATCAAAATTCTAATTAGTCCGTCAGTTAGAAAATAAAAAAAAACAATAGACACGTATTTTTTGCTTTTTTTTTAATAAATTAAAATATAGAATAGAATAGAATAGAATAGAATAGAATAGAATAGAATAGAATAGAATAGAATAGAATAGAATAGAATAGAATAGAATAGAATAGAATAGAATAGAATAGAATAGAATAGAATAGAATAGAATAGAATAGAATAGAATAGAATAGAATAGAATAGAATAGAATAGAATAGAATAGAATAGAATAGAATAGAATAGAATAGAATAGAATAGAATAGAATAGAATAGAATAGAATAGAATAGAATAGAATAGAATAGAATAGAATAGAATAGAATAGAATAGAATAGAATAGAATAGAATAGAATAGAATAGAATAGAATAGAATAGAATAGAATAGAATAGAATAGAATAGAATAGAATAGAATAGAATAGAATAGAATAGAATAGAATAGAATAGAATAGAATAGAATAGAATAGAATAGAATAGAATAGAATAGAATAGAATAGAATAGAATAGAATAGAATAGAATAGAATAGAATAGAATAGAATAGAGTAGAGTAGAGTAGAGTAGAGTAGAGTAGAGTAGAGTAGAGTAGAGTAGAGTAGAGTAGAGTAGAGTAGAGTAGAGTAGAGTAGAGTAGAGTAGAGTAGAGTAGAGTAGAGTAGAGTAGAGTAGAGTAGAGTAGAGTAGAGTAGAGTAGAGTAGAGTAGAGTAGAGTAGAGTAGAGTAGAGTAGAGTAGAGTAGAGTAGAGTAGAGTAGAGTAGAGTAGAGTAGAGTAGAGTAGAGTAGAGTAGAGTAGAGTAGAGTAGAGTAGAGTAGAGTAGAGTAGAGTAGAGTAGAGTAGAGTAGAGTAGAGTAGAGTAGAGTAGAGTAGAGTAGAGTAGAGTAGAGTAGAGTAGAGTAGAGTAGAGTAGAGTAGAGTAGAGTAGAGTAGAGTAGAGTAGAGTAGAGTAGAGTAGAGTAGAGTAGAGTAGAGTAGAGTAGAGTAGAGTAGAGTAGAGTAGAGTAGAGTAGAGTAGAGTAGAGTAGAGTAGAGTAGAGTAGAGTAGAGTAGAGTAGAGTAGAGTAGAGTAGAGTAGAGTAGAGTAGAGTAGAGTAGAGTAGAGTAGAGTAGAGTAGAGTAGAGTAGAGTAGAGTAGAGTAGAGTAGAGTAGAGTAGAGTAGAGTAGAGTAGAGTAGAGTAGAGTAGAGTAGAGTAGAGTAGAGTAGAATAGAATAGAATAGAATAGAATAGAATAGAATAGAATAGAATAGAATAGAATAGAATAGAATAGAATAGAATAGAATAGAATAGAATAGAATAGAATAGAATAGAATAGAATAGAATAGAATAGAATAGAATAGAATAGAATAGAATAGAATAGAATAGAATAGAATAGAATAGAATAGAATAGAATAGAATAGAATAGAATAGAATAGAATAGAATAGAATAGAATAGAATAGAATAGAATAGAATAGAATAGAATAGAATAGAATAGAATAGAATAGAATAGAATAGAATAGAATAGAATAGAATAGAATAGAATAGAATAGAATAGAATAGAATAGAATAGAATAGAATAGAATAGAATAGAATAGAATAGAATAGAATAGAATAGAATAGAATAGAATAGAATAGAATAGAATAGAATAGAATAGAATAGAATAGAATAGAATAGAATAGAATAGAATAGAATAGAATAGAATAGAATAGAATAGAATAGAATAGAATAGAATAGAATAGAATAGAATAGTATAGAATACACTTTATACACTTTATACACTATACAGAGATAAAGCGCATTAAAGTTTAGGGTGAGTGGGTCGTGACGTCACTAACCGCTAAAACCGCCATACAAACTGTCAGAATAGTGACGTCACGCGAAATTTCAACTCAATATATCGCCGTAATTTTTTGATTACGGAGAAAAAGAAAAAATACGTGTCCAATATTTTTTAATAATCTACAAGACGGACTAAAAAATAAAAATTAGTCAACATGCCCATTACAGAGCTCCCATGGCCCATGGGTGATCTTCCGGCTCTATCCCATTGCATTGCCATCCGAACTACATAATAGGTATATAATACATACAAAAATTCATTTCGATACGGCAATAAAAGTAAGTTAAAATTGACTTCTAAGATTTTATTACATTGTTAGCCGATGTCCTTACGTACAATCACGTATCTGAAAAAGTCAAGTTTATCAAATTTTTGCTTTCTGACAATGCAATAGAGTTCAAAACTTCTTTGTTTGACTTTTTTAGATACGGGATTGTACGTAGGGACCATCGAATAAAGCTTGTACAAAATAAATATTATAATCATTGAAAACCAATTTTTGAGCTCTACGTACATCTATGTAACTTTTGGAGTTATTTTGCCAGGCCAAAGAGTAGCGCAAACAAGTCGTGACTTGTCCGATTCGCTAAGGATCAATTTTCCATTCATGGAAACGCTGAAACAATCTGAAAATTAAGTTACATACAGAAGTGAAACGTCTAGCCATCTCCCTTTTTAAAAATTCATGTATATACCTACTCTGAGATGTTTCATTGGAAATTAAATCGATAATAGATAATTAAGAAAAGGGTCATTTATAACTAAATACTAATTACTAAGGTTATATTCTACAGCACTATAACTTGATTGATATCAAAAATTTTAAACAATCAATGACACAACCGTTCACTAATGGCGGAAGATTGGTTGTTTTCAAATAAACTACCTATGTAAAATTGTAATATGTTGCAATACTGCAGAAATATCATAAAAAAATCACCTTTTCCACCACACCATATTCCACGTCACATGTTACGTCACGTCACCAGGTCATATTCTATGTACCCACTATCGCTCTTTTCAAATAGGATATCTTAGAAAATTTATAACTTTGTAGCGGGTAACGTTACTTTCATTCTTGTATGAACCTTAACACGAACCACCATGACGATCCTCGAGTGTGTTTTTACGCAAATATTTCGTATGTTAATTAGCTAAGTTTTGATGAGTCTTGTTTTGCAATTTCATGATTAATTAAGTGAATTTTCATGAAGCTAACTTTCATAGATACTTATATTACTAAACAGAAGATTGATTTGTACAAACAAAGGCGAGGTTATTCATTAATTTAATCACAGGCACAAAACAGACAGCTGGTAATGACAGGGATGTGGACTACTGTTGAAAATCAAAATTCTAATTAGTCCGTCAGTTAGAAAATAAAAAAACAATAGACACGTATTTTTTGCTTTTTCAAATAAATTAAAATATACAGAGATAAAGCGCATTAAAGTTTAGGGTGAGGGGGTCGTGACGTCACTAACCGCTAAAACCCCCATACAAATTGTCAGAATAGTGACGTCACGCGAAATTTCAACTCGATATATCGCCGTTATTTTTTGATTACGTAAAAAAAGAAAAAAAAAACGTGTCCAATATTTTTTAATAATCTACAAGACGGACTAAAAAATAAAAATTAGTCAACATGCCCTTAATACTTAAAGTACAATATTTATTGAAAAATTTTTTTTCAGCAAATATTTACTATCATGATCACTTTTATACTTTTTTTAGGCATTTTAATAATTTATTAAAATCAATAAACAATCATCATCATCATTAACCATTACGTATTTACAGGTCAATGACCCGCTCCCATGATAAATTCACGATTTTGTAAATATTTTTTTATGTATTCATGTATTACAGAGTATATTATTAAATTTTAATAAAAATGCGAATGGGAATTTGTACGTCTGTTACGCATTTACGCCTAACTACCCAATCAATGATCATGAAATTTTGTATCTACTTATACGTGGGGCCATCGATATAAATCTTGTGTACCTAAGTATAATTATTAGAAAAGTTTTTTTAGCTCTGCGTATAAGTAACTTTTGGAGTTATTTTGCCAGGCCAAAGAGTAGATGTTTCTTTGTCAGAGGTAAAAAAAACAGAATTAAACATAGAAACCGCGGGGAACAGCTTGTAGCTTAAAAAGAACTTACGATTCTTCATATGAGTTCTAATTTGATGCTTATCTATATTCGGTAAAAAGATAAACATCAAATCAGAACTCCATTGCCAGCAATACAATCTGCAGTGGATTTCGTTTTCCATCAACCTTTTGTGTTGTGTGTGCCCACATCTCGCAAAAACTAGTGTACAAAATGTAACCAATTTTTGCAATTATGTTGCTTAAATTTTACGTTTAAGCTTCATTGAAATTATTAGAACTCATAATATGTGGGCGTCCACGTAAAAAGGTACCAGTAGTGGGGTATTGAGTTAAGTCTAGATTCGGTATCTAGAATAGTCAATTAATAGTAAGGATTGAAATAATATTCAAAAACCAGCAGTTTTTTTTTATCAGACATTTGAAGTTGAAATTCTGAAAAAGCTTGATTTGAGAAAAAGCATTAATTGCTTGTTACATAGATTTTTATATATTATTGTAGATTAAGATATATGAAATTGTAGAAAATTGAGCATTTATTAATAAGTCAATTAAAATCGCAATTTTTTCACCCAACTTTACAAAAAATATTTTTAAGAAATTTTGTGATGCCAAATAAAGTCATGTCTATGTGTAGATTATGTCTAAATGCCGAGAACTAGTAGATGTCTTTTAGCTTGGACGCCCACATCTTACTAATATTATAAATGGACATAGATAAGCAATAGTGTGTTAACCCACACTGGAGAAATTTTGATTAAATTAAAGTTTTAAAATTATAGCACCATTTGGTGTCAAATTTTTTATGTTCAATATTTAGTTACATATTTAAATAATGTAATAAGGTAAAAACATTATTGAAAAACGTTCTTGAACTCTCAATAAAACGTTGTGAATCAATAACTTCATTTTGTGGGTTAACATGTTATTGCTTATCTGCGTCCAAATGTGAAAGTGTGGATGTTTGGATGTTTGTTACTCAATCACGCAAAAAGGCTGATCGGATTTGGATGAAATTTGGCATGCACGTTGTCAGGGGTACAGAGAAGGACATAGGGTACTTTTATCCCGGATTTCCCACGGGAAGTCCGAAATTACCGCGAGTGAAACCGCGGGTCGCAGCTACTAATACATATAGATTTCTGCAATTCCTAAAAATGATGATATTTCGTTTTTTCCATATGCATTAATCGTTTTCTGACGACTTCCTCTCGTCGATCAGTGTACCTATGTTTTTATTTTTGGGATGATCTTTCCCCCCTCCCTTACATCCACTACTACTTTTTCAATTTCTGTACTTGTAAGTACCTATATTAGAAGTACCTATATTAGATATTTATCTAAAAGGTACTCTGCCAAAGTGAATAAAAAAATTCGAAAATTTCATAATAAAATTTTATTTCCTACAATTGATTTAAGTATATAAAAAGCTAAAGATTTAAAAAGTAAGTATAAGAAAACAATTCATAATAAAAAATATTCTTAAAAACTAAATACAAACAAAACACTAAAATTTTATCGACTCACGAAACCCTCTTTGAAGCTAAATCTTAAACCTCATTAGATAATATTAATTAAACAACAGGCATATACCGGTGTAAAATCTAATATTCAGTCATTTTAATATTTTTATATAAATATAATAACATGGCTCACATTTTATTAATAATAACAATAAATAATCAATCAGAAACAATGTGGTGGTATAGCAAAAATCTACTGAAGATTTTCTAGGCCCAACATCACAATTTATGGTTCAATAAAAACAAATGTGGAAAAATTTGACATTTTACCCAATCAGATAACTACCTATTATTGCAATTAAAAAATAATTATAAATTTTCAATCTTCACAATATGGGCTAAAATAAAACTCCCACACAAACTTTGAGGAAATAATGACGTCACCCGCGATCAATAGTTTAAACAATTGTATTATCATCAATTAATTTTGATTCCTTTTAAACTTACAATGACAAGTAATTTGAAGAAAAAATGTTATGAAAATTATGATTTTAATAATTTTACATTGATATTTTGTCTTCGCTTCTTTTGTGATTTTAAAAGTAAAAAAGTGAACTGGTGCCAGTCGGTGTGACTGGTACTATTTCACTTTTTTATGTAAATCTGGATTTAAATGAACATCGTATAGATTCTTGTTAAAGAAGTTACTTTTGGCTAATGAATTCCTTTGATACAATATTAGGTAGCAGATGTTAATTTATTATGAAAGTACAAAATTCTCATACGTACGAGCTAAAGCTATGTAAAACATGGCATGATATACGTACAATACATTATTATCTCTTCTTTAAGGTAAGTAAAGTGGACAGAGCGGCTGATCATATAATCTTGCGTCTATAATTAGTGAGTTAGTGACTATCAATCAACACTAACACAACCTCTAGAATATAACCGTTATTTAAGGTTATATATAGGTTTATAGGTTATGTGCAATTGAGGAATGTAATAACTTGCTCCACGTTGCCGTCCGATATCAAAAAAGAGGTTATTTATTTATTTATTATTGCACATCCATTAAGTAACAAAAGGTGTTAAGATAGTTAATAAACAATTCTTTATGGACCCTGATAAGTGAAACTCTTAATATGTTATTACAAATTTATATGATAATAAAATTATATTATAATAATAAGAACAAAAACATTGCCATAGCAGTAGTAAGTTGAAACATATTCAGATAAAATTATATTTATTGCACTGTGTTTATGTAAGTAGTGATGAGAAATATGGTTTAAACCGAAAGACAGATAAAAAAATATTTATTCACTTGATCGACTAAACGTCACACAAGGGTGTTATATTTGACCGGACGGCAGCATAACCGGACTTACCCCAACCTCACCATAATGTATCTCTCATAAATTTTGTCTAAGTGAAACCGCAAACTATTCCACTTTGATTTGTCTTTGAACCCCTAGAAGTCTCAACAGATAGAGGCACCAGAACATAGCTGAAGTGACATAGAAACCTTGCAACACTGCACCGATGCTGGCACTGAAGGCAATATTTCTAGTCAGGAACGCTAATGCTGTGCACCTGACGACCTCAAGGCCTGGAGCGTACTTGGAATTGTCGAACAACATCCCGATGATGGTGAGGGAAGCTAGTATATAGGCGACAAAGATCAGCACCGATATTGGTGTCATGCCCTGAAACAATAAATTAAATTATCTTTATGTGTCATTATAACAGAAGTAATGCTTGGACAATATTACACAGCGGCTCTTGGTCCCAAATGACCATAACACGCCGCGTTAAGATTACGCGCCACGAAAATGGCTTTCCCGTCGCGCTCAAAGAAGTTTCACTTCGAAAAAAGTACATTCACAACGTGTTATGGGCTACCTATGGCATACAGAATAAAACAATAATAGAGACGTATTTTTTGCTTTTGCAAATTAATGAAAATAAACATAATTATGTAGATAAAGCGCACTAAGCGGACTATAAAAAATATTTGTCAAGTAGCCAATTTTGTCAAGTTGACTAAATTTTTTTTAGTCGGTTGTGTAGATTAATAAAAAATATTGGACACATATTTTTTTTTAAATAATCAAAAGAAAACGGCGATACATTGAGCTGAAATTTCGCGTGACGTCAAAACCCGGTGTAGTTTGCACGGGGCTTACACTGAATAATGACGTCACGAGTCCCCCCCACCCTAAATTTTAATGCGCTTTATCTATGTTCATTTTCATTAATATGAAAAATTTGAAATTTGTACACTGGATGAATTGAAATTTGTAGGTATGACTTATCTGCGCTCGTTAACAGAAATATATGGACCATGAAAATAGTATATTTCATTATAAGTGCGGAAAGCCTGTCATTGCAAAGAGTTCCGACAAATGTCTACCCGAGCCGAGGCGCAGCCGAAGGTGAGGGTTGACAGTCGGAACTAGTTGCAATGACGGTTCCGCACGTATACTGAACAACTATTTTTAATACAGTTACGAAAAAATTAAGCAATTTAATAAAATATCAAAAACACAACAAACTCAACTAAGTTCCAACTGTGATCAAGAGATGGCGCTAGTCGTATTAGTAATGCGAAACCTACGTTTCGCAATGCAAAAAGTGTGTCAAAGTCGTGTCGCCATTTTTGACAGTTGGCAAAGAGAACGCACGAGTTCGGGAAAGGTAAACAAAAAGCTCGAGTATGTAATAGCCCACATCCCGAACGCTAAACGTCCCTGCAATACGCCACTTTTTGAGCAACTGTATTAAAAAGATAGTGTCCACTCTCCAGTGTATCCTTTTCATTTGGTCCCATTATTGACATTACACCTTGTTCGCACTAGAATGTATGCAGTATGCACTAGACATTTTTAGTTATATAATGTACCTATATCAATGCAAAACAAACAAAAAAACTATCATCTAAGTATATCTATGTAAACAACACTAAAAAATAATGTTAAAGGAAGCGTAGCTCCACTGGAGTGAAAATGAATATTTTATTCAATCTTCATATTCTACTTCTAACAATCTTGAAAATAGTAGAGAAACATGTGTATACGAGCTGTATATATCACTCAGGGGCATTGTAGCTTGCTATAAAGAAAATAATTTTTAAAATCGGTCCAGTAGTTTTTGAGTTTATGCGCAAAACACCTTTAGGTCGAAAATTACCGCTTTCCTATAGTGTCCAAAATCAAATCTTTCCCTTTATAATATAACTATAGGAAGATTTTCAGTGTCGAAACATATTTCAGAACAATAGAATGTACTTATACGTCGTGTATAAATAAAAGAATATCTTACGTCGAAAAAATATCTATATTATAAACGAAGGATAAAACTGCGAGTTGTAAGAATATAAAAAACAGATAAGAATTCGCTTTCTCGATCTCGAACAAACATTGGGCATTTCTCTTGCGAAAGTGAAAATATCTTCCTTATTTATTCAACAATAACAGTTCGCGAGACTCGATGTGGGGTAACGATTTAAGGTTATAGTAGTATTTTCACACCAGACAGAAATAATGGAAGAAACTTCGCTAGATACCTACCTCGATGAGATTAAAAGTTTCCGTAAGAAGCCAAAAGATAAACGAAACAGACGATAAGATGAAAATAGTGTAGTCTATGAAGTTTGGGAGAATGATTAAATTTACGATAACATATAAAAAATAATAGCTAACTTTTGTGTGTGTGTGTGTGTGTGTGTGTGTGTGTGTGTGTGTGTGTTTTTATTGTTTATGAGACATAATTACTATCTACTAATCTGTCTGTCTGTTACGCTTTCACGCCTAAACGGCTCAACCGATCATCATGTAAATTTGCATACGCCTTAGCAGGGGTGCAGAGAAGAACATAATATGGTACGTTTATCCCGGAATGCCCACGGGAACTCCGAAATTATCGCGGATAAAACCGCGGGGAACAGCTATAATATATATTATATGAGAAAAACAATACATACTCATTGCCAGTAGGTATAAACCAATTTTATTCTAGATTTTCCAGTAAGGAAAAGTTATGAATAGGGTTTGCCATTGTCAAATTGATCTAGGGCTCGTTTTAAAAAATTCCACTGTAGAAATTCCAGTTTATTTTGATAGGTCTTTGGGTTAGTATTATCTCTGTCTTTTATTCATCAAAATATTTTCTAATACTCTAATGTATACTACATAAATACTGTGAATTAATTTTAATATTAGGTATGAACGTATAATAATAATAATAAAAAAACATGAAACTTAACTAGATAGTTACAGGCAAAAAGAAGTGATTCAGCGTAAGCTGCTCGTATGACGTGTAGAATGCCATTGCCATTGTTTTGAGAATAGTGTATTAAACATGTGGTTTTCAATAGGGATGTTGACTACTATTGAATATCAAAATTCTAATTAGTCCGTCAGTTAGAAAATAAAAAAACAATAGACACGTATTTTTTGCTTTTTTAAATAAATTAAAATATACAGAGATAAAGCGCATTAAAGTTGAGGGTGAAGGGGTCGTGACGTCACTAACCGCAAAACCGCCATACAAACTATCAGAATAGTGACGTCACGCGAAATTTCAACTCAATATATCACCGTTATTTTTTGATTACGTAAAAAAAGAAAAAATACGTGTCAAATATTTTTTAATAATCTATAAGACGGACTAAAAAATAAAAATTAGTCAACATGCCCATTTTAAAATTTCATTTCATTACGTACAGTGGTTTTTGTGACAAGGTACTTACCATATATCTAGCGGTTAGTTCAAAGAAGCCGTACAGAACCACCGCGTAATGTAGGGACAGGTAAAGATTGCACCAAACCGGAAGGCTCATGTCATATTTTGGTCTTGCTACAATCTGAAATAACAAATAGCTCACTTAGTATTAGGTACAAATTACAATGTATTGCAAGTGAAGCCATAGCGAGCTGGTCGGCAGCTATTCAGTTTATGACGACTACCAACAGACGTTTAGTTATTATCTTAAAATAATTTTTTAATGAAAATGTTTGTAAAAATATAGTTTTAGACTTCTAGACACCTGTTTTTGTAGGTACGACATTCGCGTATTTTCAACATAGCAAGATTGAAACATATTTAGAACTATATCATTCTAAATTTCTCGAAGGTTAAGCTAGGGTTTATAATATTGCAGAAGTAATTTTATTATGATTAATATGATAAGGAGGCTTATTTGTTTCGCACAGTCTTCCTTTTATGCCGTCGTATTAAATTAGGATATTATATAATGATGTCATTCGTCTTATCGTTCAGCATCGTTGAAGCCGAGTCAGGAAGGCGCAGAGCCCTGTGGAACCCTAACGACAGACCCGAGTAGACTTTACGACGCTTTCTTGGGCTAAAGTATTAGCATTCCTTCCCCGGATGCGAACAAACGACACCTAGCTTTCGTCCCATTTGTTTGGGATTAGGATATTCTCGGGTCAGGAAAAATATAAGCTGGGTTGCCATTTTAACTTTAGGCGAATTACTTTATGCAATACAGACTTACCGCAAAATGTTTTGAAAGACTATGATCAAATTTTTTTACGTATGTATTTAAAAAATCAAGGAGGCAGTGAATAGATGTAGTGTGTTATTTTTTTTAAATATATAGGTACTTACATCCGTTTTATCTTGTTCATTTCCAAGGCGAGGCGTCCCCGGCTCCCAACTTGGACCCCAGAAGACGGCTCTGAACCGGTCACCCCAGGACTCATACTGCCCAAACTTTTCTACCACATACTTCGTGTAGAACGTCTAAAAATTATAAAACAAAAACTTTAGTAGTACTTTATAAGTAGGTAACTAATTTATTTCCTAATTTGACTGAACTACTTATGTTTTTTTTTTCTCTAAGGGGGCGATATAATTTTTGATAGCAGGTTGCGTTATTTTTTCTTCTGTACCTATCCACCTGAAGCAGTGACTTTTCCTTGGTTTTAGGAATTTTTGTGAACCGAATTGACAAATGGAGGGTGAAAAGTTTCCTCTTTCTTTACGTATTGCTGGGGCTAGGAGTCACAGGTCAACAGGCCTGAGATTAATGACGTCTTTTGTGCAGTGGGCATGGAGATAATAGGATTAAAGTTAGTGAAAAGATCATGGAATATTTTAGTGGAGAAAAAGGGAGTAGTGAATAAAATTATTGTACCAAAACATACGGATTCCTCAAATTTTGCACAGAGGTGTAAATTTGTTTTTTTTTTATGGAATAGGGGGCAACGGGCAGGTGGCATGCCTAAGTGATTACCACCGCCCATAGACATCTGCAACACCTGCAGAAGGCATGCAGGTGCGTTGCCTACCTTTAAGAAAGGAGAAGGATCGTTTTTTTAAGGTTCCTAGATCGTATCCGTTTGGAAAAACTACCGGCGAAAGCTGATTCCACAGAGTGGTTGTGCGAGGCAGAAAGTGTCTGAGAAATCGCGCAGTTGTGGATTTCCAGACATCGAGATGGTATGCGTTACCTATGTTACAAATATATTCTCATCATTGGGAAAAAGATACATCAATTGAAATTGAATCATGAAATTTTGCATGCACGTTAGCGGGGATACAGAAAGGGAAATAGATTAGTTTTCTCCCGGATTTCCTGCAGGAACTCCGAAATTGACGCGGGTGAAACCGCGAGGAACAGCTAGTAGTAAATAATTGTGTTTTGGACAGCCTTTTTTATAACGTTGTGGTTTGATTTGTCAATTTATGTTGCTACCATATCTTTCTCGGGTGTCTTAGCGTGGTCCTCAAAGACCTTTAATGTCTAATTGCTATAACCAATCAGCTAGACACGTTAAACCATTTACTATAGTGAAAGGAAAACCAATCACAGTTTCACTTGTGTAAGTACTATAAAAATTATTTATTAACTTGAGAACAAATAAATAATGGAGATAGTTTTAGTTCCCGACAAAAATTGGATTGTGTTCTTAACGAAATTGTAAAATGTAAGATACCATTTGTTAGATTGCTTATTTTTATGATAACAAGAGGTTCAATAAACAATTGTATTTCATCTAGCCTAGTCTTATAGTATGCAATTCCAACGGTTGGTAGAAGGTAGAAAAGCGATAGTTGTATGGAATAATGTTGTATTTTCTTTACTTATTTTTTTATTGCTTCTTCTTCATCATATATTTTAAGACTTCTCATGCAAATGCAAAGCAAACAGAACGAGCAAAGTTAAATATTGTTCCAACTTTAGGAGATCTACCTAAACTAAAGGATACGTTACAATATGAAGCGTTACAATTCCATTGCAGTTGTGAGAATTTTCATGAATAGAAATTCCACAAATTATTTGTACACTAGTACTAAGAAAATATTGAATGAGTGCATCGACTTGTCTAGACTATTGTAATATGCAATTTATAACATTTGAATTCTATCTGAGAATACATTTGACTATCTTATTTATTGATCATAGCTGACTGTACCTATACCTACTTGAATTCATAAATTCACATGTTAATGAATGTTTTTGTGCATGATCATTAGTTTTGCTTACGAAAATCACCCAGCGACACTCGTTGATGTTCCTTCTATCTGTTGGGTGCAACAAGCCGCCTGTACCTAGTACGTACCTGGTAGTAAGGAGTTCTCTTGTATGGAGTATCACGGGCGCGCCTTACACAATGTCCTAACAAAGAAGTATCCACTTCAATAAATCTATATAATTGTTATTTACCTGCAGATAAAGCGGATTGAACGACGGCTTGTTGTAAATAAGACCGTATATAATCTCCATCTTGTCGATTTCCGGTTTGAATGTGCCGAACATTCGGTCCCAAATGATGAGCACTCCGCCATAATTCACGTCCAAACAGTATTTGTTGCTGCCTGCGGAAACAAAAGGAGGTCTCCATTTGCTTATGTTATTTAGTTCGAGAAAATTGCAAAGGATCGACTTACAATCCGCTATATCGGCAGATTGGTATGTAGGCAGGTACGTCATCATTTGCCGACATTTATCTATAGGCTTACGTCCAAAGCTCATCTATGTTACGCTTTCAGGTCTTAACGGTTCAACTAATCGTCATGAAATTTTGCATAGACGTTGTCACTGGTACAGAAAAGCATATAGGGTAATTTATTTCAGAATTACCGCGGGAATTTCAAAATTAACGCAAGTAAAACCGTAGGGAACAGCTAATATGTCATAATAATATATAGGTAGGTACAATGATAAATAATCTATACCAATATTATAGCTTATAGCTTAGTGTGGGATCAAGTAGATCTGTGTGTTATGAAGTCGATTGTTATTATTATTATTGTAAGGAGCTACTGGACCGATTTCAAAAATATTTCACTTGTAATAAGAAGCTACGGTATTCCTGAGTGACAAAGAGTACTTTTTATCACCAAATTAGGTGATCCGGACAGTGGTTTCACCCGCGGTGATTTCAGAGTTCCCACGGGAATTTCGGGATAAAAAGTACCCGACGTCCTTCTCTGTATCCCTGACAACGTGTATGCAAAATTTCATGATGATCCGTTAAACCGTTGAGGCGTGAAAGCGTAACAAACAAACAAACTCACTTTTACTTTTATAATAGTAAGGATTCCCACGTTATCTCCAAAGTTATCGCGAGAAACAGCTAGTTATAAGTAAATGTGCTCAGAACATGACGGCAGTCATGTTGTTCCAACAAAATTTACGTGAAAACTGAATAGCTGTTGCTTTATTTATTTAATAAAAAGTTTTCGACAACAAACGACGTCTTAATAACAATATTCTGTGGAGTAAAAAATAATGATTTTACAATTTATATTGAGTGTAACTTGCGAGTCTTTGTGAAACACTTTCCCACGGTTTCACCCGGCGAAGAGCTATATATAATATGATGAGGATATTATGTTGTGATCTTTGGTTTGCACTTACCGTGGTGCACTCTGTGGTGACTCGGCGTATTGAGTATGTACTCCAAAGGGCCCAGACTCTTGATGGCCTCCGTGTGGATCCAGAACTGATATAGGTAGCTGAACTGTTGGTGCATCACGAACTGAGCGGGCGGGATCACCAACGCCAATGGCAGATAGAATATCTAATAGGGAAGGAACAAACAGTATTGGATTAGTTATATATCTAATATATATCTAATATATATAAATCACATCACGTGTCACGTTGGTGTCCGCGATGGACTCCGAAACTACTGAACGGATTTTGATAAAATTTTGCAACCATTTATAATATGGTCCAACTTAAAAGATAGTTTTTATCCCGGAATTCCCTCGGGAACTGAAGGACATAGAGTACTTTTTTCCCGCAACCTCCGCGGGAACTCCGAAATTATCGGGGATGAAATCGCGGGGGGCAGCTAGTGTTATATATGTTAGACTTATAGGCGTTTGACCACATCTCACCAGCCCCCGTAGCCAAGTTGACAATCTATAACCGTTATCGCTGTAGACCAGTGGTTCCTAACCTTTTCAATATTTTTACCCCTGTGACCTATTAGGAAAACCGATTTTACCCCGACCTTAAAATGTTATCAATATAATAAATATTGGATATCAGTCTTAAAATTTTAAAGTAGGTATTTTATATATTTAAACAATTAATTAAGCAAAAATAGTTAGTGTGATGGTTGGTATAGGTCAGGTCTTAATTAATTAGGTTCTTCGTTACGTTACGTTCGTTAATGACGGACTAATTAGAATTTTCATTTTCAAAAGTAGTCCACATCCCCATTTCATTTCATTAATGTTTTTTTTTGATGTTTTTAAAATTCACTTGCTTTTAAAAAAAAATTGACTATTTTAATAGACGCACGTATGAAATTTAATTTTTTTGATGTGAAATAATACACGTTGCTTTCATTACTAACAACACGTTGTGCTCTCGCCACTGCACCAGCTTCTCGTTTCTATCTGCAGAGGGGCTCCGGGCTTTTTTTAATTTTTCGGTGGTAATGAGAAAAATGGTGGTTTTGCGATTACAATATGCACGTTTTGACGCCTATAATTTCTAGTAATCAACCAAAATCAACATACTTCAAAAGTTGTAGCTGTCTAAACATTATTAATTTATTATTCACAAAACCACTACCTATTTTTCTGATTCAAACTAAAATAAGACAGCAACAAAAGTTACATATTTACCCTGCGGCTCTCTGTCACCTTAAGATTGCCATGAAAAGTTTGCCTGCAGCAATAAGACCGTCTTTTGCTCTATCCTTTCTTTTTATTTTATTTCTCTTATTTCTAGTGTTTCCTTTGGGGCAATAAAGTATATTTGAATTTGAATCATTGGTGTCAATTCCGTTTTCTATGGTGTTAGAGAATTTTAATTCAGATTATCATCTTTTGTGCAACTTTTTGGTGTAACTGAAGTTTTTTGTTAATCATGCATACGGCAAGTAACCGGTTAGGTGCCGGTTCGAATCTCACGGTTTCTTTTTGTGTTTAATACGCGCACCTTTTTCTTGTTATGAATAAAGGGGTCAAGCTACAACTAGCTATAAATTGCTAAAATGCTTTCATCATAGTGTCGCTCCCTAATAGTTTTTACAGATGTTTGTCTGAGTGTGTGTCTGGTATCATTAAATTATTTATACACCGTGGAGTTTAAATAAAGTTATAAGTATAACGTGGTAATGAAATATGCATATTGTCAATTTTTTATTCTTCTTCTTTTATAATGGCGTCTGCTATTATAATTCTGCCAGTGACAATGTTTCTATCAAAGCCATTATGAACTGTGAACTACAGGTATTTGATTTTTGCAAGCTCATTTATTTCAGCCGTTTGTCATCGTCTCCGTACCGAATTTCTTCTGAGAAGTAGATATTTGTTGATTGGGCTTCAACTTGTTTTTGAAAGCAATGGACCCTCGTCAACGCAAAACTTTACTAGCGTTACTACTTGTATTAAAAGGTACGACCACAAAAATGTAAATAAATAATGTACTTAAGCTAAAAATAAAAAATATACACGGTGTAAAGGTTAAATGGCAGAATTTGCATGGAAAATGAGAAATTATATCATTATTGAAGGTTAAATGTGGGACGTATTGAATGAAACGTTTGTTAATTCACTACATAGGTATAATTACGTAATAAATACGATTCAACTAATAAAATGAAATTAAAAAATAAACACTTATCAATCCCAGAGAAAAACTTAGATAAAATTTGACGCGGGTGAATTACCTTTAAAATGGATTTGTTAGCGCGTTGGCTATATGTACTTACTTGAGCGCTCGATTTTCGTCAATATTTTTATTTGAAATCAAAATTTTACTTTTGAAGTTTTAACCCTAAATATATTATATATTTGGGACGAAAATCGGATATTGAACCTTCAATACGTCCCTTGATTAACCTTACACACTGTATAAAAAAAGCAAGAATTCGAAAGGATATTAAAAATTATTATAGCATCTTTCATGTTTTCCGCTTTTAGAGAGCTACGCTATTTTGTAATTTTTCGTTACCAGTTATATATAATAAAAGACGATAAGTTGCAACTTACGAATCCGCACCACCCCTGCAACATGGACTGCCTGATTCCAACTCCCATATTGAAGTCTTCAGATGTGTGATGTACTTGATGTTGAGCCCACAAAATATGCACCTCTGGAGGAAAGGAAATGCAATGACTGTAAATTAATATTTGGAATGCTAACTACATAAAAGACAAATTATGCGAAAGGATAGGCATGTAGGTAACAAAAATCTACAACAAAAATCGAGAAATTTTTAAGATTGGCAATAAACATTGCATTCGAATTGAAAGTATTTAAAATGTGTCTAGGGAAGCTTGTGATTTATTCTTATGAGCTTGTGACGCTACTAAGTACATTGTTGTCAATTTGCGAATTGGACATTTTAAACCCGCTAGACCATTTGCGAATAAAACGGTTTGAAAATAATGCTATGATAAATCTGTGAGTTGTGACATTACTGTAGTGTGTTATGTTCGAAAAATGTAAAATTTAAACGCCCGAAAAATATAAGGAGATGTCTTGAGGTTACTGCAAATAATAATACTTTTTTGTTGATAATCTCACCATGACAAGCTCTGTGCATCCAGTAGTAGCAGAAGTCTACTCCCAACGCTGCCACGTACCAAGTCAAAATGTGATTCCATGGCAGTTCTATTAATCTATAGTGTGAGTAAATCCAGGTGTATAGGTAGCTCTCTGCTCCGCGCCATATTAACCTGAAAGATAATAGCTTAATTATATATATAGCTATAGATAGATATAGCTTAATTTAGTTTAAAACTTTAACTTTATCACATTTTTTATTTTTATTTTCCTGGGTTGGCAGGCCATTTTTAAACTGTGGTGATATTTGCAAAAAATTTTTCTGATAAAGAAAGATAAGTAAACAGGAAAAGCCCGAAAAAACTCCAAACTTCCTGTTTCAGGATAAAAAATACCCTATCTCTGCACCACTGACAATGTATGCAAAATTTCATGATGATCGGTTCAGCCGTTATGGCGTGAAAGCGTAACAGACAGACAGACAGAGAGTTACTACTTTTCGCATTTATATGTAGTATGGATTATTTTCTTGCATGCACATTGCACATATAATATTAAATAAATAATATAAAGTAAATATGTAATAGATAAGATCAGGGCCCTTATTCTCTATGACCAACAACATTCCTTGCAAACACGGGTCCTAAAACACAATTCCGACCGATCCAGATACCAAAATATTAGAAATTAATATTCTTTATACCATAACACATGTTGTATATGTATTTTTTTAAAGTGAAACTTCTTTAATCGCGAGGGAAAAGCAATTTTTGTGGCGTCTTATCTTAACGCGGCGTGTTACGGAGTGAATAAGGGCCCTGGGATGTCGCTAAATCTTACAATCACATCTCCTAACGGCTAAAGTAGAAGACGTGATATTCTTGTATCATATCATGTACCTAACGCAATTATGGTAAATACATACAATAAAATCGCGTGTAAGTCATTTACGTTTATAATAAATTATGTTCATTAATTATTCTCCTTACCTTCCACTTTGTTGAAATAAGCTGTGCGATATACTCGTTATGCCATCATTAAATCTTATTCCATTCTTTCCTTTTAATCTCAAAACGATGTGTTCTATTAACATAAATACTATAAAATACGGAAACGACTGAAATAAAAAGAGAATTAATTTCATTTAACAACAGTTCTGTTTAACAAAAAAGATTGTAGGTAGATACATGAATGACTGAAACATGGAGGTAGATTCCTATTATTATAAATGCGAATGTGAATTGTGAGTTTGTTTGTTTGTTAAGTTTATACAAATTGAATGGGCATGTAGACTAATTTTTATTTTTTAGTCCGTCTTGTAGACTATTAAAAAATATTGGACACGTATTTTTTCTTTTTTTACGTAATCAAAAAATAACGGCGATATATTGAGTTGAAATTTCGCGTGACGTCACTATTCTGACAGTTTGTATGGCGGTTTTAGCGGTTAGTGACGTCACGACCCCCTCACCCCAAACTTTAATGCGCTTTATCTCTGTATATTTTGATTTATTTGAAAAAGCAAAAAATACGTGTCTATTGTTTTTTTTATTTTCTAACAGACGGACTAATTAGAATTTTGATTTTCAAAAGTAGTCCACATCCCCATTGATCGGTTGAGCCTTAACGGTGAGAAATTAATCAGACCGAAGAGGATACTGAAACTGGAACTCTTCGGTTGCCCTAAACACAGATAATATAATACTATCCCTTAAGATATTGGCGACACCACATCAGTGACCAGAAGGCACAGTGAGTCAGTGACCCACCTCGTGAGGTGTCAATAATGTGCAAACTACAGAAGAGTGTACTGACCAAAAATGGTGCCCAGCCGAACCCCGGTAGCAGAAATACTGATGACCGATCTTCGGCGGCGAACTTTCGGTCGTGAATTTTCCCGAAAATACCCCTATTTTACTCAGCTTTGTTTGTAACTTTTAAATGAATTGGATTGTTGGCTTGAGCCTTTAACTTTAAGTCGTAAAAACGTAATAGACAGATAATTATAGACACCTGCAGTTTTCTCGCGGTAATTTCGGAGTTACCGCGGGAATTTCGGGATAAACTATTATGTAAACCTTTGTCTTGAATCACTCTATCTATTAAAAAAAACCGCATCAAATCCGTTGCGTAGGTAGTTTTAAACATTCAAGCACACATAGGGACAGACAGACTGCAGCGGGAAGCGACTTTGTTATGATATACTATGGAACAGACAGATGGCGGGAAGCGACTTTATTATAATATATACTGTGTAGTGAGTATGGATTATATTAATCAAATCCACATGACAATATTAATGTGGTTAGACTTTAACGTATTATGAAACCGCTGTAATTTGATATCTACTCGTAGGCGTTATGAATATATGTATGTAGTAAGTATAGGCACCAACACGTCATGTCAGGATGAAGCACATTCTGCACATTACTCATTATAGAGATGTATTTTAATTTAAATGGAACTACAGTAACATTGAGTTGAGATAAATCAAAGTCTGTTTAGTAGTTTCAGAGATATGCGTAAAAAGAGAGACGGACAAAAATCTTAAAAAGATTTAATTAAGAAGAAGTAACTTTTCAATTTATTAAACGCCTTCTTTCGAGTTTTGGTATACATGATGTTACAGAAAGTTGTAGTCATAATTGACGATAGTGTTCATGTTGTCGTTTGCAATGATTTGACACTAGTAACTGAACCGGTATCACGAAATAAACTTTCTTATTAACAAAAAAATTAAAACCGACTTCCAAAAACACAAAACTAAAAAACTAAAAATAAAAAGCTAAAAATAACAAAATACCGATTTCATCCAAAAGACAAAAACACATGTAATATTATTATTGGTTTGTGCTACCACTGATCGGTTTGAATTCGGTGACAAGCCCGCTGTTGTCTGCCCACTTGGGTTGTTCTGCTCACGAAGAGCTGGTGGCGGGAGTCGACTTAGCCCATCTTCCCCCTCCATATTTGGCTTGTCACCGACTTCATACCGATCAGTGGTAGCACAAACCAATAATAATATTACATGTGTTTTTGTCTTTTGGATGAAATCGGTATTTTGTTATTTTTAGCTTTTTATTTTTAGTTTTTTAGTTTTGTGTTTTTGGAAGTCGGTTTTAATTTTTTTGTTAAAATTTTGTTTATTTCTCGCTTTTAAGTGACTTAGTTCGTAATTTCTCTAAGTTACAATAGCCTAATGTCAACTGCTCATCACCTTTTACAAAATATTGCTATTCCTGACGCAGGGACGTTAATTGTTGAGGAGTTCTCCTGGTACATCATCATCAGTTCCACTTCACCATATACATTGTGACGGGCATAAATTGTTTAGAAACCATATTAAAGTTAACGATTCGGAACCCGTGAAATACCCGTTATTGAGTAGTTCCGATGACCATCTGTGGTCTTCATCATCAGTTCCACTTCTTCAAATTTTGCTTTGCGAAAGCAAATGAACGATTTACTATCAAAAATACCCAAATCGTTATAGGTGTGCCTATAATTTTTGAAGAGTTCCCTCGATTACTCCAAGATTCCATCATCAGATCTCGACTTGGTGACAATGGAATCAATTTGGGAGTATCCCCTTTCAAACAAAAAAACAATTTTTTAAATCGCTTCAATCGGAACCCGTGAAATACGTATTATTATTGAGTTGTTCCGATGACCACCTGTGGTCTTCATCATCAGTTCCACTTCTTCAAAGTTTGCTTTCCGAAAGCAAATGAACGATTTACTATCAAAAATACCCAAATCGCTATAGGTGTGCCTATAATTTTTGAAGAGTTCCCTCGATTTCTCCAAGATCCCATCATCAGATCCCGACTTGGTGGCAATGGGACCTAATCGGGAGTAAACCCTTTCAAACAAAAAAAGAATTTTTCAAATCGGTCCAACCGTCTTCGAGTAATCGGTGAACATACATAAAAAAAAAAAAAAAAAAAAACATACATACAATCGAACATAGAACCTCCTCCTTTTTGGAAGTCGGTTAAAAATTTGCCAGGTTTGCTGTTATTAACTTATCTTTGCACCCCAACGGTGATAAATTGCATCAAATTATCTTGAATCCATCACCCGTAACCAGTTCATGATCTACCCAGTGATGTAAAATGTTTATATTGTTGCGGAAGTGGTCGATTTTTTTTTATTTTGGTTACTAAATTTTGAAGTATACATATTGAGCTAAATACTACAGCGAAATTATTGTATAAAGTTGCCAGATAATAATCTTCAGATATGACTACACCTTTCCGTAACACCTTATATGATATACATATATACAGATGTATGTCGCAAGGATTAGGTAGCCAATAAAAATAACAATTTTGCTTCAAAACTATTGCGACATGGTCACACCTTTCAATCGAAGGTATGATTGCAGTAGCAAAAGTAATATTAACCGCATTGAACTGTCTAAATAAACATTGAACTCTAGTAACCTCACGTTTGAGTACATTCGGCGGCAGAAATATGTAAACACTTTGCCTTGTACCTTATTACTATTGCAATAAGATTCAATGACAGTTAAAAGTAGTTTACACATTTCTGCTGGCGACTGTATCACCACAAATAGTTTCACATCTCGATTATAATCTAGCTTCATTAAAAAAAATACAACAGTGATTAATGACAAGTATCGTAAACTATATACAACTAGTCGTTCCCCACGGTTTCACTTGCGTTTGTTCCAGAAATCCCGCAGAAATAGGCTATTTGACTAGTTTTTTATTTTTAGCCCGTCATGTAGATTCATGAAAAATATTAGACACGTATTTTTTCTTTTTTCACGTAAGCAAAAAATTGCGGAGATACGTTTAGTCGAAATGTCGCGTGAAGTCACAAGCAGGCGCAGTTTTTAGTTGCGTATGACATTACGAGCTGGGGACTCCCAAACTTAATGCGCTTTATCCAGGTATTTTTCATTAATTTGAAAAAGCAAAAAACACGTGTCCATGTTATTTCTTTATCTGACGGACTAAATAGAATTTAGAAAAAAAAAGTTGTCAATTAGCCTATTGCGGGATAAAAGTACCTACCCTATGTGATTAAGAAACACGTGAGTTCTGCAAGCGAAAGATTTCTCCTATACCAACAAACTTACAAAGAATTTTTTTTTCTTTATAATATAAGTATAGAAATATTATTATAAGTATCAATGTAGGTAACCATAGAACAAACAGAATGGTCATCGACTCTTTGTATGAAAATAGATGAAAACGTCTAGTGTCGCAACATTCATTCCGAAAGTCTCTGTACCCCTGACAACGTGTGTGCAAAATTTCGTGGTGATCTGTTGAGCCGTTAAGCCGTAAAAGAGTAACAAACAAACCAACAAACAAACTCACTTTCGATTTTATAATATTAGTTAGGTTTCCTTTCTCTGTGAATGTAACCTACGGGTTATTCAGTAACAACCTAAAGCCATTTCATGCATTCAATATCATTAATACAATGAAGCCTACAGAATTAAAATGATTATTTCAAAACTGACCTCTTTGAAGTAATTTGGTACGTCCTCTTTCTTCTCGTACATGGTATCTTGGGGGGAAATGAGATAGAACATCCGGCCCACGCCCCTCAAATGGTCTACTATGAAGTCCGAGAGACCATCTTTCGCCGTTGTATTGGCGTAAGATGTGAAATCCAACGCCATTGTATTATAATTTTACTATCTGAAACAAATACGAATTTATGTTTAAAACTTTAATTATTTATTTTACTTTAGTTTAAGACACGTTTGTAGGTACCGATTTTATTTATTTTTTGGTAATAAATAAACTTTATTCTATTCTATTCTTACCACATATGTACAGTGGTTATTTTTTATATTTATAATCCCATAAGAACTGCGATATTAACGCAGATAAAACCGCGGGGAACAGTTAGATCTTGACAAAATTTAAAGAAGAAATACACCAGCCTACACAAATATGGATTTGAAAACCTCTGACATTTGGATGAAATTCAGTTTAATCCTTTGACATTCCTGAGATCAATAGGTACATATTTCATCGTATTTGTATTAATTTATTGTTAATTTTGCAATCAAACGGTACTAAGGGCACTACACGAGCACAAATTGCAAATTATTAAACATTGCAAATGGAAGTGTGTATCTTATGTGTAAACTTGTAAACTAGCAAGTAGCAATGTGTTAGGAATATTGCTGCAAAGTAGAGAAT
The DNA here is from genome assembly GCA_907165275.2 of Zygaena filipendulae. Taxonomy (NCBI): domain Eukaryota; kingdom Metazoa; phylum Arthropoda; class Insecta; order Lepidoptera; family Zygaenidae; genus Zygaena; species Zygaena filipendulae. The sequence goes on along the minus strand of OU015657.1, from coordinate 11,897,500 downwards.
AAAGTGTTTGGTGTACAGATGGGCTACTATGTAGTATAGTATCATTATCATCTGTGGATGGGAAAGTAGATAACTCGATTTGATTTAAACTTTAAATTTGGGTTATACCCGCTAAAAGCCCGTTTAAATCGGATTTAAGCACCGGGCCATTTATAGTTATGTGGTATTTAGAAATCACCATAATGTTACCTACCTACTGCTACATTTGTTGATAGACAAACTTATTGAAATATACTTGTAATTTTCATGATTAGTGGACATTTTTTACACAATTTCTAAATTTTAACGTTTGTGAAAAAAAATTGCAAACAACAAAATTAGGTTATATTTATTATATCTATTGTTATTTTTGTTATGAAAAATGAGCGATGGTTATTATTCGGACGTAAGCATTCAACAAATAACGGCTGAAGTAGATATTCCGAATTTAAAATAAACTTTGTAAACAAACAACAGAGGAGAGAATGCTTCAGCTCTGTTGGTAAAAACATTTGCAAAAGTTTAGATAATGAACTCTATTTGTTGATAATTAGAAGCAAAATTATTTAATTTAGCATTGACGCATTGTTTTGAGATATTCCATTTATTGAGTCACTTATTGACTCAAATAGGAAGGTAGGTACTTACTATCTGTAAGCGAAAATAGGAGCACCTGCCAAAGTAAAGATAAAGTTTTTAGGGATCCTTATGTATTTAGGTCCATCTATCCATCCAGACCATTTTTAATCAACGTTTAAGGTGGATCGTCAGCGATAGTTTTCATACGAATAGTTATTTTCTTACACTTTGACTTTGTTTTATTTACTGTACCTAGTTATCCATATAATTAATAAAATACTTATTAAAAACTACAAACTTACAATACCCAAGAATATTTTTTTTAAACTCACTCTCTATTCAACTCAATCAATCCTCATGACTTTTTGCATGCACGTTGTCAGGGGTGGAGATGTTTTTTTATACATAGCGTACTACTTTGTATCTTGAAATTCTCTTGAAAACTCCGATGAGTAGTTAAAAGTAGACGTTTGTTTCCGTGTGTTGTGTGTTGAAATTAACGAATCAAAATCTAATAATTATTATTCATAGATACTAATTTTTACTCGCGGCGCCCCCAAGTACCTGGCTCTGCCATTGTGCATCACACATGCACGGACGTTCAGATCCTTAGGTTCGTCCAGATCTATTAGATAAACATTTTCTTATCGCAATTGGTGATGCATTTTTTTTATGACATAGGGGGCAAGTGGTACACCTGATGGTAAGTGATTACCGTCGCCCATGGACATCTGCAACACCAGAAGGCATGCAAGTGCGTTGCCGACCTGGGATGGGAACTGGCTTTCAAGTGGGGCTGCCGGAATACACAGACGACAGATTTGCAACTTGAAGGTGGTAGCTAGCCAGCCAGCCACCATGCTATGGTTTGGTTTGGTTGCTGATGCATCTACAGTGAAATCAGAACCCTGACTTTAATTTATACGGATCCTCATTCCAATAAAATACCTACCTGTGAAAATAACCTCGCTACTTTATCCTTTTCACTTGACGCTTATCTCGAGAAACAATTTAACTTTGTATGTTTTTGTTCAAAACTCATCATTGTGATTCATACATAATAAAAATAAAAACTGAGTCTGTACATTTTAAACAACGATAAAAGTTTGTGGCCTCTTATTTACTCCCGTAAGAAGTTCAACTTGCTTTTTATGAGTAAGTAGATACACAAATATTGCGCTGCCTTGACCACTAAACTTGATGCATTTCACTTCCGTTGCCTGCAAAAATTTTACTCTCAACATGCTAAAGAAGTAGACAACAAGCAATTATAATACTAGTACACAATTACCTACACGAAAAATTATATTATCTACTACCTAAAGTGATTTTTACAGTTGCCTTGCTAAGGCTTTGTTTCATCGCTGTTGGTGAAAGAAGAGTTTTGACAAATTGAATGTAAAGGCGTTTGTTGAATTTGACAATGGCGTCTGTGCACTTTCAGAGTTCAGACACAAGCGACACGCGGGCAACAGCACCTAGTTGGAACTTAAGTGTGTTGACACAAGACACCTACCCAGTACCCAAGAGGTAAGGTAATGCAACAACGAGAAAATTACTTTAGTATTCGTACTATCGGAGTCACAAGCGCTTCACTGTTCGTCATAACTGACTCAATTAATGCGCTTATTACACTTTGCAATTTCAGAGCACCAATTTAGGGCTCTAAATCGGATACAATTTAGGGTCCGTGAGTGAGAGAGAGAGAGCGAGTACACTAAATTGTACCCTAAATCGACTACTCTAGGTTGACCCTAAATTGGAACCAATTTAGGGACCAATTTAGGGTCGGTGAGTGAGAGAGAGAGCGAGTGATCACACTACATTAAAATGTACCCTACAGCAGTCGATTTAGAGTACAATTTAGTGCAGTGTGATTACTCGCTCTCTCTCTCTCTCACTCACCGACCCTAAATTGTATCCGATTTAGAGCACTAAATTGGTGTCTTGAAATTGCAAGGTGTAATAAGCGCTTAACGTCAAACTGCTTTTGAATTAAATTGAAGGAAACATCAGAAACGTTTCGCTTATAATAATCATGTAGAAGTTCAGCTGAGTGCTCAGGTAGGTATAAAAGATTATAAAGCAAATTTTTCACTAGCTATGTGACAAATTCTGTCGGCGTAAAAAAGAAATCAAACGCATTGTATATATATTGTGTACAAAAACAAACTGTTGGAAAAGCAACTTAAGTTTTTAAATAAACTTTCAGGTTTTATTTTCAATTACTTTAGTATAAAATATAAAAATATTATAATAACTAGCTGGGCCCCGCAGTTTCACCCGCGTAATTTCGGAGTTCCCGCGGGGATTCCGAGATAAAAGTGCCCTATGTCCTTCTCTGTAACCCTGACAACGTGTATGCAAAATTTCATGCTGATCGGATGAGTCGTTGAGGCATGAAAGCGTACCAAGCAAACATACTCACATTCGCGATTATAATAGTAAGGATAGTGATATAACGATTGTAATAGGTACGTATATTTCTATTTTTTTTTTGTAATATGAACTTTTGAAGTACCTATACGAAAAGCGCAAAACAGAGACCCAAGTTTTACCTATACTAATCTGCAAAATATAATAAGGTACCTACCTACTACTGTCAATGAAATAACTTTCATCCTTGATAATAACATTTTTGTAATACAAAGTTTGTCTCAAAGAAGACACTGCAGACTCTTATAAAGATTTTTACTAAGATAAATATTATGTAATTGGTTCAATTGGTCATTAATTTTATCTGCGCTTCAAGGAGCTTTGCAGATAGATATAAATACCTATCTACCGTTTCGAGTATCGTTTAGGTATACGAAATGAGGATTGTGCTGACAATAGGCAATAGGCAAATCCGGGATATAAAAATCAAAATTCTTAATAAAAAATAATAACCCGTATATTTTGCTTTTTAAAATTATTAAAAAAATACTAAGATAAAACGCATTAAAGTTTAGGAGTGGGCCCCACTCCTCTCTTGAAGTCATAACGTGCTATAAACTGTAGCATGGCGTAACGTCACGTGACATTTCAACTTAATGTAGGTATCTCCGTTATTTTTAAATTACAAAAAAAAAATACGTGTCCAATAATTTTTACTAATCTACAAGACAAACTAAAATTTAAAATTTGGTAAGCCCATTGTGATTGCTCAGTAATCGACACTATTATTCAAAACTAAATAAAATTTTAAAATAAATTAATTTACTTACCTATTTTCTAATCATATCTGCAAATAAATTAAAAATACCTACCTATCAAACTTTTCAACTATCAAACTGCCTATCAAAGGTTTTTGGATTTTTTTTTAATAAATTTCTAAGTAGGTACCTACCTACTACGGCTTAAAATTTAATTTTCAATAGAAAAAGTTACATTTTTTGCAAAATTGAACTGCCTTGCCACTTTCTAATACCTATTTATAATTAAAGCAAATTAAATTATATTATACCTAAGTAAAGTATTGATTCCTATTACTAAAGTTTTGAAAAGATAATTAACGTTTTACCTTGAAATAGAGAATCAGCAGTCACTCAGTGCTGTGCCGACGACACTGGCCAACGAACTAATACGGAATATCAATGGGTGATACGAGTGATACGTGAATTGGGTGATGATTGATATAATATCACTAATGAGATATATCTTTTGGGCTTAAAAATTCTTGGATCGCAATAGCAACAGATATACATATATGCCATATGTGTACCGCGTGATATCTCAAATAGTCGTATTGATATATTATGTGCAAAATTATCATACTTGGAACGAGGCGACATTAATTGGTTGTTAAAAAAAACTGTTTAAACTTTTCCATTTAGCCAGTGTAAAGTACCTAACAATTAATAAAATACCTATTGTTTTTACTATTGACTTTTTGCGGCATTTGAGCAAAATAGACGTCAGTTTTATTTCTTTGTTTTACAAATTAGTTTATCGTGGTTAATATTGTGTAAACATGGTGAAATTTACATAATAGTGATCCATTAGTGATAAACAGTGTTACAATGAAATAAAAATAATGAAAGTGTTCGCTGGGAGGTTATCGGTTCACTATATTGACTTCCTACAATGCAGCCCATTATGGACCAGTTGTAAAGAATTGCTACCAGATGTTCCCGTGAAGCATTGGAATACATCTCACCGATGTATTTCAATGTAAATAACTTCTAAAAACAAAAAAAAATGAACTGGCTGTATGAACTTAGCTTCCTTTGCCTTCCCCATAAGGGGTAAACACAAAAAAAAAATAGAAATTTTTTTTTTACTATCATCTTCGTGAAGTTTAAAACTACAGTTTGAGGTGCTATAGATAACATCTTCCTCTGCAGATACTCTTGGCATAGTATATCAGCTCGGGATGTGATAGGCATAATTCAAAACATTACCATCGACAACTGCATTGTCAAATAACATTACTACAAGCATAATACACAACAAAAAACATAACAATTTTCGTCACGTTATTGACTGCAGAGCTCCCGGTCCCGGTTGGCTATTGGTTTTTCATAGATGGAAACTACGCTACTCAGTAGTTATAGGTACCTACCCTCCTATAATCACGTCCCACGTGTCTTTTCCAGGACCTCAAGTAATTTTATAAGGTGTCTCCAAACTATACACGCTGAATAAATTTATTTCCAGGACTTTAACACTGACCAGTTATATTGTTTTGCCCACATTATCTATATAGATCCATGTTCTTGGCTTGCACCACATGGCAGAGATGTGAAATGTGTATTTACCTATAGATAAACTTTATTATAGGCGTTGGCAGATAGGTATAGGTGATTAGAAGGTGATTTGAATGAATGTAACGCAAGAGGTCGATGAACTCGCGTCATTAAAGGTAAAACTCCGCGCGCTGCCATAATATAAGTAATAAGTATACATATATTATTATAAATATTACTAATTTTAAGCACTCGCTGTAACCAGCGATTTCACCCGCGTGAGTTTTGAAATTCCCGCAGGAACTCCAATTGTAGCCTATAATATACTCCTTATAACATCATCACAAAGTTGCCCGATTACTTACCAACTACTGGACGATTACCAACACCTACAAACGGAAAAATCACGATTATCTTTTCTTTACTTAAATGCTCGAAGTATTCGAAAAAAGGGTAAATTTGATGAACTAAAATGTATTCTCCAAACTATTCCAACGACTGTGCATGTGATATTACTGACTGAAACTTGGATAGCTTCAGAAATCCAAGCCCTTAATCTACAATTAAATAATTACACACACTATTATAACTACAGGACGGATATAAAAGGAGGAGGAGTTTCAGCGTATGTACACAATAACTTAAAACACGAGATGACTGAATCTATTTACAAGGACGGAAACAACTATTTATACATAAAATTACAAAAATATGCATTGGATATAGGTGTGGTTTATAATCCAGGCGACACTAACTATAAAGACTTTCTCGAAGTATTCGAATCGCAATTACAACAAAGAAAGAGAGCAGTGATTTTTGGAGATTTCAACATCGACTTAATCAAGGATAAAAAACTAAAAACGTACAAAGAGATGATCAACGAAGCAGGTTACAGACTCCTCAATAAAACAAGACAAAAATTTTGCACAAGAGATTCCGCTACAAAGAAATCAATATTAGACCACGTTATCACTAACTTAAAAAATGATGCTGGGAGCTTTAATTTTGCAATCGTGGATTCTCCGATGTCCGACCATAAACAAATCTACTTACAAATAAACAAATTTAAACCACCACGAAGAGTGCGTACAAGCTATGAAGCTATAGATTATGAAAATCTATATGACTCGGTGAAATCAGATGAACAGGTGGCTCTCATTGATAATTTCGGACTGCTAGAAGACAAAATAAAACAACATATTGAACAGAGCAAATTGAAAAAAGTGAAGGTACTCAACCCACCCCAAAAGGATTGGATTAATCATGAAATTATTACTGAAATTGGCCAGAGAAATAATTTGTGGATGCTACACAAAAGAAACCCAAACGACGAGAGTCTAAAAAAGGATTTCATACAGAAAAGGAACACTGTGTCCAAACTCATTAATGATACGAAGAGTTCATACTACTGTAAATTATTTAAAAATTGTATTAATAACCCTAAAAAAACGTGGTCCCTAATAAATAATCTAGCCAATAATAAAACACAGCGGAGTTGTGCTCCTTCCAAGCTTATTTTGAATTCTAGGTCGATAACACAGGCAAACGAGATATGCAACGTATTTAATGAATATTTTTCAACAATAGGGCAACAGTTGGCAGAACAAATATTAAATAAACACCACAATATAAACCATTTACCTGTAACCATTTCTGTGGTGAGTGAACCGGTTCACCCCGACTTAAATAGACTAGAGCCATGTAGTAGTGATGAAATCAATAAGATCATAAGTAAACTAGACCCAAATTCGAGCACAGGTTTAGATAGGATTAGCACAAAAGTAATAAAATGTTTACGAAATTTAATATCCGACAATCTGACCCTATGTTTCAACAAACTTATACAGAATGGTGAGTTTCCGGATTCCTTAAAAGTAGCCAAGGTTACACCAATTTACAAGTCAGGGCCAAAAACAGATCCAGGAAACTATCGACCCATCTCAGTGTTACCAGTTCTCTCAAAAATTTTTGAAAAAATCATATTTAAGCGACTAACAAATTATTTAAACTCATTTGACTTCATATCAGCACGACAATACGGATTTAGAGCTCAAAGTAATACCACTGCTGCGGCAATAGATCTCATTACAAAAATAAAAACTAGTATAGATAAAAAGAGACTGGTTTTGGGTATATTTATAGATCTAAAAAAAGCTTTCGATACTGTAAGCCATAAACTGCTAATCAACAAGTTAGAAAACATTGGTATCAAAGAAACTGCTCTCAATATCCTAAAATCATATTTAAAAAACAGGTATCAAGTAGTTAAATTAGAGAATGAAGAGAGTAGTCCATTGCCAGTGTCTTTTGGTGTCCCACAAGGATCAATTTTAGGCCCCCTATTGTTTCTTGTTTACATTAACAGTATCACTAACCTGGGTCTCAATGGCGATGTTACTTTGTACGCTGACGATACATGTCTGTTTTATTTCGGGTCAAATATACACGATTTAATGCTACAAGCCCAAGAAGATCTGGACAAGCTCTCAGAATGGTTCGAGAAAAATCTTTTAACTATAAATGTAAACAAAACCAGTTACGTAATCTTCAAACCAAAAAATAAACAGATTCCGCTCTATGACCACCTAAAAATTAATATGATTCATGTAGAGCAAAAATACAACGAAAAATATCTTGGCTTGAGAATAACTAGCGACTTAAGTTGGAACACCCAGATAGATCACATTAAAAGTAAAATTTCTTCTTTAATAGGTTCACTTCGCAATACAAACCAATGTATTCCTCGACAAATGCGCTTCACAATCTATAATTCTCTGGTTAAATCACATTTATTGTATCTAATTGAAATATGGGGCAGTGCATCCAAAACAAAAATTCGTCAATTACAAAGAACCCAAAATAAAATCATAAAAACACTTTTCGGGTACCCTTTTTTAACAGCATCTTATAAAATCTACGAGGAAACAAAAATAATGACGATTCAGCAACTATATGTGTACACTACTTGCATATTGATTAGGAAGATCATAAACAAAACAATCCACTCTAATTTAAATTTATTAAAAATATCACAAACAGGTAAACGCAGCACGAGAAGAGCAAGTTTACTTGCTCTGCCAAAGATTCGCACAAACTACGGTAAAAAAAATATAACTTATGAGGGAGCACAACTTTACAACAAACTACCTGCTGATATAAAAAATGTAAACTCATTTAACGTATTTAAAAAAACATTGTCACAATATGTTTTAAAAAATCAGGCGCTTTTTGGCTGAGATTGTTATAACGTAGTGATTATATTATGATCTTTGATTATTATACGTTAATGAGATTCCTACTCATTACTAATGCGACGACTTTGTTAATGTCTTAGACTTTTATTAATATTCTCATGTAAGCGATTTTTATCTTTTTTTGAGAATAAATTCTTTAAACCTTTTGTTAATTTCGGTTTCCGCGGGAATTCCGGGATAAAAAGTACCTAATGTACTTCTCTGTGCCCCTGACAACTTATATGCAATATTTCATGATGGTCAGTTGAGCCGTTAAGACATGAAAGCGTAACAAACATACAGACAGAGTTACTTACACATTTAGTATAGGGATGAGCCCAATCATTATCAATATTAATGTCACTGTCAAAATCCGTAATGTGGCAAATCTGATTCTCAACAATATAGATAGATTTATAAGAGTCATCAAGTCTTAATAGTAAAGTCCGCTCCACATTCACGCGAGAAAACCACAAGAAACTGCGGAGAAGCTCCACATTCACGTTCTCGTGGTTTTCTCGCGTTCTCGCAAGTTTCTCGCGTGGATGTAGAGCGGGCATAAAAAAAAAAAAAAATTACGCTAATTGTTACATTCGAAAGTTATATAACTACTTTTTCCAAAACTATAAAACGGTCAACCTCAGGGGCGTTTAGGCGCAAATGGTCAAATTCGCAAATGGTCCAGAGGGTTTAATAATAATAATAATAATAATAAAATTGTTTATTGCCGTCAAGAAGGTGTACAAAAAAAATAAAAATTAAACTTAGTCAATTATTCTAGGCAAAAGGAAGTGATTCAGCGTGAGCTACTCGTGACCTAGGTCCCGAGCAGCGCTGGTTTTCAATCACCCCCCTCTGGAGTACAGAGGGCTCATGCAATTCAGAACTCATTTGTTGAAATGCCAACATTAACTATGAGAATTAAAATTATTATTAGATATAGATTATAAATTAAAATAAATTACAGCAATGTCTGTCTGAATTTTGTTTAAAATGTCCAATTCGCAAACCGTCCAATTAGCAAATGGTCCAATTCGGGGCCGATCCATAACGGTATTATCAAAAGCAAAGCTTTGAAATGTCAAATTATTAAATTAATATTTCGTATCACGCTGATTAATTATTTTAATGATGACAATTCAATTCTTAATTTAGAAGATAGTGTTGACCTTTGAACGAACTTGATTCTTGAACGAGCGTCAGGATCTAGAGATCTAAAAAAAAGTAAAAATTAAAAACTAAGGGACATTTTACTTGTTTTGTTTAGTTAGGTAATATCTTTAAAAATAACCGCGATCGCCTGGACACGGAAAATTATGAAAATAAAAAAAAAAACAATCAATAAAATTATATCTAGGTTATTTTGAGACTTCTGTGCTATAAAGATAAGTCAATGATTCTTTTGTCAAAGGTCACAAGACTCCTATAATAAGTTACCTTTTTAGATATTTAAGTAAGCCTTAATATTATTAAGCAATTTGATAAGTTTCTTTTGACCATATAGGTACGTATACGATTACCTACAAATGTCAACTAATTTAAAGTTGCAAAATAACCTTGAAATAAATATTATTAACTATGCTATTTTTCTATACTATGTATCTATGGTGCACTTACGTAAAAATCTAAAATTTACAGAAGGGGTTTTGAGAAAAGTTTAAAATTAAATATGATTAGAACTTACTATTGCGTCGTGGTAAAATCTTAGGTTTTACTGGTTATTTTAAGAAGTCTGCTTTTGCTTTAGATAGGCCAGATAAAAGCCAGCCTATTACGGTCTTTTATCGGGTTTAAATCCGAAATCTACAGGCTTTTACTGGGTTTAATTTCAAGCATCGGGTTGATTGCTCATCTATAGCTAGCTGTACATAATCTATACTAATAATATAGGTAAATACCTAAAGTTTGTGTGAGAGTTTGTGAGTTTGTGACGTTGTCCCTGGGTAATTTCTGGATCTACTGAAGCGATTTTGAAAATTCTTTCACTTATACAAAGACAAGGTAGTTTACGTCAGAGTGATGTAGAGCACTTTTTATCCCGAAATTCCCACGGGAACTTTGAAATTACCGCGGGTGAAACCGCGGCGGACTGTACTGCTATTAGCATATTAACATACATTGAAGTAGGAAAAAATGGAAAGTAAATATTTAGATATTAAGGAAATCATTACGTGCACTGAAGGGTACTGCGGTCAAGTTATGACTTCAACGTCATAGTAGTACCTTTATAGGAAATTCACATCCGCTTCCTTATTAATACTTATTATTAAACTTATATACATCTTATCTTCTTAATATATATAAATCACGTGTCACGTTGTTTGTCCGCGATGGACTCCGAAACTACTGAACGGATTTTGATATTTTGTAACCATTTATAATATGATCCAACTTAAAAGATAGGATAGTTTTTATCCCGGAATTCCCGCGGGAACTCCGGAATTAATGCGGGGAACTGCTTATCACCGTAAACTACAGCACTTTTTTTCCGGAATTACCGCGGGAACTCCGAAATTACCGCGGATGAAATCGCGGGGGATAGCTAGTCTTAATCTAATATATATAAATCACGTGTCACGTTGTTTGTCCGCGATGGACTCCTAAACTACTAAATCGATCGTGATGAAATTTGGTCACTATGTCGTATTTGGCCAAACTTAAAAGATAGGACAGTTTTTATCCCGGAATTCCCGCGGGAACTCCGAAATTACCGCGGATGAAATCGCGGGGGATAGCTAGTCTAATATATATAAATCACGTGTCACGTTGTTTGTACGCGATGGACTCCGAAACTACTGAACGGATTTTGATAAAATTTTGTAACCATTCATAAAATGGTCCAACTTAAAAGATAGGATAGTTTTTATCCCGGAATTCCCGCGGGAACTCCAGAACTCAGTGGCACAAAGAAGGACGTAGGGTACTTTTTCCCGGAATTCCCGCGGGAACTCCGAAATTACCGCGGATGAAATCGCGGGGGACAGCTAGTATTGTATATATGTGTGCGTCCAAGCAAAAAGGTACCTACCAGCTCTCGGCATTTATTTTCCGAGATAGAAAAGGTTCGTGAAAAAATTGCGTCCGCGATTTTAATTGATTATTATTAATTTTCTACAAATTCATTAATTATATCTTAATCGAGAATCCTACTAATCTTACTAATATTATAAATGTGAAAGTGTGGATGTTTGAAGTGTGGATGTTTGTTACTCAATCACGCAAAACGGCTGAACGGATTTGGATGAAATTTGGCATACAGATTGTCAGGAATACAGAGAAGGACATAGGGTACTTACTCCGAAATTACTGCGGGTTAAACCGCGGGGCACAGCTAGTAATATGTAAAAATCTATGTAACAAGAAAATAGAAGTTTGTTTTTGTTTCCACTCAAACTTTTATAATGCTTTTTCTCAAATCAATCTCTTTCAGAATTTCAACTTCAAATGTCTGGTAAAAAAACTAGTGCTAGTTTTTGAATATTTTTTCAATCTCGATACCGAATGTAGTGTTAACTCATTACCCCACTACTGGTACTTTTTGCTTGGACGCCCACATGTTAATACAACATGTTAACACATGTTAATGTAATTAAATTAGAATATAAGTTTCATTTCGAAACGAAAGTTAGAAGCAGGTTGAAATTAACGTCTGAGATTTTATTACATTTCAATTATTGTTTGTGAGTTACCAGTTAAGCTAGTAAAAGCGTGATAATAAAAAGGAGATAATAAATTTGCTGAATTCAATCTACGAGGCCTCATACTTTGTTAAGTTGTTTATAATTTACATAAATATGTCAGTAGGCACATAAGTATACTTAGGAACGAGTAGCAGTAGGTAATCAATTTTCGCCAATATTCGATAATGAAAGGTCAATAAATCAAATAAATGAGTTCCCGTATCGATGTTTAAAAGTTATATGTATATGTACTTACTACTTATCATTATTAAAATAACGTGTTTTTATTGTAAATATCTACCAATTTATTACTGTTTTTTTTTTTACTTTTTTTTTGTTAAGACTTAACGTGTTTGTGTTATAAACATGTTGCTTCCAATTTATTATTATTTTTTTGTTAAACGATATAATGCCAATGACATAAACTGCGTACCGTCAGCATCAAATATAAATGTACGTAAACACTTTTGTCAGTCGTTTATTGCCATAGATCATGGACCAATTAAACTAGTTTTATTGGTCCATGCCATAGATGTAAAAAAAGATTACGTTGTAGGCACCTAGAGTCACAGTAGTTCCGTACAAATGTCCCTTTTATGGTAATTCTGAGATACAAAGTAAAGTACCCTTTGTCCGTTTCTGTATCAATGACAAAGTGTACCTATGCAAAATATTATGAGATTTCACCCTTGTTCAGTTCGAAGTTCCCGCGAGAATAGGGTACTTGCATATTTTTTTTTTTCAGTCTATTTTAAAGATATATGGCCTACTTAAAACAAAGCAAGAAAAAGAAGAAAAAATATGCGTAAATTAATTAAGCAGAGCGTTTCAAAGTTACTACTTTTAACCTTACCGCCAAAACGCAGAATGACGTAAAAATTACACCTTATTAATCAGACAGTATTGACAGGATCGTGTGACACTGACAGATAAGTAATTTCAGTATCTAAGAGCGAGATTGAGGTTGAACTGAGTCGATTTACTTTCAAAAGTTCCAGTAAAGAATCGAAAAGCATCTCACTCATGTATTTTAAAGTAAAAAAACTTCAGAAAAAGTGAAATATGTGTTGACTGTATGCACTTAGTTTCTTTTGCCTTCCCTTGAAAGGAGTAAATTTTCCTAAGAAAATAGAAGTGACGTAACATGTTATGGGTGGCTGTGATTGGTGTTTCATTGTAACGTTCCGTTTCACAAAATTAAAAGTTGAATATTTTTGAAACAACTGATAATTTCTTAATAAATCATTTACGATTATGCTTTTCTCAGGCCCTATTTTTGGAATATTGACACAATTTCTTATAAAAATTTCATGCAAGTACGCTATTCCGGGATCAAAACTACTCTTTGTACTTCTCTGTACTCTGTAATATGTATGCAAAATTTTTGATGATCGGTTGAGCCGCAATTCATAAAAGCGTAACAAACTCACTTTCGCGTTTATAATAGTATAAGTGAACATTTTCGCATCTCCGGCTGTGTACCTTGAGTATTTAGTATATCAATGACTATTACAATAAAATCAACTACATACAGTCAAAGGCGATTACATTAGGTGCCTACCTACAGTCGTGGTCAACTAATTAGGGACACTCTTTGGTTAAAGCGAATTGTGAATTTATTTTTTATTTTCCAACGAGTCTAAACCATATTCCATATCTCTTACATGTAAGTATAATTAGTCATTTATGTGCCCGATTATACAAACAATAACAACTTCTTAAACATTAAACCTCTTTACAGTATAGCTGATAGATTATCGTAGTGCTATTTGTTCAAATAATGCTGGCTGGCCATTTAATTAGGGACACTGAGATATTGCGTTCTATTTTTAAAATTTGAATCTCAATACTTTTTTACTTCTTCTCTTATTGTTTCGTGGTAGTTTTGGCGGCAATCCCGATATTTATTTTAATTTTTGAAAAATATTTTGAAGAGAAATGGGTTAAAATAAAAGTTGCGATCCAACACTACGAAAAATTATCATGAAGTTTGTTGTCGAGCATGGTTGGCCATACCGAAGGATAGCAGAACATTTAAATTGTTCAAAAACTATGGTATACAATGCAGTGCAACATGTCAGACGCAATAACACAGATTTAAATGTGCCCAGAACAAAAAGATCGAGAAAAACAACTCCGCAAGAAGATAGAATGATAACCAGGTTAGCTAAGAAAGATCCGTTTCTAGGCTCTATTTTAATTAAACACGAAGTGTTTGGGACAGACGAAAGAGCTGGTGTCTCAGCGAGGACCGTTCGACGACGTCTGGTAGAATAAGGGTTGTTCGGAAGAGTGGCTCGCAAAGTACCGTTGTCGAACAAAGAATATAGAAATGCTCGTTTGGCGTTTGCACGTAAATATGGACATTGGACCTACGCCCAATGGCAACATGTATTATTCTCTGACGAGACCAAGGTTAATTTGATTTCTTCAGATGGAAGGCAATACGTACGGCGTCCAGTAAAAGCGGAAATGAATCCAAGATTCACAAAAAAACAGGTGAAACATGGCGGGGGAAACATTAAAATGTGGGGTTCATTTTCTGGACGTGGAGTGGGACCTGTGAGGAAAGTTCAGGGTAACTTAGACCAACAATACAAGGCAATGCAATATTGGAGGAAACGATGCTTCCCTATGCTGAGGAGCATCTCCCTATTATATGGACGTTTCAGCATGATAACGACCCGAAACATACCGCCCGTTCAGTCAAGTCGTTTCTTACCAGTCAGTCAGTATCGGTGCTAGATTGGCCAGCAAATAGCCCGGACCTTAACCCAATCGAGCACCTTTGGCACGAAATCAAGAAAAAAGTAGCCACTTATCGTACCACAACTTTAGATGAACTTAATGAAGCTTTTTGTGAGGCATGGGCAAACATTCCTGTCGAAACATGCCAGAAACTGATAATGTCTATGCCACATCGGTGTCAAGCGGTAATTACTAACAAAGGTTTTGCTACTGGGTACTGATTTTACACGTAATAAAGTGGAGCAGTTAAAGATATTATAATACTGCAGATTATTAGTTTTGTTTAACTCTATTTTTCATTATATTTTACTGTCCTTAATTAAATGTCCAGCTACAGAATTATACCTTAAAATTGAATACATGTTCAACCTTTGATATTAAATACTTTTTTCTATTTATTTATTCTTTTATTTACAGCCATTTAAAGCATAATAATCGGACCAAATTATGCAAATAATAGTTACTGAGAAATCAATAGGGTTTTATATTTGTATGTACATAACCGGTTATTGTTCTTCACTATCTTGCATGTCCCTAATTAGTTGACCACGACTGTATATAATTTTGTTGCTGACTATGCCTCGTAAGGTACTTTGGGGGCAAGATGAAAAACGTGGTAACACAAAAAGTTGGCTATAATTCCAGATATAGAAATATTTTTGCGGTTCTGGCAAAATTGGTAAGATCTCTGTTTTGTTACGTACCCCACCTCAGTCAGCACTTGCCGCTTTGAATGAGAGGTTTTGTGAAAAATGCAAAAAACCTGCGCTGTCCCTTTTCGAAAATTAAACGAATTAACTATTAAGTTTATTGAGTGCGTAAAAAAAGAAAAAATACGTGTCTAATATTTTTTTATAACCTACAAGACGGACTAAAAAAAATAGTCAAATAGCCTATTTGGCTAGGGGGGCTGGATTTTTAATGGACGGTTTTCGTGAACACGTGTGACGTGACATTAGGATTCGTTTTCTATGCGTAAACGATTGTAGATTGTCAACTTGGTTAGGGGGGCTGGGGGCAAACGCGCCATTTTTGAACGATATTAGCGAAGCAATACCGTGAAATGTCATATTATACCTAGGTACTGAGGTTACCTAAATGATTTTTTTTTTCGTTTTTTTTTTTTTGTCGCTCGTCCAAATTCGTTCAAAGGTTAACCAACTGCAGTATCTTATTATGTTTATTAAAAGAGTTGATTGATTGATTGATGATCTTTACATTCTTTACAATAATCTGCGCGATACGAATTGCTTAAAATACTAATTTAAATATATTTTGATGTTTCAAAGGATTTGTTTTGATAATGTCGTTAAAATGACATAAGTACCTACCTACCTAACGTTAGATAAAAATAGTGTATGACATTATCACACAAGTACCAAACTGAATAGAGCCTGATACCCATACCTAAGGTTGTAAGGGTGTGAGGTTGAACTTGATAACTCTTGCATACTTGTAACAAAAAAAACACTCATAAATGGCCGCAGATAAGCAATAACATGTTAACCCACAAAATGAAGTTATTGATTCAGACCGATTTATTGAGAGGCAGAGAACGTTTTTTAATTATGTGTTTACCTTATTACATTGTTTAAATATGTAACTAAATATTGCGCACAAAAAATGTTGACACAAAATGGCGCTATAATTTTAACACTTTAATTTACCTACTCAAAATTTCTCCAGTGTGGGTTAACATACTATTGCTTAAAAATCTACGTTGCCGGGTGATTTTCGCACACAAAACTATTCATTTCGCACTAAAATATTTCTTTAACCTATAACCTAAAGAAATGTACTAAACGCTGTTTGATTACGTTTTTACTTAGTCACTGTTTTCAAATTCACAGTTTTGCGAATATTGTGGTAAATAACTTGGGATGGCAGCAAAAGAAGTTTTGAGCAAGTTAAGTTAGAGCATTTGTTCTAACATTCCTTTGCAACGGTAGCGCGCCTGCCCCGGCTACATGTCTTCTCTAGTTAATTTATTTGTCTGTGGTCGGGTCCCTAACGGTTCCCGGCTAATGCTGAGCTGGTCGCCATTTTGTTGCGAGTACACGATGTTGTTATACCATCGAAATAATAAGTACTTTGTACGTACAAAGTACTTATTATTTCGATGGTTGTTACCTACTACCTACCTACTTTTAATAATGCACATTTATCTTTTTTTACCGTTGTCGTAACGAATAAAGATAATTAATTTTCATTTCATTTCATAACGTCCTTGACGTTGACCTGAGGAACATTATGTAGTATCTATGTGCAAGTGCCTACATTATTGCTTACATAGCTACCTACCTACCAACTTTTGTTAAAAAATCAATAGGTATTGTTCAAATGCTGTTAAATCCGTTGTAGGTATCTACTTACATAAATAAGGAAATTAAATACATATAAGGATATGGCCCCGATGTCGGTATTTATTTATATTTTAATAGAATTTAGTATCACTTCATATTATTTTTGTTATTTTGTAGATATTAATATTAATTATACTATAATACTCAATCTTTATCATGATCTTACAAGCAAATCGCGTACAATATATTGTAATATAACGTGCTAACTGCTACCAGTTCATATATTATATTATATACGTGATAAAAATAATAATTGAAAAAAAACAATTACATAACAAAATATAGAAGATAATATTATATACTTACCAACCAACCAACAAAGAGCTTTATCCAAATAATTTTATCACCGTCACCGTCTAAATGTCCAGATAATATCAATTAAATGTTAGGTATATTGACGTAAAGTATATTGACCTGCGTAATTAAAAAAAAGAGTTCACAACCATTCATTCGGCAAATAATAATCAACTCTGTACCTACTTTGGTAGTGTCTTTGACCTGTCAACTGTCACTGGCGAAGCGAACGATAAATTAGAAACTTTCGCGCTCTAAATCTGGCCACTGGGAAAAAAAAATAACGTCCCGTTCAATTTTTAAGGCTCGTGGTGTCGCCAACGACCTTGGGCGTTGAGGCGTGGCCTAATTTTCTCGCCCCCGCTACCCGCACCCAAACATCGCGCGATAATGTACGTAGGGTCAGTGGAACAGTTATCGGCACTCCATCAAATCTATCATTATTTTAATTGATATTACATTGAGTCATGCAAATATTTTTATATCGTATTTTTTATGTTTTATTTTAATACTTTAATAATGAAGGTAAATAATTATTGATGTTTATTTTTATTATATTGTAATTTTACTATAAAGGATTAATGATATCAAATTCGTAGTTAAATAGGTAGTTAAATTAATTTATTATTTTACAATTTAGTACTTATTTAGTACAATTTAGTACCTATACACAAATTGATTTTTTTCTTTTCACATATTTAGTGTACCTATTTGGTACCTTTAGGTACCGAATTTATTTTTAATTTATATCGTCCCAGAAAAAAGTAGTAGACTAATCAAAATTTTCGCCGTAAGAAAACATATTTGCTGTAAGTAACAAAACACCAACTTTTCACCAGAAACATTTTTTTTATAAAATTGAAAATAAAGCAACTTTTTAACAAGAACTGACAGAATTGTGATTTTTTTTGTACATAGTTTTGTTAAGTTAAGGGTGCGCTCCGCCAGATTATGCAGCTCTTATCCGATAGAGGCCGCGGACGGCGCCATAAAAGAGTTTTCTCAATTTACAGAGAATCACAAGGTTAAAAAATAGATTTTGATGATGGCTGCGAGAGAATGAGTGTTTAATACATCTTTAATTTAAAATTTTTATATGGCTTTACGCGCATTATTATCCTTTAACTACACGAAAATATCGAATAACTGGCCGAAACGTAGTCACACACACATGCAAATCGATTAATACTAGACGATTAGGATTCGTAATTTGGCTACCTCAACAAGAGTCTCGGTGGTGTGCGTCTTTTTTTGTAAACTATGAATCGTGAAAATCTTGTGTTCAAACCTTAGATTTCGATTCCACTTTTTGACCACGTGATCACATAGATATGACGAAAACATGAAGTTTGAGTACCAACACGATGGGTCTGTAACTTGTAGTTTCCGAGATACAGGCTATCGAAGATTTGATCTCGTGATCACATAGATATCACGAAAACATGAAGTTTGAGTACCAACACGATGGGTCTGTAACTTGTAGTTTCCGAGATATAGCCTATCGAATATTTGACCACGTGATCACATAGATATGACGAAAACATGAAGTTCGAGTACCAACACGACGGGTCTGTAACTTGTATTTTCCGAGATATAGGCTATCTAACATTAGATCACGTGATCACATAGATATGACGAAAACATGAAGTTTGAGTACCAACACGATGGGTCTGTAACTTGTAGTTTCCGAGATATAGGCTATCGAAAATTTGACCACGTGATCACATAGATATGACGAAAACATGAAGTTTGAGTACCAACACGATGGGTCTGTAACTTGTAGATTCCGAGATACAGGCTATCGAAAATTTGACCACGTGATCACATAGATATGACGAAAACATGAAGTTTGAGTACCAACACGATGGGTTTGTAACTTGTAGTTTCCGAGATATAGGCTATCGAAAATTTGACCACGTGATCACATAGATATGACGAAAACATGAAGTTTGAGTACCAACACGATGGGTCTGTAACTTGTAGTTTCCGAGATACAGGCTATCGAAGATTTGATCACGTGATCACATAGATATCACGAAAACATGAAGTTTGAGTACCAACACGATGGGTCTGTAACTTGTAGTTTCCGAGATATAGCTTGTTGAAAATTTGACCATGTGATCACATAGATATCACGAAAACATGAAGTTTGAGTACCAACACGATGGGTCTGTAACTTGTAGTTTCCGAGATATAGGTTATTGGAAATTTGACCACGTGATCACATAGATATCACGAAAACATGACGTTTGAGTACCAACACGATGGGTCTGTAACTTGTAGTTCCGAGACTATATCTCGGAACACACGTTGCATCACGTGGTCACATAAGACACAATAAAAATATTATTTTCATTGCATCGGAGAATTTGGAGATAAACGCTGAATTTTATCACCCCAGGCCGAGATACAACCTTTCGAAAATATGGTCTCTCTCTTTTACTCATCGTGAAAACAAGAAAGAGATAGCAAGAATTTATTCAACACAAAAATATAAAATACTTTTACCCGTAAGTTACGTTATACCTCATCGTACGTGACGCAGAACCAAAACGTCTTTTCCAACTTTCCACAAGTTATTTGTATTCGCTTCGGCTACTAATAGGTACCTACTACATCAGTAATAGGTATATTTTCAAATACAATTCTAAATTATCTTGGTAGGCAAAATTGTCAAAACTCACGGCACAACGCCGCGCCACCTTGTGATCCTTTTGGAATTCACTACAAACTACTGCATTCGGGGGACTTGTCAGTCTACAGCCTAACTACAGCTGTTTATAGACCGGGCCGCCATTTTCGTACACTTATAAGTGTATTCGTTCTCTCACACAAGCAAAGGTTCGACCGAAATTTAATTCATTTTGAAATGATTGTAATTATGTTATTTCTTCACTATAATATGCAAAGATTTTGGGCTGTGCGTTATCGTAACAAGTAGTAGTATTTTATTAAATGAAGTCTAATAAATAAAAACAGGCGGAATGCCTTTAATATAGCTACGGCAGTTTGTATGAAAACTAGACCTTTAGACCCACCTTAATGTTAGTTGCAATTAAAATATTTTCACTAAAGTTACAAGGAAACAGGTTTTACTACTTACAGCATTCTTCGATTTGTATGCAGATAGAAAATTGCTGTATATTTTCCGATATCTAAAATGCTGTAGCTGTATATTTTTATTTTTATTAATTTATTGATTAATTTAGTAAAAGAAAGTAA
Source organism: Zygaena filipendulae (assembly GCA_907165275.2). NCBI lineage: Eukaryota > Metazoa > Arthropoda > Insecta > Lepidoptera > Zygaenidae > Zygaena > Zygaena filipendulae. Next base: position 11,876,735 of record OU015657.1, on the reverse strand, counting down.
TAAAACAAAAATGTGTTTATAAAATTGCCTTTTGTTACAAAAAAATACAATGAACCAATAATTAAAATTCAGTGAAGTCCAGTTGCCCAACTTTTTGCAGCTTTTTTTTTCGTGGCATTTTTGATGTCGCTACCTTATTTTGCTCACAAAATTAATTTGGCGTAACCAAGCGGATTGCGACAGCGCGACGCACAGCCTACCCGTTTGAATGCCAGCGCCAGACTGACTCCCGTCGCCCGCGCACGGACCCGCTCGTGACCATTTGTAGTGAATGTGGTATAAAAAACATTTCGTCAAAACTATGTATTATTTTGGAACGATAAATGCTCAGTTTTAAGTTAAACAAGTTAGCAATCTTTTCCTGAAAGAATCGTGAAATTATCACTTGTAGTTTAGAAGCAGTAGCGTATTTCAAGTTGAAAACAGCTTCATTTCAATGTTTTTTTTTTAATAGTATTTTGTAGACTACAATTTATTTAAATGCTCAGATTGAAGTTCATATATCAATCTTTAATATATGTTAATTCTGGAATCGTCAGTAGGCTAATTTATGAGCTTTAGGGCCTCAAAAATGATCGTTTCACGACTCCATGCGCCTTAAATCGAGAAACGGTTCCGAACGGTAATATTATGCACGCATCGATCGATCCGATAGATCGCTATCGACTGGCACGCACCAAGTTCCACTGACAAATGCAAACACTTGTACTGAGTAGGTCGCATTTGTATAAATAGCATTCATTTCTATAGGTACACACGTGTACCTAGAACATTTATGTAAGTGTCGCTTCTATCTATATATTGTCTTGTCGATATTAGCATACGCGTCATTTTTGTACTGCATTTTATCACTACATATTACGTACCTATTATACTAATATTAATATAAAGAGGTAAAGTATGTGAATAAAATTGTGAGTTTGTGACTTTGTGACGTTGTCTTTGGGGTAATTTCTGGATCTATTGTACCGATTTGGAAAATTCTATTACTTATAGGAAGCTACGGTACTCTTGAGTGACATAGGATAGGGTGCTTTTTATCTCAAAATTCCCACGGGAACTCCGATATTACCGCGGGTGAAACCGCAGGGAACAGCTAGTTACCTATATAAAACAAAGTCCTCTGTCGCATCTGTCTGTCCGTTTCGCGATAAACCCAAAAACTACTAAACGGATTTTCATGCGGTTTTCCAAAATAGTTACAGTGATTCACGAGTAAGGTCACAGATAATGTAAAGGTTAAGGTATAAATATCATTTTTCAAAGATTTGTATAAATTGGTAGCTATTATTAGTGTTCCTGGAAGTGTCGGAAAAAGTTTATAAAATTTTACACACTACACGTTGTCAAGGGTACAGAGGACAAAGGGTACCTAACTACTTTTTGTCCGGGAATTCCCGAGGGAACTCCGAAATTAACGCTGGTGGAACCGCGGGGAAGAGCCCATAAAACAGTCTTGAATAAAAAATTTTGTTCATTTTAATTTCGATTCATCCTATAAGATTAAATAAATATTAGACTAATAAAGTGATAAACCTATTATTTATTTTTACCATCTTTAAGATGAATAAAACCTGCCATATGCAGAAAATGCAGTTTCACCTCGTTAATTTCGGAGTTCTCGCGGGAATTCTGATATAAAAAATACCTTATACGCTTTTCTGTACAGGATGCAAAATTTCATGATGATTTAAGGCGTGACTTCGTATTAGCGCGTTCGCATTTACTAGCGGTCCCCTGCGGTTTCACCCGCGATAGTTTCAGAGTTCCCGCGGGAATTCCAGGATAAAATATAGTTACGAACCTTCTTCATGAATCACTCTATCTATTGGTGAAAACCGCATGAAAATCGGTTGCGTATAGTTTTAAAAGATCTAAGCATACATAGGGACAGACAGCGGGAAAAGACTTTGTTTTATACTATATGTAAGTGATAGTAAGGTAGGACACCTGAGATCTTTAATATATAACCAGTTTCCAGCTGTCGAGCAGCATCAAGCTTCAAGACTAGGTATTTGTCGATCAGTATATACCACGTTTGCTTGGTTTCCACGACACAAGCTAATAATAGCTTACTGTGTGATCAAGTAGATCTGTGTGTTGTGAAGTGGATTATTATTATTATTAGAATCGAGCCGTATTTGAATAACAATTAATTTATTTATTAGACGAAACTAAATACACAGCTAGTATTATTATTGCAATCAAGCCATAAAAGTTAGATCCTATTTCCGCGGACCAGCCCACATAAATTATTCACGATATCTAAGTATTTAATTTATTTAATATAATACATTGTATTCGGGCATAAGAAAAATATTCGCAAAACAACATAATTAGATAATAAAATTGAAATGCTTTGAGATTTAACGATGTTGTTGTTTTAGATGTTTTTTCAGTTAGCAAATTCGATACTCATTGTTGTTTCTAATATGTTGGTTTTTATGTCTCAGTAGATATTTACATACTTAATTACCTACCTACTTACGTACAACGTTTTCAAATTTATTACTTAACTTGCTATGCCCCGCGGTTTCACCGGCGTGAGTGTCGGAAATTCCGCAAAAACTATTTTTTTTTACTATAAAATTAAAAGTAACCTTACTCCTTATAACATCAGCTATCTGCCAGTGAAAGTCCTGTGCCAGACAGACAGACAGACAAAGAAATTTTTTTTAAATTGTTTTTTTTTATATATAAGTAGGTGGTACCTATACTTTCATATGCATTTAGTGAAAAACGGTTAATTTGGAATAACAAACAGACACTTTAATTTTATTTATATGTAGGTATGCATAATAATGTGTATGTATATAGCCTGTTCCCCCACGGTTCCACCCGCGGTAATTTCGGAGTTCCCGCGGGAATTTCGGGATAAAAAGTAGGTACCCTATGTCACTCAAGACTACCGTACAACGTCACAAACTCACAAACTCACGATTTAAAAAACTTTACCTCTTTATAATATAAGTATAGATTGATTTTATGATGAGGTAATAAAGAATAAGTTATGTGGCTGAGATTTCGAGTATGTATATATTTTTTGTCTTATAGGTGAAGTAAATAGAATTTAGGTAAGAATTTTTTTATGTAGATATTATAATATAGGTAGGTAAGTACATTAAGTCAAAAGATAGAAAAGATCGTATTTTTAATTTTTTGTGTAAATTGGTTGAAATTTAACGTTGGAAGTTAAATAAAGTTTACATCTAAGTTGGATATATTATATAGGTACTAGGTAGTAATTGTTGGACGTGTTGGAAAAAGTATTTCGTTACGCTTTCACGACTACCTACTAAAGCGATCATCATGAAAGGCCACTTTAGCATACACAGAGGACATTGCGAAATTACCGCGGGTTTAACCGCAGCGAAGAGTTAGTATTTTAGAAAAATCTTCAGAAGAAATTCTGGATAGCTTGGTTGGTAGCTTAGAAAAACTAAGCGGAAACACGAACATTCAGACGGGGCTTTTGATGTAACAAATCTGTTTTAAGAAACATTTAAAAAAAGTTAAAATAGCAGGAAAAGAGAACAGTGTTTAACTAAAAATCAAGGTGAAAACAAGTAAACAAATAATGTAGATAAGAAGACGTAGGTAGGTACGATAAATGATAATATTCTTCAATGCAATGCTTTAATTGGTGACATTTAAGTTGGATATCCTTCATATTACAATTATAATAGCTAGGGAGCTGGTGGTAATTTTGGTATATGATTTCATCGTCGTTGATACCAAGACGTAATGTAGTCTGGACTTATATTAACTAGAAAAAATAGTTTTTATAAAAATAACTGTCAGAAAAATAAACTGAGATGCTGAATTAAGAAAAACTCCCACCATCCTGACTTCTGCCAGCTTTAATTTCACTATCTATGAAACGTATTTAATAAGATATAATTGATGGCAGAAACGATAGTATAATTAAATATGTTTTTATTTCTTATTTAAATTTCAAAATTGTTTATAAAAAAAAATCAGAGCTACCTGAGCTCGCCACCTATTTTTTCTAGTTAATATAAGTTCAGACTACATTACGTCTTGGTATCAACGACGATGAAATCATATACCTAAATTGCCGCCAGCTCCCTAGCTATAACATGATTTGAGTTGAACAATGTTGATGACCTGTAAGATATTTTTATTTTATTACCTCCATCCCCCATTTAGCTTAAAGCTTAAAACCAAGCTAACGCGGTATATACTTATATGTAGGTACTGTATAAATATTGTTTACGAACATGAACACATCACACAACTTTATTGTAGTGATACAAACTGGCGGTCGGTTAAGACTTAAGAGTCTTTTATGTCGTCCATTTTTATGTCGTCATACCGTACCCAAAGGGTAAAACGGGACCCTATTACTAAGACTTCGCTGTCCGTCCGTTCGTCCGTCCGTCTATATGTCTGTCACCAGACTCATGAACCGTGATAGTTGGACAGTTGATCACATAATATGATGAGTTTCTGTTGCCGCTATAACAACAATTACTAAATAACAGAATAAAATAAATATTTAAGAGGGCTCCTATACAACAAACGTGATTTTTTTACTCGTTTATGCTCGATATTGGGTAGACATTTTAAATATTCACAGAATATTTAATAATTAAATTAAAAGTGAGTAAAACAAATATTTAAGGGGGGATCCCATACAACAGCTAGATATGATTTTTTTTGCCATTTTAATAGATAATGGTTCGGAACCCATCGTGCGCGAGTCCGGCTGAGTGACAATTTTTCACTGAATCTACCACCAAACTTTCGCCGGGCATGAGGAGGCAGGAAATTAGGGGGAGGCGAAGAGTGTCGCTTCTTTACGTAGTAATATTTCGTTTTCCGTTTCTATCTATTTTTGTTTTTCCTTTCGCATCATTGGTCCAAGAATATGTCTACCTCGGGCAGACATTGCAGCTAGGTAGAGACAACTTCAAACGTGAACTCACAAGAAGGGTGCAGCTGGGCTGGGCAGCATTTGAGAAGCTACGTCATATCTTTTCGTCGCCACTACCGCAGTGTCTGAAGAGCAGGGTGTACAATCAGTGCGTCCTACCCGTCATGACATATGGAGTCGAGACGTGGAACATGACGGTCAGGCTTGCCCACCGACTGCACGTCGCTCAGCGAGCTATGGAAAGATCTATGCTCGGTATTTCGCTACGGGATAGAATCCGTAACGAAATCATCCGGCAGTGGACCAAAGTTGTAGACATCATCCAGAAGTGTAGCAAGCTGAAGTGGCAGTGGGCTGGTCACATCTGTCGCAGAACCGATGAGCGTTGGAGTAGACGGGTTCTGGAATGGAGACCGCGTCTCGGTAAGCGTAGTGTTGGACGCCCTCCTGACAGATGGACCGATGACCTGAGGAAGGTCGCTGGTAGTGGCTGGAAGAGGAAAGCGGGAGATTGTGTACTGTGGTGTGCCCTTGGGGAGGCCTACGTCCAGCAGCGGACTGCAATAGGCTGATGGAGGTATGGAGGATCATTGGTTGTCTGAAAGAGATCGCAACTACGCGATAAGACCGCCATTTGCATTTTTATTTTCTTTAAGTACTTATTGTAATATTGTAATTTTATGTTTAATGAATAATTAAATAGATAAAGAAAGAATATTCTGTATTCTTTGATACTTTAGTGTTTGCTATACTGCAATCTAGAAGCAATAAATAATCTAACACTAAATCTAATCTAATCGTTCAGGTGAAGGTCATTCGTCAAGTCACATACGACTATTATACTCTTGTACGTCTTGTAACACTGCGTAATTATGTGTAATATGTAATATTATAATATAATACGTATAGGCAGGTACTTGATTATAAAATGGATACAGATAAGCAATAACATGTTAACCCACAAAATGAAGTTATTGATTCAGAACGATTTATTGAGAGGCAGAGAACGTTTTTTAGTTATGTGTTTCCCTTATTACATTGTTTAAATATGTAACTAAATATTGCGCATAATAAATGTTGACACAAAATGGCGCTATAATTTTAAAACTTTAATTTACTCAAAATTTCTCCAGTGTGGGTTAACACACTATTGCCTATCTATGTCCAAATATTGTGTCGTCATCTATGTACAACCCAGTACAACATACTCGATGTTTTGTGTAATCCAATCAAAAAATATAAATGTGAAAGTGGAAGCCAAGTCCATATTAAGCACTAATAGCTGTTCCCCGTGGTTTTACCCGCGTTAATCTCAGAATTCTCGCGGGAATCCCAAGATAAAAGTACCATAATATCCTTCTCTGTATAGGGCAACGTGTAGGTATACAAAATTTCATGATGATTGGTTCAGCCGTCGAGGCGTGAAAGCGTAACAAACAAACTCACTTTCACATTTATAATAGCTACATTAGGATGCTTGGTTATCGACGTTTATTTAAAGGAGCATACCACTTGACTAATTTTTAACAAACTTCAAAAAAAGGAGGAGGTATTCCTATTCAGTTCGACTCGACTGTATGTAATTTTTTGGTACCGGACCGATTTTGTACACTTTGTCAGGGCCATGTCCCTACAGAAAAGGACAAGGGTTGCTTTTCCTCCCGGAGTTCCCGCGGAAACTCTTCTCACTCGGGGTACTGTAACTTTCTAACAGTAAAAAAATTCAAAATCGGTTCAGCAGTGTCAGAGATAAAACTATACCTTTATTAATAATTATTATAATTAAACAGTGTAACCTGTTAATTAACAATAAAAATGTGTATTAAATTAATTATTTTTTTAATAAATTTGCGTTTTTTTGGGTCGACTAAATTTAAATGTTTTTACAGTCATATATACCGTTTATAAAATACAGTTGTTGTGCACACGGCCTATCCTGCAGGACCATATTTATTTGTTTTATGAAGAAAAAAACAAAAGAAACGAATATGAATGTAAGTTTTGGACACTTTTGGTGATTACTTCTGTTCACGTTCAATGAATTAATTAATCGCTCATACCTCGAATTACAAATTATCAAGTCACTTTTTTACTGAAACGCTAGATGGCAGTGTAACGTAAAAAAACAAGCTATCGTTTATTTTCCATTGAGAATGTATGCTTAATTTTTAAGTCTAATCTGCTCAACACACATACAGCAGTATACTCTCCCATTGCGGGAGATATTTTTGAATGCTTTACTTGGTGAATTTTGTCACTAGAGTAAGCAATATCACAAGAAATTTATAAAATAGCTATAATAAATAGAAAATATAAATCAAAAAAATAATAGACATACTAGATTATAGAAATATAGCATTAGAATTTAGAAAATTAGAAATTACTGAAATTAGAAGTAGAGAACGAAGAAACTGAAATTAATTAACATGAAACAATAAAGTATAAACATAGGAACTAGTAAAGGTGTAAAAAAAGTAACGAAAAAAAGTATACCCGTACCGTTAAATTAGTACGCGTTACTATCGTATCGTTACTCGTTACTTTTGATATATTTTTGTACCTCGACCTCGCATCGTATTACGTACGTGTACGTACACACACAGGCATTAACAAACAAACTTATCTGTTGACTGTTCCGGGGGTGGTGTCGCTAGTCGTGAACAAATATGTATAGAAATGTCAAAATATGTATAAGAAAATGGTAGTTCCAATTTTTGCCACCAGTACAGATAAGTTTGTGGCACTGTAGTAGGTACTTGAATGAACTGAAACAGTGTAGGTCACTCAGCAGTGTTGCCAACCCGAATTTTAGAAAATTATGATGTTATGCCAAATGTTGGTAGAAGTTGGTAGAATGTAAAATGCAAAATTGGTAGATCACCACCTCAATTAGGAAGATTTTTTTAAGATTAAAAATGCATGAACTGGGACCCAATTCTCGCCTCCTTCGAAAAAATCTCGAACTCGAGTTTGCTGTTCGATCCCTATGTCGACCACAAAATCTCGATACTCGAACCGGTTTCTTCGTATCTCCTATTCTCAACACAAATCAAACTAGACTTCGAGTATAAAGTGTAAAATGTTGCCAGTAAAAGCTTATTCGAAAGCCGTATCCATTCTATTCTGCACGATTCATCCGGAGCTAAAACGGCAGCAGCTTTTTATAGTTTTTAAATAGTGTGCATCGTTTTATATCAAGAACTAACATATTTTATATTATATTTGTACCAAAGAAAAGAAAAGTTCTTACTTTTATCACTTTTACATCATCACTTTAATTTTTTTTTAATTAGTTTGCGTAGTACGGATCGTGAAGCATAATATTTGTTTTTGTTTTTACCCTTTTTTGGGGGAGGCAAAGGGATCGTAATTCATACAGCCTGAATTGGCTGTATAGACTACGATTCTTTTGTTTTTTTTTTCTGAAGTTATATTTACATACATTGCTGAGATGCATTTCGATGCTTAATCGGAACTTTAAGCTATGAAGTTGCAGTTAATTACCACCATAGCACTTAATACAGAGTATATTTACTAATACATAATAAACTTCTAAAACTGTGACATATGACTTGGCTGTATGGCTCAACATCCCTGCCTTGCCTTCAACTTCTGAATCTGTCACGCACGACACCGCTATTGGACATTTAGGGCGGGCGCCCACGAGCAACTTTTGTCTTCGCAACTAATTTGTCTTTCACATCAAGTCTACGGGTTAGTATGAAAGTGCGCACATGTAGCGACGCGACAGTCAGGAGACTTTTGACGCACTTTCATACTAACCCGTAGACTTGATGTGAAAGACAAATTAGTTGCGAAGACAAAAGTTGCTCGTGGGCGCCCGCCCTTATGAAGATTCGAATTCGAAATTTACGTCTCGACCGGTTCCGACCAGTCGAAGCAGTTCGAACGACTTTCATTCGAGAAATGTCGAAGTCGACATGTCGAGAATTGCTCAACTTGACTTCATCTCGATTTAATGTTCGAATTCAAACTTTATCTCGAGTTCGAGTCTACTTCGAATGTGTGAGAATTGCCCCCCTGTTCTTAAAATGTTTATTTTTGGAAATTATACATATTTTTATTGAAAAATTTTAAATGTTCTGCGCTAGGCTGCCCGTTGTTTGCTATGAATCTTTTAGTACGCAACAATCCCTCTAGAGTCTCCGTGCAAATTCTATTTCTCTGGAAGGTTTTCATATTAGTAATTGCAGAAAACAATCTCTCAACTTTGGCGCTACTATGTGGAAGTGCGAGTAATTTTCTCACAAATTCGCATAGCAGGGGAAACATTGGAGACTGGTCTCCTTTTTTAATGGATGAAACATGCTTCCAGAGTTCTTCAGGTGTAGGATCCAAATTTCGAATATTTTTGGTCATAGTGCCCTTTTCTAGCTTTTCGTGGCGGAGTTCCTAACCTAGAACTCTGTGCATCGCTTTCGCTGCTGTCAGAATCCATTATATAAATAAATGCACGTAACACAGAAAAAACAGCAATCAGCACCGTTAATACGTAGTCATTTAGTTTTAACAACAAAACAACACGAAACAGGAGCAAAGATTCACCATTGATTCCGCAACAAACCAACCGGGAATGGGTGTCAGAACAGAACAGTAGCTGGTATAATAATGTCTATGGGCGCGAAATGGCGCCAACGGCTCGAACGGCGACCTGTAATTGCTGACGTTTTTTTTTTGTGGTCGGGGGCCCTATTTTTGAATCGCTCGAATTACTTTCACGCACGGAATCGCGAATTCACGTGCGAATCCTCATACATTTTTTAAGCATTCACGCGTGAATCTTGCAATTCCGTGTGCGAATAGTAATTCGAGCGATTCAAAAATCGACCCCCTGGACTCTATGTATGCTTGACGCATCGCCGCGGGGCTCACGCAACACATCGCAACGTCGCTCGTCGATATTACAAATAATAATTCAAAGTGGTAATATGTCAAACTAATTAAAAAAATGGTAGTTTTTAGGTCTAGGGTGGTAGATATGTAGACTGAAGTGAAAATTGGTAGATCTACCAAAAAGTTGGTAGATATGACAGAGGTACCGCGACATACATTCGTGTGTAACGTTTCGTTACTCGGCACAAGGTGGCGCACCCGTTACTCAGTAGGTACCTACCGAATAAATTATTACATAATAGACATTAGTTTTTTTTTGTTTAACCAATACAAATACATAATTCACATATTTCCGGGGCAACAAAAACCAAACTTGGTTTGCCTGTGCACTGCGACGGTTTGAGGCAACATTTACATTATTCTCTGTGCGTATACCTATCTATAACTCTTTCGTATTTGTTGACATGTGACAATTATTCACTGACAGCTGACAGTTACTGTCAGCTCGCTGTCAACCTTACAATTCACACACACGTACAACACGTGTACGTTTAACTACAAGCCGGCCGTCTTTACCGTAGCCGTGTAATGTACGGCTGAATCAGTTCATTTGTATGGAGTGTCACCGGGGTAGGTACCTAAGTACTAGAGAGTGGCTGGCACTGTTTTTGATTTGCCATTTAATGTCTCCTAATTATTTATAGTACGTTTTTAAAAAATACATTTGGCTGTAAAGCGAGCTTCGCTTATGCCAGGTTGTGTCCCAAGGGAAGTCAAGGAACTTAAGTAGTGCTTACTAGTTGTTAAAACTGCATATAAAAGGAACTTAAGTAGTGCTTATTTCATTGTTAAAACTGCATATACCTAAAGTTGAAGGATGTACATTGATGAGCTTGTACATAATATTATACAGTCAAAATGATATTATAATTATCACAATTTATAATTTCAATTGATTTTGTGATGCATTCGCAATATCAATTTCAATTAATATCTATGTGCTATGTGATGGATGATGTTAGTATCAGAGAGTATCACGGCGTCCATAATCCATTAGCGCGTCATTAGTATGGTAATTGAATTCTAATACTCATAATTATGTAGGTACCTACCAATGTTATTACAGTATCGTCAGTATTAAACATACATACCTCAATATTATAAATGCAAATGTAGGTATGTTTATTTGTTTGTTACGCTTTTACACCTTAACCACACAACCGATCATGATGAAATTTGGCATACCTACTGAATAAATAAGGACTACTGAATTGGGTACTACTTTTTATCCTGTAATATTCAGGGGAGCTAGTATGATATACGAGTGTACGTATGTGATATTGCGTGATATATTATGGTGTGATATGTGCTGCTTTCTTTTTAGTGTGATAGTTAATATGTCACAGGATTACAATTTTAAATCCCATCAAAAACAAAATTTAACAAATGGAAATCAAGTTCAATACAATTTACGCTTGTATAGATAATTCTGTTTGTTTAAAGAAGCATATAACTTGGCTATAGTTTTCACAATCAAGTTATATTTTTGCTGCGAAATTGTGTTGTATCATGATAAGAAGAACATGCCTTTAATGAAACAAAACCATTTAAAATACATAAATAACCCTCATATTATAATCAATTTAGGTACCTATTAGATTATGGTTCTTTTTTATAAACCTAAAATTCATTTTGCCATTCTGGTTACAAACTTATCTACTATCTATATTCAAGTATTTTATTGTCCTTAGGATTCCCTATCCCGAAAGGAAATAAGGAACCCTTATAGGATCACCTCGTTGTCCTTCTGTCGGTCTGTCTGTCACGACCCTTTTTCACAGGAACGCGTGGCGGTATCATGTTGAAATTAATATCAAATACTCGGATTTACAATCCCTCGGGGCTGTGAAAAGATCAAACTTCTACAATAAATAAGCGCAACCAAAAGACATGTGGCACAAACCGGTCGTTTATGCTGTATAGAACTAGTTTGTATAGAACTCTGCTTCGGTCCGATGTTCTCGGCTTGTTTTTTTTTAGTGGCATCTTTGATATTTAGTAAAAAAAAAATACAAGAAACAAAATGGGTACCTACGATTTTTATATTGCCCGGGCCCGTACCAGTCAGTGCGGCTATCCTTACCAATAAACTACATGTAAATGTTTGTTCGTTTGTAACGCTTTCACGCTTTAACTAGTCAACCGATCATCATAAAATTTTGCCTACATGTTGTCAGGGGCACAGAGGACATAAATGGTACTTTTTATCCCGGAATTCCTGCGGCAGCTCCGAAATTCATGCGAGTGAAACCGCCGGAACAGGGCGTTCCATACATGCGAATGTGAGTTATCAGGGGGCTGATCGCGCTAATTTTTTACGATATAAAAATAGTTTTATTCTGTTTCGTTTTTGGTTTTAGTTTTATGTTGGTAATAAGTATCTTACAAAATAGCGCGATCGGCCCCCAGGCGTACAAAAAGGACATAGGGTGCTTTTTCCGGTGCGGGAATTCCGGCAATGCCCGCGGAAACTTCGAACTGACGCGGGTGAAACTGCGGGAAACAGCTAGAGAACCCGGCTGGCGGCTACTGTGGCTTTTGTCTGTTTCAAGTAATATTTAGATAATTTTAAAAAAATCGTCCCTTTAGGTATGACGGTATACAAAATATGAATCGACACTCTTAGATAAAAATGCAACGATCTGTCAAAATTTCAAGTCAATCCGTCGACTACTTTTTGAGTTTTGCGACCTCAAACATACGGATGCTATATTTTTATATAATTATATTATACTTATATGTTTTTTTATGTTATAGGGGGCAAACGGGCGAGCGGTACACCTGATGGTAAGTAATTACCGCCGCCCATGGACATCTGCAACACCAGAAAGCATGCAGGTGCGTTGCTGACCTGGAATGGGGATGAGAACTGGCTTTCAAGTGGGGCTGCCGGAACACACCGTTAGGTGCTTGGCGACAGATTTACAACTCGAAGGCGGTAGCTAGGCAATGGCCTAGAAAATGCCCTACCACCATGCTATGGTTTCCTCACAACGGTTTCCTTTACCGACAGCTCAAGCTCATTGTTAGAGTTTGAACCTACGCCTTGCGGCGTTTGAATCGAACGCATATGTATAGATATAGATGAGATATTCACACAATAACTTTATTTGTTCACTCATTACGCAATATTTTATTCAACTTTCATAATATACTCGGTTTGAGAACCAGTTGTTGCGCGGAATTATTCATTAATAAAATATATTGTTTACTGACTTGAACGGACGAGGCTAAAGCGACACGCGGGCCCAGACTGCCTCTTCGTCCGAATGTAGGGTTGTCAGTCGACAGAAATTTTACCACTTATGCCCGAAACAGCCCTCTGCCAGGGCACAGATAATATAATACTATACTAGCCAGGGGAATAGGAAAGATATGAAATTGTCAGTAACTTTTAAATGGGGACATAAAATAATTAACAATAAAATTAATAATAATAATAATGCTTGGAAACTATCATATCTTAAGAACAAACAAAAAAATATATTATCTAATATATTATTATGTATAAAAATCTCGTGTTTGTTATCGAACTCCTCCGAAACGAATTGACCGATTTTTTTGATTGTTTTTTGTGTATAGATCTGAGAATAGGTCGTAGGCTATTTTTTATACCCCTAAAAGATAAGGTAGCCCCCATTAGCCCCCTCTAGATTTTTTAGTACCTACTAAGTTCTTCATCGCACGGTACGGATACAGGCTAGGATTGATGCGTGAAAGAAATTTTCCGTCACGGCGCCATATTATAGGTGCGCGCTTATTGGTTAATGGTTTTTGGAAAGATTAATTATTAATTTATTGTTTGCTTATTGGTTTTTTCTTTCTCGAAAACAACGAGGTGCAGAAATTTCGTTTTATTTGAGTGTTCCACGACACTCACACATTTTTTGTTACTTTAATTCACGCGGGTGACACCGCGGAGCACAGCTAGTGTTTGTATAATTTTGTGCGGAATAAACGCACCCGGTGTTTCCTCTTAATTATTCAATGTTTCTATTTATTACATTCTGTTAATAGCAAAATAACGTTAAGTGTAACAATATACAAAAGTTACATCAGCTGACTTACGTTTATCATAATTAGTTTATCATTCAATCTCATCAGTTATTGCATTGATCTATTTAATACAACTTATCAATACAATGGGATATTCAGTTTTCCGCAGTAATAAATTATTATTTACAAACCTGAATGTTGGCATTTTATTGCCATTATAATAAAAATGAGTTAGTGTACTTTGAAGCGATTTGTCTTTATGTTTACATTGTATTTATGTTACAGGCAATTTGCACAATTCGCCCAAAAACCGAACGGTCGACTTTTTGTATTTTTGTGTAAGTCCTAGGACGGAAAGACGGAAAATTTGTTGCGGGAGCTTGATGATTTTTGATTCTTTTAGGGTTATAGTTACGCCAAGTAAAGTCGGGTCACTTATAAAATAACTCAAATTGTGCATTTTGTCGACCACTATCTATCTTCTATAATACATTCTTAACTAGCTAGGCAGGTATGAAGTACTTATATTTATAAAAAATTGTCAACGCCGTTCATGTATAAAAAATATCAATTTATGTAATACACATTATAAAATATATTTAAAAACTTTTTGTAAGTACTTTATTGTAAAAATTTTAACGGAATTTTTGGATGGATGGAACATTGCCTTATACTAGCTGTGCCCCGCGGTTTCACCCACGGTAATTTCGGAGTTCCCGGAGGAATTCCGGGATAAAAAGCACCTACTCTATGTCCTTCTCTGACAACGTGCATGCCAAATTTCATCCAAATCCGTTCGGCCGTTTTTGCGTGATTGAGTAACAAACATCCAAACATGCAAATATCAAAACATCCACACTTTCACATTTATAATATTAGTAGGATAATCAATTTATCCCTTACCCACCTATCTATTATGGGACTTCTATTATTTATCTGAACAAACAAATATTTAAACCGAAAATTAGTTTCTAATCGTCCTATAAAATCACCGATAAGTAAAAACTTAACATGCAAAAAAATAATTAGACAGTTCCTTTGTAAGGAACTACAGTTAAAGCAATTTAGCAACATCAAAGATGTCGGACTTTGACGTTGGGAATCCGTATTACAGAAAATTAGGGAATAGAGAACTGTACCGTAAATAGGCGAGACGATTTTGAATTTGAATTAATTAGTTGAAAATGGGCGCGTCTTTTATTCTTGAAGTGACACAGCTGTCATTTTCAATTTTGAGAGAAGTACCTAAAGAAGTAAAGTTTGATTGTACATCATTGATTTACTGTGTGGTATATCAATGTTGTACCTACCTATATAGGGGGTATAATCTCTGGAATAACTAAACCGATTCTAAAATTATTCCACTGATAGAAAGCTACAGCCGGGAATGAAATAGGAGATATCCGGAACGAAGAGTTCCCGCGGGAACTCCGAAATTAACATGGTTGAAACTGCGGGACACAGCTAAATATATAGTATACGTCCATTTATGTCTACAGACATTGAGCGTGCCAGACACGTTCCGTGCCAGACACGTGCCAAGAAAAAAATTTAGGAAAAAACCAACATATACGGCGTTTATTTACAAAAGATGTCTGCACGGTTCCGATGCTCTATTCACGCTGCTCGATATGTAGCCACAGACATGTACAGACATGAACCGCGAGACATAATATATTTTTTCCGCGAATACGGGCCCGATCCGCGTCTGCGCGGCCGTGTTATGATAGATACGCACTGCAATTTATAACGTGTCTGGCACGCTCAATGTCTGTAGATATAACATTGAGCGTGCCAGAAACGTTATAAATTTCATAAATATTACACCTACTATAGACATCAGAGGTGTGTACAACTGGAATAAAAACATTTCTTTACTATAAAATACCTACATACCTACTCGTAATATGTTACCTACATAAATTATACTCTTTATCTAATTTGTACGTACATATGAGTTTTTTAGCCTGTATTTATTATTTATATTATTGCTAGACAAAAAAAAACAACGAAAACCTTTAAAACCTGTTGACCGATGACAAATTCCATGCTCGAAGTAATAATTTAGCGCTCAATCTATAGTAACTGGATGACCGAGCTTTGCTCGGTTTTTTTTTTATTTTAAAGTTTTTCCTGAATATATACTTTTATCTATTTGTCAAAAGCTGTTCAGTCATTTATAACAATACTAGCTGACCCGCGCGGTTTCACCCGCGGTAATTTCCGTGGGATTTCCAGAATTAAATATAGTTATAAACCTTCCTCATGAATCACTATATCTATTGTTGAAAACCGCATCAAAATCCGTTGCGTAGTTTTAAAGATTTAAGCATACATAGGGATATAGGGATAGAGAAAGCGACTCTACATAATTATAATTAGTTATTTCGGGGGATTTTTAGGTACTTATTTCGCAGTGTGAGAAAATCTGCACATAGAAGAAAACTTCTGGAATAAGTTTATTTCTATGTACAGAACGTGAAACGTGAAACTTTTTAAGTTTGGGTGTTTGTTATAAATGACTGAACAGATTTTGATAAACTGCGTACCTATATAGGTATATATCCTGCGTACCTATATAGGTATATATCCTATATACTCCATTGGTTTCACCCTTGTTAACTTCGGAGTTCGGAGTCCCTGTGGGAATTCCTTGATAAAAGTACTTTAAGTCACTCAGGAACTGTTTTTAAATTAGTCAAGTAGTTTTTAAAATTTATCCATTACAAACAAACATATTTTAAAACAAAAATATAAATCATGTCTCTATATGTATATAATAGATAGGTAGTGGAACTTGACCTAGCGCACTCCGTGCGTCTGAATATGATTTGGACGATAAACACATTTTTTATTTATTTTCCACAGTTCATTTTATCCACGTACAACGAGTTTCTAAATTCCGAAATTTATAGGTGTGTATAAACAATATAAACGTATAAAATTATAGGTACCTATCGATATTCTAATAGAATAATTAAATATAATCAGTTTATGTATCGTTTTCCAAAGATTTTTGCTAATTTTATATGAAGTTTTGCAATTCTTATGATAGGTATACTTACATAAATAATTAGGTAGGTGCGTATAGATAATTAATTATTTTATTTACATTCCAAAATTAGCTCGAATAAAAAGCCACTTAATTAATTGCTCAAATAATTAAGTCGGATGAATTTAAATGAAAGTTGAAACGGCAAGATGGAGAGATAAAATGTTGGAAAATTACTGGGCGCTTTTACTTTGCGAAAAATTAACACGAAGAAACTAATTCAAATTAGTAATTAAGTAATGAGTATTTTTATGTACCTGCTACCTTTCAATGATCCGCTCTTCTTTCTAATGGACTTTTTTTATTAGGTAATCTGAAGTATTTTTACATGACAATATAGCCGGCCCCGCGGTTTCACCCATGTTAATTACGGATTTCCCGAGGTTATCCGGGATAAAATTACCACCGTCCGCACTTATAATTCGTAAAGATTTCGTTGATATTTCACAAATGATTTTTCTAAAAGCTCTGTAGGTAAATGTAGGTACGTATTCAACGAGGACATCTATCTAATTTAAGCCAAGCGAAGCGGGATCACTATAATACCTATCTTTTCTCGAAGCGCTTCGTCGTTTTTTTGAACTCTTATAACTTGGGTTTGTATTATACCAGATAAACAAAATTCTCTAGATATGAGCCACATATTCAGTGCCAATCCACACGATGCGGCGCGGCGCCGCGCCGCAAGCCATTTCGCCGTATTGGCGACCCGTGCAGTGCGACCACACGGGCAGCGCGGCGCCGCAGCGGCGACAAAAAGAATAGGCATGCCCATCGGTACGTGACAGAACAGGACAAACAACAGCGAGCTGCTTACTCCCCTCCCCGCCTCGTCTCGACTCTGATGCGAGCGCGGCGCGGCGCCGGATCGGAACGCATTTTTGTATGTAACATACCGCAACGGCGCCGCTCAGGCGCCATACCTGAGCTGCGCCGCACCGTGTGGGTTGGCTCTAAGGTGTAGACTGTAAAGTTTGAGAAGTTAGGCCTTGTAGAGTTAGGGCGTGAGGAGTTAACTTGGCTCTACATGAGATGAGAGATCTGATAAATTTTTTAAAGTGCCCGTCATATGGATCGTCTTGGCATGATTTTACATGAAAATGTTTTTGGTGGAATATTTCTCACAATTAAATTACCCGAAACTACAGGCAGGTACCTAAGTGGGACCTCAGACGAAATAAATTTGGTCTGAGAGTGGGACATGAAAACGCCAAAATATAGCATTAAAAATATAATAGCTTTTTAAAAAAATCCTTGCTTAGTAGGGAATCACTTGGTCTTCTAATACAAATCTGAAAGAAGTACCTGTCTAGACTTTTTAATGATATTTTGATAAAAATAATCATTAAGGTGCTGGTGTTAGGGCTAGTTTTCATACAAATTGCCTACCGAGTTTTCTTACACTACGGCTGTTTTTGGTAATTAGAATTTATTTTATAAAATACTACTAGTGGTCTAGATGCCGCATAAGTCCCAAATCGTTGCAGATAGTGAACAAAAAACATAATTACAAGCATTTCAAAAATATTAAATTTTGGTCGAATCTCTTACTTGTGTGAGAGCGTATACAGTATAAGTGTACGAAAATGGCGGCCCGGTCTATAAACAGCTGTGGTTTGGCTGTAGACTGACAAGTCGCCGAATGCAGTAGTTTGTAGTGAGTTCCAAAAGGATCGAAAGGTGTCGCGGCGTTGAGCCGTGAGTTTGGACAATTTTACCTACCGGGATAATTTAGAATTGAATTTGGAATATACATAATATTACTGATGTTGATGTTGTAGTTGGTAGGTATTTAGTAGCCGAAGCGAAGGCATAACTACATTTTGTTTTGAGTCACGTACAAGTAGGTATACCTTATAAGCTACAAGTAGCCCGTACAAGTATTTTATATTTTTGTGTTGCATAAATTCTTGCTATCTCTTTCTTGTTTTCTCGATGCGTAAAAGAGAGAGACCATATTTTCGATTGGTTGTATCTCACCACGGCCCAGGGTAATTTAACTTTTATCTCCGATGCAATCAGCAATGACACGCAGCCATATAATGTTGGTACAACTTCATATTTTTATTGTGTCTGTGTGACCACGTGATCAAATTTTTAATATCTAAAAAAAAATATTTTTTTTGTAAAGCTCACACCCTCGAAACTAGTATGAGAGACAACCCCATCATGTTGCTTCATGTTTTCATGTTTAAACTTCATGTTTTCGTGGTATCTATGTGTTCACGTAACAAAATTTTTGAACGCTTATAACTCCGAAACTATAGGACGCAGTCATATCACGTTGGTACTCAAATTTCATGTTTTGTGATATCTATGTGATCACATGGTCAAATTTTCCACAGCTTATATCTCCGAAACTGCAAGTTACAGACTCATCGTGTTGGTAGGTCAAACTTCATCTTTTCGTGATATCTATGTGATCACGTGAAGTAATTTTTAAAAGCTTATAATATTTTTTACTATTACCTATGCATATACCTACTTCGTATTTGTTAATTTATAGATACTAATAATAAAGCTTAAGAGTTTGTTTGTTTGGTTGAACGTACTAATCTCAGGAACTACTGGATCGTTTTGAAAAATTATTTTCGTGTTAGATAGTCATTTATCGAGGACGGCTATAGGCTATAACATCACGCTATGACCAATACGAGCGGAGCACGACACGACACTCACGTGGTTTTTTTCAGTAAGTTTTTTTCTCCAAATTTGTTTTTAGTCAGCTATTAGAGACGAGAATCGAATATTGAATGCCTTTTTACAAAAAAAAATATCCTCGTAACGTTACACCCTGTATAATAAAGACTTTACTTTTGTAAATTTTTCCAAATGATGTAACTGTTCACTCATTATTATTTATTATTTCCTTGATTTTGTAATAAAAAAAAAATAAAAATAAAAACTGATGCGAGCAAAACCGCGGCAGGATCAACTGCCAGTAAAATATTTATATTTTACAAATAATACAATATTATAATAAATCCAACTTCCCAACGCACGCTTTGACGATACTAAATAAAAGAAGATCAATATATTCAAATGACGCGCGACGGCTGAATGCATACAATTTTTTCGGCAGGAGAAACTATACGATAATGGTCCAGTGGTTAGAATAACAACAACTTCCGAAGAAGTCTCAATATTATATGACTAGCTGTGCCCTGCGGTTTCACCCGCGTGAAAAGTTTTTGTGTAACAACTTTTTTTCCCGATATCCGATTTGAATGAAACAAAGCCTAAACTACAGGCTAGACTTAATCTACCTGTGAAAACCGCATGACAATCTGTTCAGTAGATTTGGAGATTATGGCGAACAAACAGACAGACAGCCAGAAAAGAATTTCAAAAACTTTTTTTGTGCTTGGTTACTGTTCTTTTATCACCCCTCTCCATTTTAGGTAAAAATATTCAATGTACAGAATCGCGGATTCTACTCTTTTATTATAGTATAGAAATATAGATTTTTTTTTTATTATCTGTCATTTTTTATGCAATTGTTTACGATTTGAAATCTAAACTGCTTTTTCATAATATACATTATGCACACTTCTAGATAAACTTATTATTAGATATGCGAATATGAGTTTGTTTGTTTGTATGCTACGGTTTATTACTCAACCGATTATCTAGAAATTTTGCATACACTTTATTAGTAGGGGCACAGTGAAGGACACAGGGTAGTTTTTATCCCGGAATTCCCGCAGAAACTCAGAAATTAGCGTGGGTGAAACCGCGCTAATTTCTAGGTATATTATGAAAAATAGCTAGTATTATTAAAAAAGTAAAGAACCAGTTTTTTTAAATACTTCACTCATAAGAAACTACAGTATCCTCCAGTATCAGTTGTTAATTTTATAAAAATGTTTCATGCGGGTGTAACCGCGGGACACAGCTAGTAGAATATAAAATACTTTACAAACTCAACGTACTGATGAAACTCAATAAAATATAAAATATTATTATTACGAGATGTCAAAATTTAAATTTTGAAATGGAACAACGGCAGAATGCGTTTATGTTTTTTTTCGTGTAATAACGGCAAGCGGTATATAGGTTGAGTGGCTAGACCAAAGAGTATATAACCACTATGCGTACTAACGTCTGGCTCTAATCCTTTTAGAATTACGGTTCAAATCTCGGTTTATATGAGTACTAGCTGTTCCCCGCGGTTTCACCCGCGGCAATTTCGGAGATCCCGCAGGAATTCCGGGATACAAAGTACTCTATGCATATAGGGTACCTTCTCTGTACCCCTGATAACGTATATGCGAAATCTCATTAGCTTTCACCGGTGTTAATTTTGGAGTTCCCGCGGCACTTCCGGGATATAAAGTACCCTATGCATATAGGGTACCTTCTCTGTAGCCCTGACAACGTATATGCAAAATCTCATTAGATTTCACCGGTGTTAATTTTGGAGTTCCCGCGGGAATTCCGGCATATAAAGTACCCTATGTCCTTTTCTCTACCCCTGACAACGTGTATGCAAAATTTCGTGATGATCCGTTGAGTTATTAAGTCGTAAAAGCGTAACAGACAGACAGACAGACAGAGTTACTTTCGCATTTATAATATTATTAGTATTTAGTAGGAATTGTAATGTCAGTGTCTTTGTGGAATTATGAACTTTTTTTGTAAAGTTATCACGAATCATACAGGTTTTGAGTTGAACTGCGATTCTATTTAGTATTGGATATTCTATGATTGATTTTTTTCTAAAATTAAAAACATCCTAGTTGAATAGACTGCTGAAAAATAAAGATGATGGTATTGTGGTCATAGTGTCGGAGATATTATAAGATTTCAATTTTTTATCACCAAGTAAATCCCGAAATCTTGAAATTTAGATTAGGACCTAGAGTTATTTTTATACCCAAAATTATTTTCAGTCCCAATATTTACGCAAGTGGGTACGTGTGTAACCTGCAGGGAAAGGTTGTATTGAAAATAAGTCCAATATTTTTATTTAACTTTATATTTTCTTAGATTCTAGTTCTATATCCTTTAAATTTTCTTTTTTGGAATAAAATTCCAAAAAAGAACGAAAAAGAAATCGTTTGTAGATCTATAAATAAGTATATATAAACAAATTTGAGAAAATTAGTTACAAAAAGTGGAATCGCAATCTTAGATTTGAACACGAGATTTTCACGATTCATTATTTACAAAAAGAGACGTATTACACCACAGCGCCAACGAGACTCAAATATAATAAGTCAAATTCAGAATCAGATTCGGCTAATACTAATCGATTTGCATGTGTGTGTGACTACGTTTCGGGCGGTTATTCCTAATTTTCTTGTAGTTAAAGGATAATAATGCGCGTAAGACAATACAAAAATTTTAAATGAAAGATGTATTAAACACTCATCCTGTCGCATTTATCATCAAAATCTATCTTTTAGCTCGCGAATCTCTGTAAATTGAGAAAACACTTTTATGGCGCCGCCCACGGCTAGAGCATGGATACCGGTTTTCGATAATATCGAAAAACCGGAATATCGGAGCAAAATTCCGATATTGAAATACCGATACCGAATTCCAGTAATACCGGTTTTACGATATTGTAGTGTCAAAAGTCAAAACGTCAGTTAAGTCAATAAATTCCATTAAATTTCATTCAAACAACGTTTCATTGTAGGTATCTGTTAGTTGTATTTCCCAAAGACTTCTGTCACCACACTTTTGCAATATTTACACAATCCAGAAAACTACCCACTTCGATTGTTGACCGGTGGAGGTCGTAGCGAGTGGATGCCTGCCGCGTTATTTATTCGATATTTTCTCCACCGTTCAGCAGCCATTTTGTTTTCCAAGAAAGAAGCTGGTTTTCGAGAGGGAATCGTGTTTTATCTTGGGGAACAAACTAATACTGTCATTGGCGTTACGCCATAATTACTTTAATTGCTAAAAATGCGTACATTGACCGAATTAAATGCGAGAAATCGCGATAGATTGCCATAATTGAAGAAGAAGAAGAAGAAAACTACTTCTTTGAAGTAGCTATGGAATACTTTTACAAATTAACCAACTTTGAAATGGTGGAGGCTATTTGTTCGCCTTATCGACGTTTTGAAGTCCCTTCTGCTCAAAATGTTGACTTAGATAACACTAACACTAGCATTAATGTCAGTGATGATGAAGATCATGATGATCAAGATGATCAAAATGAAGATCATCAGGTAGTTTTGAGAAAGAACAGTAATAAATTTAATAAAGAAGTCTTTGAAAGAGAAAATTTCGAAACCTAGCCCTAGGAATGTGAAAGAAAATGAAGCTGGTAATGGCGGTGGTCATGATGAGAACAATAAGCTTAAACTAATTAGGATTGAAATGGCACTTTATGAAAACGGGGATGATCAAGGCATTCATTTAGACAAGGTCTTCACTCTACAGATATTTATTGACGATACCAGTTACCACCCACCAGTGTTGAGTCGGAAAGAGCTTTTTGTGCCGCTGCCAACACTTGCAATAACATAAGGTCGTCTTTAAAAGATAATACTAGTTACGATCGATTTGCCAACAATTGACCGCTCAATCTCATCAGTTGCAGTTGCCGTCCACATCGAAGTCTTAAGAGATTACCATAGGCCAAACCAACATTATGTTTTACTGAGACGATTGTTTAGTACATAGCAAAAAAAAAGTTGATTTGGTTTTAATTTTTATAAAAAAAATTATTTGTACTAATCTTTGATAATAAAGATACTTTCTTAAATTTTTTAAGGACCTGCCAGAGTACGCTCAACAGAGCAGAGTATATTTGTTTTACAAACAAACATGAATAACTGAGGAAGCAGTTAGTACGGAGATAAATTTGTGTAGCTGGATCAGTTTTATTTTGTACTCAATATTTTGTTTTTCAGTTTTTTTTTCAATTATTTTAAGTGTTTTAAGTCCATGTCGGCTTTTTTTTACCAGTTTTTTTTTCTTTTACATCCAAATATCGAAAAAATATCGAAATACCGGTTTTCCGATATTTTAAAAATGAATATCGTAACAATACCGGTATTACAAAAATGATCCGATAGTCCATGCTCTACCCACGGCCTCTATCGGCTGAGAGGCTGCATAATATGGTGGCGCGCCACCTTAATAAAGATGAGTTGTCATATCTTGTCACTAACGTCATCTATGAGCGTTGAGATATAACTAGTTCGTTACTGTTCCTAGTAGTATTCTA
This sequence comes from Zygaena filipendulae, assembly GCA_907165275.2. Lineage (NCBI taxonomy): Eukaryota > Metazoa > Arthropoda > Insecta > Lepidoptera > Zygaenidae > Zygaena > Zygaena filipendulae. The sequence continues at coordinate 11,852,687 of OU015657.1, read as the reverse complement.
ATCACTTGAACAACTGAAAAATAGAGGTCTCTCCAGTCAAGTCAATTATCTTGATAATTGCAAATACTTTTTTATTTGACTTGATTGATTGATAAGTATCATCTAGGTACATGATAATAAGTGTGTGTTGTTAATTATAGTAGACCATTATTATTGTACTCTTTGGATAGACCGGTACATTATTATCTCTGCGGCCGACTGAACATATTTGGACATAGATAAGCAATAGTGTGTTAACCCACACTGGAGAAATTTTGAGTAAATCGTATTTTAAAAGTAGGAACGCCATTTTGTATCAACATTTTTTATGTTCAATATTTAGTTACATATTTAAGCGATGTAATAAGGTAAACTTATAATTAAAAAACGTTCCCTAACTCTCAATAAATGGTTCTGAATCAATAACTTAATTTTGTGGGTTAACATGTTATTGCTTATCTGCGTCCATTTGTGTCAAACATTCCATCGTTGTCCGTCAAGTAGCTCCGTAACATCAATTTGAGGTAATAGGGTACTTGCATGAAATTTGTTATAAGAAATTGTGTCAATATTTCAAAAATAGAGCCTTAGAAAAGCGTTATCGTGAAATATTTACTAAAAAAATTTCAGTGGTTCCCAAAATATTCAACTTTTAATTTTGTGCAACGGAACGTTGCAACGAAACACCAATCACAGCCAACTGCCAAGTTTGACATATGACGTCACTTTTATTTTTTAGAAAACATTTACCTCTTTCAGAGAAGGCAAAAAAAAACTGAGTGGATACAGTCAACAAATATTTTCCATTTTCTGAAGTTTTTTAATTTAAAATGCATCGGTAAGATGCATTTCGATTCTTTACTGGAACTTTTGAAAGTAATTCGACACAGTTCAACCTTAATTTCGCTTTAGGATATTGAAGTTATCTGTCTGTCAGTGTCACATGACCCTGTCAATACGACAGTGACATTTCTATCACAGATTAATAAGGCGTAATTTTGAACTAGTGACGTCATGCCGCGTTTCGGCAGTAAAGTCTAAAGTAGGAACTTTGAAACGCTCTATTTAATTAATTCATGCATATATATTTTTTATTTTTCTTGCTTTGTTTAAGTAGGCTATATATTTTTAAAATAGACTGAAAAAAAATTGTTAGATTATAGCACCATAAACTGCAGACTTTTCCCATTACTTAGATGTGGAACTTTGTGTGATGATCAAAGAATTCCACTTTCCAGTCAGGGCATAATATTTATACTAATTACTATTATAAATGTGAAAGTGAGTTTATTTATTACGATTTTACGCCTCAACGGCTCAACCCATCATCATGAAATTTGCATGCACGATGTCAGGGATACAGAGCCTTCTTTGTACCCCTGACATCGTTTACTTTTTATCCCGGGCATAGGGTGCTTTTTATCCCGGAATTCCTGCGGAAACTCCGAAATTACCGCGGGTGAAACCGCGGGGAACAGCTATAGTTAGGTATATCTATAGTATATAACGTATTTATGAAATAACTTGTGGTATATACACTATGCTTGCTTGCTAGTGTGTAGGTACCTACCTAATCAACAAGATCTGTGTGTTGTGAAGAGTTTTTAATAGAAACCTACTTGCCTATTAGATACCTGTAGAAGAATAAAAATCTTCAAAAACTCATAAATTTTTTAACCATACAATTCGTGATTTCTAACAGAATGTCGGCTTATTATTACCTATTATATAAAACTAGCTGTCCCCCGCGATTTCATCCGCGGTGATTTCGGAGTTCCACCGGGAATCCCGAGAAAAGTACTCTATGGCCTTCTTTTTACCCCTGCACTGACAGTAGTTTACGGTGATTAGCTGTTCCCCGCATTAATTCCGGAGTTCCCGCGGGAATTCCGGGATAAAAACTATCCTATCTTTTAAGTTGGATCATATTATAAATGGTTACAAAATTTTATCAATATCACTTCAGCAGTTTCGGAGTCCATCGCGGGCAAACAACGTGACACGTGATTTATACATATTAAGATTGTATTTTAATACCAACGTACCTACATTAGGTATGTTGAGGCACCCCTGGCACTCAAGTTTTATTAATATACTTAAATCTTTAAATAACACGGCGACACCCTTATTAAGCACGGCAGCCTTGTTATGTCACATCAGGCGTTAATTATTGCTCATTATATAATAATAAAAATAATAATATATAGTAGGTAAAAAAGCTTGGACACTATTAGGCTAGTTTCCTGGGTAAAAAAATCAAAATTCTATTTAGTCCGTCAGTTAGATAATAAAAAAATAAAAGACACGTATTTTTTGCTTTTTTAAAATAATGGAAATATGCATAGATAAAGCGCATTAAAGTTTAGGGTGGGGGACTCGTGATGTCACAGCTTGCTATAACGTGCGAACAAACTGTAGCGAGGCGTGACGTCATGTGAAATTTCGACTTGATATATCTCCGTTATTTTTTGGTTACATAAAAAAAAAAATACGTGTCCAATATTTTTTAATAATCTACAAAACGGACTAAAAAAGAAAATTTAGGAAACTAGCCTGATTTCTTGCCCCATGTATAGGTGCAAGCAAGCCCCAAGCAGAACTTGTAACAGACAACTGATACTATTTGTTGTAAATAGTAAACGTCATAATTTTATAAGTTATCGTTCCAGCACCCAACCAAGTAATATTGTGGATAAAAAAAAAAGTTTTTCTCGCTCACGAAATCTTAATGGGAATAAGAATAACATTTCAATAAAATTCCAGCTTTGATGTCTGCGCATTAACGTTCATATTTGTTTGTTGTGTTAAATTCATGTTCTCGTTTGATAACTTGCCAAACGGTCGGCAATCAATAGGCAGGCTGCTTACATTTAAGATCTTTAATCTTTGAAGAATTTTTAATCTATCAAAACTCACAATCTTCTAAAGTACCTATATGTAGAATAAGACTCTATATGGACGCCGATAAGCAATAACATGTTAACCCACACTATTAAGTTATTGATACAGAACGCTTTATTGAGTTATAGAATGTTTTTTAATTTTTTTTTCCCCTTATTACATTGTTTAAAATACCAACAAATTGTTGAACATAAAAAAAATTTGACGCAAAATGGCGCTATGATTTTAAAACACGATTTACTCAAAATTTCTCCAATGTGGGTTAACACATTATTGCTTATCTATGTCCATATAATATGTAGCATATAAGTTGGTTTGAACTTTGACTCCGTACATCTTGATACAGTTTTCGCGAGAATGTCATTGACTTCATGAGATTTTGCTAGTATTTATTACTAACTTGACACTATACAAGCTGTAATAAAAATTGTAGGAGTATTTGAAGATCATGTGATAATAATAATAATGCTTGATAATAATAACGGAACGAATACCTACGATAAAATAAATCACCACAAAATATGGCAGTAGGTATTTTGTTAAATTATAATAAATTGGCTACTTAACTAACTTTTTTTTAGCCCGTCTCGTATTAGATTAATAAAAAATATTCGATATGTTTTTTTTTCTTTTTTTTTTACATAATCAAAAAGTAACGGCGTTGCATTGAGTTGAAATTTCGCGTGACGTCACACCCGTGCAGTTTGTACGGGGCTTATACTGAATAATGACGTCACGAGTCCCCCACCCTGAACTTTAATGCGCTTTATCTATGTTTATTTTCATTAATTTAAACAGCAAAAAATACGTGTCCATTTTTTTTCTAACTGACGGACTAATTAGAATTTCGATATTCATACCCTGGAAAATACCCAATTGCCTAGGATTATCGCGAGCTCGTATTACTTGTAACTTTATGACATAAGCGTATTATATCAGACTATAGAATAGACATAGACATAACTTTAGAATAAGTACTTCAATTATGAAAACAGCATTTATTAACAAGTAATTAAAAGTATCATGGCTTGTCAACATTTCCGACACATTCCTTCGCGTTTGTTCACCAAATTGCTCCCTGCACCAAACCTTAATTCGAGATTAGGAGAGATTTCTGACTCGTTCAAAACAACGCCTTTAAGTTTATTCCCGAAGAGAAATAATAATTTGTCCAAAGAAAACTCGGGAAAAGTTAATGCTTCCCTGGGGGCCGAACAACATTGAACAATTTTGTTCGCACTACTCGAGCGATCGACCAAATCCGTCGGTGACTATCCTTTGTTCTTCAAACTGTGTAGTTAAACTACTAAGTTAAAGGAAGGCGTTGTTAAACTATACTTACAGTATACAATTACAATTTAAAATGTTTCTTTTAGGTTTCAAATAACCTTGAGGTTAATTAACTAATCAAAACAGAAAATAAAAGCCATCATTTACAATTATTATGTTTGCCCTTAACAGATTGTAGTTATAATTAATACAGCTGAAAACAAAAATATCTAAATAAATAAATACGGAATACAATTATTAAATTATAATAAATAATAATATAATTACGTTTATAATAAATAATAATATAATTACGTTTATAATAAATAATAATATAATTACGTTTATAATTATTTATTATAATTATATACGTAAATGCAATAGTGAAAATGTTTGGACATTTGTTACAAAATCAAGCAATCGAGAGGTAACGGCTGGACATAAATGGATGAAGTTTAGCACACAGAATATCATGTTCTAGATTAATACATAGGCCACTTTTGATTCCCAGAAATTTCTGGACAAATCCTGGAATTTGTGCAGGCGAAACTGTTAAGTCTTATAAAAAACTATAACCAAGTAAATGCACTATGTTTAATGAATATTTCTTTGTACCGTTTAAGCAATAAAAAACCTCGAAGCACGTCAATATGCAGCAATGACACGTAGCGTAGGGTGCGTTGACCTTTGAACTGCTTCATTTTACCTGTAAAACGGTTGAGGTGTACAAAAAGCAGTGGCTTTCAAATAATAATATTTAATCTTACTGAAAAAATAACTCCCAAACTCAAAAAAACACATAGATCAAACCTAAAATTAGTTATTACTAGGTATTCAATATAATTTAAATGTAATACCTTTTAAATTCCTGAAAGACAGCATCCAAATTTTTCGCTCTTCCGTGGTGACTTTCTACTTTTCAGGAATTTTACTGTAGGTAAACTACAGTATAATTCCAATTTTAACACAATTATTTAACCTTTAGCTAAAATAATCATCTGATGACTTTTAATTAGGTACTTTTCTAAAATATCACAATATTATCATTATTATCTGTACTATGAAGCTTGTATTCCAGTCCAGCCTCCATTTGCTATTTCTTTCCTTACACATCTTCCGTTGTAAAAAGTAAAATGTTTGTAAGTTTGGATGCAAGGGGTAATATCTAGGACAACTGTAACGGTTCTCAAAGTTCTTTCACTGCTGTATTTATGAATGTCATAGGATACTTTTTATGGTTCCCGAGAAAGTCCTGAAATCATCGCGGGATGCAACAACGGGGGAGCACTTAGTATGCACAAGGGAGTGTAGTAAGGAAGCCTGTGTGTTATCGGCTATAGAAAAGCAGGTTGTATGCGAAGAGTCTAAATGAATCGTATCTATTATTCACCGTGACACGACATAGAGACGCGGATATTTCAGTTCTACCGGTTTTTGGCAAACGCGCATGTGCAGTCAAATAGTGATGTTACTTGATGTGTGAAACTTCGATAGGATATCATATCGATAAGGTAGTCGACATTGTAAATCCAGCTCATCAATTTTGTACTCGGCTTTCGGCGGCTCACGCCTTTGTCAATCTCGGTTATCTGTTTCTTGGTTGGAAATAGAAGAAATGCTGTCTTTATGTTTCTCTGAAAAAAACATAAATGCCGGTTGAAAATTGTACACAATACGATCGTTATATAGATCTTTTAGACTGATGAGTATGGCTAGAAAGATTATCATTAAAGTTTGACAATCAGCTTGTCGATTATTTGATTAAATGCTTGCTCAACAGAATCAGATATGTAGAGTCATTGTTATTATGTACCGAAACAAACCTACAGCGATGTGATATCGATAACTTTACTATTAAAGCTTCCCAACCCAAATCTTTAGACTCATAGTCAGCGGTGAAGGCGCTAAGCCGCGCCCGTCTGCGAGCGTCGACGGAAACAACCCTAAAAAATCAACCTTTTAAAGACATTTTAATAAAAGAAAACAACCTATAAAAATACTTTTCAATGTAAAGTGTTAAGTGTATAAAGTATTTTTCTCGATCGTAGGTTGGGAAAATAACACATGTGGCAGGAGGGATTAAGGTTCGAATCCGCTTGGCACAAGCCTGGATAGTTCGCAGTAGCGAGCCTTTGTGTGCCGGAATGATACGGTAAGTGATATTTCTGTATTTTGCGTTTTGTTTTTTCACGTTGATGGAACTTACGGAAGCTCTTTTGCTTATGGTTTAAACACTGGATAAAAATAAATTATTATGGTCATAACTGGAAATGGAAAAATAAGGAAATATATTTGAAGTATTATGAAAATATCGTGCAAAGTACCTATTCAATAACCTCAAATTACTTTTAGACTAGCTGTTTCCAGCAGTTTCACTCGCGTTAATTTCCGAGTTCCCGCAGGAATTCCGGTATAAAAGTACCATATTATGTCCTTCTCTGTACCCCTGACGACATGTATGCAAAATTTCATGATTATCGGTTGAGCTGGCACGAACGCATACCAAAACATTAAACTGACATTCGCATTTTAGTAAGGATAGCTTTTTCCGCGACTTCGTTCGCGTGCAGTAGTTACTTTGGGAAGCATTTTTAATTTATTAGGATACTTATTTTGCAAATAATACACATAAAAAGTGCCGTGGTTTACTGTACCTAAATAACTTATTTATATTATTTTATTTTTATTTACTTTCCATTCTTTGTTAAAACATAAAGGTTTTGCGGGTTTGATACTCGTGAGCACGTCACATCAATTTAGCGATTGGAAAAACAGATTTTTTCTTAATTTACATATACATCTTCAAGCGTCTGTCCTTGAGCTTTGTCTAGTGTTATTGCAAATGCTGCTTTCAGGAGAAATTATACTCTTTTAAACTAAAACGGCAAATCGGTCGGAATCATCGAAGTACGGGGAATCAAAACATTTTCTCCTCTTGCCATTTCAGTCATTATTATAAATTTCATAATTCTGCGTCCCAGATGAACGATTTGTAGCCGTTTACCATTACATAGCCTTGGTGCGTCAAGATTTCTCATACAACAGGCCTGGAACTTTTTCAGCCTCAACTTATAATTCTACAGAATAGAGAAACTCTATAGGGTACGATGTCCCTTTTTCAGTGTCCATAACATTGTCTAATGAGAGCTACTTAAGAACATCCCTCTCCGCGTCTAACATAATTTATTCGTTTATCTGGCCTGTTTGTATCATTTTTCGGCGCTAAAATTGCCCTTTTACAAGTTTTACACAACCATTCTACAAGTTTGACGACCCGATTGGCGCAATGGTCACCATGCCTGCACGCTAATCAAGAGGTTTTGAGTTCGATTCCCGGTGGGCGTGGACTTTGTGTGATGAACACAGGGTTCCATTTTCCAGTCTGGGTGTGTATATATATATCTATAGTATAATGTATATGTAATAATATGTGTAGTATATACCACGTTTGCTTGGTTTCCACGACACAAGCAGTAGATCTGTGTGTTGTGAAGTGGATTATTATTATTATTATTCTCTATTGCCCATATTTATTTTTATATCAGGATATACATTATTTTTTAAACTATCTATTTTATTGATGACTAGTTGTGCCCCGCGGTTTCACCCGCGTTAATTTCAGAGTTTCCGTGGGAATTCCGGGATAAAAAGTACCCTATGTGTTAATCTGATGTATAAGCTATATTATTGTAAAGTTTCATTTAAATCCATCCAGTTGTTTTTGCGTGAAAGAGTAACAAACATCCATCCATCCATCCATCCATCCATACATACTTACAAACTTTCGCGTTTATAATAATAGTAGGATAATTTGAGAGAATTACGTCTCAGTGTAATCATGCCGTTACTGTCTGTTGGTATACAATCTTTTTTCATTTTTTGAAAAGCAGCTGCATATTGCCCTATTTGGGAATTATTGCGTAAGTAACTTTTTTACGTGAACCCATAATAAAGACGCTTTCAAACATGTATTTACTTCGTCTACCTGTATAATTAGTAATAACTGGCAATATGGTAATATCTGTCTAGAGTCACCAGCTAAAAGTACCACCATCCCTCATTTGGATCCGGTATATCACCGCTGATGATTTTGTCTATTTGATCGGGTCTCAACTTGTCTTTCGACCTCACTAAAATATGCACGTGTGGTAGGCCGCGCTTTTGCTATTCTATTGAATACATAAAGCCAAAAAATACTTCTTCAAATTTTTTTCTTTTGTTAATAAAAACTGAGGGGCTATAATGTAACTTATGTTTCTATCATTTTTGGATTGCAATCAAAAATATGGCGGTTTTGCGTTTACAATATGCACGTTTTGACACCTTCAATATCTAGCAATCAGCCACTATAAACATACTTCAAAAGTTGAAGCTGTCTAAACATGATTAATTTATAATATAATCACAACTTTTCTGATTGAAACTGAAATATGATAGCAACAAAAGTTACATAATTGCTGCTGCTGATTAGCTGTTTCACTTTCAATCTGAAAACTCCCGCAATTATAACATGTCTATACATAGTGCTTTATCCCGGTAGCAACACATCAACTATTTCAGCCCAACTTGGGTTACATGTGAAAGTAATAAATAAATCAAGGCGACCAAATTATGTACCGTTGTACGCTCGTTATTGCTATAGCAATTAAGTTCAAAAACTGACAAAAGCGGTTACATATTGCTATTGCTGACCCTACTTCATTAGCAAAAGCTTCCTGTATAATATATTTGTGTAAATACCGCGGGCTATTTACAAACGAAGACGGTAATTTTACCTTAATTATTAAGATTAACATTACTGTCAAGTGCTACATCATCTTGAAGATGGATGAAGTTCTCCGCTCTTGATTAGTTGTTTTTAACTTTTACATATGTATATGTCAACATAAAACTAATTCGCCAGTTGTTTGCATCATTTATTTATTTATTTTTGCAATAATTTTCTTGATTTTCTCGATTTCTATATACGGCAGGCATAAAAATCCATATACAACAAATCCATATATATATATAAATATAAGTATAGGTAACCTCTTCCTTTTTTGAAGTCGGTTAAAAAAATTGGCCAATGTTGTACATTTGTTTTTATAGGCTCCATTAAAATTAACTGCGCAGTATTTTTTCCTTTAAAAAGCCATTATTTCTCAATTATACGGTCTTTGGTTCTTTACTGATCGTTGCGGTAGCCATTTCTAGGTTTCGATTTGCTTGCTTGATATTCAGTTCTTCAGCAACAATTTTTTTTTCCTTTTAAAATAAACGAAAGTCACTACATATTTATAAAACAAATTCTTCCGCCACGTCTGTCTATCTGTCTGTCAATTCGCGATAAACTCAAAAACTACTGAACGGATTTTCACGCGATTTTCACCAATAGATAATGTGATTGAAGAGGAAGGTTTACGTATTGTTTATCCTGAAATTTCCGCGGAAACTCCGAAATTACTGCGGGAGATAGCTAGTAAAAAATAAATAAATAAAACGTTTTCTTTATAAGCTTTTGTAGCCTTAATAAGTTAAGGCTAAAAATATGGCCATTACTTCCAGATCACAGGTTTTTCTCCTATTCTTGGGATTGCTTAATATTTATCTATCATTTTAATATAAAAATTCCAAAAAACAGTACAGTGGTTCGTTAGTAACGTAATCTTACGCGTCTGGCCCCAGGAGCAGTCTTTCGTAAATCGTATTACAGCGGCGAAAGGGTTAATTTATCGCTTTTGTTTAGATTAAAGGGTCATTTCGATTAACGCAAAGCACAAAATCATAAAAAATATAAGCAATTTTGCATAATTAACGTTGGCCACGCTCGCTTGAAATATTATCTTATAGTAGTAGTAGTAGTAGTATAGTAGTATATATAAGCTTTTACGATATATATGTATAATATACTTACGTTTACCATTTGTCATTGGTCTAAGACCACTCACAATAGATGAGTCGCAAATTATGAAATTTTATGACAGAAATTATTAAATTTTTCTATAATTCTTCAATACAGCGATGTGTCTTACTTAGGTATTACATATAAAAAATATATATTAGCAATTTTTCGCGAAAACAATTTTATTTCATTCGTTTTTGCCATAACCAATAAAGTTTGCTTTCGACAAAAACTCCATATCGTTGAATGTCTTTGATTATGCTTAGGTACTGCATACGTGTAGTCCTTCTGGAGTCATAATATAATATTTATAATATGCCTACCTACTGACGTGTAATTTATACAAGGATCTTCTCTCCTTCAACGATAGTGGAATACGTAATCAGGATATTTTTCGATCAATGCAAATTCAGGAGGCCGATCGCATTATTTCGTAAAGAATTTACCACAACGAAATCGTAGACCTATTAAAGTTTTCTTTTAGTCATGATGCTCGCTCGTTCAAGTTCGATTAGAACCAATCATTGGTTTAAACGAAGCTAGCTGACCCCCTCGGTTCCCGTTCACGGTTACCCGCGGTAATTTCGGAGTTCTCGCGGGAATTCCACGATAAACTATGCGCATAAACCTTCCTCTTGAATCACTCTATCTATCGGTGAAAACTGCTTGAAAATCCGTTCAGTTAGAGTTTATTGCGAACAGACAGACTGACGCGGCGGAGAAATTTGTTTTGTGATTTATGTAGTGATATTAAATTCAACGGGAATTTTATCATCAATGTCGGGTACTTCAAATTACGTTTTTTTTTCGATTATGTTAATACATTGATCATTGACCGCGAGTAGACTCCCACGTAGCTTCGCTAAAATTGTTGCGGGTCTACGCGTGTTTCGAACTCGTGTGTTTTCGAATGCAATAAATACGAATATTATGCTAGCATGTAGTCCTTATTGGAACCTTGCCAAGGAGGTTACAAAGGCTTAAGTACGTTGTTAAATTACAGCAAGTGCAAGTGTACCTACCTACTAGGCTTTTTTAAAACAAAATTACAGATTTGAACACAGAAATGGTTGCAAAGTATTACGATAGTTAAGAGTTTTGTTGGAAATGAGACGGCCAACCTAATATTATAAGTGCATAGATATCTGAGTTTTTTTGTTTCGATTGTCATCTGCGTATACGTTATCAGGGATACAAAATAAGACATTGAGTACTTTTTATCCTGGAATTTCCGCGGGAACTCCGAAATTCACCGGTAAAATCGCGGGATACAGCTAGTAATATTACAACGTGTATTATCATTGCTAACCGAGTTTTTCAGACACAGCCAATTTAAAAATAGAATGGTCGTCTTTCTTACATCAATCTCATATAAAACGACCAAGGAATGACAGAGCACCCAAAACGCATTTTCTGTTCTCAGCATTATGATGGATATATAATGCCAACCGTTTCTAAACGGCCGAATTATACAAATTTCCTGCAACGATCTGCCAATTCCCAGTCCAGGCTAGGTAGTTAGGTACCTATGTCTTTAACCGCACCGTCACTTAACATCAGTATAGAAGGTTGGTTAAAAGCCTGTACATTGTACAATACGCATAACAAAATTTGTTTCTATATACAATTATATAATCTGAATCTCGGAAACGACTCCAACGATTTTCATGAAATTCAGTAGATATGTAGGGGGTTTCGGGGGCGATTAATCGATCTAGCTAGGTTTCATTTTTAGAAAACGTCGTTTTATCTCTGTTTTCAGGCAATGAAATATGAGTGTTTGGTACTGCTTTACCGACCCAGCAACACTAAAGCTACTTAACAATAGATGGCGTTAACCTGCGATGATAGAAGTATATACAAGTAGGTACTTAAAAACTGTAAAATTCGGTCGGTCATCCATACTAATCTTTAAACACGTTTAACTTACCTGTTATCTAACATAATCTTTCCAACATCTCATTTCTCACTCTACAAAGCTTTTCACAATAGATTATAATTATCTATCATCAGTCTGGCTTCGCCTATACAATGTAAATGTGTTTATAGGAGGCTTTCGTGAGTTCTTCAAGAAGTTCGTGGTCCTATTACAGCTTGTTTTTTAAGACTTGGGAAAAACTTTGAAGCAAAGCTTGTTAAGACTTGTTTGACGACAATTTAACTTACAAAGTTTAAGTTGCAGTAGGTACTTTCTACTTGAAATATTGTGACAAAAAATATATATTTATAATACTTAGGATTAATAGCAAGTTGCAAATAAAAATACTGCTAACTTCAATTAGGCTGGTTTTTCCTCTAGACTGGCCGTCGCTGTAAATATATTTTCAATTAAAACTTTGCTAATCACTCACAATCTCTCCTATCGACCTTATTTTAGTTGTTTTTTAAGCTTTTTGCACCAACGTGGTCCACTGATTTGCTAAAAGTAATCACAAACTAAAATAAATAAATATAAAGGAATATTAGGAATATTATAGACAAAATTGTGTCAATCTAATTTTTACCTAATATACAATATAATATTTATTTATATTTCTATGCCCAGCAGGGTACATAAAACCTCAGCGCCTTCTCGGATAATCTGTTCAAAACTTGTCTACAGATGCCTTGGTTTATTTCCTACGGAAAGATTGCAGAAATCCTCAAATCCATATTTGATACTATTATAATTGTAGAATAACGTTGTATGCGATAAAAATTTGCATTTATGAAATTGACTAGAGATGGGGCAGGCGCGCCACGGTTGCAAAGGAAGTTAGAGCAAATGCTCTAAATTGTCCATAACTTCTTTTGCTAGTGTATCAAGTATATTATTTTCCACAATATTTCAAAAACTGTGAATTTTGAAAATAGTGACAAAGTAAAAACATAACCAAAAAACGTTTAATACATTTGTTTACGTTAATGAATATTTTAGCGCGTGATGAAAAGTTTTGTGAGCCAAAATCACCCGGCGACACTGGTTTTTACCTGTTTTTATACTAAACTAAGTTGATGTCCCTTCTATCAGTTATTTTCTGTTCTGTGGTCAAAATCATGAAGCATGAGAAGCGACTACATGGATAACACATGTGCTAATTAACTGCCTATTCACAGGCAGTAAGTATTTCTATCGCTAGCTGCCATTAAGCGAGGGAGAAGCGAAACGGGATATTAGATAAACACATGAAAATAAAAGGACGTAGTAGTAAGCTGGTGTAGAATTTTTTTATACACGTCGTAATCTACCGGCACTGATGGTGCAATCCAGCCATAGTTCGGTATCTATGTAGTGATGTATCACAAAAAAACGTAACACTTTGCTGAAGCGGTTTTATCAAGATTATTTGAGATAGGAGTGTGTCGTTACGTCACATTTGAGAGAGAAATGCCTTCCCGAACTCGTAAGTCTCATACAGAGTTGAAAGAAGGTAAAAGGTCAAATAGTAATATTACCTATACATCTATACGTTAGGTCAAAATAGTACTCGTTTTCGACAATTTCACGAGTCCACATCACTAATTACTATAAGTAGTTTTCAATGTTTTTGTTCCCGGTTACGTAGTTCCAGTTTCGTACGACGATAATTACTTGTACGTAACTTAATGAAAAGTAATTTTTTTTATGAAACCTTTTACATATAGAACTGGTTAGGTAGGTGGTTGAAAGATAATTCTTTATATTCCTTCGGCTTGTCTCCTCCATTTCCCGACTGATTTTGTATAATCGTATCATATCTTATATCAAATATATATAAATCACGTGTCACGTTGTTTGTCCGCGATGGACTCCGAAACTACTGAATCGATCGTGATGAAATTTCGTCACTATGTTGTATTTGGCCCAACTTAAAAGATAGGATAGTTTTTATACCGGAACTCCCGCGGGAACTCTGAAATCACCGCGGATGAAATCGCGGGGGACAGCTAGTAATCTATATATTAGAAAATAAATAAATAAAATAAATAAATAAATAAATATCATGATAATATAACAGACTGTGAGACGAAACCTAAACAGAAAGAGCTTTACTTCTCATCTATATAGGTAATATACCTGTAGGTATATTTTAAATTTACTTCAGGATATTCAAGCAAAACACCGATTTTTTTTGGGTCCTAGCTGTTCCCCGCGGAGTATAGTATTATATTATCTGTGCCCGCGGTTTCACCCGCCGTAATGTTCCCGCGGGAGTTCCGGGATAAAAAGTATCTCTATGTCCTTCTCTGTACCTCTGACAACGTGTATGCAAAATTTTATAACGATTGGTTGAGTATTTAAGTCGTGAAAGCGTAACAAACCAACATTCAAATAAACTCACTTTGAAATTTTTTATTTCAGATTGGACAGTTTTGATTTTTTGTGTTTGTTTGTTTGTTACGATTTAACTCAAAAACTACTGGACCGATTTCAACAATTCTTTCACCATTAGAAAGCTACATTATTCTCGAGTAACATAGGCTATACAGGAATATTTTTTAAGCAATGCGCAAAAAAATTTTGATGGTTCAGTATCAGTAATAGAACACATATAAATTATTTGTTCAAAACTTTTTTATATTTTTTATCCGGCTTTAAAATAGCAAATTATGGACACTATCTATTCGTAATAATATTCGCGCGTCGTGCGGCGTACGCGGGGGTGTTGCCGCGGGGGTGAATGACCACGATGTCGAGCTGTCAGTACATTGTAACAAACGTAAATACCTAGCCGAACGAGCGCTTCGCGCGCAGCGGTGGCGGCGGCAAATAGAGTAGCCAATAAATCAATTGCAAAGTATACATCTTTCGTTCACAATAACTTTACTTTTTTGTACTAAGACTTATCAAAATAAAAAAAGGTGTTTATTAAAACTCCTGTTTAATTTGTAAAAGTTTACGCACTGAATAAAAAAATATTCCTGTATTGTGAACCGGAATTCCCGGGGGAACTCCGAAATTATCGCGGGTGAAACCGCGCGGGACAACTAGTTTATAATAAAGTTAGGATTTCTTACATGTAATATGGTACCAGAGAGTGGCTGGCGCTCAGTTTTATAATTTGCCATTTGATGTCTCCTAATTATTTATAGTAGGCATATTGACTATGTTTGTGACAAACTCGATCGCTTCGTATATGCACTTAGACGTTTAAGACAAATAGCGAGTACAGAGTCTGTAATAGCCGCATATCACGGATATGTCACCTCCACATTGTCCTATGGTTTGCTTGTGTGGGGTAATTCGGTAGAATTAAATAGAGCGTTTAAAGTCCAGAAAAAGTGCATCAGGGCAATATGTGGTGCAGGGCAAATGGATACATGTAAACCACTATTTAAGAAATACAAGGTATTACCACTTGCGTGCATGTACATCAGAGAAGTATTTTTATTTGTAAAAAGAAATCCTCAGTATTTTACCAAAAATAAAGAAATCTTGAAGAGCACAAGGTATCCAGATAAATTGTATATTCCGGTTTGTAGACTACAACTCTTCAAAAAAAACTCGTATTTCATGGTAATCGAAATATATAACAAATTATATGAAAGTTTCAACGGTGGAAGCCTCTTCTCTATCAGATTTAAGCTAAATGCATGGCTTCTGGACAAATGTTACTATACAGTTAGTGACTTCTTGAATGATAAAGTAATATGATAATTCGTGGTAATTCTATTAATGTTTCCCTGACTTCAAATTATTGATCCTAGAGTTTTGACATTTTAATTGACATTGAATTTATTATTATTTATTTTCTGCAAACAAATTGATGTATTTATTGTTTTCCGTAATATTGATATTGATATTAATGTTAATCTTGATTCCTTAATATATAATGTATAATAACTAATATAATTCTAATGATTTGTTACATAGTTATTTTTTGGTTACTTCTCATAAATATATTGTATGCCCCCATAGGCAGAACATAGTGATCCTACTGCATATTAAGATATTTAAGAACTTTGTATTACCTATGCTCACAATAAAACTTCATTTCATTTCATTTCATTTCATTTCATTTCATTTCATTTCATTTCATTTTAGGTACGTATTTAAAAAGACATTTGGCTATAAAGCGAGGTTCGCTTATTAGTAACTGTTAGAGCTATCAGTGGTCGTTACAGCTATGAGGGACCATACTGGAAATTGCTGTCATAAATTGAAATGTGAATGTCAACAAGAACCCATCAATCTGTGAATTATTAGTAGAACTTGTATGTATGAATTGAAAAGTTCGATTAGTTAATCTTAGTAAGTTTTTTCACAAATCTACTTACAAAGCCTTTTGTTCGAGTATAGGAAGAGCATTTTCATAAGAGTTGTACGTTTTAGTGTACTTCTTTTTGGAGCAAGAAAAATTATTTTTACTATTATTTGTTTTTGTTATAATAAGGTCAAGTTTTTATAGTATCTATAAGTTGTTGCTGAAGATCTATAAGTTCTGAAAAATTAAAAAAAAAAAAAGATCTTCACATATCTATCTATCACAGTTCAAAGGTATCACAGTTCAGTTCACACGAATCAAAGTTACAAATACGATTGACAGATGGAAATAAATATCGATGGATATCAAATACCTCAATACCTAGTTAAGGGGTTGTTGACGAGTGAAAGCCGTGCCGGAAACACGCGTGTCACGTTTGTCTTCGTTATTTCAGTCACTTTTCAGCATCTACTTTGGACCCTGAGCAGGAAACTGGCTTTCAAGAGAGCCATGTTTTAACTTGGGGAACAATCTAACATTGTCATTGGCGTTTCGCCATAATTGAAGAAGTAGATGAAGAGATTTTTATATTAAGAAACATTGTCACTGGCAAATTATAATTATAGACGCCATTATTAAAGAAGAAGAAGAAGAACCTAGTTAAGGAAATCGATCAACAAGTCTTTACCCATTGCTTTTTTGTAACAGCTTTGATTCATTTTATCTTTCCTAGTTGTTGTTTCCTCCGCGGTTTTGTCACTCTCTGAACACCGGGTTCCACTTTCTATTCTGGGCGTATTTATATGTATACGTATTCATTTACAGCAGAGGTTCCCATACTTTTTTCCTCATAGACCACTTTAAACATTTTGCTGGATCTGGTGGACCACCTGCAGCTATTACATTTACTAACTTACTTCCGAAACCCGAAAAAAGTATATATCTATGGCAATCTGTGTTGTGGCTATTTTTTAATCAGCTATGAATTAAAAGTTCTCGAAAAAAAAGGTGACAATTTATATTGTTTTGATTATGCTGTGAGTGGATTTCATTTAAGCTAAGTTTCAAGGCGAGTCTAAAAAGCATCTTCATCCAACAGTTGTGGACCTCCATTTTTTTTCCACGCAAGCGTAGACCCCTGTCGGGCTCCCGTGGACCCCTGGACCAGTTTGGGAATCAATGATTTACAGTATAACTAGCTGTCCCGCGAAGTTTCACCCGCGATAATTTTGGAGATCCTGCGGGAATATCGTGATTTAACTTACCCTATGTCCTTTTATGGTGTCCCTTTCGGCAGAGCATGCAAGAGATATCATAATATATATTATGTTTACACATTTTAGATTAGTTACTGTTTATGTCTTTTTCTTGTGTGTTGTGCTGAAATAAAGGTATTTTCTTCTTCTTCTTCTTTTCTGTAATATGTAGGTATGCAAAATTTCGCGATGATCGGTTGAGCCGTGAAAGCGTAACAGACAGACAGAGTTACTTTCGCGTTTATAATATTTAGTAGAGATGTGCAACTACTATCTCTATAGGAATAATAGTGACCGCCTCGGTACCAGGCACTGTTTTGTACCTTTATAGAGGGCGCTTTACTAGAAGCGGCGTTGTATTTTTTATTACGATCTGATAGTATAAAATGAAGTGGCTTCCGCTGTCTGTTCGCGATAAACTCAAAAAGTACTAAACGGATTTTCATGCGATTTTCACCAATAGATAGAGTGATCCATGAGGAATATAGTTTTTTTTATAGTTTATCCAGAATTTCCCGCGGGAACTTTGAAATTATCGCGGCTTTAGTTTCGGAATTCCCACAGGAACGATTTTTTAATATAAAATTAGCCTAAGTTACTCCTTATAAAATCATCTATCTGCCAGTGAAAGTCCCGCTAAAATCGGTTCAGCCGTTTCAGACGAAGCCGGAACAAATAAAAAGACAGCTGACAGACAGGCAGACAAAAATTAAAAAAATAGATTTTTTTATGTAAGTGGGTAGGTACTGTATATACTCACTTTCATATGCATTTAGTGAAAAGCTTTTATAAAAAGACACTTCAATTTTATTTATATTATGTACCTGCCTATGTACCTATATGAATGTATAATGTATAGATATGTAGGTATGTATAGTTTTTAATAATTGGCTAGACATCATATCAGTTTACTATCGGCGGTTAGCGACACACCTTCACATTTATTTTCCTATTTATATGTCCTCCAAATGAAGCCTTAAAATAGACATCAAATATTGATAAAGCGATTAAGCAAGATATTGAAACGGATGCTACGTCATCTCTCCGGATATTGGTTCAGAGTTCAACATCTGATGACAAAATAATTAACTATGGAGCTATGGAGTAATAAGGTTTTAATGTTAAAAACTAGATACGTGTTTGGTTGCAGTTTTCACCAATAGATAGAGTGATTCAAGAGAAATGAGAGTTTCCGCGAGAACTACGGAACTATCGTGGGTGAAACCGCGGGGGACAGCTAGTCAAAAATAAAATATTCGAATTTAAAATATCGAACACCAATAGGTATGTAGATTGTAGGTGTATACAAAACTAGCTCTTCCCCGCGGTTTCACCCGCGGAAATTTCGGAGATCCCGCAGGAATTCCGGAATGCAAAGTACCTACCCTATGTCCTTCTCTGTACCCCTGACAATGTGTACCTAAGTATGCAAAATTTCATGAGATTTCACCGACATTAATTTCAGAGTTCCTGCGGGAATTCCGGGATAAAAAGTATCCTTTGTCCGTTTCCTGGTCCTAAGCTACCTCCCCACCAATTTTCAGCCAAATCGATTCAGCCGTTCTTGAGTTATAAATAGTGTGACTAACACGACTTTCTTTTATATATAGTATAGATAAGAAAAGAGGATAATTTCCCAAGAAGCATACTTCGAGCTCGTTACAAGGTGACTGACTTTTGAGTAGCGTTTAATTAAGACCAACATAAAATAAAAAAAAAACCTAAACGACGATGTTTCAGTCAAAAAGCACGCAGGATTCAATATAGACATTATTTAACTTAACCTGACAGGCCTCGGGTTCGGGGCACGTCGCTAAACGAAATAAGTCAATTTCCAGAGCGACAAAACATTCATCGTTATGTCATACGTCGATCATAAATTTTTTTCGCGCAAAATAAATAGCTATAGGAAGTATTTCCGCGTTTGTCACTTATGCAGCAAAAATATTATATTCGAAACGGTAATTTTTCCCGTCGATTTCTCAATTCCCAAGGCAAATATTGTGACACAGTTGCGTCACGGGTTATAAAGTAGTGTTTCATAGAAGTGTATTTATTTATTTTCTTTATGGGAAATCAACACGCTTTCGTCTCGGAGGCGCCGCGCACTGCGGTAGTGTTAGCACGCATGCGTTACAGATTATCAAATGAATTTGAATCTAAATGCATTGTGGATAAAGTTGCATTGCGATTGGTGTTTTAGATGTGAGTTTGTCATATCATTTGCGCGGGGAAAGAAAGGTGGTTGACTGGGAAAACCCTGCAATGGAAAGAAAAGCGTGCTCATTAACAATTTAATAGATTCACAGTTTTGTATTGAAAAGTCATGGGAGAGATTCTTTTTGTCAACTACTTTCTACTAACCCGCCTACTGACCATTCTTGGCAAATCAAAACTGAAAACAAAAAAGTTAATATTCTAAATTCGAATTACAATCTCTCATTATTTTCTTTTGTTTATGAATACCTGTACTGACTGTTTTTTTATTGTGCTGACCAAAACTAAACTAATATTATGAAGAGGTAAAGTTTGTGAGTTTGTGAGGTTGTAGGGGGTAATCTCTGGATTTACTGAACCGGTTTTGAAAATTCTTTTACCAATAGAAAGTCACGTTATTTGCGAGTGTTATAGGCTATATTGTAACCCCGAATTCACGCGGGAACTCTGATATTACCGCGGGTGAAACCACGGGGAAAAAAGCTAGTATTTTATAACTCAGAAACAAATTGACTTTAATTATTTCGTTTGAAATATTATAGTGACACAATTTGTGTGGCTGCAGACTAAATTTCGTTGTAACAATGAGCACATAAATTTTGATAATAGGACCAAACGTGTAACTTTCGCCGTACAATCCATCGTACAGAATTCCACAAACGAGAATGTTGGCATAATCATATGGAACGCTAGAACGTGACCGCAGCGGACCCACCTATAGTCCGCTCACGTAATATTCAAAGGCTTTGCTAACTTTATCTCGCGAAGGCATTATCGTGCTGGTAACTTTTTCAAAACTCTTCTAACTGCGGGCAGAACTAACGACTAACTAACGAACTTTATTATTATTGCAGTAAAGTTTAAAAATTACAGACAAAATAATAATAATATTCAAACTTGAAATAATAAAGTTGAGATTTTATTATCTATACCTACTAATATTATAAAGAGGTACCTAAAGTTTGTGAGTTGGTGACGTTATAGGGGGTAATCTCTGGATCTACTGAATCGATTGTGAAAATTCCTTCACATGTAGGAAGCTACAGTAGTCCTGAGTGACATCTAGGGTACTTTTTCCCGAAATTCTCACGGGAGCTCCGAAATTACCGGTGAAACCGCGGGGGACAGCTAGTCACTTTTCTCTGTATACTTGTATACTGGTTTTATCAATGATACAACATGATTTTATCGCTGAGCTTTGAAAATCACTCTACTCGGGTAGATATATAAAATCACCAGTTCTATTTCGTTTCAAGTCTAACTCTGCAGCTTTATTTATTATATTATTAGCTGTGCCCCGCGGTTTCACCCGCGGTAATTTCGGAGTTCCCGCGGAAATTCCGGGATAAAAAGTACTCTATGTCCTTTCTGTACCTCTGACAATGTGCATGCCAAATTTCATCCGAATCCGTTCAGCCGTTTCTGCGTAATTGAGTAACAAACATCCAAACATCCACACTTTCACATTTATAATATTAGTAGGATAAAATGTACCCTGGTAACAGCGCTAGAGCTTTCGCCTAATATTATCTGAAAATATATATAGAGAATCTTTTCTAATGTAGGTACGTACGAATCAAATGATAAAAGGGAACCTCGTATTACCAATTTGCACATTGGGCCTTAGTTGTGATGTAGTGGAATAAAGGCTGAATAGGCTGATTATTAACATTACATGTTACATGACAAGGGTGTAATGTTTTGTACAAGCTTATTACGTGTGGAGTTATACCAAGCTATCGATTGGCAATTGCTTCGACACTGGAATGATTACTGAGTATAAATATGTAGATATTCCAATCAATAATAAAACAGCCATTGTGGCTGTGGAGTTTCATCGTTAAGTATCCCAAACACTTTGACTTGCACACCTTACTATACCTACCTACATATTTTATAAAGTACAAGAATAGTTTACAATTTCCACGCATTTTTCTCTGTCTTATATTTCGTTAAAAGCCATTGACTCAACGTCGACTAGTTAAGGCCTTTACAGAAGCGAAACTAGCACCACTAGTTTAAAAAAGAATCATATTTTATCTTTTAAGATAAATCATTTGAAATTTAAATCGAATATTTCATTTACTTACTCGTAAAATAAAAAACACGCCAGAGCAAATGGTTTTCGCATTAAAAAATACGTAGACAACGTGTCCTATGACGATGAGAATAGTTATTTGTGATTTTTTGCCATATAAAGCTTTTGGGAAGCAATGTTTTTGGTCACAGTAGTTACTCACAGTGTATAGGTATGATGCCGGGGTACTAGAATCAAAATTTCCTTTAGTTCGTCACTTAAGTAATAAAAAATAATATAGACATTACGATATTTTACTTTTTCAAATGAATAAAAATGTTTAGATAAACTGCAGTAAATTTTGAGAGGGGAGGGGCGGGCTCGTGACGTCATAATCAATTATAAACCGTACCAAGGCGTGACGTCACGCGTTATTTCGATTCAATACATCGCCGTTATTCTTTGATTATAGGTAGGTTCGCAAAAAAGTATTTTACTTTTTGTGTCCAATATTTTTATCAATCTATATGATAAATTACCTAATAAATTGAGTTGAAATTTCGCGTGACGTCACTAACCAGTGCAGTCTATATGGCGGCTTGTAGCGGTAAGTGACGTCACGAGTGGGGACCCTAAACTTCAATGCGCTTTATCTCTGTGTATTTTTATTTATTTGAAAAATAAAAAGATAAATGTCTAGATTGAAAATTAAAATCAATCAACTAGTTACTGGCGTTTTGGGACCCTGTACGGGCCTTAATAAAAATACTAGCGCTTAACTACAGCGAGTTGGTTCCGAGGCCCGAGGCGACTAGTCGCGTGAGGCACGCGCCTCGCCGATTGTAATTGTTTCCCAGCACCGAAACTTTATGTTAACCCATTGTAATTATTTCTGTTATCGTTTGATATGTCGACGTGTGACTGTGGTGAAAAATCGTTATCGATATCGTTACATTGCTCTCGTGCTTACAATTTTCCTACACAGCTTTCGAGTGAATGCATCATAACAATAGTGAAATAGTTGCGTCATCACAAACATTTGAGACCCCGAAATCGTATGCCGTTGTGGAAGTTAATGAATTCGCATTTGAGAGGTTTATGTGATCCGGAATTCCCAAATAACTGCGGGTGAAACCGCGGGAAACAGTTAGTTATGTATAAATAAGTATGTACTTACAAAAAAAATGTAACTGTCTGGTTCCCTTAGTACAAGCTCTGCTTAGTTCTGGACTAGGTGGCGCTGAATAAAAATGTCCAAGCATTAAGCATTATTCAATATCTTAATTTGTTAACAGCGATAACTTCGAAATTATTATTTTAAAAGAGATATTTCTATCGTTGGGTTATAAACTTAATTATCATTGTTAAAATACTTTTGCTAAGCAGAAGCAGAACGATTCTGCGACCCAACCTACATATACCTATACATAGGCATAGACATTATGGCGAACAGATGCTACACGAAAAGGTTTTTTAGAGATATCGGAATACCTATTGCTACAAAAGCGAAAAACACTTTGCTGCGATCGTAAAAATACACAAAACGTAGGTACGCAACATTCTCCTGTACTATATATTATATAATATTATAATACTTATTATGTTATGTAAATATACTGTGACTAGTGTCCCGCGCGGTTTCACCTGCGATAATTTCGAAGTTACCGCAGAATTATTCCATACAAAATTTTCCCCTTTTCATCCCTTTAGGAGTTTCAAAAATCCTTTCTTACCGGATGTCTACGTCATACAAAGAACACACCCTCCAAGTTTCAGGTCTCTACGTTCAGCGGTTAAGGCTGTGCGTTGATCCATCAGTCATTCAGGACAAAGCATTTTATATGTATAGATGGTACTTACTGTTCTTCGAAGTTTATCTCGCGCGTTTTACAGAATCCGTAGTTTTTTAGTGCCTTGATAAAATTCCCGAATTGTATAACATTCTTTTACTCTAGTCTAATATTCTGATTCTAGTTAAGACTATCTACCTTTTATATACCTACGTATAACTTTAAACTGACAGCGTGTTGCTGGGGAGTTATTGCACAGCTTCTCTCCAGACATAGCACTGGGAAGCTGTGTAGAGCGGATATTTTATGGGTGCTGTCATAGTTATTGTGTTTTGTATTAACTGAGAGCCGTTTCATGGGCCAACGTTAAATAAATCATTTGACTTTGACTTTGACTTTAACCAAATACTTAGCGTGCCCGGAAGTTCCAAACTTCGAAAAAAAATCGTTTTGTGTCTATCGTGTCGACTGAAATTTTTTTACATAGCTTCTAAAGCATAATCTATGACTTACTTTCCTTATAACCTTCAGAAGATCGTTAGGTAATTTGGCCCTATTACGACGTCGTTGTACCTTGAGAAATATTTTGACTGTGATGGAGTTCAGCCAGTAAGGTTTTTATTCCAAAAGTTGCCTGGCATGGGGCGGTTTTAACCCTGTAGCATTTCAGATTATTGACTGTGAGAGTCACATGAGCTATTGTCGTTTTGGCGTGCAGTGTATAGGTTCCTCAAATCCTCAAATAAACAGTAAATTTTTGTATTTACCTCAAAGTCAATGTTGGCAAACACGCATTATAACCAATATGAATAATTTTAATCTTCTCACAGTGGATTGCTGGGAGTAGCAATAATAATATTAATCTGCAGAGACATTATTATTCAGCAGCGTCGTTGATTAATGATCTAATGGATGAACCATTAATCATAGAAGAGTTAGCATAATCAAAAGACAAGATACAAGCGGAATTCAACGAATTCTCAAACTAATGACACCATGAACTTAAAACGTTTCTTATAATATATTGCTTGATGACATTGCATTGTTTATACTTATTTTTTTTTTCAATAATATCAAATTAATAAATTAATTTACCTTGTTATAAAGTATACTTATTAATAAATAGGTAGGTAAATTAAAAAAATTACAGGATATAGTATTATAGTTCTAACTTAGCAGTAAAATGGAAAGATTACGATTCATGGAAGTTAGCTAATCAAAGATGGAAATTATTTACAAAAATAATTAAAAAATACATATGAAAAGAGCAGAGAAGTAATCAAAAAAGTTGAAATGTATGTATACTTGTATAGTAAAACAGCCTTTGCATATTAAAATTATGTCAATCAAGCAAAGCAAGCGCCCCAAACAGTGCTCCAACGGCCATAAATCCAAGTAGCATATTAATAAAATCAACGGCAAAATAAACGGGTGTTACTGACAATTGATCCTGAATGTTTTTCATAAAGCTCTGGCTTACAAGTTAAATTTAGTTAAATGCCGATTAACATTAGTTAATTAAACGTCCCTGATTGCGGCAGTGTTGTTTTTTTAATATCTTTACTTAAAATTAAGTAATCATTGAAACCACTCTGCGGCCGTAAGGCCTTACAATCTCAATCACAACTACATATTTAGCGAATTTATAGCGTGGTCGCTAATTTTTTTACTGAAATCTAATTGAGTTTTGATGATCTTTAAACGGTATTTACGTACAAGTATTGATTTACTTTGTTTATGAAATCAAAAACGTTACGGCACTATTTTCCTGCCATAGATGATTTTCTGATCGTTTTCCATTAACTTAATTCCTTTCTTCGTTGACAGATGGCGTGGTAACACGTTTCGAATTCAAATAAATTCTCATAACTTTTAACAAGTGTTAAAAGATAAAACTATTTTTTTTGTGGTTGGTTACCTATACTCTTCTTTTATCGCCTCCTGTCAATTTTTGGTACAAAATAAATATTCAATGTACAGAATCGCGGATTCTACTTTTTAGTATAGTATAGTATAGAATTATATTATCTGTGGTATCGATAATGCAGACAAGTAAGTTGTAAGTACTATCAGTAGTAGTACTACAGCTTTCGTAATATTTTCGTCAAAATCTGGTACATAAATTAGTCACAACTTGCACGAGTAGACTTTTCAACTAGCGAAATTGTTGTCGCGTGCTGCACCGTTTTGACCCAATTTCATGTCATATTCTCGCTACTTAGTTCAGATTCATGCTTTTTTTTTGTAAAATGTGCCAGTTATTAAAACACACTCATTAGAGCTTTTTTGTTGTAAGTGAAGAAAAAATAGCAAATTGCTCATGAATTTCGCATTTCACTAGGTGAGGTAAATTTTTTATATTGTTCTCATTTAAGTGAATCTTTTTACTTCACCTAATATTACAATTTTATTAGTGGCATAAAGTTTATGGCCAGTTACGAATATTCGCAAGGGAACCAACGTTCTTCGAAGGCTTTTCAATAGGTCCGTAGTTTATTCGGTATTGCGTTTGGTTTCTGCGAACCTGCGAGCTTCGTGAAGGTTCTCTAATAATTCGTAAAATGAATAAACATTTTTATAATGTTATTAATTAGAGAAGGCTAATCCCTTGGGACCTTCAGATATAATCATTACTTATTACCTATTACTTAATGCGTAGGTATACTTATCTAAATTATAGCTACAGCGCCCTAAAACAGTTTCTCTATGCTCGTAGATATATTTCTACACGAAATTTTAACTAATTTATTCCTTTGCGACTTAATAAACTTGTATGGAAGTAAAATAAATCCAGTAAATCCAGCGTCAAAATAAATTGGTGTTACTGACAATTGCTCCTGAAAATTTTATAACTTACAATAGTTTTGCCAATGTCAATAAACTATAGTATAACTATAACATAGTTTACTAGCTCACTACTGTGTGTAAAGGCCTTTGAAATCAAATTATGGCGAATTTGTATATAGGATCGTTTATTTTCCAAAACACACAACAAAGCTAGATTGATTAATAGTTAAATAATAGCTCTGGTTAATAAATAAATGCGATTGTGTCAACGCTCGGCCGTTTGCTTCGGGAGCGGAAGGACGCTGGAGGGGTATCGGGTGGCTTGCCAAAATGCCTTATTTAGCGATTACCTTGAGCATGGTCGCAATTTTTTTTTAATTTCTTTGTGGTATTAACTAAGTACCCCATCCGGCCTGTGTTCCAGGCGGTCGCGTGGCATGTGAGGGGTGCGCCAGCGGCAATGCGGGGCGAGCTCGCTGCGCGGGCCGCGGCCTCGCTGGCCGCCCTAGCGGCGCTCGCCGCGTGCGCGCGCGCCGCCGACGCGGACCCCACCTCCATCGATGCGTTCGGTAAGTAGTTCTGTACATACCTATAGGATACTTTTTATCCCGAAATTCCCGCGGGAACTCCTAAATTATAGCGATTGAAACTGCGGGGAGCAGCTAGATTGCCTCTAGCAATAAGGCCGCCTTTTGCTCTGTCTTTACTTTTTATCTGTTTTAGTTTTTACTATCTCTACTGGGGCAATAAAACATATTTGAATTTGAATTTATAAAAGTTCTATACATTATTGTACCAACTTCTATTTTTCTATAATTATGTATTATCTATCAAATCACTTAATAAACCGCGAATAGCAGCTATCTACTTCATAACAACATGGTTTTCCTTTCAGAAAACCGATACTTTGCCGCTCTTTAACGAGTCGAGCCAGTAATGAGTGCGTTTATGCTGAAGCACAATTATCTGAGCTTCAGTAACATTGTATCATTTCAATTGTGAACTCCAACCCATAATAATAAAGTTCACATTGGAACGACACGTCAATGCTATGAACGGCAAGATAATTGCCTATTTCTTGAAGGCATCATTAAAAATTTAATGGCAGACTTTATCACAGTTTAAAAGGACATGCTTTACTCGATCATTTCTCCCCTTTTTTGTATGATTTATGAGCTAGGGCGGTAAAAATACATTACATTTTTTTTTCATTTATAATTCTGCAGCCTTTAAACTTTAAATAGGTAGGTAATAAAATTTGATCAAAACAAGATTTTCAATTTTTATTTATTTATTTATTTAGAACACAAAACAGATTACAGTCTTAACAAACATAAAACTTTGTGTGCTGTGTTGCAATATTTCAGAATAATTATTAAAAAAAATTGAAGTAAGTACCTACTACCTACTCTATTTCGCATATTCTTTTCGATCTATTTATTTTTAAATGTAATACCTATATAAGAGGAGTCCTTACCTTCCTTAATTATGAATTTTGAAAAAAAAAACCAATAATATGACATTTTATTTTGCGTTAGAAAAAGCTCGTTGTAGAAATAAATAAATGAAGTTACAGTATTTTGATATTGATTGAGCGTCATCCCTGTTGAAAAACGTTGAAAAAGTGGAACGAGGCTTCATAGAAAAACTTCTACTCTATTCTATGGTCCGTTCAATAGAAAAGTTTGCCGCTGTTTTGCGCAGTGCACATCACTATTCACTAGCACTTAGCAGTACTGCGCTAGTACTATTTTCCTATCTATACATCCATATCTACATACATACACACATACGTAAATGTACTGTATACATACAAATAAAATTGAAGACGTGTCCGTTTGTAATTTCAAATGAACAGCTTTTTACTTAATGCATAATACATATGGTAAGTACTTACATAAAAGACAATTTTTTTAAAGTTTTTGTCTGTCTGTCTGTCTTTTTGTTCCGGCTAATCTCTGAAACAGCTGGACTGATTTTAACGGGACTTTCATTGGCAGATAGCTGACGTTATAAGGAGTAACTTAGGCTAAGTACTTTTTTTTTATAATTGCTGCGGGAATTCCGAAACTCACGCAGGTGAAACTGTGGGGCACAGCTAGTGTACAATACAATTCCCTATAGTACCATGTTCCAAATGTGCCGTCAGCGGCAACCAATGCATCACTGACTTTTATCACGCAATCTGTGGTCGGCATAATATGCATAGACATATTAATGTCCTTGTATATAGGGTTTGGTTGGCAAGGGGGTATAAAACTGAAAGTTAATAAATGTGGCCATTGGAACTTTGGCGGCATTTTAGCGGAAATGCATGATGTCAGTTCTGTAACTTTAAAATATAAAAGGAGTATACGTCTTTAAAAAATAAATGTGGTCATGAATAATGTTTACTTTCTTAATTTTTTCCCCAAGACTATTTTTAGTGAAAAAAATACGCTTTTTTGCTTTGGGCTAGATTTACAAGAAAATATAAAGTCTGACTTTGTTCACCATAGAAAAAAGGTGCGTTTTTCAGTGAGTAAATACACGTGTAAGATGCGAAACTCATAATATAAAATAGTTTTACCTGAAATCTTGACTCAAACCACCGCGCAACTTATGATATTGCCCGGCCTTTCGACTACAACCGTTTTATAACAGCTAACTATGTAATGTATCACTACGAAAATCTATATTTTATAAGTAATAACCTTTACTACATAATTATCACATCTTTTCCCCAAGTTTCAGTTCAAATAAATCTTATATTATTTCTTATGTAGGTAACTTTACATAGCTACTTTTCAATGATAATTTGAAGCGTTTGCGGCTTGGTACCCCCTCTTGAACTGACCTGTTATGTGCGATGTTTTATTGAAAGCACTTTGAAATCGGATACTGTGCGGCTAAGGTAAAGTGCTCCATTTTTTTTTGTTTGTACAAATTCATTCAACTGTGTGTCGGCCGTGGTTCCACTGGCATTAGTTTTGGAAAACCCCTTTGCTAACTGAGAGATGAAAATCGACTTTCATATAGATTGCTGAAATTTGAATTTTTAATTTTTATACAGTTTTGGCTGGATATGCGCTAGTTGTTTCGGTATGTTATGTAAAAACAATTTTTTTAACAGTCGTTTATATGAAGTGAATAATATTATGAAAAATTCGTTTATCTTTGGAACCGTAAGGAAAACCATGTTATCCTGATTATGATGCTGCAGCCATGCCCCCCGTAGTGAAGTCTTGGTTAGACTGGTTCGACTCTCGAATTTTGTACCATGTACCTACCTACCTATGTTAAAAAAAAAACGGTAAAGGAAAAAGTATGTTGCAAATCACATTCTTACCTACTAAATTGCGAATGTTGTTTCACACCTATTATTAGCGAATAGGCATGTCTTAGTTTACCTATAATTAGTTATTGATATAATGCTTTGCCTGTAAGCACTTGGTGTGCCAATAAAATAAATAAATAAATAAATAAATTATGATCACGGTCATTATTATTTATGATACTTATGTCAAAGTACTAAATTATATTATTAACAGCGACCGTAACAGAGTCAAAATATGTAGTACGTACCGTTTTCCGATGCGCGAGTTCTCACCACAACGCATTGTCTGTCCTCAGCATGGCAGTTTGTAAATTGATAAATTATAAACAGTGCTTGTGACATATAAATGCGTACAATAGGGATGTTGACTACTTTTGAAAATCAAAATTCTAATTAGTCCGTCAGTTAGAAAATAAAAAAACAATAGACACGTATTTTTTGCTTTTTTAAATAAATTAAAATATTCAGAGATAAAGCGCATTAAAGTTTAGGATGAGGAGGTCGTGACGTCACTAACCGCAAAACAGCCATACAAACTGTCAGAATAGTGACGTCACGCGAAATTTCAACTCAATATATCGCCGTTATTTTTTTATTACGTAAAAAAAGAAAAAATACGTGTTCAATATTTTTTAATAATCTACAAGACGGACTAAAAAATTAAAATTAGTCAACATGCCCATTTGTAGGTATCTATCATCCATCCACCCATCTCATACCGTCACATTCACAAATTGCACCGTCCATTTGCAGACCAATTTCGGTATATTCATAAACGTTGTCAAATTGAATTGTAATAGTTCCCGAGTTAATTGTTATACGCCGTATGACAATTCAGCGGTTATCTTTGAAACTGATATTGAAGTGCGAAGAGAAATATCAATTACTATTAAAAAGTTAATAAATAGAAAAAAAAAAGGTGTGATACTCCTGACTTATCGAGCTGAAATGGCTGGTCGAATTTGAATGTTTGGAATGGAAATGGTTTATATTCTGAACTCTTAGGCTATCTTTGGTTCACGAGTTGTCGAGATACATATATAGATAATCTACTATAATACCTTATTCACTATGACTATAACACCTCGCTTGTCTTTTACTCATGCTCAAAGAGTAACTCCAAAAAATAAATTCATTACGTTTATGTCTATGTCTTTCTTATGGTACACAGAATAATAATTTCTAATATATATGCATCTGGAGCGCTCAGGATTGTGCGGGAACGCGCGTTATGGGCAAGGAATGTTGTTGGCCGTAGTGAGTAAGAGCCCTTATTCGACGCGCGTTCCAAAAACGCATTTCTAAACGTTCTAGATTCCAAGATATTAGAAATTATTATTCTTTATGTCATGAGAAACGTTGTGAATGTATTTTTTTCCAGTAAAACTTCTTTGATTACGAGGAAAAGACAGTTTTTGCGGCGTCTTATCTTAGCGCGGCGTGTTATGGTCATAGTGAATAAGGGCCCAGCTTAGTTAAGGATCGGGTGGGGTGCTGTATGATAATCTTATCTTATCTTACTCACAAATAGTTTAGTAG
This sequence comes from Zygaena filipendulae, assembly GCA_907165275.2. Lineage (NCBI taxonomy): Eukaryota > Metazoa > Arthropoda > Insecta > Lepidoptera > Zygaenidae > Zygaena > Zygaena filipendulae. Next base: position 11,821,568 of record OU015657.1, on the reverse strand, counting down.
ATCCAGAGATTACCCCCAACAATATCACAAACTTTTACCTCTTAATAATCATAATATCTTAATAAATATAAATCACGTGTCACGTTGTTTGTCCGCGATGGACTCCTAAACCACTGAACGGATTTTGATAAAATTTTGTAACCATTTATAATATGGTTCAACTTAAAAGATCCGAACTCCGAAATTACCGCGGATGAAATCGCGACGGACGGCTAGTATATTATAATAAGCAAGCATTAATGAGTAATATCTCGTTCGCAGATCGAGCGACACGGGGCAACAGCATGTACGGCGACCCTTGCTCCACAGAGACGGACTGCGGCTTCCCCAACTCCATATGCGACGAGGTGCACAAGGTCTGCCGCTGCCACGAGCTCACTCCCGTCACCAACCAGCTGGACAAGTGTGGTAAATGTATGTACCTATACGTATTCTTAAACCCGCTCCACTTTCGCATTTATAATATTAGTAGGGAAGTAGGCATATGGAACTTCGTTCCAATAAAAAATTACCTACTTTCATCATTATCGACGACCCGATTGGTGCAGTTAGTCACCATGTCTATTGTCTACCCGCTAATCAAGAGGTTCCGGGTCTGATTCCCGGTGGGGGTGGACTATGTATGATGAACACAAGATTCCACTTTCCAGTCTGAGCGTGTTTATACTTATAGTATAATATATATGTAATAATTCTATAGAGTATATACCACGTTTGCTTGTTTTCCACTACACAAGCTTGTAATGCTCGCTCCACATTCACGCGAGAATCTTGCGAGAACGAGAGAAAACCACGAGAACGTAAATGTGGAGCCGATGTTCTCCGCCATTTCTATAATGATGAAAGTAGGTAATTTTTTATTGGAACGAAGTTCCATATTCCTTCTTCCCTACTAATATTATAAATTCGAAAGTAGCTCTGTCTGTCTGTTACGCTTTCACGTCTTAACAGCTCAACCGATCATCATAAAATTTTGCATACATGTTGTCAGGGGTACAGAGAAGGATATAGGGTAATTTTTATTTCGAAATTTCTGCGGGATCTCTAAAATTACTGCGGGTAAAACCGCAGGGAAGAACGTGTCTAAGGCCAGATCCATCTAACAATGCAGTTTGACTTTCTGCGAGTCGTCAAATTGGTCATTACAAAAACAACTGTAGGTAAGGATATATCTACTATATAGTATTTCTGCAACATTTTCATAAAAAATAAAATAAAAACCTGCTGCGTCGTCGTAAATTCGCGTTCTTTTATAACGCTCAGAATTTTTTCCCAAGTTGGCAATTGTGAACATTGTCAGTATGATATTTATATTGCACCTCATATGTCACGTAGTGTCATCCCGAGCCAGCCCACAACAGACTCGACTCTCGGACTTCCATGATAATAACAATGTCATATATAAAATTCCATCACCAACTCCCCTATTATGTATTCAGATGCGAATTTGTTTTATTCCCGCATTGTTTTTTATTGCGTAGGCGAATGTTCAAAAGCAAAACCTGATTCAAGCACATTGTTTGAGGAGTAGAGGTATATTCAAAATTTGAAGTTAAACTTTTTTGTACGCATAAGTAAGGCTCGCAACAGCTTTGTATTACCTACTCGTAAAATATTATGTAGATAAGTACCTATGCAGGTAAGTTTTTCATAACGATGTCGTCGTAGTCACAGAGTCTCGCGTTTCTATTTTTGTTTTTTTTTTTTTATCAGTTTCTTATCACTTGTAAGTTATATACAGTGTATATACACCGATCACTCATCCATTTCTTTGTACCTACCTACTGGATGCAATACATCGATATTTCAAATTTATTCCACACATATTTACTAATCGATCGTAAAATAAGCCCTAGAGTATCTTTATACTGTAATAAACCGCTATTATTAATATTATAAATGCGAGAGTAACTCTGTCTGTCTGTCTGTTACACTTTAACGCCTAGACGGCTCCACCGATCATCATGAAATTTTACATACATGTTATCTGGGATACAGAGAAGGACAAGGGGTACTTTTTATCCCGGAATTCTTGCGGGAACTCCGAAAATAACGCGGCTGAAACTGCATAAAATTTTTCATACGACCCGTTGTCACGTGTAAAAAAGGGTATAGGTAACTTTTATCCAGAAATTCCCGTGGGATCTCCTAAATTAACACGGGTGAAACCGCGGGGAACAGCTAGTTATAAATAAATTCATCATCATCATATTTTAATGATCCGTTTGTTTAAAAAAAAAACACAGGCCTTAAAACGGACTTGTAGGTACGTCTGAAAATAAAGATATTTTGTTTTATTTATTTATTTAAAAGGAAATCCGTTGGGGTGCCTACCCGATCAATAGTGTCCCACCTACACTTGGAGTGATTGTATATGTGGCGTGTCTTTGCCCGAGTAATGGTAAACTGCTTGTGTTCTGTCACTAAATAATAATTATTAGCCGGCAACACTGCGGTGTGCTGTGCACCTAATCACCCTAATTACTATGCAAGATTTGTTTATGCGGTTATATTCAGAACTATCCGAGCGGAAAAACTTGATTCTTTAATGTTGATACATGAGTTTTGCGTGTAGGTACCTACTGAGTTGTGACGCCTTAAACCTCACAACGTTGTTTTTCAAATCGTATTTATTTAAAGGATCTGCATAAAATAAATTATACGCTGTTCCCGTTTGTATAAAAAACACAAAGTTAATCAACGTTAATGGGAGAAGTTTTCAAATCAGTTTTTTTTTATATTCTGTGACCTCGAAGAATGTCCATGACATGTAATTTTGCGCTGTCTTTATACTTAATAAAAAACGTATTGTTATGAAAAAGCAAAAAAGCCATTTGATAATCTTTCTGAGTATTTTCCTTTCAAAACATCCGGTTGTTCTCATTGTAGGTAGGTACATATTTAGTATTGTTTAATTCACAAAAACAAATTTAAAAATTCAGAGAAGAAAAATTTGTGTAAACAGGCGAAGTTGCAACGAGGCGGAGTTACGCCAATCGTTGTTCCTTTTTAACGACTTTTATGTTTCAGTGTCTACTGTTTATGTTTGTTCTGTGCCTGTACCCTAGAGCGGTCGATTTAGGGTGTAGTGTTTAGTGTAGTGTGATCACTTGCTCTCTCTCTCTCGCTCACTAATCCTAAATTGTATCCGATTTAGTGTAATAAGCCCATTACCTTTATCTGATTACAGCTGCGGGGATAAACGAGACGTGCGCGTTTGACGAGCAGTGCGAGTATGCGGTGATGAAGACCATCTGCCGCAACGAGCGGTGCACATGCAAGTACGACATGGTGGCGGAGGTCACGGTCGACGGGGGCATCATGTGCATCCGTTAGTAACACCGCTTTAGACCCTTATTATTTCTTGAATAATTAATAATGATCCACTTCACAACACATACTTAGACCTACTTACTAACCTAACTACTACCTAGTTTTTCTTCAATTTTTGTACCAAATAAACCTCTATTCTATTCTACTTGATACACACTATATACTTGTGTCGTGAAAACCAAGCAAACGTTGTATCATGTGCGAGGACCCATCACCACGCATTTTCTGTCCTCAGAATTTCACAATGTTACCGTTATTTTATAAACTAACGGTTTTTACAATTTTACGGTGACATGACCACAACACAGTCAAATAGTACCGACGGTTCCGATTTATAATGTGCGAGCGGGACCACCACGCATTTTCTGTCCTCAGAATTTCACAATGTTACCGTTATTTTATAACCTAACGGTTTTTACAATTTTACGGTGGCATAATATAGACTACATTATTATTAAAAACTTGTTTAAAATGTTTGAGGATTTTACAGGAGTGTTTTTTTTTATATTATGTTGTGATATCTACTGCAGAATTGTCATAAAAAAGTTGTGTTTACCCTATTTTACGTAATATAATCCCATAAATTTCTTTTTTTAAATGAGATATGAGTTTTTTTGAGTGGCGTAAAATTAAATATTTATTTGTACCTAATTGGTAATACTGGTTCCTTGCTTTGAAAAGAAATTTCTATGACTGCACTAACAAAATAAATATAAATATTTATTTATTTATTTATTTATTTATTCTTCTTGCACAAAATAGTACAAATGGCGAACTTAATGCCTTGCGGCATTCTCTGCCAGTTAACCATTGGGTTGACAGAGAGATAAAAGGGAAGGGGTGTGCAACCTACGGAAAAAACGAAAAATAAATAAAAATAATAGTATTAAAACTAAAAAGTTATAAACTAAGACATAAAAAAGGACTAAATATAGAGATAATTGATATATAAATATATACTACACAGCATAAAATACGTATTTAAATATTAAATATTATTATATTATTATATTATTTTAATATTAAATGGTTTCAGCTGAAAAGCAAGTGGAAGAGTCGACGAAGACGTTGGACCCTGCAATGATTGGAGTCCTGGTGGGAATGGCTCTAATGTTCGTCATCATCTGCGTTGTTTTACGTCTGTTCAGCAAGTGAGTGTAATACCAATATTTGGATACCACCTTTCACCAGTCACCACCTTAATCTATAAGAGATAAAGTTAGTGTGTTTGTGAGTTTGTGAGTTGGTGATGTCGTAGGGGGCTCTCTGGCCTTCTCTTGCTCGGGAAGGCAAGCAGAGGTGTCTGCGTCGGGGCAAAGCCCCCTGCAGTGGGCGATCCCACGCTGTCCGCCACTACGGACAGGAACTGGGGGGCGGTTCAGAGACTGCGTGGATCGTCGGGGCGGAGCCGACGCCGCCCGTCAGGGCGGCGTCCAGGCTCCGTCAGCCAAGCTAGGTGGGCTGCGTTGGCTCGTCATCGCGAGCGATAAGCTCGCGCGGATATCGCTTCCCCTCGGGTGGACGGGCGTGGAGGGGGGCCAGACCACGGATGTGCTCGAGGTCCGACGCATCCGCCCGCTCGAACATCCGAGAGGTGAGCCGCTGGACGAACTCATCCAGTGGCTCGACCCTCAGGTCCCTCTGGATAGCGGAGTTCCTCACGTAACGAGGAGCTCCGGCAGCGGCACGCAGCCAAGGCTTGCTGCGATTGCAGGCTCTCGAGCAGGGTCGCACATGGCAGTGCGTACCATGCCGGAGCGGCGTAGGTGAGTCGGGGCCTAATGTAGGTCTTGTAGACCCCGACTTTTACCCTCAGAGGGAGCCGAGAGTCGAGCACGCCGCGCAGCTGATACCGCGCGGCGCGGGCGCTCGCGATGACGTTTCTCACGTGAGGCTTCAACGTGAGCCGACGATCCAGCGTGACCCCCAGGTACTTTACCTGAGGGGACCACGCTATGTCCTGCCCGTAGAGGCGGAGATGCGGCGGTGGGCGTTTAAGGTTGCCGACGCATATATGTCGTAGGGGGTAATCTCTGGATCTACTAAATCGATTTTGAAAATTCTTTCACCTATAGATAGGAAGCTACGGTGGTCTTGAGTGACATAGGGTAGTTTGTATCTCGAAATTCCCGCGTGAACTCCTTCCCAAAATACATAATTATGTACCTACTGTTTGCGCCATCTAGTAGTTTTATTTTAATAAAGTAATTTATTGAGAGCAGTGACAGGCATAATATGGTATCATTCCCTGGATCCTTACTTTATCCCTCAGATAATTCTTCTGAGCTTTATCCATTGTCAAAGTCCTGACCTTGCTCACTCGCCTCAAAAGATGACGCTAGTTGTACCAATTATCGCGTATTGATCCTATTACCTAGTGATTGATTGCACCGAAAATTAGCATTATGAAGAAATGAGTGGCGCCCCCGCATGACGCTGGATTCATATTTCACTTGCCTTTCTGGATTGTGAGGAAATAGACGCCGGCACCGTACTGTTCAAAATATTCTGGAATTTTGCACTAAATCGGAATTACCTATATGAAGTGTTTGAAGCGGCTAAGATGAGTCCTTTTATTCCTTATTAAAAATCCATAGGTAGAGTTTGTCACTGCTCAAATTAATATTTTTGTTTGTGTAAATATATACCTAAAACCAACCACCATGCAGCCAGCGCATGCACCCACTAAATCCCAGTAAACACTAAATCATATTATAAATATTTACCCCGACGCGCCGATCGAATCCCATGACACTGACATTCAATGATTTTGCAAAAAAAATACTTTTTACTAACTTTAAAATTATTATCTCTACAGAGCAAGATGGAGGGAAAACCGCACAATCTTCAACACACCCAATCCAAGGCTTATGAATGTGTCGTTGCTGAGAGATTCAAAACTGCTTCATTCTCAGGTGAGACGAATTTTTATTAAGAAGAAGAAGAAAGAAGAAAATACCTTTATTTCAGCACAACACACAAGAAAAAGAAACAAACATAAACAGTAACTAATCTAAAATGTGTAGACATAATAAATATTATGATATAGGTAATATCTCTTGCATGCTCGCCGAAAGGGATACTTACGATAACGCGTCACTTAAATTGTTTTATCTTTGGGCTTTATGAAGTTTCACTTAAAAAAAGGAAACGTGTTTTATGAGTCATAGCTGTGCCCCGCGGTTTCACCCGCGTGAGTTTCGGAATTCCCGCTGAAACTCCAAAGCGCCTACTTATTACTTCTTACTTATTCTTTTAAAATCAGCTAATTAGTAGTGAAAGTCGCGGCAAAATCGGTCCAACCGTTTTGGAGCTTATAGCTGTGCCCCGCAGTTTCACCCGCGTGAGTTTCGGAATTCGCGCAGGAACTCCAAACTTCTTTTATATTCTCCTTCTCCATACATTAACAATCAAGCCGTTCATGTGTGATGTCGTGACCAAGGGAAATTGGGAAATTTTTGTATATAGATATATATGTAGATAAAAGTTAACTTTATCTTTTAAAATAGAACAATCTATATCTATACTTATAATACAACTGTAGAGAGGTCAATTCTGCACATTGAATATATATTCAAAATTAATATTGGAGGATGAATGGTGATCGATACTGATGCCAAAATGCAATCAGTAAATTTTTTGTCTGTCTGTCTGTCTGCCTGTATGTGCACGCATGGGTCAAAAACTACTGAAGGGATTTTAACCAAACTTGGTACGATTGTAGTCCATACTCCTGGGCAGGTTAAAGGCTATATAACATAACGCTAAGACACATAGGAGCTGAGCAGTGACGATAAATTTGAAGCAAGTCGGATAAAAATGCGCTTTCGAGCTCTTATCCTCGCATACGTTTACTCAATCACGCAAAAACAGCTGAACGGATTTGGATGAAATTTGGCATGCACGTTTTCAGGGGTACAGAGAAGGACATAGGGTACTTTTTATCCCGGAATTCCCGCGGGAACCCCGAAATTACCGCGGGTGAAACCGCGGGGCAGAGCTAGTAATAAATAAGGTATTATCTCAAACCCATTATATCAATCTCAGGGGTAAAGGTAAATCAAAACAAATCACATTCTTTTCAGGATCGCCGTGGATCTCGTGTGAGCATGAGGCCTCCATCCAGACAAGCCAGTCAACAAGAATTGAGACCACACTCACCAAATGGAGGTAGGTACACGAATAGAAATTAAAAAAAAAAAACAGATGTGTACCTACGTATGTGTGTGTAGAACGTACACGTAGTTAATATTTTTTTGACGTGAACTGTAAATTAGAACGAACCAAATCCACAATGGTGTTTTTTTTTAGTTTTAGCGCGCATCGTTTCCGCTGTCTACTAAAACTTTCCACGTACCAAAAAGTACATAATTATATAATTAAAGTAGTTATTAATAAAAAAAAACGTGTGATACTCATGTTAAAAATAATATTTTCGCACAGTTAGAACTTACTAAAACATTTCCATCAAGTTTTTGGCGGGAATTCAAGATGGCGGTTCCGTCATTTATTTTCTTATCATGTTCTTGTCGATATAATACTGTTAAAAGTGGATTTTGCTAAATTTCATGATGCTGTATGAAACAGTAATTGTCTTTGCAGCGGTAGTTTTTTTTATATACGCAAGAAAATATATGACGCATCAAGCAGATTTCTTCGCGGTGCCCTCCAAAGCATCCACAAAGATATTTGCAATTCCTAAACGTACAACGATGCTTAGCTAGATAGATATACTTATATTCATTTTACTTCAACTGACTAAATGCATTAATTTAATATGCGTCTATAAGAAGAAAAAAAAAAGAAATAAATCCAACCTTGAGTCAGTTATTACTCATATCTGTTTAGATACTTACTAATGGTACATATATTAGTATGTATATATATGTCGCAGGCAAATTTTATAAATTACTTCACGTTTTAAACTGATGAATATTTTATACAATTTGCCTGAAGACGACGTTCATGAACGGAAAATTATGATTCGTCGATTATAGGATTATAGGTAATCTTTTCAGTTCTTAATTTCTTTCTCTTTATTTTTCTATGAAATTCGTCATCCAATCACATTACTTGCTTATTTCCTTTATGTTTTCACAGTCAGATTTAATATTCTATTTTTTTTAATTCCTACGAAGCTAACACTCATTATATATTTCATCTATCGACAGCACGCCATCATCAAAGTCATCAGCTACACCGAAAACCTTCAGGTTACCCAAAATATTACCGTTTGCTTTTTGTATTTATTTCACAAAATTTGTTTGTAGTGTAAATAGACACAAAATGAACGCATGGTGTTGATTTATTAGAAAATAACGAATAATAAATTAAGGTTTTGAATAACATTCGATCGAATCTGATCAAAATTTGCAATTAATTAATTATAGAATAATAATTAGTGGTGTAGGTTAGGTAGAAGATTGTAGAAGAAAAAGCATGAACAAAGTGGTCGCCAATCAAATCTGGTTTCCGAAGGCATGTTATTAAAAAAACACGATGTTAAACATAACTGAGTTTTAAAGGATGCACATAAAATGCTAATAACGTCATTAATTAAATAAGCCGAGTTTAATATAGCGATACTATATCATAGTTATAGTCGACGCATTAAGCACTGCATGGACTGGAATGAAGAAAATTATGCAGTATCATGTTGAATATAGCTATAAGTTTAAATGAGAAAAATAGCTAAATATACAGAAACGTTTTGCGTAGTTGGCGTGTGAAACATGCTTTCCTGCTATTTTTTTTTATACAAAGCACTAGAGCATTTTTAATTTAAATTTCCACAGGATCACGCCGAGGGTCAAGAGCCAGCGGTCAGTCGGGGTCATCCATGAAATCAGTGGGGCTCCGCTCGCCCACTAACGCGGGACCCACATCTGTCACTGTAGAAATAAGAGCACCATAGATAACTAAACCATCTACGAACATCAGAAAAATCAAAATGGATGCAATGCGAAGTGAAGATGTTTTAAAAAACTAATCTAAAAATTCAAAATGTGAAGAATATGCAATGATAAAAATGCTGGGGAATACATATATTAATGAAAACGTTGTAAGTAAAAACATTCAGTCCAAACGTATTTACAATATTTGTGATAGATAATATTTATCAAACACTGAAATTAGGCTTACATTCTATGATAATATAATTTAAGATATTTCAACATTCATAACGATTATAATGATATTCTAGCAATAATATGCACTTATATTTATAATAAAATATATTAGAATCCAGTAAAAACACCTATTCGTAACAGCCACTTGAAAAGTGCCTCTAAATCAAAGCATTTCATAACTCATGAATATCTCTTCAGCTAGAACATTTTACGTAATATATATATAAGAATTTTCATGCAGATCTCTCTTAAAAATATTCAGTTTATTTAATAAAGAATAACACAGCTATTTTATAATTAAGATTTTTTTTAAAAGTCCATATTTTATAAATCTAAGGTAGATGTAATAGCACTTAACAAAATATTATACTACAAAGTACTAGATTTAGAATAAAATTTAGCTTTTTTTAGCGTTAGAATGAACGCTTTTGCCAATTTTTGTAGATTAATTAATTATTATAGTATAAGTATACTTATGCTAATAGAAAAATTTCATTCTATACATAATAAAAAGATGCAAGTTAAAACTAAGTATAGAAATTTCAGATTTTTTCTTTGTAACTTAATGCTAGATTTCGTGAGTCTGTATTAAATCTTTGAAGTATCGGCTAAGATTTCTAGGTAGATAGGCTGTTGTAGATCTACGAGCTATATAGGGACCACCTCTTCGATGATGGATTGATCTGAGTTTCGTGTAACAAATATGTCAGGTGGGAGCTTCGATTAAATGCTTTCTCTATACTAATAAATTAATAATACATTTAATAATAAACTTTAATTTTTAAGATATTTTATGATTTTATTTTTACTTTTTTCTTTCATCCGTATCTTCGAGAGAGAGTTGTGAATCGTATTTAAGGTACCTTTATAGTATAAATTTTTGGTAGTTTTTCATGTAAAATTCATTATATTATGAAATAATATATTTTAAATTGTAACAATGTATGTGTAAACAGGGGAAATTTACACATACATAGAACACCACAGATAAATAAATAATTCAACATTAACTGCACTAAAAATGAAGCTTTCGACCAATATTCTTATGCAAAACGCACAAGCAAATGTCATCTCTTTAAAATTAATTAAATTAACAAATTTTTTAATGTAAATAAATTCATATTAAATATAAACTGAATATAACTATATTAAAAATGTGAATTTGGATAATAAAAACGATATCATCTTCATGGTTCGATAAAATAAAAGGGGATATACCTCAATTATAGGGAAAAATTGATGTAAATCGCCGTTTAACTAAAAAAAAGTCATCAGTCATTTTTGGATAATGCAAACTAAATTTAAAAAAGAAGTTTATCTTTAAATATATAATTATAAAACAATAAATACCTACAGTTATAATGCTCACTTCATACATAAATATATTTCAAACACTGTGCTGGTTATTAACTTAACGAATGCTATAAGTAATTTAATTATATAAAAAAAAACTTTTAATAAACCTATATATACCAACTTCTTGAAGATGTTTGATTTTGTAGATATAGATACATAATCTATACTAGTATTACAAAAAGATTTTGTGTTTGTTTGTAACGGATAAACTAAAAAAACTACTTAACCGATTTTAAAAATTATTCCATGTCTTATAGGAAGCTCCAGGATTCTAGAGTGACAGGGTACTTTGTGTTCGTGTTTGTGTATGTGTGAAAAATTATAATAGGTACAATGGTGGTGGACACTGTCTATCATAGTGGTGGAGTCCTAACCAGCTATACTTAACCTTCGAAATAGTCCTCCATTACAACGATCAACGAATCCATTGTGGTTTTATAGAAACTAGTTGTTGAAGTCATCTCGCATCTCGAAATAGGCTGCATCTTAGTCTCCGTTCCATTCCGTTAGATGACACTTAAATAGCTACTAAAGTGACATCTATCGGAGCCGTTGTATAACAAAATGGGACCCATCTTCAGGGCATCGATGCCCTGATGTATCCACGGGTTGTGCGTCCTATCAACGTCCTACCCATACATGAAACCAGTGGTCCAGTACCTCTAGGTATCAAATGGGCTAGATAATTTAATGCAGAGATAGAAAAAAAAAATTACTTACTTGGTTTTTTCATTGTAAATGATATCTGTATGCTTGTATAGAAAATAACATTTTTAGTCTCTTAAATTCTTACTATTATTCTTTACTATTGGTATTTATTCAAACAGAACATTTGAACAACATGTTCTGATTTGTGGAAACAAAAAACTCCTAAAGAAAAAGGCAACTTTAGTGGAGGCGTGGCGTTATGAAAACAGACGGTAGAACCCGTGTTGAACGGCCATCACGTGGTGCTACAGTATACGAAACAAAGCAAAGCTGCAAACACAGTGTAGTACCTAGATGTTAGTAAAAGCACTGTACACAAACTCCAAGCTTTGAATGACTTTGAGAGCAAGCAAAGCAGCTTATTCTCTCCACTAAGCCACATTCGGTGAAACTTACTAATAATGAAGGTGTTTGTACTGTAATACTGTACTGTATAGTGTATAGGTACTGTAATAGATTAATGAAATTGTTTATTTTGGAGTTTCGGATAGTATTTTAGATGTTCGTAACTGGTATAGGTAATCACAAAAGTCAACGCTGGAACTTAATTATGACCCTAGAACTTAATTTTGACCCAAGAATTCCCGCGGGAACTCCGAACAGCAAGTTTATTAATACATTGTAGTGGAGATCGGAAAGCTGATTGGATTCAAATAACTGACGCAGATTATATCTCTTCACCACCTCTTACCCACTTTTCTTTCATATCTTTACCTATGTAGGTAATTTATAACGGTAAGCTTTGAAACCTTTATACATACCTACCTTTATTATACCTACATACTACTATACTGTATCTATGTCCAATATATGTAGATATAAAAGATTATTGTGTTTGTGTTGATGATTGCTTTGTTATTTACAAACAATAGCGAGACCCGCATGGAAATGTTACGTACCACAGAAATATTGCGATACAGATAAAAAAAATTAATGGGCATCGATTTTGGTGCGCTCTTTTGGAAATTATAGCTCTTCTATCTTTGTCACACGTCACGACTTAATCACATAGGGAAGTACAAAATTATATAATGACGTAATACAGAATACAATAATAAAATTACTCTAGGGATCTTACCCACTATAGAGTACATACAAATACATCTTGTAATATATTTGTAGAAAAAATCTATTTGCGCAAATAATTTCTTTCAAACAAAGTCTATGTCAAATTATTTTATTCAAAGTTGGCCTATATAAATAGGGCTCTTTTTGACGTCGATAAAATTACAATAATTATGACAGCACCCATAAAATATCAGCCCTTCACAGCTTCCCAGTGCTATGGATAGAAAGAAGAAACTGTGCAACAAACTTTCCAGCAGCACTCAGCAGGCTGTCAGTTTGAAGTTGTATAATCCCAAATCTTGTTTATATAAAAATGAATGTTTGTATGTTTGTCCTCTATGCGTTTCTATAAACCATCCGATCCGATTATGATGAAGTAGGTTGTTCTGCGTGCTCCCGCGAAGGTTCTTGAAATAAAACAGCTTTTGTAGCGTTAGCAAAAAAGAAAAATTACATATTGTATCGGATTGAATGACTTGTGAAAAGAGCAGCTATTGCAAAATTGTAAGCTTACTTAGCTGAATGAAGAATTTCGGTGAGTCCTGTACCTATACCTTTGGACCAAATTTGGGTACGGTTACTAATATTAAAAAGGCGAAAGTAAGTTTGTTTATTACGCTTTCACGGCTTAACGGCTCTACCGAGCACCATGAAATTTTGCATACATGTTGTCAGGGGTACCGACAAGGGCATAGAGTACTTTTTCTTCCGAAATTCTTGCGGAAACTTCGAAATTACCGAGAGTGAAACGCGGGTAACCGCTAGCACCTAATATAAATGTGAAATTTTGATGGATTAATGGATGGATGTTTGTTACAGAGTTACTTTTATCCCGGAATTCCGCGGGAACACCAAAATTACAGTGGGCGAAACCGCGGGGAACAGGCAGTCTTATATCATAGCTCTAATCTAAATGTTTGGGCAAAACACAATTACAGCTACAGGCCGAAATGAAATTATAGCCAATAACATCCCGACATTCGCACACTTATGGGCGCCCGGGCAGGATATCGAGTCTCCCCCGCCAAGGTCCGGGCGGAGCCGGACGTATAAATTGTCCAGGACCTTCATAGATTACAGTTAGGCGGGTATAAATTTTGTATAAATAATCTTAGTTATTAGTTTGTGTAATGTATACGAGTAGATGGGATGACTAAACGGGATTTATGGGCTGATGTTTGTGAACTTAGTGTATAGATATAATTACGTAACTGAGAAAGTGCGTGATAACAGAAGGTCGGATAGAAGATTTGATTGAATGTGGGCATCCTAGCTAAAAGATACCAGTTCTCGGCATTTGGTTTCCGAGATATAAGCATTAAGCAGTGGCAACGTTCGGTAAAAAAATTGCGTTCGCGATTTTAATTGATTATTAATAAATAAGTACTCAAAATCTATATAAGGGCTTTATTAAAAGGATCACTGAATCCATTAACAAATACCTATTGCGATACTAACTATTCCGTCAGAGTGGCAGAAAACCCCGAGGCTGTCCCCTTCATAAAATTAAACAGCACTCAAAATTGTTTTATCGAGCAACGTTTTGCAAAAACTTAGGTAAACACCAGTCAACAGCTTTCATAATAAAAAAGTCTTTAACAAAAAGTCCATTTAATTACCTCTCAGGGATCAAAAGATCCAAAGAGAAAGAAGTAACTTTACACGCCCATCGCAAAAGTACAAAGTATCAAAATTGCTATATTTAGAAAACGGTCCTGAAGGTGAATTAATTAAATACTGAAATAATGTTTCATTAAATACAAATTAAGGATTTTTCTTTTTGAGGATTCATTTTTGTTTAAGTGTTTGTCCGACGTAAGTAAGAATTTTGTAAAAAAATGTAGCTCTTTGCCTGCTGTGTTGTTTTAATGATGCTTTTTATTAATTTCTTTTCAAATCAAATATTTTAGAAAATACATATACATATTTTTATTTTTTGCCTTATTACCTTTTATATTTCCTTACGTAAACCGATGGTAATGAAATAGTGTGTCAGAATAGACGATTAGGTATTTACTATTTATTTATTTATTTAATCCTTTGTTGCACATAAAATAACAATATGACAGTACCTAAAGAAAAGGAGAAAGCAAATATTCTATTATTGAAATAGATTATAAGTACTATCGAAATCTTGAGTGTAATACAATAAAAACTCTTCCCTCCTATTTCATAGCAATTATCTAAACCAATTCTTTTTTATTCACTCCAAAAATGCAAATACCAACATTAACAACACATACCTACCAGACACTTAATTTTATTCATTATTTATATAATACGCATGAATTGTATAAAGTCAACTGGCTGTCCCTCACGGTTTCACCCGCGGTAATTCGGTGTTCCCGCGGGAATTCCAGGATAAACTGTAGGTACGTATAAACCTTCCTCTTGAACCACTCTATCTATTGGTGAAAACAGCATGAAAATCCGCTGAGGAATTTTTGAACTTATCCCGAACAGACAGACAGACGCCTCGTATAACTTTGTTTTATAATTTGACTGTAGTGAAATAGCAGTCGAAGTGGTTAGGTAAGTACATCTGAAGTAAACAATTTCCACGCAACCCTGTAATTACCCAAACAGTAGTCCAATCAAATATACCTAGTACAAATAACAAACATACAATAAGACGTAAAGACTAATTATGTGTTCGCAAACTAAGTGAGGACACATACCTTTATTGCCTACCTATATGGCGGGGGTAGGGTTGTCAGGCGTCCGGATAAAGCCGGACATAGTTAGGCTATTACCAGATTAGGTAGATTGTGGAAGGTCTGAATTTAGAGTGTGAAGCCATCTCCCTTCTACGGTCGCCACTGAAAATCAGCGTCGTGGAACTTAGTGCCACGGCATAATGCTGAGTGGTAGCCATTTTGGTACCAACTATTCTAGTTTAAGACTCACGGTTGTACTTATTTTATCTTTATGGTATCAAATAAACTTTTTTCTATTCTATTCTATTCTATTTGATTGCGTATCCGGTCAAAAAACGGTGTCCGGCTTGTCTGGCTTTTCTTAGGATTTTCACATTCCGCAAACGAGTGAGCGCCGAGCGTGATCTTTAAGATGAATTTAAAAATATTGATAAATTGTTTATTTAGCATTTTATTTTGACTGATGACTTACTAGAGTGATTTGGCATTAGATTTTATTTATATTTCATTAGAATTTAACAAGATTTGTGGCAATAATAAAAAAGCTCGATTTTACATTTGTGAATAGTGATTTAGGTATTCTGTACTAATAATTAAAATTGATTAATATTATTATGATTCTTATGCTATGTATTGTGATTCTTAATTTAAATAATTATACCAATGTTTATTAAAGTGATTTAAATTGCATTTCCATGGCCAATTCATATTTAATAACTGGCAACATTGTGAATTCATAGACTGTAGAGTAAATAAAATGTTATTTGAGTTAGGGGGAAAAACGCGCGGGAGAACATGTTTACATAATGGCAGCAACAAAGGATCGGGTCAGTGGTGCTGGTGATTTCCTAGATGGAAGACATCATAACATCGAAAGTTAAGTATTGGTAGACAGTTTTGGCTCTATTTAATGCTTGTAATAATAATTGTGATTACTGTATTGTTCTCATAAAATATACTGTTCAAGCTTAACTTTAGCTTCAGAGATTTAATTACTTTGTGCGTAACATGTTTTGAGATTCCTATTGCTTATCTATACTGGCTCTGATTATTATAGAATTTGATACAAATTATATCAAAGAGTTTTTATTATAATTGGTAATACAGACACAAAGGAATAGTTTTGTTAAAATCAGGTTGTTTTATTTACTAGGTATCCTTACTAATGCTAATAATTTAACATTTCAGAAGTGGGATTATTAAGGATTCAAGCAGCCAAAGCATTCTCGGAGTCCTGTTAAACGAAACGACGGTCATGGATCAGTTCCAGATCCTGGGCGCCATGGCGGCCTAGAGATACGCCTTCTCCACGGGCCGTGAGAAATAAAGAATCTTCACAACTGGATGATACTGGTAGGATCGCTCCATATTATAGTAACGTCTTGGTTAAACCCGTATTTTTCCCGAATTCGATTTTGAGAAATCGGAATTGCCGGTATTACAATGGCTTAATAAAATCTTGATAAAATCGAACATCTAAGGGCAATACATGGTTGGAACGATGATGGAAAAGTTATTATGTGCAGTCACGTTTGACTGGATTGGCTAAGTTGTGGCACAAGACTTTGCGTTCTTATGAATTTACATGGCATAAATAGAAACAAAAGATTTTAGAGGCATTCCCTGAAAATATCGATTACACGGGTTAATTTAGATACTCGAGATTGCTCGCTAAAACTTGTCTTGTTGCTTCCATCAGATATTTTTGTAAAAGGTTTTGGAGGTAGTCCAATAAAAGTATGAAGGTCAGGTGTCGATAGAATTCGTAGTAAATGGGTTTGAAGTCCTGGAGATTTTTTTCTTATAGGAATATATCAATGCTTATAAGTCTAAAAATGTGTGATTATGCGCGGGTATTCAATTACAGCATTTCTTCTTTAGTGCGCTTAGTAGCGGAGTATACTCGTGGTTATTGTGGTAGCGGTAAGTCTTTCTTAATAATTTGTAGTGGAATTACACAATATTTAACTTGATGTTAATTAATGCAGTAGTAACTCTATTTAACCATTGAGCTTTTGAAGAAAATAGATAGGTAAAGGTACTTTCTGTGAAATTATTCTGTAATCCTCCTGTAATTTAAACAATTTAATTAAACGTAATATGCATTTGTATAACACATTAAAAGGTTGCGATTGAAGTGTGGTCTCTAAGTTAGTTTTCAAATTCGAATCTTGTTTAAAACAATAGTCACAGTTTTCTTTTTTGATTATATGCCAACATTCATTAATAATACTTAAATAGATACGTATAGAGAACAAAATCAGTTTTAGAGTATTATCATAATTTACCTTCAACGATAAGTAATATTTTACTGCTAGGTGCCTACTATCCCCCGCGATTCAACCCGCGAAATTCCTTTACATCAGGATAAAATGTATCTACCCTATTGCTTATTTCACTTTTATCCATAGGTAACCTATTAAAATATCTGTTTCCCCGCTGATTTCCCAGCGTGAATTTTGATATTTCGGCAGGAATTCTTTGTTTGGAAATGGAAAGTACGTGTCACTCCTGTGCTGTGTCAGTATCTTTTATAAAGGAATTTTAAGAATCTGTTCAGTAGTACCAGAGACTACCCACTACATCCAAACTTACAAAGTTTGCAAACTTATGTGACTTTACTTCCGTATATTATCTAATAGGCGCCAATAAGGACATAAGATCCATTTTTGTTTATTTCCTTGGTTGTTTGTAATGGATAGACTTCTTTCTTTTCTTCAACTAGAACTTGTCCATAAGGTGTCAAAGCATAGTCAGATTACATACAATTGTTCTAAATAGACTCTGAGACCGATACAATCTCGACAGACGAGTCAGGTGAATAGCATAGAAGAATTTGTAGTTAATTTTGGGTTTGGTGCGCTTGCGATCTCCCGGTACGTTTCTGATAATGTCAATTTAATCTAGGTACTTGAGGGAAAAAGAATTTACTCTACCAATTGTGTAAGGAATAACTAGCTAGCGATTTTGATTATTGGATTTAATTACTAATGGATTAGGTACAAAAATTAAATACTGGAATATATGGTCATGTACCTGATGTACCTATACTAAAGTAATGGTTAAAAGTTGTTGATAATCTAAGTGATGAATGGTATAAAAGTAATAAATGGAATAATTAAATGGATCTCTGGCATTAATGAATAAATTGGACTAAATGAATAAAATATTGGTAAAAATGGAATTACTTGAATAATTGGATAAATTGGATAAAAAAAAAATATGGTCGAAAATAAAATGGTTATAAATAATGGAATAATAATGAATGGTTATAAATTATGGTTGAAAATAAAATGGTTATAAATAATGGAATAATAATGAATGGTTATAAATTATGGTTGAAAATAATGGAGATAAAGAGTGTGAAATAAATTTATTTATTTATATATTTATTTATTGATTACTAGCTGTGCCCCGCGATTTTGCTAGCGTGGATTTCGGAGTTCCCGCAGGAACTAATTTTTGGAAATAAATGTAGCCAAGTTACTCCTTATAACATCAGCTAGGAAGCTGTGAAGGGTGGATGTTTTATGGGTGTTGTCATAATAACTGTAATTATGTTGACGTCAAAGAGTCATATTATGGACCAAATTTGAATAAATGATTTGACTTTGACGATTTGCCAGTGAAAGTTCAGTTAAAATCGATCCAGCCGTTTTAGAGATTACCCGGAACAGACAGACATATAAGTAGGTGCCATATTATAATTATACTTATTTTCATATTATGCATTTATTAAAAAGCTGTTAATTTTGAGTTACAAACAGGCACATAAATTTTATTTATAATTATGTATGTATAGATTATTGTATTTTTATATTTTATTTTGTTATATTATTATATTTTCCAGTCTGGGCGTGAATATATAATATACTATATTGTTGGGAGACTCGGCTTGGAGAGCGGCAACACTACGGGCAGCGCCATGACAGCGGTCGGCGCGTGAGACGGAACTACGGAAGTAGTCGCTGTGTGCAAGTCATTCCGTCGCATCGTCGTTCGTCGAGAAGTGTCGTTATATTAAGAGTTTATCATTTTTGTCTGTTCTTATAATTTATTTGGAAATTGAAGAAGGCTTACCTAAAATCAGAATTGGGATTGTCTCACGGACCACAAGTATTGGCATTCTGACATGACAATTTAATATTTGTGTAACTACCCGTTACTTATGGTTTGTCATTTTTATTGGTAAGTTTCAAGTGTGATTAAAATTATTTAATAATAGTTCTTCGTGTCTATTTTCTGTGTGATTGTGTGATTCTTATTATGTTTTGAACTACCTTTGTCGAGTCAAAAGAGCGACAACGTCAACGAAGTTCGCGCGATCGGACGTCTTGTAGGTACGATGTAATCGCAGCAATACCTATTGTTGTCATTCGTTTTCTGTGTCTATGTAAATAAGTAGGTACTAAGCTACTTTCTCGATCCCTTTCTGCCGGTTAAATGTGTTTCTCCAGGAGTTTAAACCCTGATGCAAACGTTGAGTGCGTGCTCCACGAGCGCAGGCGCCGCCGCGTCACTGAATCGCGACAGCATTGCCGTTGCTTCGTGCCGGGGCTAGCGGAGCGCCTCGCGTCGCGTTGCTTGGCGCGCGACAGTCTGGCGCCACTGCGATGGAGTTGCCTGGGAGCTGACTCAGGGCAGATCACCATGTCTCACGCTGACAATACTGCGTTTGAGGTGCTGGATATGCTCTTAAGAGCTAATGATCGCCGAATATTGAGTAAGACGTATCCATTACTTACTAGATACCTACAATCACATCTGTCAGTCGGTGTTGACTGCCGATGCAAAATTCCATTAATTTCACATTACAGTTTGAATGAATTGGTTAAGGTAACTAAATACTTATGTTGCATTGTAAGTTACCTGAAGGAAGAGTATTACTTATGTAACTCAAAGAGTAAGCTACCAAAGTAAAAAAAAAAGATGAAAACAAAACATTGAATGGATAAATTACATCTTAACAATTGTATTTCTAATAAACATGAAATGAATATTTGTGCCCAAAGTAGACATATTGTCTGTCTGTATGTACCTACCTGTATTTTGTTGTTGTGTGATATTTTCTTTTAAATAAATTTCATCACAGATTTATAAAGCTGCGTACACACGAATGTTGCTTTCAATGGTATGGGAACATCCATGTTAAATATATGAAGGTAGCATGGAAATTATCAAGTTTGTGTCTCCTGCATTTCTTATACCTAAGCATTTTATTGAAAAAAGGAGTAGGTATGAGCAATAAGCTCATCCTAATAATAATTAGCAACTTATGTTTTTATTCATTGAAGGAATATTTTGATGACTGATACTGATATTTTATCTGAACTTGACTCTTGTGATGAAATAATTTGTGATGAATTACATGTTAAGTTTATGTAATCAGAAATGTGAATCTGATATCTAGTTGTGAATTTAATGTTAAGTTTATGTAACCCGAAATGTGAATCTGATATCTAGATGTGAATTTAATGTTAATTTTATGTAACCTGAAACGTGAATCCGATATCTAGATGTAAATCTAATGTTAAGCCTCTATTCTTCTGAGTGTTAAGCTTAATGTTCATCTGATGTATTTAAAAACATTAATCTGAGTAATGTAATGTTGTAGTTGAACTGAAATGTAGTTATGTAGATGCCTAGTAATTTAATTACTAGTGGGTCCTAATATTTTTGGAACACCTGTAAAAGATAGCTAAGTCTTAAGCTCACTGTAACAATGTATAAGACTCTGTTGTGCTATGTACACTTAGTAAGCAATAAATACTTGAATACTTGTTAGAAATGGTCAGGTTAGGCCGAGCTCAAGAAAGATCGAAGCTCTTGTGAAATTACTTAAGCTTACTAAAGTTATGCAATTGTCAGTTCTACGACTTGCAGTTTACTCTTAGGATGCGTATCTGAACCGAATGCTGGAATCAAGTGTCTGAAAGAAGTTCGACGTGGGACTCCAGTATGCACACGCCCATACGGCCATGGACGTGCTGCTGCACCGCTACGCTATAGTGCGCTGGTACAAGTTGAGGCTGTGTGTTGTGTCTTGTGGGCGACATTACCGCACCACCGTTCATCGTCGCTGTACAGATCGTCACAGCACGCCGTTGCGTCTGTGTCGGCGAAGCGTCACCGTCACCGCACCGTTTTGCATCTCGACTGTGTGGCACCGAGGCCATCTTGAAGCCGACCTACGAGTGGGTCGCTAAGTTCGACGGTGATGACGATGATGATGAGGATAGCGATGACGATGAAGATGGAGATGATGATGAGGATGAAGATGATGCTGATGGTTGTGGAATTCTTCGTTGAGCGAAGTGTTACTGGGCACCGGATCTCTGCCCAGGGTTGAAACCTTTTCGTTATGCGAAGAGTCGCTGTGGTAGCTGATCACTACCCAGCGTGTGAAAGCTTTTCGGTAATGGCCTAGGCCGAAGAGTCGCTGAGTGCGACTGTGAGAGTGTGCGACCGTGCAACGAAGAGACTATCACAGTGCGGCTCAGTGTTGATTATTTTGCATGTGGTTGTGGATGTAGACGTAGATCTTGGGTTTATTTTGGTGTTGGTAATTCGTGTGACGAATATTAATTTGGATGAATATAACTGAAACTAACCTAACTATGTACCTAAAACCTTGTCACTTTTGTTGTATCTGCGAATGTTGTTTAAATTATGTTGCATCGCTATGACGAAATTGGATGCAGTCTGGAGACCCTTGTTAACCGATCTGTTACATGTACTGGATGTGCGAGACGAGTCTGATAAGACCTTATCAGATTGATCCTGACGAGGACGTCAGGGTGTCAGGAGAGGCCGTGTTGGGAGACTCGGCTTGGAGAGCGGCAACACTACGGGCAGCGCCATGACAGCGGTCGGCGCGTGAGACGGAACTACGGAAGTAGTCGCTGTGTGCAAGTCATTCCGTCGCATCGTCGTTCGTCGAGAAGTGTCGTTATATTAAGAGTTTATCATTTTTGTCTGTTCTTATAATTTATTTGGAAATTGAAGAAGGCTTACCTAAAAATATAATATAGTGTAATATCGAGTAAGTACCTATAGGTATACCTACCAAGTTTGCTTGGTTGCCATGACACAAGCTTATAGCTTAGTGTGGGGTCAAGACGCTTATCTGTGTGTTGTGAAGTGGATTATTATTATTATGGGAATTTGGATTTTTGAATTTAGAAATTTAGACCGGTATTAATTGGCAACCACGGGCCAAAGCCAAGTGGAGGTTAGTTTAAGTGGAAGTATTAAGAGTTGTGTGGTCATCAGTTTGGAGGAGTTTGCGGACGATTCGACATGTATTTAGTATTGCCGCCTTCTGCATAATAATGTAAGTGTACCTAGGTAATTGGAGGGTAGCGAAGGGTTGGTGCAGTTGACAAGGGATTTCAGATGGTGGTAGTACAACAGGGATGAAGGTAATATTCTGTAATTTCCACATTTTTTGCTATTTCGTTTTGAGGTCAATATATTTTGTAAGCTTTCAGATATTGTGCTCTACAGCCTGTGGGTTGAATTCCCTAGAACGCTGTCAGGTATGTATTTTTAATAAGAAATTGGTTCATTCGTCCTCAGTTTAGATTTGCTTGCAAGTTTCTGATGAATAATCTTAGCAACCTGGTCGTAGCGGTGTTTATAATCTTTTTGTACTATTGACTTGCAGACACTTATGAGATGCTGTATCGTTTCCGGAGCACCGTTACATTTTCTGCAGCTGTCATTTGATATATTATGAACTTTTAGTATATGCTTTTGGTAGTTTCGTGTTTCGATGGCTTGGTCTCGAATGGCAAGCATAAATCCTTCTGTTTCGGGAAACAGTTCACCCCAAGTAAGCCAGGCATTGGATGCTTCTTTATCGACGTTAGACTTGCACAAATTTTACCGGTGTTGTCTATGCATACCCTTTTGAGTCCACTCTTGTATTTTTAGTTGTCGATCTGTTATTGTTTAGATTGATTGAAGCCCAAGTACTTGTCTCTTTTTCATTAAGCGAAGGTATCTGTTGGCCAGTCTGCATCTGAAAGGTAATATGACCCGACGTTTTTCCTTTGAAAAAGTTTCCGTAAGATCAGCCAAATAACATAGGTCTTTCGTGGTGGCGTACAATTTAATATCATCCATGTAGAGCAAATGGTTAAACTTTTCATCAGCTGGTTCATTATTTCCTGCAGCATAGTATTTTGAGAGATTTCCCATTTTCGTTGAACTTAAAATAGGATAGAATACTCTTTATTGTTTACAAGAATAATTTTAGTGTGGTAACAAAATAAAAATTTATAAATAAAGGCATACAAAAGGCTATCTTATCGCTTTACTAGCGATCTTTTCCAGACAACCTTTGGGTGGACAGGACAAAAACAGTAAATTTATATTATGTTGATTTGGTATATTATATGTATAGGTGAAACGAATCATAAAATAATATAGAAGAGACACATAGAAAAGACATACACAAAAAATGGATATACATAGATACACGCATAGATATAAAATATACACATAGAAAATATATACGTACAATATTTATGGGTATAAATACTAATTTTATAAATGCGTTTAAACACAGATGCATACTATAAATAATAAGGTTACACTACAGCGAGTCACGATCCATGAGTGAGGTAGAAAGTCTTCACCAGGCTCTTAAAGGTGGGTAGTGATTTGGCCTATTCGCACCTCTACAGGTAGCGGATTCCACAAGCGGACTGCTTGTACAGAGAAGGAATAATCATAAAAGTTGGTTCTAGGGGCAGGAATCATAAGAAGTAAGTTCTGGGATGATCGAACAGGCAGGTTATGGGAAGAAGATTGAAATACGAAGAGGTCTTTTAGGTAGTTGGGGGAAGGTGGATTGAACAGTATGCTATATAGAAGGAAGAGGACATGCGCATTCCGGCAAAGGCAAATCGGAAGCCACTTGAGCTTGGTACGAAATTCGGAGACATGGTCATATTTGCGTAGACCAAATATGAACCGGATACATAGATTCTGGAGGCGCTCAAGTTTATTTAGCTGCTCCTCGCTAATGTCAGTAAAGCAGGTATCGGCATAGTCGATCATTGGTAAAAGGAGTGATTGTGCTAACGCAACTTTAGTAGCAGTTGGAACTTGGAAGAAAATTACGGATCTAATCGTCTAAGCGAGTCCGCAGATAAAATATTTGATAAATGGTTCGATGCTAAATATTATTATTAATATTATTGGTTATTAAGGAATAAAATAAAATCTTATTATGGATAATGGATAGAAGTTAAGTGGAAGTTGGTGGAACTTAGTAACATGGATTGGATAAAAAAAGAATCATGGTTTGAATTTGTGTTACATTTAGATAAAGTGAAATTATTTTTACAAAACCTTTTTACTTTGCAGGGTCGCAAAGATGTCAGGATGGGCGAGTGTGAATAGTGATTTAGGTATTCTGTACTAATAATTAAAATTGATTAATATTATTATGATTCTTATGCTATGTATTGTGATTCTTAATTTAAATAATTATACCAATGTTTATTAAAGTGATTTAAATTGCATTTCCATGGCCAATTCATATTTAATAACTGGCAACATTGTGAATTCATAGACTGTAGAGTAAATAAAATGTTATTTGAGTTAGGGGGAAAAACGCGCGGGAGAACATGTTTACATAATGGCAGCAACAAAGGATCGGGTCAGTGGTGCTGGTGATTTCCTAGATGGAAGACATCATAACATCGAAAGTTAAGTATTGGTAGACAGTTTTGGCTCTATTTAATGCTTGTAATAATAATTGTGATTACTGTATTGTTCTCATAAAATATACTGTTCAAGCTTAACTTTAGCTTCAGAGATTTAATTACTTTGTGCGTAACATGTTTTGAGATTCCTATTGCTTATCTATACTGGCTCTGATTATTATAGAATTTGATACAAATTATATCAAAGAGTTTTTATTATAATTGGTAATACAGACACAAAGGAATAGTTTTGTTAAAATCAGGTTGTTTTATTTACTAGGTATCCTTACTAATGCTAATAATTTAACACATTACAATTTTTTTGTCGTACCTACAATAGAGAGATAAAATCCTCAATAATGTAGGGTGTTCGGCCTTTTCAATGTCCAGCCGAACTGGCTGGTCTGTCCGGCTATTAGTTTTGGCAACCCTAGGCGGGAGTCACCGAAGTCAAGGCAGAAAGTACACAAATCCTTTGTAACATTTGACATTATGTGGTTTACTTTGTTACAAACTTTAGATTGTTGTCTTCTTGAATTTAGTCTTTGTATGTTGTACTTTTGTTTGTATAGATAACATTATAATTCGGTAATAAGTATTATGAAACAAATAAAATATAATAATATTATATTAATGAACGTATAAGTATAATAACGACTAGCTGTGCTCCACGTGAGCTTCAGAATTCCCGTAGGAACTTCAAAGTAGCCTAATTTACTTCTTTAACATCAGCTTATTAGCAGTGAAATTCCCGTAAAAATCGGTTCGGATATTCATCCGCATGAGTTTCGGAGTTCCGGCAGGAACTCCAAACTTCTTTCATAAGAATTTCCTCCTTACAAATAACAAACACAACAAAAAAAGAATCAGCGAAATTGGTTCAACCGTTCACGCGTGGTGTCGTGACCAAAGAAAATAGGGATTGTATATATTACTAGCTGCCCCCCGCGATTTCATACGCGGTAATTTCGGAGTTCCCGCGGAGGTTGCGGGAAAAAGTACTCTATGTCCTTCAGTTCCCGAGGGAATTCCGGGATAAAAACTATCCTATCTTTTAAGTTGGACCATATTATAAACAGTTGCAAAATTTTATCAAAATCCGTTCAGTAGTTTCGGAGTCCGTCGCGGACAAACAACGTGACACGTGATTTATATATATTAAGATATGTATCACCGCAGTTTCACTCGCAGTAATTTCGGAGTTCCCGCAGGAATTACTGGATAAAAAGTACCCTATGTCCTCCTCTGTACCTCTGAAAACGTGGGTTCAGAATTTCATGATGATCGGTTGAGCCGTTAAGGCGTGAAAGCGTGACAGACAGACAGACACAGTTCGCATAGTATATAATATTAGTAGATAAGTAGGGATTTTATAGATGAATATCTGCCAAGGTTTTTTCGAATGGATGTTGTGAAAAGAAAAGAAAAACATATACAAGAACTCTATAAAAATTATTACAAAAATTGGTGTGAAATAGTACATTGTTATCCTAGGGGTGAAAGTAACTTATCCCTCGATCTATTGGCGCCCTCGCTACGCTCGGGTGCCAAACCCCGTCTCGGGACTAAATAAGTCTTTCTCCCGAGGGTAACACTGTGCTTTTCATTACGAATGCAAGGAAAGTCAAAATAAAAATAGGAATTAGCTAAAGAAAAAATGAGTGAAGATCGGATAGTCGCTTGACACTTTCCCACCTATTTCTTTTTCTTTGGCCGGCTAGCTATTCAGCCAGTATTTTTTATTTACATTGTGGCGACCTAAAAAAAAATATTTTCTTTAATTATTAAGTATTAATTAAAGAAAATAAAAAAATATAAATAAGAATTAGCTTAAGAAAAAGTGAGTGAATTTTATTTTAATTAATACCTACTTAAACTTTACGTTATTTCAATTTTACATCGCGCTGGCTGTATAGAAAGTTGAAACATGGTTCAATAGAATTGTGAAAATAGACCTAGTTTTTTTTTAATAATTTGACAGTTGTCAGTTGAAAGCGATTCTCCCTAGGGCTGAAAAGGGTTACTTTCAACCCGCTTCTCAGGCAACTTCAGACCTACTTTCCGAGTATGAGTAATGAAAAAATATTTTTTATACACTCGGTGCCAACTTCATGCACGTCACTTCCATTGTTTTCAGCGCCTAGCTTGCTTTTGTTGCTCACTAACTCAACTTGCCAAAAGAAGTAGTACCTTTACAAAGGAAGGAAACAAAAGATATCTTCCAATTCCAACGAAATTACCTTGTTTGATATAGGTTAGGTAATTATTTGTATCTGAAAACTTTAGCAGGAGATAAAATCACAGCCTTTTTTTGTTAAATTGGATAGAAACTTCCATTGTTTTAACCTCGGGCGGTATCGAAGTAATTAGGCAACATGTAAGTAACATAACATTTCATCAAATACATACTTGTATGATAATGCTATAATCTTGTAATCAAAATGCTATATCTACCTATACATGAAGATAACAAGCTTGTAGCATAATAATATATGTATTATAGGTACTAGTACGGCGCGCGGCGTCTCCAAACCACAAGCTTTGTCGCAGTGCCGTGTTTCACGTTCGCACTATAAGAGTAGTATCATTACCGACATTGTATTAGACTTGTTATACTAATTACTTTATCTACACTAATGTTGTAACATTCTACTTATGTTTCCAATACTTGACTTATAATTACTACTGTTATAGCGCAGACAACAAAACACTCAATTTAAGCAATTTCACATGATGGTATAATATCCACAGCGATATCGTAAAATCTCATTATAACATCAATAAAACGCGACCAACTTGATTGCAGGGCCAATCAGGTTGGTCGCGTTTTATTGATGCGCGCAGCTGCGCTCTCATTGGTTAGATTTTAATGGCGGCAAAATCACTGTGACAATACACGTACGCGTGAATTTAATTTCATGCTTTTACTCTTGATGTTTGATTAATTGCATTAGTGAAGATAAAGTAGTGTATGCAACTGCATAGTATACAGAATGTTGTTTTGGTCAGCAACGCGCGTAACGGAGGTAGTAATATAACTAATATGGGTTCTAAAAAAAATATAAAAAAAAAATATTTTTTATAATTCGGAACATTATTTAAAAGAAAATCTCTGCACAAGATATCTAAAAATGTTTACATTAAATGGTAATTGGTAAAGCCTTAGCGCGTAGACTAGAGCTACGACATCTACGCGCTACGAGCAGCTACATCGCGCGTCGCGTCGTCGCCGGTACCTACTTAGGTAGGTACCTACTTTTGCACAAACGTTTTACCTATTTAGATCACGGTAAGTAAACAACACATTTTAGACTCTCTTTCCCTCCATACTTTACTGGGCTTAGGACCGGCAAAGGAACTGAATAATTTAGAAATTATTAAATTAGAAATGACATTTTTATCCATTAATAATATCCATTAAAGTTCTATGGCGCTGTTATTAAGTACCTTTGGCGTATTTAAAAAGGTGAACGAACTTATTTACAATCATTAAACGTGATTTACAAATTATTGATTACACATAACACGAAGTCTTCTAAAAGTTTTTTTTATTTACACTGATTTTACGTTAACGGTTTATCTGTTCAGTGTCTACCACGTTGCGCGATGCACACAGAAGCACGACATCGCAAATTGTCTTTTAATCACGATAAAACAGTTTCATTCTTCGTAATCACTTCTAAAGCGTTCAGTATCTCTTGTTTTAATGTGTCGGCGTATTCGTCATGCGTACCACTTTACGTCACCCCACAAATAAAAGTCCAATTGAGTTAGATCGGGTGAACGTGGTGGCCACGGTATGGGTCCACCTCTTCCTATCCAACGATCACCAAACTCCGATGTTAAATGGTCAATGCCAAAGCTTCGCCCAGCATCCCAGGTAGGTATTCGCGCGCGGCTGCGCACGAAAGTAGGTATTCAAGGACTGCATCTTGAACATTAACAGGGAGCCCAGATTGACCTCTACCTGTTGTGTGACGAGGTGTAGCGAATGTTACCCATTCCCTGAGACTAAAAACAACAGTCCTTATGGTTTAACGAGTTTCACTTGGACGAGTTGAAAACGTCGCACTCCACTCGGCCACACTATTCGCTTCATCTTCGCTATTACTAAATACTCAATAAATCGTAAATTTCACTATTGGTTAATCCTGCGAACGACCGAGCCATTTTAGCATAGAAACAACGCACGCGCAATAGCCGCGGCTGTGGTAGGCAGACTGGCTGTCGCCTGGCCGCTGCACTGGCGCTAGCGCCGGCGGGCGGGGGTGGCACATCGCCGCGCCCCCCGGCCCCCGCCGCCCGCCCGCCCCGCCGCATTCGCCCGCGTTCCCACCGAGGCGGGGTGTATGTAGGTACTATGTACGTAGGTACTATTGCATGCCATATGATGCGCGCCGCGCCGCGCGGTCAACGACCGGTAGCGTAGGCTCGCCCGCTTGTATAAACAAAATAAATAATTTTTTCGGATTTTCCTTGAAAAAATAATTATTTTTTTTTATATTTTTTTTGACATCAGTATCGTTAGTACAACCACCTCTGTGACGGGCGTTGTTGACCAAAACAACAGCTTGTATATATCATTATATGACAGTTGCATAAACTACTATTATTTATTTATTTAATCCTTTATTGCACATAAAATAACAATGATACAGTACCTAAAGAAAAAGGAGAAAGCAAATGGCGGTCTTATCGCATAGTTGCGATCTCTTCCAGACAACCAATTATGCGAAAGGACAAACAAAAATACATAGACACGGGTGGTTGGGTAAAGCATTCCAAACATTATACTATACATACCATTTATACCGTAATAAATATATACTACTAGCTGTCCCCCGCGATTTCATCCGGGGGAATTTCGGAGTTCCCGCGGAGGTTGCGGGAAAAGTACTCTATGTCCTTCAGTTCGCGAGGGCATTCCGGGATAAAAACTATCCTATCTTTTAAGTTGAACCATATTATAAATGGTTGCAAAATTTTATCAAAATCCGTTCAGTAGTTTCGGAGTCCATCGCGGACAAACAACGTGTCACGTGATTTATATATATTAGACTAGCTGTCTCCCGCGATTTCATCCGCGGTAATTTCGGAGTTCCCGCGGAAATTCCGGGAAAAAGTACTCTACGTCCTTCTTTGTGCCCCTGAGTTCTGGAGTTCCCGCGGAAATTCCGGGAAAAAGTACTCTACATCCTTCTTTGTGCCCCTGAGTTCTGGAGTTCCCGCGGGGATTCCGGGATAAAGACTATCCTATCTTTTAAGTTGGACCATATTATGAATGGTTGCAAAATTTTATCAAAATCCGTTCAGTAGTTTCGGAGTCCATCGCGGACAAACAACGTGACACGTGATTTATATATATTAGATGTACTATACAAATACATCAACTACTCAATACATGACAATACTTAAACATATAAAATCATTACATACCAACTACCTATACTCACGCAGCACATACATTGACATATCTATATAATAAAAAAATTTAAGTAAAAAAAATTTACTTCGGTTAAATGTGGTTTATTCAAATTTTGAATATTTAAAGAACTGAAAGAAGTTAGCTATGTTTTCTTAGGTGTTTGTTTTAGAATGATTATTGTAGAAATCTCATAAATTATGTGTTGCGATGAAACAAATGGACGATGATAAGCAATAAAAACTTATTTAACCCACGAAATTAAGTTATTGATACTGAAAGCTATAATGAGAGTTGTAGAACGTTTTTTTCATTATGTGTTTACGTTATTACATTGTTTAAATACAAAAAATTTGTTGAACATAAAAAAATACTGACACAATATAATGGCGCTATGATTTTAAAACACGATTTACTCAAAATTTCTCTAGTGCGGGTTAAAACACTATTGCTTATCTATCTCCAAATTGTTGTCCCAAATTTTCGTATCTAGGTAGATTTATAACTTCAAAAACTGTCTTGAAGTTAGCTCCTTTCTGTGCTTGTTTTAAACCTCTCTGTCTTTGTTTTAGCACATTATGATTAACAGGTATAGTTTTAAAGGCTCTCAGGCTATATCTGCTATAATAATAATAATAATAATAGTTTTATTTCAGGCAATAAACCCATAAAATACCAATACAATTTTAAAACATAAAAACGAAAAGTAATTAAAATTTAGACGTTAAATTCACAAGATTGCCGAACTGTTTACTTTTTATTTGCTTTTAAATGGACACACATCCAATGCCTGTATATGGGGCTCATCACTATATGTTCCGCGACAGCCACCAGGATACTATTGGTAGATCTTTGCAGACGATTCCAGAAAGACGCCACTCGAGCCCTAATTAAAGCGAAGAAGTCCGGAACCCTGGCCTCAGCAAACATGCTCGACGCACTGCAATGCCTTGGTAACCCCATAAGAGCTCGATATGAGTCATTATATTGGACTCTTATGGAGTTTACTGCCTTCCGCGTGTATTTACACCACATCTGGCAGGTATACATAGACAAGCAATACGCCTTGAATAATGTCTTCTTTACCTCAGCACTGCACTTAGCAAATCGACGTGCGAGCATGTTGCTCCGGACAGCCAGGGCCCTTCGCTCACGCTCGATATCGAGGTCGAGGCTATGATGAACACAAAGAAATAGTGGAATTTTCGTGCCTGGGGGACAATTCTCACACATTCGAAGTAGACTCGAACTCGAGATAAAGTTCGAATTCGAACATTAAATCGAAATGAAATTAAGTTGAGCAATTCTCGACATATCGACTTCGACATTTCTCGAATGAAAGCCGTTCGAACTGCTTCGACTGGTCGGAAGCGGTTGAGACGTAAATTTCGAATTCGAATCTTCATAAATGTCCAATAGCTGTGCCGTGCGTGACAGTTTCAGAAGTTGTTGTTGTTTTTTATCTTCGCCCCGTCTGGGACAGGCAAGGGATGTTGAGCCTATACAGCCAAGTCATATGTTACAGTTTAAGAAGTTTATTATTTATTAGTAAATATACTCTGTATTAAGTGCTATGGTGGTAATTAACTGCAACTTCATAGCTTAAAGTTCCGATTAAGCATCGAAATGCATCTCAGTAACGCAATTGGATGTAAATATAACTTCAGAAAAAAAAAACGAAAGAATCGTAGTATATACAGTCAATTCAGGCTGTATGAACTACGATTCCTTTGCCTCCCCCAAAAAAGGGTAAAAACAAAAACAAATATTATGCTTCACGATCCGTACTACGCAAACTAATTTAAAAAAAATTTAAGTGGTGATGTAAAAGTGATTAAAGTAAGAACTTTTCTTTTTTTTGGTACAAATATATTATAAAATATATTAGTTCTTGATATAAAACGATGCACACTATTTAAAAACTATAAAAAGCTGCAGCCGTTTTAGCTCCGGATAAATCGTGTAGAATGGAATGGATACGGCTTTCGAATAAGCTTTTACTGGCAACATTTTACACTATAAACTCGAAGTCTAGTTCGATTTGTGTTGAGAATAGGAGATACGAAGAAACAGGTTCGAGTATCGAGATTTTGTAGTCGACATAGGGATCGAACAGCAAACTCGGTTCGAGATTTTTTCGAAGGAGGCGAGAATTGGGGCCCTGGACTACTCAACCGATAATCATAAAATTATGCGTACATACTACATAGGTTACTTCGAAATTTACGTGGGTGAAACCTCGGAGAACAGATTTATACGAGTACTAGCTGCACCCCGTGGTGTCACCCGCGTGGGTTCCGGAGTTCCCGTGGGAATTCCGGGACGAAAAATAGATAGTAGCCGATTCTCAGGCTTACTGAATATGCATAAAAAATTTCATGAGAATCGGTCAAGCCGTTTCGGAGGAGTATGGGAACGAACATTGTGACACGAGAATTTTATATACGAGTATATTTAATCAACAGAGTTGAGTGCATTGGTTTTAATTAAACCCTGAAACGATGAACTTTTACAAAGTTTCCAGTTTTTTTACCTAAAAAAAATAAACAATAAACGTCACGAGCATACAACGCGATAGCCTTAACGGGATCACAAAGTTTAACTTTGAAACGGGCAACAGCCAGCGAGGAGTCCATTTGTGAAGGACCCTTGACGCTGCTCTGAAAGGAGCTTAACAACTATGTGACTGTTTTACGGAAAAATGTGCCGAGACAAAATTGTGTCGAGTATGAAATTTTTCTCGTGTGATAACACGTAGGTGAAATTGGACACATAGGCGAGTTTGCGTTTTGTTCCCTGCACTTTTTAATCTAGATCTAGGCATATAAATAAAATTGAAGTGTCTGTGTTTGTAATCTCAAATTAACATGCTTCTCACTAAATGCATGCGAAGGTATATATACCTACGGTATATACATAAAAAATATAACTTTAAAATTTTTCTCTGTCTGTTTGTTTGTTCCGGCTAATAGCTAAAACGGCTGAAACGATTTCAACGGGATTTTACTGGCAGATAGCTGATGTTATAATTAGTAACATAGACAACTGTTTATCCCAAAATTCCCGCGGGATCTCTGAAATTAACGCGTGTGAGACCGCGGGACACAGCTAGTCATATATAAAATTAGATACAGAAAGAAAGAAGGAAAGAGAAAAAAAAACCTTTTTTATTATTTGAGATTCGAATCTGATACTGAACAACCTCATTTAACTTTGCACCCTGTAGAATGGATCATGTTTATTTAGTCGTTATAAACATACATACCTTTCTGTTTATCAGGGCCCTTATTCACTATGACCATAACACGCCGCGTTATGATAACACACCATAAAATTGTTTTTCCCTCGTGATCATAGTTAAACTCCAAAAAAATATATTTACAACGTTTCTTTGGGCACACAGAATAATAATTTCTAATATTTTGGCATCTAGAACACGTTTGGGAATGCGTTTTTTGGACGCGCGTTATGGGCAAGACATGTTGTTGGTCCTAGTGAATAAGGGCCCAGCACTCAAGCTCCCGTCCTACGTTGTCACTTGAGGAATTTGTGTCTCCATGACGCAATCATCATTGTCTTTATTACATCTTAATTAAACCTCTTATTATAAAGGGCGTAATACAAAGGGCTTTTCGAGGATCTTCACGCAAATTATAAGCACCAACACACCGAAACACGTACAAAGTATAAAATAAGCAGTTAGAGTAATTTATTTTGTAATGGGATTTTAAGGTAGGCGCGGGCTGGAAGTTTTCCTTGCCCAATTATGTCAATGTTGGATGCAACCCTAATCTTTAGGAGATATCAGTAGGGTTGTGTCAGGGGAGTTATGTAAGTAAAACATTTTAGGTTGGTTACGAAGGGTCCTATGATAATGACGTAATTCCTAGAAAGGTCAAACTGTTTCACCATTTATTTGTATAGTGATAAATAATAAACGTTAATAAAGTGAAGGATAAAATTAATAATGCTAATTTCAGTTATTATAAAAATCAAATTAGAAACCTGATAGATACGATAATATACCTACCTACTAGTACGTATCTTAAATTAGATGTTGACGATGATTGTGAATAAAAAATATTTAATTGCGAACAAAAATGTGCTCCTTGGTTTTGCCTGCATTGTTTCAGAATTCCCACAGGAACTCTGATAAATGAAACTTAAGGTACGACCAATAATTTCAGCTATCTCACGTTTCGGAGATTAGCTGAAAGTTGAAGCAAATAGACACAAAAAAATTAAGAATAAATTACTATTCATTTTATGGACCATTTATACTTTCACATGCATCTAGCAAAAATCCGTTATTTGGACATTACAAACAGACCCTTCAATTTTATTTGTATGTAACAAATATAGAGATTTATGCATTACTAGCTGTTCCCCGCAGTTTCACCCTCGTTAAATACCGAGTTTCCGCGGGAATTCTGGGATAAAAAGTACCATATTTCCTTCTTTGTACCTCTGACAACGTGCATGCAAAATTTCATGATGATCGGTTGAGCCGTTAAGGCGTAAAAGCGTAAGAAACAAACAAAAAAAATCACCGTCGCATTTATAATACTATTAGTATGGATTGAAACTATAGACAAAAATTAAAATTAAAATCGACTCTGCCCGAAACGGCCACTTTAATAGCAATTAAAAAAAAATTATGGTGTGTTAAAACACTGTAGAAATAGGTACCTATGTCTCTTTGCCAACCCTGCAGCGAGCGAGCCAGGGCTGGTCCCCTAACCGTTTTCATTCACTAATTCAATCCGCCGCTTTGCGTGGGTAATTACAAAGTAACAAGTAGCAACGCCTGCCCTTCCCTATTATATGTTACACACAAATTACGCGAAATAACTTTGCTGCCTTATTCCTTTTGTGATACTTACTTGTTGAATTTAATTGAATTCTGTTTTGTATAGAGCCAGCGATGGAATTACGTTAATGTGTAACGCAGCGTAAGGACTTTTTGTGTGCTAATTAATGTTTTTCGGTGTTGGTCACTAATGGAATTACAGTAACTTTAAGTTTATTATAAATATTTTATACGATTCAGTACAATAAAAATAATATATGATTGAAGGATAGTACAGTGCGTAGAAATTTGGAACCATGGAAAATCTATACATATAAATAAAATTGAAGCTAATAATTACAAAAAATCTGCTTAAGTAACGCTTGAATGGCATCCTATTTTCCGTTTACCTACTTCTTTCCCATCCACTTTAATACCCGCTCAGAATAGGTAGTTTTAATGATTATCTACGTAATTTTAAATAACGATTTTTAAAACAACACTGCTGCAATCACAGACGTTCAATATTAATGTTAATTGACTTTAAACTAATTAGGTTAAATTTAGTTAGATAGATTTAGATAGAACTCAATAAACGTCTCTGAGTGCGGCAAATTTGTTTTTAAGAAGTGCGGCCGTATAACTGTATTTCACCATTTAATAGTTTTTCAATATAGCCCTTAAAACAACCGAAAGAAAGTGAAGAAGAACATTTTCAGCCGACGAAGAACTGACACAAAAGAATTATAGAGTGCAGTGTGCTCAAGACAACACAATTTATGAATGAATGAACTCCTAACGTTGGAATCGTGAACATGAATTCTAGTTAAGTTCTTTTGTATGTATCATTTTAACAGAGCTACTGCACAACTGAGTGGCCCCTGAAAAAAAAAACCACTCAGTTTCATGTTCAAAACATTAATCTTACGCTCGGGTGAAATGTTAATTTCAAAGAGCCGTTCAGCATTTTCAAGCGCAGATATATCGTTTAACACTAAATTAACCGAAATAAACTCAAGCGTCGTTTTTCGCTCGAGCTATGTTTGCTGTAAAGCGGACGCTTTGTTGTTGGGAGGAGCGACTTCGTTATTTCGCAGATAAAATATATTTTCAGAGAATTGATGGTATTTCAAGTGTGGAAAAGTTCCTCTCATCGCTCACGCATACAATCGATTGGTTTTGTCCCTCAATTTAGAAATAGACTCGAACTTTGAATGAACTTACACTCTAAGCTTGACTTTGAAATAAATGACACGTTTTGTTATTTATACTAGCCCAACGACACTGCCTTAAAGCAAAAATTACTATGGATCTATCTATGTACAACAAGATGTAAAAACCTAATTTTACTCACAATAAAATATATGTAATATGACATAAATATAAAATTGTGTATATTGTTGTTAGGAGTTACGAGTTACATGGTGATACACTTTAAAAGGCGCTCAGCCTGTAAGTAACTAAGTATTTGTAAGGTTATGTAGCTGTTATTTATTTATTTATTTATTTAAACTTTTTGCACATTATGGTACAAAAGGCGGACTTAATGCCATTGTGGCATTCTCTGCCAGTCAACCTTCGAGATCTGCAGAAAGTGTGTTTGGTGGTGCTTGTGAGTTCTTGATAAATAGATAATAGACACACAACAAACAAACTAAAACATAAACAAACCATACAAAATACTTACATATAATACGTAGGTAATTCAATAAAAACAAAAATAAAATTAAGACACATAAATGCACAAATATTACACATAGCATACTACTTAAGTTATGTAATTGCATAAAACTTTATTTATATCTATAAATAAAAAAAAAACTACGGATCTATGCAATAACTTTCTTACCAACTTTGGAATACCTAACCAAATCCCCTGACCGCGTCTTACATTGGTAAGGTTAAGGTTGGCACAAAATGCTTTCATACATTTCAGCGATTAGTATGAAAGTGCCGACTCTTAAAACGTAATAATTATTATTTGCTCAGTGATTTATACAATGAAATGTAATGATTATTTGCTCAGTGACTTATTTTCTTGTTTTATCTTAGTTTCTTGATTTTGGCCAAAATAGAGTTATTAGGGCATAAAGCATAACAAACAAATAAACTCACATTCGCATTTATAATATAGTACTAGCTGTCCCCCCGGTTTCGTCCGCGGTAATTTCAGAGTTTCCGTGAGAATTTTGGGATAAAAAGTATCCTATACCTACTCAGGACTACGTAGCTTCCTATAAGTGCAAGAATTTTCAAAATCCGTTCAGTAGATCCAGAGGTTATCCGCAACGTCACAAACTCACTATTCACAAACTCACAAACTTTACATCTTTATTTATTTATTTATTGGAGAAAAAACAGACAAGTTGGGACATAGTTACAGAATAACAAAACTTACAACTAGACATAATAACTTATGTCCTAGGCTTTCCCACACTTAAGTTACATTACATACTACTAGCATTAGCATGGTGACAGGAACATGAGTCGCCGGGTCCACTGCCAATACAGGCAAGAATAGGCAAAACCGCTACGCACCACGCAGCACCAAACAACTGTAGAGGAAGCTTCCTACCTCCACAACCATCCGGCACCGCGCATGGCGCAGCAATTTAAGAATAAAGAATTTTAGATTGGAAACAATTGCACTTAAAATATAACGCATAGCAGGATACCAAAGTGCATACAATTAAATTATAAGTATCATTAGTCTTATCCTGCACTATGAGTACTACATACATTTATTAGTATTAGTATAGAAGAATTTTCATGTATTCAATTATTAATTTCGAGAGTCAAGTCGAAATTTTTCACAGCAAATTTCACGTCATCATAAAATCTAAGCTCGCTTCAGTTTGTCAACGTGCAAGCACCCGGACTGCGAGCGCGGGCGGTTCAAACGTGCCTCGTTACGTCGCCCGCTGGCTGGAAATTCATCCCTGCACTGCACTCTTGATTTCAAGTCTTATTTTAAGTCTTAACTATTAGTAGCCTGTAACTATACCAGCGTTTCTATGCATAAGGAATGAGATAGTCTTATAATTATACGTATATTTACCGCTTATGAGAAGAGAACAATTTTATTTTGCGAATGTTGAGTTTTTTTAAGCGTTTTGGGCTGTGATTTCTCATATTTTGGCTGTAGGTAAATTTTTAACTGACTTTTAAAAAAGAGGAGATTCCCAAATCGCCTGTCTCTTTAATACATACATGAAAGATTTTATCTCCAGTATACAAGTTGATAGGTATTAATTTTAATTTTATACCTATTACTTGTCATCATGAAATTATGCATATACGTTATCGGGGGGTACAGTAGCGGACATTAGGGTTACGTGTACTGTTATCTCGGAATTCTCACGGGAACTCCGAAATTAACGTAGCGTAGGTGAAATGGCGAGGTACAGCTAGTATAGTGTCTAGATATAAATTGTATAATATCTTCTACCGCTATCCATCACAGTTTAGCTTACAATCCCCGTTCTGGACATGTATAATCCATATCGCCATCAAGATGTGGTCGGGATGTGAAATGAGATGTGACGTCACGATTCCGTTGCTAAATGTTGCATAATTGAAAGCTTATCTTGCAGTGTAAGATCTTCATTGTTAGGTTGGCTGTTAATCTTGATCTATGGATGAACGTGTGCATATGCACAGAGATTTCGGATATATCGAAGTGAGATCAAGGTTACATTTACAACTTATCTTGATCAACCGGTCATTATGAACTTTTACATAGGTAAATGTTGTTAAGGGCACAGAAAATTATCCCGGAAGAGGATTCAGGAACTCCGAAATTAACGCGAGTAAAACCGCAGGGAACAACTGGCACAAATATTGGTAAATAAAAAATACTGACCAATCACATAGAAAATATTAAGAATGTGAATTTGCGCGGGTGAATGCCTACCTATCCAAGGCGTCTGTTGCCATATTGAAAAAGAAGAAGAAGACTTTACCTACATTTGATGTGACATCGACTCGAAGGAAATACCTACAAAGGAAAAATGGTGTTAGGGTTTCACAGCGATGATAGCTCAGTGGTTGGTGCGTTCAAGTCAAATGCCGCAAGGCGTTGGTTCGCACCCTAATAACTAGCTTGAGCTGTCGGTGAAGGAAAAAATCGTGATGAAACCATAGTATGATGGCGGGGCACTTTCTCGTGCCCAGCTGGCTAGCTACTACCTTGTTCCATCCCAGGCTAGGTGTGTTTACACACTTCACATCGGGTGAGCTGTAGTCAAACGCCTAGCTTGTTCACAGTAAAAAAAAAACGCGTCACCAGCAAGTTTTTTTACGTATTTTTTTTTTAGATATTTTAGACGAGAATCGAATACTGAATATAATATCTAGAAATTATCATATTATGTATCAGTTCGGTTAGGTTAAGTTTAGTTTTAGTTTATTACTGTTAATAAAATAAATATTTATGTGTATGGTTATGTGGTGGAAAATAGTTTGTATGTAGGTATGACTAGGATAAAGGACGCGACAACTTTTTTTAATTCCAACACTAATAATGAGTTTATTATCGAAACACTAGGCTGACATGAGTATCGTGAGGCTTGTGATGAATTAAGGGCGAGTACAGGCGCATACGTCAGTCACAGACAAGTCGTTTGTCAAAGATTCCGATCCATCTTGTGAGTTCGTTCGTTTGCTGCGTACGTGAGCTTTGCTCTTATAAGATCGACGCATATCTGTGGATTACAAACGCGTAAATTTCGGAATGTCCACGGGAACTCTTAGTAGCAGGAAAAAAAATGTATTTACAAATCTAGAATATATTCAGTAGCTCACGCGACATACATGCGGTGATTTTACAAGCTATTAGCGATGGAAACTTCATAGCGATGGATTCAATCAGTGATTTTTTCAGAACTGGTTTAGAAGTTTCAGATATTAATTTAAAAAAAACAATCTAATTTGACCTATTTTATAGGATTAGTATAGAAATCCATACGTGGTAATATTATTTAAGCAAAACTCAGGGAACAGCTAGTAAGCACTTGACAATCACAATTTTTATTTATAACTAGCTGTTCCCCTCGGCTTGATCCGGGGAAATTCCAGAGATGCCGCAGGAATTCCGGGATATAAAGTACCCTACGTCCTTTTCTGTAACCCTGACAACGTGATAGATATGCAAAATTTTATGAGATTTCACTGGCGTTAGTTATGGACTTCCTGTGGTAATTCTGACAACATGTGTACAAAATTTCATGATAATTGGTTGACCGTTAAGGTGTGAAAGCACAATAGACAGACAGACAGACAGAGTTACTTTCGCATTTAAAATATTAGTAGGGATTAGTAGGGATATAACTACCAACTAAGGGATGTTGACGTCTTTTGAAAATCAAAATTCTAATTATTCTGTCAGTCAGAAAATAAAAAAACAACAGATAAGTATTTTTTACTTTTTCAAATAAATGAAAATATACAGAGATCAAGCGCATTAAAGTTTGGGGTGGGGGCTCGTGACGTCACTCACCGCTATAAGCCGCCATACAAACTGTGTTAGTGACGTCACGCGAAATTTCAACTCAATTTATCACCGTTATTTTCTGATTATGTGAAAAAAGAAAAAATACGACGTGTCCAATACTTTTTATTAAGCTACAAGACGGATCAAAAAAAAAATAGTCAACATGCCCATTCGTTTCGTTCCTAAGCAACATAAAACGGTACCGCTGCTGTGCTCTTGTAGCGAAGGAAAAAAGCGTAATTAGACTCAATTTGCAAAAAAGGCGTAAAAATGGGTAGCGTTACTGTCGAGAGTTTGATGAGGAGAAGGAGGAGTTCTGAGATGAAGCGAGTTTTTCATTGAAGCAGGTCTAATTATTTCCAACTAGAGGAAAGTCTATACGTTTAAGATATTACAACAGATAAAACAGAACAACGTATAAGGGTTTTAATATGTATTATATCACTAGCAGAATATAATTAACATTTTCTGGATT
Source organism: Zygaena filipendulae (assembly GCA_907165275.2). Lineage (NCBI taxonomy): Eukaryota > Metazoa > Arthropoda > Insecta > Lepidoptera > Zygaenidae > Zygaena > Zygaena filipendulae. The sequence continues at coordinate 11,780,425 of OU015657.1, read as the reverse complement.
TTTTTAAGTCGGATTTTTTTAAGTGCTAACTTGTTTAGCATCGTTGTGACTTGAAAATCAATGAAACAAAAAAGCGAAACCAAAAAGAGAAAACCACATATCTATACGATATAACGTGCGAGAAGTATATAATTATATTAATATCTGAAAATACGTCATAAAAAAAGGTTTTTTACGCAAAAAGTACTAAAATTGTTTGTCAAAAATAATTTTATCGGATGTGCAACCATTTTCGTTAATCCTTTTTTTGATGTGTTCATTTTTGTGAGAAGAAGAATATGAAATAATTTTGGAGTTTCTGCGGGAATTCCGAAACTCTCGGAAACGAAGGGTAAATCTCCGAAACCGTTGGACCGGTCCTGCGGCTTTCACTGCTAATTAGCTGATGTTATAAGGAGTAAATTAGGTTACTATGGACTTCTTGCGGGTATTCCGAAACTCACGCGTGTGAAACCGCGGGGCACAGCTAGTCTTTTTTTAAATGGGAACATTCATGCCAGTGTCAATTTCCCCGCCGGGTCCGAAGAAGTTTGATATAATAAAAATTCGCTCAGTGCACGCATCACCTTAAGGCTGTATCGACATTTCCCGTTTCTTAAGCGTATTGAACGGATACGGGTTGAATACGTAATGTAAAGAATATTGCTCGAACGGGCGTGTTTTCTACGCGCCTGTTGATACGTGTACATTTTTTATGCGCCCGTCTATTCACTTCACACAATTTGCGCGAGTCAGCAATATTGGGAGTTATTGCTTATGACTTTTGGATGTTGCAAAAAAAAAAACGGGGGCCACATCACTACGGCACGATTGCGTGGCAACACGACGGGACACGTGACGGGTGGCGTGTTGCAAGAGTTTTGATACGTCATCACGATCGACCGAAAATGTCGCCGTGTTTTAGTAAGTACGTATGTAATTTCGTGCCGTTCCACGTACAGATGGGTTGTTTTTAAGCGACTTCATAAAAGGAGGCGAGTTACACTGCAAATTTCTTAGCGCGTGTGCGGTGTGCCTTGACACGAGCGGACTTGGTACCGACTTCAAGTTCAAACCGATCAGCAAGTAGCACATATCCATATTAAGTGCATTTTATCAAATCTATATTTTGTTTATTTTTTCGCTTTTTACTGTGCGTTTTGTGTATTTTTTGCGAAGTCGGTGGATGTTTTTTTAAAGTGTTTTTGTGCTACCATTTCAAACGGAATTTTTAATGAAACCATCGCATTATCTTTGGATACGACTCATGGAATTGATCTTTAGATTCAACTCATAGAGCACTCGCTCCCGGCAAAACTGTCGGTTTACTTAATTACTGTCGGTTCACTTAATTACTGTAATCTTGACTATATGCCTTCCTTTGTTTGTTGTAAATTAGAAAATAAAGATCCATTATCTTATCAAGATCTTAAATCACTCTCTTATTATCCCCTTAATAGAATGGCCTTTCCTCATCCTGACCATTAACTACTACTCTCTTGACTAGTTATTGAATGCTCTCTTTGCGCCCATACACCCCGCCTGCCTGCGGGATGCGACATGCGGAATGCGGATTATCTCTATGAAAATGCATCTTTTTGTCAAAAAGTCATCACGAAAAGTCACGGTTGATTAGTATCGGGAGTGAGCCACGATGTGTGTCGTAAAACAACATCGAATCGTAACGCGTCAGTAGCTTCGCAAAACATGTTACTCGCAACGTATTATTGAAACATTAAGCACATAACTTATATTTCATTTGATATTTTCTGTGTTGTAAATGTTGTGGAAATATTATATTTTGAAAGCTTGTCAAGTGTTGTACGACGGCCTGAATTTCGGGTTAAAAGCTTATGAATGTCAGTGGTATGACAAAGGTAACGATTGGTTTGAAATTTTGAAAGGTTGGTGACAAGAATATTGAATGGATGAATGAAAACACATTATTGAGCATAAAAAGTAATAGAAATTACTAAAAACTTATGTTAATATTTTTTTGTTATTTATTATATTCAGGTTTATGTAGATTTTGTTAATCAATTTTCTATTCCTCGAAGCAGTACTTTTATCAGGGCGAAAGATCCCCTATGTCTGTCTCTCTTACCCCTGACAAGGTGTATGTGAAATTTCATGATGGTCGGTTTAGTATAGCTAAGGCGTGGAAGCGTAACGAACAAACAAGCAAAAAACAAACTCACTTTCACATTTATAATATACATAAAGAATTAATTGGTTAAGACACATACATATAAAAAAATTGAAGTGTCCGTTTTCCGTAATTGCTTTTCACTAAATGCATATGAAAGTAGATATACAGTAAGTACTTACATAAAAAAGCAATTTTTTAAATTTTACTCTTTCTGTCCGTCTGTCTGTTTGTTCCGGCTAATCTCTGAAACGGCTGGACCTATTTCAAAGGGACATTCACTAGCAGATAGCTGATGTTATAAGGAGTAACTAACGCTACTATTGCGGGAATTCCGAAACACACGCGGGTGAAACCGCGGGGCACAGCTAGTATATAATATAACTTTGATATTTTCTTCCCTGCCAGTTTCCGGCTCACTGTGGACAGCTGTTTCTTCGGCATAGTGAAGACTCACTAAGAAAGGATTTTCCGTAATTCATATATTAAGTAATATCTATCCTTTAAAAGTTTGAAAAAGAGGTTGAAAGTTCAGGAAGGAAGGAATCACCGTTAATTTTGAACTCGTCAATTTAGAGTTATGAAAAATCGTTAGGTACTCAGGCGACTGTTTTCTTTTTACATAGAAATATTATTTGTTTCAGGGTACTAATAAGTGAAAGTGGAGACGCCGCATTCTCAGCTAGTAATAGAAAAAATCCTGTAGGTACGTGCCTATCTAAAAATACTGAATATACCTCAAATCACGAGTTCGCGTTGTGTTCTACATTAAGTGTAACAACTTCTTGGTGTACTGTGTACTGTGTACTGAGTGGCTTAGATTGAGTTACTGAGAACAATTTCGGTCAGCACATATTATATATTTGATCGTCTGCACGTTCAAGGATTCAAGTCAGCAAGCGCAGACGAGCGACGATCAATCTGAAAATACAGTTTCGATAATTATATGGTAAAAGTGAATGTGGGTTTATTTGTTTGTTTGTTTATTTGTTCGTTTCATGAAGGAAGACACATAGGTCATATTATGGCACTTTTTATCCCCGATTTCCCGTGCGAACTCCGATGCATTTCTGTACATTGAATATTACTAGCAAAAATTCGGAGGGGGCGATAAAAACAGAGTGACCAAACACGAAAAAAAAAATGTTTTTAAAATTCTTTTCCGTTTGACTGTACGCGATAATCTGAGAACCTACTGAGCGGAGTGTCGTGTAGTTTTCCCAGGTAGATTAAGTTTAGTCTGGAGTTACATTATTAGGCTTTGCTTCATGAAAAAAAGTTTCATGTTGAAGCGTTTCACGCGGGTGAAACCACGGGGTACAGCTAGTACATAATAAATGTACCACTACAAAACAATCGCACTTACTAGTTCAGTCGCAAGTTTGTCAGCGTGTAGTTAAGGAGTTGTAGCGCTGGTCGCTCGTACCAAGACAAACAGCACACAAGATCTCTGTTTATTTGGGACACATGCCTTACCTAACTTAGCCATTGTGTATTACATGAATGCCGTACGTATTGACTTTAACCCTTGCCCAAGTAAAACTGTGCAAACGTCAGATTGACTGTTTTATTTGGTTTACGCTTAAATAAATTTTATGTGACTTTGAATTTGCCTACCGAACAAGAGAGAAGGTTATAAAATATCTATACCTTTTTTATCATTTTAGGTTTTTTCCTATAATCCACTCAATTGGCTACTTGACAAAATTTTTTTTAGTCCGTCTTGTACATAATAAAAAAATTTTGGACACGTTTTTTTTTCTTTTTTTACGTAATCATAAAATAACGGCGATACATTGAGTTGAAATTTCGCGTGACGTCACTATTCGGACAGTTTGTATGGCGGTTTTAGCGGTTAGTGACGTCACGACCCCCTCACCCTAAACTTTAATGCGCTTTATCTCTGTATATTTTAATTTATTGGAAAAAGCAAAAAATACGTGTCTATTGTTTTTTTATATTCTAACTGACGGAGTAATTAGAATTTTTAACACATCCCTATATAAAGTTTTAACCCTCTAAAGACAATATAGCTGAAACACCATCTTAATAAGCACACAAACAACTGAAATTAATATTAGGTATGTGACAAAGTGATAAATCATCAACCCTAATATTAGGTATATATTACGAGCAGTCGCCAATATTATGTTGTGAACTATTCAAATCATGTTCGCTCACGAATATTAATATTCTTGCTAGATGAATATTATATTTATTTACTAGCTGTGCCCCGCAGTTTCACCCGCGGTAATTTCGGAGTTCCCGCGGGGGTTCCGGGATAAAAAGTACCCTATGTCCTTATCTGTACCCCTGACAACGTGCGTGCCAAATTTCATCCAAATCCGTTTAGCCGTTTTTGCGTGATTGAGTATTTATTTATTTATTTTATTTTTATTTTATATAGTATAAGAACATAAGAGCTCGAAAGCGCATTTTCATCCGACTTGCTTCAAATTTATCGTCACTGCTCAGCTCCTATGTGACTTAGCGTTATAATAATAATAATAATCATTTATTCCGGGATTAAAAAGTCCCATATCACTATTAATTTTACCATGTTTACATTTTATGTTATATAGCCTATAACCTGCCCAGGAGTATGGACTACAATCGTACCAAGTTAGGTTAAAATCCCTTCAGTAGTTTTTGACCCATGCGTACACATACAGACAGACAGACAGACAAAAAATTTACTAATTGCATTTTTGGCATCAGTATCGATCACCATTCATCCTCCAATATTAATTTTGAATATATATTCAATGTATAGAATTGACCTCTCTACTGCAGTTTTATTATAAGTATAGAAGATATAGATAGATATAGATAAGCTGTGCCCTGCGGTTTCACCCGCGTGAGTTTCGGAATCCCCGCAGGAAATCCAAAGTAGCCTAATTTACTTCTTAAACCTTTTCAGAACTTCCACAAATATCTCATGACCAAAATTAGTCAAATCGGTCCAGCCATTCTCGACCCAGCACAAGCTCTGCTTAGTTTGGGATCAGTACCAGATGGTGGGTGCTCTGTGACAATGTCCCTAGCCGCAATATGACCTAATCTATTTCCTGGTTCATGCAAATCCTAAACAGCAGCGTTTTCTATTTTCGGCATTATAAAAAACGTCAGTCGTTTGTCAATGGACGAATTATACAATTTGCTCGCAACATACTCTTTTATTAAGTACTCAAGAAATCTCCCGCTGCGCCGAAGTGTAATGGGTGCACGCAACGCGTCACGTTCACGCGAATTCGCGTGTGCACGCCATAACACGATCGCCAAAGATCGATCAAGACCGCGCCGACACGTTAACCTACGAGTAAGCGCGAGACGTTTCGTCTTGTTTGGGTATTGAGGAAAAAAAATAGGTTAGGTAAGCTTTGGAAATTAATCACGTGAATTTTAAGTATAACAGGAATAGCATAGTCAAATAAATTTATATGTCAAAGAACAAAATTTGATTTGGTTTTTATGACCTTTGGCCTATATGATTTTTCAGATATCAAAAGATATTTCGTGCTCATTCATCTTTATAAATAAAAATGAATCGCCGAAATGTATGTGATCGCATAACTTCCAAACGACTGCACCAAAGTGGATAATTCTATTTTTTATCTTCATTTTTGTCAGGACAAGGTTTGTATAAAAGATGTTTTTAGTTCCTGCGGGAATTCCGAAACTCACGCGAGTGAATCTCCTAAATGATTGGACCGATTTGGACGGGATTTTTACTGATAATTAACTGTTAATTTTAATGTTATAAGCAGCAAATTAGGCTACTTCGGAGTTCCTGCGGAAATTCTAAAACTAACGCGAGTGAAATCGCGGGGCACAGCTAGTTTTTAATATGACAATGGTTTTATTCCGTTTGCGGTATATTTGAACTTGTTACACAATAACAGTAGGTAAGTAAATAGCGGACTTAACGACAGATACTAGCAGTATTATTTTAATCTTATTTCAATTTTTCTCGCATCGGTATTTCATCGAAAGCTAGAAAAATCATAATAATATACACACCGTCAGAATTAGCGGAACATAAAAAGGCAGAGTATAGAGATAATTACGTATATATATTAAAACAAATAATAATTAGACGTGAAGTAATAAATTAATATCATCTTTTAACACTTTAAAAGTTTGTAATTAAATTATTAAATTTTATTTAAAATAATAATAAAAAAAACACTTTTTCTCTAATTTGTGGGCACACAAATAATGTTGCAAATTAAAGATTACTGTGATTTTAACACTAAATAAATGAACGATTAATAACGTGTGTTTCCCCTTCGTGATTCAACTTTTATTTGCAACATTGTCTGTGTTCTCACAAACTAGAGATTTTTAATTTTTAATTTGGATTACTTTTAATAAAATTTAACTAAAAACTTCTTAAAGTCGATGTTAAAAGATGTATATTAGTTTATTATTTCATGCCTGATAATAATTTGTTTTAATACATATATGTTATTATTTCTATACTCTGCCTTTTTATGTTCCGCTAATTCTGCCGGTGTGTATATTAAGTTTGCAGGTTAATTTATACATTCAGTTACTTAGTTGCTATTAATTATAATTAATACAATTACTACTTATAATAAATACAATTGTTTAGATTTAATTTGCTGTATTGCTGCACCACCTACCTACCATCTTTACTGTAAAAAATATCTTCATACTCCGCCCGGCAGCCTGGAGAGATCGCTTTATAATGATAAGGCCGCCATTTGGAGCCACTAACTACTTTCTTTTTTTAACTTTTTTTGCTTATTGTACTGTTTGTGGTGTTCAATAAAGTGTTTTTCATTCATTCATTCATTCATTGTATGTACTTAAAATAAAAATATTTAAAAGGTACAAGTTTAAAAAAATCAATAAGAAAACGATTTCAAAAGCAGAATTTCATGTGAAGTGCTTCACTATACATATTTAAAAAATATACGCATGGGCGAACCTACAAGTGAACTTCCACTGAACGTTTGAAAAAATAACGGTGCAAGTAAAGTTACTGGCATGTTTCTGGAATTTTTTAATAAATAAGTAGTTTTTTTTTTAAATCTCAGCCTGTAATGAAAACTACCAATCAATGTTAAAAGGCAGGCATTCACGGCACAGACAAAAGAGTGCGAGCAATCAACCGACACGCGTTCCAATAAACTAGAAACGCTTAAGTCACACACAGACAGACAGACAGTCTTACTTTTTTATTTAGCAAATCTCATGTTTGTAAAGTTTTTGTATACCTAGGTACGTTGGGTTTGAGCGGACTGAAAATGTGTTTTCGTACCACTTACTCGACAATGTCCAACTACATAACGCGCAATCTCGACGAAAAGCAAGGCATTACATCCCGAGGGAGGTAATGTTCTATTAAATTCCCAAGGGATTAAAGTGATTTTGTTTTGGAATGTTAAAATATGTAGGAAAACTCTTAGCAGTTTTTTTTTTCTTTTTATGTGATCTGCCTGTGGTGGCGAGTTGGATTTTCGAATAAGCTCTGTATTTATGTAGCCCTGAGTTTTTATTGTCTGGCAGTTGGTATGATAACTAGAGTATTCACCTCGAGGATAAAGCCTGTCTTCGTCACGGGCGGCTTGAACCTCTCGCTTCACTCAGGACTCTACATAACTCCGTCGCTTCACTCGGGAGTTAAATTTAACTCTAGAATCCCTCGTTACAATCAGAGTCCAATATGTCGCCCGTGACGTAAGACACTGCTTTAGGTACATAAACTGTGCATAATCTACTATTTTATGATCTTGAGCTTAAAAATATTGCTTCTTATCATTAATATTAAAACTACGTATAAATACCTAAGATACACAGTTAGATAAGCAAAAAATATTATAGGTTACCGGAGAACAAAACCCTTGAGTCTACTTCATTCATGTCAGGAAAATCATTTAGAAAAGTCATAATGAATAGGTATCTAAGTACTTTTGTAAAGGGATTGACCACATAAATAGAATTACAGAATTTTAAATGCATATAAAAGCATCAGTTTTCCTATTTTAAAATGATAGTTAAACTAAATTACAAAAAAAAAAACTTCTAAAACTTCCGATACATTCCGTTAATTTTTGTCCAATAATCTTTATTTTTGTAGTTGGTTAAAGTGGTCTCTACGTTGATTCACATGTTCAAAACGAACATTCGTGAACTTTGATAGCAATATTTCACCTTCCTCCCTAATCCACATATTAAACTTGGAATATATATACTCATATACTCATAGATCATTAATATCACGGTTCAATTAAATGTATAAAAGCAATTTTGCAGTAGATTATAAAATGTCTACATTTTTTTTGTAATAACGTCGATTCGTTTGTCTGCGTGTCGGTTTGTCTATAAATTTTTAAACGTGAAAAGAATATCTGCTGTTTTTTTTTTAATTATTTTTTATTTTAGTAAACGTAGTGTTAGTTAGCATTCGGCTCACACGAAAATTTAACACTTCAAACTTGAATTAGGTACTCAGACCGCAGACGCTATTACCTAATGCCGGTGCATTTCTCAACAACCCGCGAGTAGAGTCGCAGTAAACAATGAGTTGAAAAAAAAAAGAATAAATGGAGGGGAAACAAAATTGTTGACAACGACACTATGATAATTTTTAATATTTTTTGTCAGTTAGTCCATAATAATTAAAAAGCTATGTTTACTTTATCAGAAATACTAAACTAAACAACAAAAAATCGATCTTAAAAAATATATTAGACACTAGCTGTGCCCCGCGGTTTCACCCGCGGTAATTTTGGAGTTCCCGCGGGAATTCCGGGATAAAAAGTACCCTATGTCCTTCTCTGTACCACTGACAATGTGCATACCAAATTTCATCCAAATTCATTCAGCCCTTTTTGCGTGATTAAGTAACAAACATCCAAATATCCAAACATCCAAACATCCCCACTTTCACATTTATAATATTAGTAGGTTAATTATAAAAAAAAACTAAGTAATCAATCTAGTTGACCAAAGATAAGAAAAAGCATGCAAAAAGTTTGTACTAAGTAGGTATATTATTTTGGGCACAACATAAAAAATACGATTTTTAGCTTCTGTTATTTAGTTTGTAAATTTGTAAATTAAATTATAAATCTCAACGCCTGCACGAATGAAAAAGTTAACTTCGTATTTATTTTTATTACAAAAAAATAATGAGAAAATCATACGCACGGCGACAATAAAGTCGGCCATTTTGTTTTGGCCGATTCACCAACAATGTAAACAAATTGTAATTTGTATGCAAATCAGCCGAAAACAATGATGTCGTGACGGGATCATATTTAAAACGATGCACGGGCGCAGATGAGTTTTGTCTGTTGACGAAATTCGACAGTGGAATATCGACTCTTGGTCGTTCTACTAAAACGTTCATTTCAGTGATAACTATTTATGCTATAGGTAAATCAGTTGTATAGTCAACGAACGTTTTCTTTTAAAATGACTTCAGACATGTCACATAGCAATTTTACTAACAAAAACAAAAGCCTACGCGAAATAGGCAATCAGGGTCTTGAATCATGATAGATAACAATACCACGGCAGTGATGGTAAAAATAATTCACTCTACCAGAATTTATGTTGATACCTAACGGCCGCACTCAGAGTCGACTTTAATGGTTACTTAGTTAAGTATAGATTTTTAAAACAAAACTGCCGCAATCAGAGACGTTCAGTAAATTAATGTTAATTGGCATTTTATGAGATGTAACTTAATTAGTTAAATGCCAATTAACATTAATTTATTAAACTTGTCTGATTGCGGCAGTTTTGTTTTAAAAATCTATACTTAACTAAGTAATCATTAAAGTCGACTCTGAGTGCGGCGGTAAGACTATCTCTGCTAATATTATTAATTTTTTCTTTAAGTTTCCTTTTTTTTACATATTCTTTTTTAGTCACAGATTGTGTAGTGCATGCTGAGCTTACCTATAAGTAATTGTTGTACTTAACTCTTTTAATTAATGTTAAAAATATAATAACATTGTAATTTGTAATGGTATAAGCTAAGTTGTTGGTGAGCCTAAATAAATAAATAAATAAGAGAAAAAATCTTATTAGCATAGAACGAGTGAGTTTTCAGCGTAGCGATGCGTGTGCGTCTTGTTATATTATATCTAATAATAAAAGGGATAATCCGGTTCAGAAATGCTTCTGCTCATAGAAAACTATATAGTATCCCTGAGTAACACGGGACATTTTAGTTTTTATATCGGAACCATTTCGGGACAGAAGAACCCCGAGGTAAGCTCAAAATTTACCGTAGTTAAAACCGCGGGAAACAGCTAGGTTAGGCTAACTGTCATACTGTTTCTAGTAAAACAGATCTTGGATGCGGTACTTCTACCCCGTTAAGTTCTCAAGGGAATTTCAAAATAAACGCGGGTGAACCTACAGGAAACAGCTAGTACATATAATTCAATTAATAAAAAAAAAAAAAATAATAATTAATAAATAATTTAAAGGTTGATACGCAGGTGAAACTGCGCTGAAAAGACATACCTATTATACGTAACTACCTACCTATTTCCACACAATCTTTCATTTCCTTTTTCATCCCCATAGGGTTTACATGCCCAAAAACTGAATATCTCGCCGCATCTGAGAGTTCCCGAGGGAACCTGAACTTTAGCGATAAAACCTCGGGCACTGCAGCTACTGTTCAAACAGAGGCGAAAAACAAACACAGCAAACCAACTTTTTGCTGGAGCATTAAACCGTACGAAAATATCTCTAAAGCTACGGTTAAGTGGTAACTAGTGTTGTTATAGTAGTTGAGACCATGGAGCCGCCATTAGCCCGGCGAGAGAGCCGCATTGTAAGACCAACAGCCGCATTGTAGGACCAATAGCCGCATTGTAGGACCAACAGCCGCCTGTCGGGTGGCGTCGCTTATCACAAGCACCGGAAAACACTAGGCACTTTTAGCTGAAACAAACCAGTTCCTTAACCGTTAGGGTTTTGCTCATGGCAAATGAGTTCCGAGGTTGCGATTGCTCATAAAGGTTATAGGGGGTTACAGGGGGAAACTAGCGTCATTCTTTTAAGATATTTATGGATATTCCATTTAAAAAGAAATCGATGAGGGTATGTAAATTAGTAAGAACATTTTTTATTTTAAGACTAGCTGCGCTCCGCGGTTTCACCCGCGGTAATTTTGAAGTTCCCGGTAATTTTGAAGTTTCCGCGGGAATCCCGGGATAAAAAGTACCCTATGTCCTTCTCTGTACCCCTGACAACGTGCATGCCAAATTTCATCCAAATCCGTTCAGCCGTTTTTGCGTGATTGAGTAACAAACATCCAAACATCTAAACATCCAAACATCCACACTTTTACATTTATAATATTAGTACGATTAGTAGGATAATTCTGTAGTAATGCATCTTACTATAAAAAAAGATTTAGATTTAAAAACTGCCAAATAAAAAGTGGGCGTTTAGCACTTTCTGTGTAAACAAGATGAAGTTTAAATTCTGCCAAGTTATCTATTAGATACTATACTAATATTACAAACAGATGAACTTAAAACTATTCGACTGATTTTAAATATTCTTTCGCTTTTAGTATGCTGTAGTGTTCTTATCTTAACTTCTCATCTGACATAGGGTATTCTTTATCCTAAAATATCCACGACAACTCCTATTTAATATTTTATTTTCAGTAATCGAAAATAAACTTTTCAACCGTAGAATATATACACGTATAATATCATCCTCACAATATCATCATCAGGATGATTATTGCAAATTTGCAATACAAAAACTTCTCTCGAGGATATCTAGAACCACCGCCCCCGACTCTACCTCGTCTAGTTGATACCCGCAATAGGGTAGTTGCGCGGTGTGAAAATCAAAATTTTATTTAGACCTTCAGTTTGATAAAAAAAAAACTATAGACACGTATTTTTTTACTTTTTCAAATTGTTGAAAAAACACTAAGATAAATCACGCGACATTTCTATCGCGACGTATATCCGTTATTTTTTCATTACGTAAAAAATTAAAAAATACGTGTCCAATATTTTTTATTAATCCACAAGACGGACTAAAAACTAAAATTTGGTTGACAAACCCCATTGGCCCATTATTACGTAACAAAAACGTAGCAGCAGTATTTTATTTCAAGCACATAGTAGGGGACATTTTACTGTGTTTCATTCCGAATAAAAAGGTAGTTATGAGCGCGAAATACGTGACAGCGTCAATGTATTATAGTTGTTATTCCATGGAATCTCGTAAGCTAGCTACATTCGTCTCTGTTTAAATATTCTGGGTATATGTACATAATCTTCTTTTATTGTGAACTTTCGCGTACAGTGCATTTAGCTAACTCTGAGTGACATTTATATAATTTAGACTTGGAAATTCGTTTTTTTTTACACTCCAAATTGCAGTTTATGGCTTATACGCCGACAAAAATAAAATTAAAAAAGAAACCTTTCTAGAATTTCGTGGTCCGAGAGGACAATGGAAACGTATAAAACTGGAATTACCAAACTAGTCCTTCACGGAGCTCGAGGACACCGAAGAAATCAGCTCGAAACGTCATGTATCTTCTTGCATTCATAAAAAACTGTCACAAAACAACAAAATCCATTATGAACAATTTTTTATTGGCACGAAGAAAATGACGGAACCACCATCTTCGATTTCCGCCACAAACTTATCGCCAGCGAGGGAAGGGGAGGTTTATTTCATTTATTCAGAATATTGCAAATTTTAACGCCTTGCCGAGGAGAATGGGCTTGTCAAACAAATTTTAGATTTTAGTCCGTCTTTAAAAAATTATAAAAATATAGGACACGTATTTTTTTTACTTAATGAATATATAACGGAGATACTTTAAGTCGAAATATCGCGTGACGTCACGCCGTACTACAGTTTATAGCACGTTATGACGTCAAGAGCCTCCACTCCTAAAGTTTAATCCATTTTATGTTATTTTTTTTTCAATAATTTAAAAACCAAAAAATAAAGGTCTATTATTTTTTGATTATCTAATTGACGGACTAAATATAATTTGGATTTTCATACCCCGGAAACTAACCTATAAAAGATAGGTAGGTACGTTAGTAGGGATGATTCTTTTATTTAAGAATCACTAACTACCATTTAACTCTCTCAGTTTTAAGTTCAGTTTTGGGTGTTATAGATTATGATAAGATTAAAAAATTTTATGTACCTAGATGTAAACTGAACATCTTTTTTCATTTTAGAACTAATTCGAAAACTCACTTGACAAAAATGACGAATATTCGGCCTTAATCCGGTCCTGCTCTAAAACGTCATGATATAAAAATTCTCAATTAATCAAGCTAGATGGCTTATGGGAGTAAGTAATAAATAAACCGAGATGTCAACGCGTGAAATTAATAAATCCGAACACAATATGACACAATATTACGGAGCTTGAAGGTGTTTTTTTTGCCTGAATCTAAAACAACCATTATACCTTTTCTATACTAATCTTACAAAGAGGAAAGATTAGATTTTTTGTTTGTTACGATTTAACTCGAAAACTACTGGACTGATTTAAAAAATTCTTTGACCATTAAAAAGCTACATTATCCCTGAGTAACGTAGGCTATATTGTAATCCGGAATTCCCGCGGGAACTCCGAAAATATCGCGGGTGAAACCGCGCGGGACATCTTGTGTATAATAATTGGTTTCTGTCATTTTAACATTAAGTTCATAAACCGTTCACATAAAAACATCCCCCCACTAAACATTTGAATTATGAACCGCTTTTTTCTTCATTTTTTCTTTCACTTTTTATTAGTTTTCTTCTGATTTATAAAGTTATACCTACCTTCGTATTTTGGCGTGATGAAAGTAAAACTTTAGCAAACAAGTATGATGCGCTCAGCTAACAGAAAAAAGTATGAAGGTGGTACATTAATATTTCAAATTCCTGTTCACGATTTTATCATAACAATAAAATCTTTTCATACTTGGTATTAAAAGTATATTATATGGTCAACAGGAGATGACATTAAAATATCCTGTCTGATGCAGAATTAGATGCAGAGCAACGAGACCTGTTGGTAGGTTCGATTTATACTGCTGAAGTGGTGACCATATTGCGGGAGTAGAGCGAGCGCTGCAAGCGTGCCGCGGCAGCGATTGGTAGCGCTGTGCCAGAGCAAATCGTTAAAATAGATTTAGTTAAGTACGGATTTTTAAAACGAAACTGCCGCAATCAGAGACGTTCAGTAAATTAATGTTAATTGGCATTCAATGAGATGTAATTTAATTAGTTAAATGCCAACTAACACTAATTTATTAAACTTGTCTGATTGCGGCAGTTTTGTTTTAAAAATCTATACTTAACTAAGTAATCATTAAAGTCGACTCTGAGTGCGGCGGTAACAAATTTTAAATAAGTGTTCCTCAATTCTTACTCTCAATTGCTTGTAATTATGATTTTTAGTTAAGCATACCACTAGACACTCGTCATCGCTCGAACAGAAAAAGTCAAATTGATGCTAACGTTTGCCAAGCGTTTCCTAATGCTGTACCAACGTGATCTTTTTTTTGTTACGCTTTCACGTCTTATCTACTGAACGAATAGTGGATACACATAAAATTGTACATACACGTTTTCAGTTCGAAACCGCAGGGAGCAGCTAGTCAAATAATAATGGGAACTATCAAAATTCCATCAAGTTGAAATCTTATGACGTCTACGTTTAATTGGTGTTTTGATTAAATTTCCAATCAGCCCCGACGCCGGAGCACACCCCTTCGGGATAGGTATGAAATTGGTTCGATCGTGCCATCCTGTTGCACTGACAGAATTATTATCTACATTCTACGTGCCATATTACTCGTACGGTACCAACGCTGCGTATTAATAAACTGTTGTAAGCCTCCCAGTTTTGTCGCCGTTCCTCTGCCGAGTTTATTTTCATGAGATAGAAGACCTTTACAAGGGTATATGAAAGATCCTAGTCAACAAATAATAAATAACTTTTGCTTAGAAAAACAAATCTCCCTAAAATCAACAAGTTTTTGAGAAAAATAAAGAGAGCTTTTCAAAAATTCTTTCATCACCTGTCTTCCTGTGTTTACATTTGAAATCACTATGTGGGATTAAGAATTAATATTCTTACGGCCGCACTCAGAGTCAACTTTAATGATTACTTAGTTAAGTATAGATTTTTAAAACGAAACTGCAGCAAACGGAGACATTCAGTAAATTAATGTTGATTGGCATTTAATGAGATGTAACTTAATTAGTTAAATGCCATTTTAAATTAATTTATTAAACTTGTCTGATTGCGGCAATTTTGTTTTAAAAATCTATACTTAACTAAGTAATCATTATAGTCGACTCTGAGTGCGGCCGTTAGCCACATATCCAACGCATTTAGTTGATTTTTCCATAATTATCGTCGTTACACCACTTACCCTAAACGTGATGGTTTTGCATGATTCGCGTAGGTGCAAACATACTAACAGACAGACAGACTGCTTGCAAATAACTCCCCAAGGCCCAAGCTCAATAGGAATCGACATTATTACAAACAAATATTTTAGTTTTATTTGTTTATAATTATATAATTTAAGCCTACTAATATTATAAAGATAAAATATTTGATATTTTATAAGTTTACTAGCTTAACCCCGCGGTGTCACCCGCGGCAATTTCGGAGTTCCCGTGGGAATTCTGGGATGAAAAGTACCCTATGCCTTCTCTGTACCCCTGACAACGTGTATGCAACATTTCATGATGATCAGTTGAGCTGCGGAGGCGTAAAAGCGTAACAAACAAACAAACAAACTCACTTTCGTTTTTGTAATATTAGTAAGGATTTGTAAAAGACGAACACAAAAACGGCTTAACCGATTTCAATTATTTTTTTCTCTTAAAGGAAGCTACAGTGTTCCCGAGTGATACGGAGTAATTTTTATCCTGGCATTCCCACGGGAATTGCAAAATTAACGCGAGTGAAACCGTGTAGGTGCAGTTTATAAAGTAGATTGTTCACTGTCTAGTCTTTGTACGCGTATAGTACTTGTATCAATAAATATTGTGATACTTTGACGTGCACTCAGTTGTTACGAGTGTGTTTACACTCTTACCTAGTCGCTCACCTCGTTGCTGGTGCAAGTTATTAAGAAAGAACCAAAGAAAAAATGAAAGAAATACATTTATTTCTTTCTGTAAACAGCACATAAAAGAAAAAAAAATGGAAAAAATGCGTGTGTGTCATGCGTGGCTGCAAATATAATGTGAAGGAAGGTAAATTTCCAGAAAGTTCATTAAATAAAAATAGCTGCATATAATCATCCCTCCATTTAATTTTAAAATTAATTCGTATAAAAAGAAAATGCTCGTTAACCAATCGTGTTATAATAAATGCAATGTGGGATGATGTCCAAGCATTTGTTGTTATTAATTAACTTTTTAATTGTAAGCGCCTACCAATCGTAATATTTATACATCGATATGTCTTCCCTTTGTTTTCTACAAATAAGTAGATAATAATATTATTTATTTATTTCATTTCATTATTATTTTTTTTTACTTTTAACAGTTTGACACGGTTTCTCTGAGGATTTTTTTAATGATTCACTTCTAATGTGAGTACGTAAGTACATACTGATACGTGCACTCGTTTTTTAATTAGGTACTTTTAAAGTGGAAAGCGACACAGTGTTACTGCTGGTAATGTACTTTTGCAAAGGTACTCGAGAATATTCCTTTGACTAAATCACAAATGCCGTGCTAAAGGGGTAACATTACAAGATACCTACTATTTTGTCGTCCGAAAGCGAACTGGACACATCCGTTGTACAAAAGACATCATAATATGCAAGTCAAGCGTTAACCCCTTCACCGTCACGTTTTTGAAGCCTTAATAAGTTAAAGCTACAAAAAAACGGCCACTACCTCCAACCCATACGATTTCTCCAAGTCTTGGAAATGCTTAATATCCTTCATTTAACATAATACGTCATATAAAAGACATAAAATCACGATTCTGGCCCCAGGAGCACGTCTTTCGTAGATCGTGATATTACGGGGATGGCGGTGAAAGATTTAAAGAGGAAATATTAGACTTC
Source organism: Zygaena filipendulae (assembly GCA_907165275.2). Classification (NCBI taxonomy): domain Eukaryota; kingdom Metazoa; phylum Arthropoda; class Insecta; order Lepidoptera; family Zygaenidae; genus Zygaena; species Zygaena filipendulae. The sequence goes on along the minus strand of OU015657.1, from coordinate 11,763,223 downwards.
ATAGCAAAAACGATAGTATAGTGATTTATTTTATTTTAGGTATGAATTGTTATTTTAATCATACACTAGTCGATCTACGGTATATCATAGACATAGACATAGACATAAGGCCGTATTCCAAAAGGTTACTCAAGTCATGAATCTAGTTTTAAAACTGATTTCAAGTAAAGCGTTAATTTTAGAACCTTACTTGAAACGAGATTCATCGATCAACAATCAGCTGAGTTATTTCCTTATTCTAGAACGACGCTTGAGTACTAATCTATACTCAAGCAAAGATTTGATCTTTGTTTACATCTGTCATGTCAAGACCACTCAACCATTCAGCGTTCAAAATCTTTACTCAAGACTATTTTCAAGTGACTAGAACCAATCAGAGTTCAGAATCTCTACTAAAGACTAGTTTCAAGTGATTAGAACTTAAAACGCATTCTATAATAAGATGTACGCTTGAGTTATGATTTGAACTTAAAACTAATCTCAAGAGAAACGTGATCTGAGTCACCTTCTGGAATACGGACCATAGACATAGACAGACAAATCTTTATTCGGCATCACAAAAAATTAAAAAAATATATGACAAAATAAATAATAATAATAATAAATATATCAACGGTACAGTACATAAAAAGTACCCTATGTCGTCTACACTGTACGTGATCGGTTGAACCGTTAAGGTGTGAAAGCGTAACAAACAAACGAGCAAATAAACTAACATTCACTTTTACGTAAGAGGTAGGTGTAGGTGTTATTTATGTGCATTTGCCTAACAAAAAAAATCCATAAAATTCAAAAAAATAAAAAATTTTAGTGTTTAAATACTGCCCCTCAGTAAAGGCAGCACGGGAGATGTATTCGAATGCATTTGTATTCAAGCTGCCACCTCGTTTGGGGTGCAATGTGCTTCGAACGCAATGCGACCATAACTTTGCTAAGCACGTAGATACGTGGTCGTTTTAATTTCGATATTACTAACGTTTGGTTTTGAACTGCACCTATATATTTGTTTAAATAATGCAACTTTGAACTATCGTGCTAAAATACTGCTGCGTTCGGTTCTATATCAGTTCAGAATAAAATTATTAATCGTTACTTACTACCTTATAAAATATGTTTAATCTATGCTAATATTATAAAAAGGTTTGATTTTTCATATATGTATTTGTTTGTTTGTAATGGATAAACTCAGAAATTACTAAACCGATTTTAACAATGCTTTTACTTATAGGCTGCAGTATTCCCGAGTGATTATTTCGGAGTTAACAGGAACTCCGAAATTAACGCGAGTGAAACCGGCGGGAATCGAATCCCTACTAATATTATAAATGTGAAAGTAACTCTGTCTGTCTGTCTGTCTGTCTGTCTGTCTATCTATCTATCTCACCCGGCCACCGTGAAATTTTGTATAATACACCTTTGTCAGGGGTACAGAGAAAGACATACCTAGGGTACTTTTTTCCCCAAAACTCCCGCAGGAACTCCGAAACTAACGCGGGTGAAACCGCGGGGAACAGCTAGTACAAAATAATAATATAATTGCCAATTTTATCCGGCACAGACTACCTAGGTTTCTAATTTATTAATAGTTTAAATAGGAGATCTGATTTTGGTGCTCTTTCACAAGAAATAACGGTCTATTATGATTCAAATATAATAAATAACTAGCTGTCCCCCGCGATTTCATCCGCGGTAATTTCGGAGTTCCCACGGAGGTTGCGGGAAAAGTACTCTATGTCCTTTAGTTCCCGCGGGAATTCCGGCATAAAAAATATCCTATCTTTTAAGTTGGACCATATTATAAATGGTTGCAAAATTTTATCAAAATCCGTTCAGTAGTTTCGGAGTCCATCGCGGACAAACAATGTGACACGTGATTTATATATATTAGACTAGCTGTCCCCCGCGATTTCATCCGCGGTAATTTCGGAGTTCCCGCCTGAATTCCGGGATAAAAACTATCCTATCTTTTAAGTTGAACCATATTATAAATGGTTACAAAATTTTATCAAAATCCTTTCAGTAGTTTCGGAGTCCATCGCGGACAAACAACGTGACACGTGATTTATATATATTAGATTAAAAAGCTTCTACATAACAGTACCTTTAATATCATGGTTATAATAACGAGGAATGGCCATCATAAAAGCTTTCGACAAGCAAAAACAGGGGTTTTTTTTATATACTTTTTTTATTTCACTAAAAGCCCTAACGATCGTAATGCGTGAAAACAGAAATAAAAAACAAATTAGCACCCTCGTGCGTCAAATTTTCCGGGACTCAACCGGTAATCGTGTAATACCCTTTTTGTAATATTTGCAACACGTTAACATTGAAGGGCAAATTGCTTTATTTTTAAAACTCGTTTTGTAAAAGGGATATTAAAAACTTTTTTGTAAAAAAAAAAGTGGATCATAAAATGTACCTATGTATGGGTTCATTTAGAGCATGATAATAATATGCGATTCCCCGCGGTTTTGTCCGCATTAATTCCAGAGTTGGACATAGATAAGCAATAGTGTTTTAACCCACACTGGAGAAATTTTGAGTAAATCGTGTTTTAAAAGTAGGAGCGCCATTTTGCGTCAACATTTTTTATGTTAAATATTTAGTTACATATTTAAGCAATGTAGTAAGGTAAACACATAATTAAAAAACGTTCTTTAACTCTCAATAAATCGTTCTGTATCAATAACTTTATTTTGTGGGTTAACATGTTATTGCTTATCTGCGTCCAGTTGAGGGTCAAAAAGTACCCTGTGTCGTTTTCTGTACCCCTGACAACTTGTATGCAATATGTCATAATGTTCGGTTAACTTGTTAAAGCGTGAAAGCGTAACACACAAACAAACAAACTCACATTCACCTACATATAATATGGTTAGGATATTATCATTATGTTGAATATGGTTGGACTTATTTTTTTTAAAGAAAAAAGTATTTCGTTCTATTTATAACGTAATCAATTTAAAGTGAATGTTTAGCGATATAAAATATTTTAAGCGATGCAGTAGTTAATATAAGTTTAGCAACTCATTAACTGTTCCTTCTGGAACTCTTTGTATCAGGACGAAAGTATCCTTAATCACTAAGTCCTGTATCACTTTACCTCTTTGTAATGTAAGTACTAGTTGCAGTTCCCCGCGCTTTGACTCGCGTTAATTTCAGAGTTCCCGCGGGAATTCCGAATTACAGTATAGCCTATGACACTCACAAATAATGTGGCTTTCTTTTGGTAACAGAATTTTCAAAATTGGTTTAGTAGATCCAGAGATTACCCCCAATAATCTCACAAACTTGACCTCTTTATTATATTAGTATAGATTAAGGTAGTAGAAATAGAAGGGATGATAAATGATATGAAGCCAATGGCATAGTGTAAACCCTGTTCAGAAAACCTTCAGCCAACATTCTTATACCGGCGGTCAAAATTGGTAAGTACTAAATATATTCTTGTACTAACTAAAGCTATTTAGTGTTTTATGACAAACGGACGCAGATAAGCAATAACATGTTAACCCACAATATTAAGTTATTGATTCAAAACGCTTTATTGAGAGTTATAGAGCGTTTTTTAATTATGTGTTTACCTTATTACATTGGTTAAATATCAAAAAACATTTAAACATAAAAAAATGCTTAAACATAATGACGATATGATTTTAAAACACAATTTGTTCAAAATTTCTCCAATGTGGGTTAACACACTATTGCTTATCTATGTCCAAATACTGTACTACTATAACAGCAAGGGAAAAGGGACGATAGTTGAATAGCGCAATTTGTATTCTGGAAACGTTGAGGATACGGCCGAACCGGAACACCGCCCTTGTTTATAGCTTTTACGGTAATTTTGAAAAACGTGTTTGCTGTTTATAAAAAAAAAATACGTGTGTGGTTGGAGGACCCCTGGAATCCTCACGTCTTCATTCGCCTTATCAAAATCTAATATATATAAATCACGTGTCACGTTGTTTGTCCGCGATGGACTCCGAAACTACTGAACAGATTTTGATAAAATTTTGTAACCATTTATAATATGGTTCAACTTAAAAGATAGGATAGTTTTTATCCCGGAATTCCCGCGGGAACTCCAAAATCACCGCGGGTGAAACCGCGGGCGACAGCTAGTATAATATAAAATACTCAGTGTTCCCCGTGGTGTCACCCACAGTAATTTCGGAGTTCCCACGGAAATTCCGGGTTACAATATAGCCTATGTTAGACAGTAATAATGTAGCATTCTAGTAGTGAAAGAATTCCGTAGTTTTTCAGTTAAATCGTTACAAACAAACGAAAAGTCAAATCGTTCCTCTTAATAGTATTAAATAGATTTATTACCTTACATTCCTGGGTTTGTATATTACAAACTATAGCTGTTCCCCGCGGTTTCACCCGCGTTTATTTCAGAGAACCAGATGAAGTCGCGTTAAAATCGGTCCAGCCGTTTCAGAGATTACCCGGAACAAACAGGCAGACAGACCGACAGACATACAGACAGAGAAAAATTTTAAAATTGATATTTTTATGTTAGTGCCGTATATACTTTCGTATGCATCTAGTAAAAAGCTGTTAATTTAAAATTACAAACAGACAATTCAATTTTATTCATTTGTACCTATTTATGTTTGTTTGTAATGAATAAAGTCAAAAACTACTGAACTGATTTTAAGAATTCTTTTACTTATAGGAAGCTTCAGTGTTCCCGAGTGACATAGGTTACTTTTATCCCGGAGTTCCCACGGGATCCAAACTGTAGGGGAACGACTTAACACTTGAATAACTGTTTTCTGAGGTTTCACTTGCATGTGTTATGGGGATCTTCGCGAGAAACAAACAGTTACTTTGTTGCGCCGAAATAAAAAGAGATACACACTACGTTTCATTCAAATCTGTTAATACGTTTTGACGTCAAGTTCTAGTTTCACGGCCGCACTCAGAGTCGACTTTAATTATTACTTAGTTAAGTAAAGATTTTTAAAACAAAACTGCCGCAATCAGAGACGTTCATTAAATTAATGTTAATTGGAATTTAATGAGATGTTACTTAATTAGTTAAATGCCAATTAAAATTAATTTATTAAACTTGTGTGATTGCGGCAGTTTTGTTTTAAAAATCTATACTTAACTAAGTAATCATTAAAGTCGACTTTGAGTGCGGCGGTTACGACCAAAATTGTTTCTATTGATTGCCCTTTGACACCCACAATTTTTTTTTACTATAAGTAGGTAGGTATCTCTTTCCTCTATCTATATATCTATACCTTTTTTCAAAATTCATATTTTTGTTAAGATCTTAAAACATCAAATTGGATTTGTCTGAGACGTGGTAACTGTTTAAACCTACGACTTACCTAAAAAGACACATCTAAAACAAAGTACACCATACACTATACAGGCGAAACTACGTATGAGAAATGACATAAGTAAATAACATCAGAACAGTGGATGCGACAAATCCCAAAGCTCATACGTATTTCGCTCACCGAAACACCCAAAACGGTTTTGGGAATTATAATCCTTTAGCTGAATAATGCTTTGATTAATATCTGGTTATTAATCATCTGTGGGCATTCAACTATTCGACGGCCGTGGGGAATTACATATATCAGCGTGTAGGTAGGTATGGTGTATAGAAGTTTTGTGTTCGCAAATATTATTGGGAAATTTGAAATTAGACATTTGTTTGTACCTAAGATATTCGAATGTAGCCCGACACGTATCTACATGAATATGTATGGATTCAGGAACATAGGTACGTGTTTAAAAGTTTAGGTTTTGCGAAACATCGACTAGGTGATAGGTAGGTATGATGTAATAATATTGAGTCTGGTTATTTATTGTGTCTATCTATCTTATCTTAAATTATGGCATAGTATTTATTTACAAAAAGTAGGTATATATGGACGCAGATAAGCAATAACATGTTAACCCACAAAATTAAGTTATTGATACAAAACGATTTATTGAGAGTTACAGAACGTTTTTTAATTATGTGTTTACCTTATAACATTGTTTAAATACGTATGTAACAAAATATTGAACATAAAAAAAGGTTGACACAAAATTGCGCTATAATTTTAAAACACGTTTTACTCAAAATTTCTCTAGTGTGGGTTAACACACTATTGCTTATCTATGTCCATATATACCTACCTTACCTGTGTATTATCACTACATATAATATTTAAAACAAAGTCGCTTCCTGCTGTCTGTCCCTTTTTATACTTAGATCTTTATGTAATTTCTATAACTTAATACTGTATAATATGCTATGCTGTTGTTGTGCCAATAAATAAATAAACTACGCGACGGATTTTCATGCGGTTTTCACCAATAGATAGAGTCATTTATGAGGAAGGTTTATATCTGTATTTTATCTGGGAATTCCCGCGGGAACTCCGAAATTAACGCGGGGACAGCTTAATATATAAATTTAATACATGCTCTGCTTAGTGTGAAACCAGCTGGCGCTGTGGAAAAATGTTCAAGCATAATTTTTTTTGACGACCCGATTCGCACTTAGGTCACCGTACCTACCCGCTAATCAAGAGGATCCGGGTTCGATTCCCAGTCCGGGTGGACTTTGTGTGAAGCACACAGGATTCCACTTTCCAGTCTGGCGTGTTTATAGTATAATCTAATATATATCTAATATATATAAATCACGTGTCACGTTGTTTGTCCGCGATGGACTCCTAAACTACTGAACGGATTTTGATAAAATTTTGTAACCATCTATAATATGGTCCAACTTAAAAGATAGGATAGTTTTTATCCCGGAATACCCGCGGGAAATCCGGAATTAATGCGGGGAAATGCTTATCACCGTAAACTACAGCACTTTTTTCCCGGAATTCCCGCGGGAACTCCGAAATTACCGCGGATGAAATCGCGGGGGACAGCTGGCAAGTTTGCTTGGTTTCCACGACACAAGCTAATAATAGCTTACTGTGGGATCAAGTAGATCTGTGTGTTGTGATGTGGATTATTATTATTTATTATTATCAGATTCTTTGACTAAAAGTTAAGTAGGTATAGGTTACCTTTAAAAAAAGGTTTAATAGTACGTAAACTTTCGATATTTGTGGAACTTTATTACTATTGTACAATATGAGTAGCTAGGTATAATAATATTTAACAGACAAATTTTCAGGCTGACTGCACCTGTTCAACTAATATATTTAAGGACTACCGTTCACTTAAAACGAACGTGCATTACGCGTTTCAGTTCCAAACTTTATATATAACAATATAAAGTTCTTATTCCATTGAGAGGTAAAGTTCACATCTTTTATTACAAGAATCTAAAAAGAGTTTGTAGTATAAAGCCATAAAAAGACGGTTACACATGTTCTCACAGTTATCCACGGCTGTAAAATTTTATGTTCCAAACGAAATCTTGTGGGTAAAAGTTTTCGCATCGAATAAGTGGCTTATTCGGTATTGGACAACCCAGAAACTCCTCACGGAAATGAAATCACGGATATCAAATATAAAAGAAGATTTAGAAGCTTCTATCCTTACGATCTTTACTAATATTATAAATGCGAATGTGAGTTTGTTTGTTTGTTTATTTTTTGTTTGTTTGTTACGCTTTCACGGCTAAACGTCTCAACCGATCACCACGAAATTTTGCATACACGTTATCAGGGGTACAGAGAAGGACATAGGCTACTATTTATTCCGGAATTCCCACGGGAACTCCAAAATTAATGCGGAAGAAACTACATTAAATTTTGCATACCTACTATCTACACGTTGGCAAAGATAGGTACAAAAAAAATAGGGTTGTAGTTAACTACTTTTGCCTCGGAATATCCGCGGGATCTCCGAAACTAATGCGGGTGAAACCACGGGGAACAGCTAGTTTTTTTTAATAAAATATATCACAAACACCCAGGCTATACTGAAAGAATCAGTTTCACAATATGCATGTTCTTTTATTTTGTTGCAGTTAAAAAATACAGGCTCAAAAACTTTTTGTTTCAATAAATCAAAGATATCACGAGCGAGAGGAACTTTAACCGCCGCACTCAGAGTCGACTTTAATGATTACTTAGTTAAGTATAGATTTTTAAAACAAAACTGCCGCAATCAGACAAGTTTAATAAATCAATGTTAATTGGCATTTAACTAATTAAGTAACATCTCATTAAACGCCAACTAACATTAATTTACTGAACGTCTCTGATTGCGGCAGTTTTGTTTTAAAAATCTATACTTAACTAAGTAATCATTAAAGTCGACTCTGAGTGCGGCCGTAAATGTAGTTAAACCGTAAGTAATACCTTCGAAAGTAGATTTTTATGATTATTTGTGGGCGTCCAATCTAAAAGTACCAGTTCTCGGCATTTAGTTTCCGAGATTATACGAGGTTTTGTAAAGTTGGGTGAAAAAATTGCGTCCGCGATTTTAATTGATTATTAATAAATGCTCAAAATTCTACAATTTCATATTAGGTATATCTTAATCGACAATAATATAGAAAAATCTATGTAACAAGCAAGTAAAAGTGGGTGTTTTTTTTTTAATTGAACTTTTATAATGCTTTTTCTCAAATCAAGCTTTTCAGAAGTTCAACTTCAAATGTCTGATAAAAAAAAACTGTGCTAGTATTTGATTTTTTTTTTTAAATATACACCTATAGGAAACTACAGTGTTCCTGAGTGATATAGGGGACTTTTTATCCCGTAAATCCCATAGTTTTTATCACGCATTTTTTTTAAATTAATGCAAGTGCATCTGTGGACGATTATCTATATCTAAATAATCTACATAAAAATAACACTTCACAAATCTACTTAATGCCACATTAAGCTTTAAGCTTGTGTAGTGGAAACCAAGCAAATGTTGTATATACTATATATGTATAATTACACATAAATATGTTATAGTATAGATATATAAACACACCGAGACTGGAAAGTGGAACCCGGTGTTCATCACACAAAGTCTGCCCCGAACCCGGAATCTCTTGATTAGCGGGCATAGGCAGGGTGACCTCCTGCGTCAATCCGGTCGCAGTCGTTCGGTACGAGTTCGTCGCCGACCCGTCTGTTTACTCGGCGTAGGCACCCTAAGGCAATACGACATAACAATGCGAAGGTACAAAGTGCAGTCATCAAAACATCTCTGCGGTGGATCGCGAGAACTTTTCTCATTTCTGAGCCGTGGCTCGACTAAGATGTAGGTAATAACTTCGGCACTGAGAATATAACAAAAACAAATGGAAAAAAAAATCGCGAAAAAACAGTAAGTAGTTGAAAGCTATTTTATATTGCAAAAAATTTCTTTAAAAATTCTAAAAACTTTTAGAAAAATTGCATATTCGGTATGTATCCGTTTAGGTAGGTAGAGTGGGTTACAGCGGATACCTACCTTTTTCTTTTCGATATTACTGAAAGTATACATTCTATTTTCACTTTGGTTTTTTGATAAAATACTTTATCATATCCATAAATTATAATCTTGAAATATATTTGCGAACGATGCAAATATTATTGCTATTGGAAAGGTTTAAGATTGAAAGAAGAGGTTGAAAAAAATAGGACTCGTATTAAAAACTTAATCAAAACATAAAAAAATTACTTACTTATATTTTTTGGTAATTATTAAGTACCTACCTATTACGTAGTATAAGCATCCCACATCGGATTCTCTATAAAAAAGTTACCTATAATACCTAAGTTAAATCGGCCACAAGTTTTAAGTGATTCAGTTTTGATATGAGAACTGCGGTAGGCCTATAACTTTATACCTAACGTGGAGTTAGACAGCAGACCGGTGCAAAATGAGAAAAGTTCCCACAGCTACTTGCTTGGCGGTGCCGTGATCCGAGAGTTGTGGTTGGCTCACCCGCTTTACGCATTCGATTTTAGTGTACACAATCCCGAGTCGGTACTCGAAAACGAACTCGAATTCGAATTTTAATTCGAATTTTGTAGAGAGGCCATTCCAGATGACTTCCGGGAACCACATCGTACGAACCAGGTAAGTCGTAAAGGGGGTACTAAAAGATAAGCCCTTTAAAGTTTCATTGTAACATAAAACGCAATAATTGTTTTAAGGTGATGCTATTTTCCTTGACCATACACAATGACCTTAAATGTAGGTAACCACAGGGACGCAGAGTTGATGATAAGGTAACATAAATAATTCTTGATGAATTGAAATCAAAATTCATAAAAATATTGATGTTTTCTTGGTGGTAAGTTAAGATTAAGGGGTGTTCACCCTCTAAATTTGATCCTTCCTGATTCCTCCTGAAAGTCCTTTGGGGTTTTTTCAAATCAAATTTTCTCTCTCTATTCTATAAGTATTCTCTAGTTTAGGCAGTTTCAACTTTTGAAGTAGATACCTACAGGGAAAATAACGTAATATCGCTCATCCCTAAGTCCTCAAGGAAATTGCTTTGAGATCATAGAGACACCGCTTCACTACGATAACGCTGGCTATAAATCCGATTAGTGTGTACTATTACTGGAGATTTATGCGCGTCCACACACGTGAGCGGAGCTGAAGATATGCTAGTAAAATTCTTTATACTGCTGTCTCCCGTCCCCACAGTGTATCCATCTTCAACTAACGGTGTGAAATCTAAGTTTGCACACCGCTAGAGTGATTTTTCTAAAAGTTAAGAACTTTTTAGTTTTATTTCATCGCGAAATAGATCTTTATTTTGAGATTAAAGTGATGGCTGTATACCTAGAGTGACCCATAAACCGCTCGTCAAATAGACTTCTTTCTTTATTTAAGTATACAGTAGGTATACAGTATTTTGAATCTAATTTGAAATCTATCTTTCAGTTTTTATCGTAACTCTAAGCTTCTTAAAAAATATAGGTATATACTAGCTGTGCCCCGCGGTTTCACCCGCGGTAATTTCGGAGTTACTGCGGGAGTTCTGGGATAAAAAGTACCCTATGTCATTCTCTGTACCTTGACAACGTGCATGCCAAATTTTATCCAAATCCGCTCAGCCGTTTTTGCGTGATCGAGTAACAAACATCCAAACATCCACACTTTTACATTTATAATATTAGTAGGATGTACGTATATATTATGTAAGTTAATGACTAATTTTCATTAAAAAAAATCGTTCACAACCTATTTCGATGATACCTACTGCTTTAACAATATTATCTATTAGGTAACATAACCACGTACTGAAATCAAAATAAATTTCATAAAATCCGTATACATACCTAGAGGCATGTACCAAGTACCTACCTACTGTGTGATAGATTCACGTGCACGAGTATCAAAACAAATTTCGTCAAAGCAATTTAACTTAATCCGATTACGAGATGGATTTTTGTGAACGCACTAGATATGAGAAACCTCGACGTTTCTTGATTATTATACTTTAATGTAATGCTACGACTTTCATAGCAATTATTAAGGTATATATACTAGTTGTTGAACTATCGACCATTTGATTTCGCATTTTATTTTAATGAATCTCACTACGAATTTTATAATGTTTTAGTGCTTGTAAAAAGAACTAGGTTACATCGATATGGAAGTGAAAACTTTGACGAACTGTACCTTGTAATACGTATCTACTAGGTATATTATTCTGATGCATTACTCCGTAAATCACATTTTTTCCCCCTCACATATAAGAGATATAACATTTAGTTCCATAAAAAATTTGTGAAGCAACACAAAAAAAAAACATTTTTTTCATCATATATTTTTCATTTCGATCAACATGAAGTCGAGATGAAGACTTATCAAACATTTTTTTCCCTGTTTTAGATATTATCGCCGCTGACTGTACTTACTTACGGATAGCTTCATTTGCCGAACACTTTTTATAGTGACGCAATCATTGTGAAGCGATCCAATGTTTTACAGTTCCGCTCACGCACTCGGTGCGGTAGGCGAACTTAAATGATGGCCACACAGAAAATTCCCCTTTTTTTTTTCTGATTGCGCTGTGGCAGCCATTTCTGCGCTTTCCAGCCATTTGACCGTTCTCGCTGGCAAAATGGCCGCGGAACGCAACGCAAATTTAAATAACATCCAATTTTGGAACGCGGATTAGGTAAATGTTTCGACGTGACAAGTGTGAACCGAGGTCGTAGAATCGTTATGGTAAGTTCACACGCGTGCGTTCAACTCTACATTCAACGTGCACATTCACATTCACGAGCGTGTAAACGGTACGCCCGAGCCCGTGAACGCGCCTGTGAACGTGAATGCCGCGAATCGGGCAAGTGTCGGTTTTTTGGCAAAGTTCAAAGGATGAATGTGCGGGCGCCCGGTGACTGTTTACACGCGCGCGGGCAGTCAGTCTGTCCCGCGCTTTCGCGACGAGTGGATCTTCATTCAACGTTGCTAAGAAAGTCGCTACGATCGGATATTACAATCGTTCATAATTTTGTTCCTTTTTCCAATAAAAATAAGTTAAGCCAAAGGATATGGCAGCAACAACACCGAGATCCTCGCTGCTCGCCATTCTGGCACTGACTGACACGACGGCGTGCGTGTAAACAGCTTGAATGTCCGCCGGCCCGGGACGGGCTGCATGCCGCGCAGCCCGCCAGGCAGCCCGCCGGGCTGCACGGCGCGCGTGTGAACGTAGCATTAGGTAGGAGCCAGGCCAGCGACACTCCCTTAAACCAAAAGTTACTATGGATTTATGCGCGAACTTCTTTACCAACTTTGGAATACTTAACCAAATTTTTATGACCGTGTCATACATTGCATTGATAATATGGTTGGCACAAAATGCTTTCATAGATCGGTTCAGCGATTAGTATGGAAGTGCCTACTCTTAAAACGTAGTGATTATTTGCTCAGTGGTAGGAGCTAGAGTCTTATGTTTGGAACATTAAAAGAGGTTGAACATGCTGTGCAAACTACAAAGGTCGACTTCCATACAAAAAAATACCAATATGAATACAAAAAAATCATCGCGTCACTTCCGTTGATTTCGTATCCGCCATTTCCGTTGTGGCTAAAATCTTTATTATGTGTGTCTTTAAAACTTTCGTAATTCTTTTCTTTGTGCCCCAAGTTCTATTTTGCCACATCCATACTAATCATCGATTTCTGATACGTTCGTCCGAAGCGTGAAACTAGTGAAAGACTGTGGCTTGCATCGTAGGCATAAAATAAAATGTTAAATAAAACGACATCGAGTTACCAGCTATATAAAACGTATTTAACTCTATTCGAATGACGTAACAAACCTTTTTGGCATTTTGAAATTGATGACGAATTAATTAATAAATGGAAGTATTAGTAAAGAAATTAAAATGTAATGAATATATTTCAACTTTGTTGTTAGTGGCCTAGTAAGCTCCTAAATCAAGAAAGATAAAGAAGTGTATTGGAAGTTTATCTAAAAACATTCCCACGAGAAAATTCTAAGACCACGCAAACGAAGTTGCGAGCACGTCTAGTTAATAAATAAAACCGAGGAGAGATTAACAAAATGTTAATGGTGGAATCAAAATAGCATTAAGTATCCTAAAACAAACAAGATTATCAGGATAATAATTTCAAACAAAGTAGGTACCTATTAAGAGTTTTTAGTTGCGTGCGAAGGCAACAAAAGAAAGTGATGATTTACACAATTTCTTAATAATATGCACTTGAAGATGTTGTATTTTATCATATAACCTTAAAACTCCCATCTCGACAAGTTGTAGTTTTCTTTGGCTTTCTTTCTTTCAACTTAGGCAGAACGCCTTAGGCATTAAGTCCGTCTTTTGTACGTAAAGGTGCAATAAAGTCCTTTAAATAAATAAATAAATTTATACGTTTAATTTAGTAAACAAATACTACCACATAAATAAATGAATTTACACGGATTGCGCACTACGAATGAAATGAATGGAGCAGAACATTACCTACATGTATACTAGGATATCAAAGGGACAAAGCTATATGATTGTCATACGTCCATTATAAACAGTGACTGGTGTAGGGATGTTTGTAGATTGAGGTCCGTATTCCAAAAGGTTACTCAAGTCATGAATCTAGTTTTAAAACTGATTTCAAGTAAAGCTTTAATTTTAGAATCTTACTTGAAACGAGATTCATCAATCAACAATCAGCTGAGTTATTTCCTTATTCTAGAACGACGCTTGAGTACTAATCTATACTCAAGCAAAGATTTGATCTTTGTTTACATCTGTCATGTCAAGACCACTCAACCATTCAGCGTTCAAAATCTTTACTCAAGACTATTTTCAAGTGACTAGAACCAATCAGAGTTCAGAATCTCTACTAAAGACTAGTTTCAAGTGATTAGAACTTAAAACGCATTCTATAATAAGATGTACGCTTGAGTTATGATTTGAACTTAAAACTAATCTCAAGAGAAACGTGATCTGAGTCACCTTCTGGAATACGGACCATAGACATAGACAGACAAATTACATTAGAACGACATATTAAATTTTATTGACATTTTTACATAAATTACATTAGATGTGACATTAAATATTAATTATTATTAGAATGTGTACCAATTGATTATTATTACTATCTAGTTAATGTTTAACTATGAATTAATTTCAAAATGATATTAAATTAAAAAAGTATAGTAATGCATGTTTTTTTTCACCATGCCAAAGAAGTTTTCGTCTTCGAAGTGCTACACTAATCCCTATTAATATTATAAATGAAAAGTAACTCTGTCTCTCCGTCTGTCTGTTACGCTTTCACGCCTTAGCGGCTAAACCGATCATGAAATTTTGCATACAAATTTTGAGGGGTACAGAGAAGGACAAAGGGTACTTTTTGTTCCGGAATTCCCGCGGGAACTCCGAAATCAACGCGGATGAAACCGCGGGGAACAGCTAGTATAATACAAAGGTATTCACAAGAACATGTTCATAAAGGTGAAAGCTGTGAATATACATATAACTAAAATTCGTAGCTTTACGTTGCGTATTAGTACAAAATGAACCATCCCCCTAAACTGTATATTTTAATTTATTTGAAAAAGCAAAAAATACGTGTCTATTGTTTTTTGTATTTTCTATAAACTGACGGACTAATTAGAATTTTGATTTTCAAAAGTAGTCAACATCCCCATTACGTACCAACACATATTACTTTACTGTTTAATATAACTCGTATCTATGTAGTTGTATTTAGTTTTTATTTGTTGTTGACCAAAACACAAAGGCCATCCAGATGATTTCACAGCAATATTTTCTCGTTTGACAACTAAATAATATAATAAAAACGAATCAAGTAATTACTTTCCTTTATATATTTCGCACTAGCTGGTCCCCGCGGTTACACCGGTTTTAATTCTATGTAAGGTTATCGCGAGAATTCCTGGATAAAAAGTATACCCTAGGTCCTTCTCTGTATACCTGACAACGTGTGTGCAATATTTCGTGGTGATCGGTTGAGTCGTTAATGCGGGAAAGCGTAACAATAGTACATTGTTATCCTAGGGGTGAAAGTAACTTATTTAGTCCCGAGACGGGGTTTGGCGCCCGAGCACCAATAGATCGAGGGACTAAATAAGTCTTTCTCCCGAGGATAACACTGTGCTTTTCATTACGAATGCAAGGAAAATCAAAATAAAAATAGGAATTAGCTGAAGAAAAAAATTAGTGAATTTTATTTTACATAAATCAACCATTAGGTGTGCTACTGGCCAGTAAGTATGCCCCCTATGACATAAAAAAAAACTTGAGTTTCTGCAGTATCCAGCTGTCAGTTGAAAGCGATTCTCCCTAGGGTTAAAAAGTGTTACTTTCAACCTGCTTCTCAGGCAACTTCAGACCTACTTTCCGAGTATGAGTAATGAAAAGTACTTTTTCTGACATGTCCAGTAATTCATCGATATATTTCATACACCTGAACCTTCATCATGAATCGCTCTATCTATTGGTGAAAACCGCATGATAATCCCTTCAGTAGTGTTTGAGTTTATCACGAACAGACAGACAAACAAACAGACGCGGCGAAGGACTTTGATAATATGTAGTTGCGAATCAAAGAATTATTTTATTTATTACATAATATATCACCTACATTTCTCTTGAACTCAGTAAGTAACAAGCGCGAAAGAAAATCTTTAATAAAAATCGTTTATTGAGCTGTAAAAGTGTTTATTGCAACTACAAGTCAGCAAAAGCGATTACCTTAAGAAATTTATGATGGCAATTTGCTCATAATATAAATTGTAACAGTTTAATATTATCCTACATTCGCTTGGGATTGGAAAATCTTGCGTTCAAAAAGGACTAGGTATCTGAAAAACTGAAATGAAAGCATTGGCATAAAGCGAGTTTAATATAATGTAATGAAATTTTCAGACCGTGGCTTCAGCGATTTGTTTATGACCTCGTGTCTCGAGTCGATGAGTTTCTAAAATTAAAATAAAAGTTGAAAGTAACGAAAATGACCAAAATTGAAATGATAAATACAATATTATTGTATTAATCATATTTTTTGACACCCTCTGATCGGTTGTATATTATCATCATTCATCTATCATGCTAGCCTGACAAAAAGTGAGTCATTATAGCCCTAGAGTTGAGTAGGACAATAATTTTTTTACCAAACTCCATTGAGATCACTGAACAATAATGAAATTCAGTAGAATAAAATTGTCCTGAAAAAAAAAACTACTGATTTTCATAATAATAAAATAATCATAAAACTATTTAAACTTTGATATTTAAGCACTTTTCAGTTAAGTTTTCCTTGAATTTATCTAAATTGAACTAATTTTGTGCACCTAAAATTGTAAAACCTGTACCAATCATTTTTAAAGAATAAGATTTTATAGAATACTATCGCTCGCGGCTTCACACGCGGTAATTTAGGAGTTCCCGTGAGAATATCGGGATAAAAAGCACCGTATCACTCAGGACTACCGTAACTCCCTATTAGTGAAAGAATTTTCAAAATCGGACGAAAAACTCACAATTCACAAACTTTACCTCTTTATAATATTAGTATAGATATTATATACAGAATAGAAAACATCTAAGTATAGGTAAGTAAAACTCTGAGCTCAAACCTAAAGCATTCTGAATCAGAAGCATGATTTCTACCGCCGAGCTATTACGGCTCATTACACACACAAATTATACTTATTTTCCCTATTCTCTGATAAATGTCTTAATCTCGACTTGTTTCAGTTCTCAACGAGGCATCCTCAAGATTTGGAGTATCTATACCACTCTTCAATGCGATTACGTGATAAGCAGTAAAGCGAAATCATCGGCAGTTACATGCTATATTTATAAGTTCGAAAAATAAGCGTACTATTAACTTTATCACACTCCATAAAACGTCTAAACGTAACGAGAATGCGAATTACAGCCGACTTAACGGCTTAATTTCACGGCTCACAAGCCTTTCAGATATTTGATGTTTATGTCTGAGTATTAGCAGAGACGGTCAACAAATTAACAGGATACCTTGGGACATAACTTATTGTTAGAATAGTGTGGATGGGAATAGCCAAGGCCCAACGAGGGAAGGTTTATAGCACATTCTGTTACAAGTTTCTTACAATGTGCCGGTGAGAAAATAACTGCAAAAGTTAATTATATAACTGTTTTTTTTTTACTAAAGAATTTTAATTTCTCGTTTTTTACTGTAAAATATTCGAGTGAAATCAAATTTATATTCAAATTTAATAATAATTGAATCAATTGCACTCTGTGAAGTCAACTTTCGCGCTATGTTGTCACCACTGTAAAAATATTACGCTTCGCAGGGCTGTGCAATTTCACAACTGAATGTTAAGTTTTGGAATTGATTTCAGTTGAGACCGACTCGGCCGATTTATTGTTTAGGATGACAAATACATTTTATAAAATCAGTCCTTTGACCTAAGCGATATGAAGCTATCAATGAATAAAGTGGGATTTTAGATAAGTTTTATATATGCGTATCTACTAGCGGTCTCACTTGCGTTAATTTCGGAGTCTTGGTCTTGCAATTTTAGTCTTACTATATGTAGGGGCTGTTTGCTCCTGCATAGATTTCCTGACTTGTAGCTGTGGTCACTTGTTGATGCCGACGAGACGGAATGTGAAAGTAAACGAGTACTTATTGTGGCCGTCACCGGAGAACACACGTTTTATTTGAGAACGACCTGGGAACCTTTAAAAAACGAAAAAAATCTCCTTTCTTAAAGGCCAGCAGCCTTCTGGTGTTGCAGATGTCTATGGGCGGCGGTAATCACTTATCATCAGGTTTGCCACCTGCCCGTTTGCCCCCTATTCCATAAAAAAACCTTTGATTAGTGGCGTGTGCATGTGAGAGTAGCGAGATCAGCTAAGTTGAATGTGGGCCAAAACAGTGTCGAGCTTGCTCGTACATTATAATTATGTAGACTAGCAAAGTAGCAATCAAGACCAAGACCAATCGAATCGTTAATACTACCTATATAGACCTAATTGTTAATTTAGCTGTAAGTTTTCCAAAGTAAATAAAATAAATAAATAAATAAATAATTAGTTCTAACTAATACTTTCTTGCTAGTCTAATGATACTCTTGGTCTAGTCATAGGCTTGGTCTTGCGCAAGACCAAGACGAAGTTTGCAAGACCAAGATAAATTTTTCTCATCACTAAAACATACATTTGCATTAATGATGTTAGTCAGGACGTCCATATTATTCTATAGGTTATTACAGACTAAAACTGTTGAGTTTAACAGTCCATTCAGTTATTGTCCGGGCGTGCTGTAGTGAAGCGCCGGATTAATTTATACCTACAGTATGGTAGATAATATTAATATCCCGACTCCATTTTATTATTCCTCAACCTTTGTTTATTCTACGACGGCTAATAACAAAAGCTATCTGGAGAGGCGAAATTGTTTCGTTGATTGCTTATTCGGAGACACCGTCAAAGTAAGTATATTGTGTTAAAAGTATACTTCAGTTATATTATGATAATGAGACACGGAAATTTTGTTTTGTCGTTTCTATTGTTATAATTTGATTAGAGGCCCTCCCCCTGGATCCGATATGGTGGATACAAAATTATCTTTGTCAAATTGGGATTTGGCAGAAAATAGGTGTTGATTTTTGTGAAAAACCAAAAATAAATGTTGAACTTACCCAAATTTCACCTTTTTTTCATTTAAGGCTTGAAAGGCTTGAATTTTTAAAAACCTCTTCTTAGTGCCCGTGAAAAGACAAGGAACAGCTATTACCTAATACAATAGACCTGGTTTGTGTCTGGTTATCCTGCGAATCAGTCAACAGCACTGTTACTAACTGAAAATCTAATCCACCTGAATTCACAAACAACGTATTATTCAAAACTAATCTAATTGAAATGGGCAAATAGGTTTTTGATGTGGGTCCTACTATACCTGAACTATTGTTGTGTTACAATTGGATTCGTCCGTGGCTTAACTTCAGCCAAGGCCGCTCTGAATCCGTTAGACGGGAATCCAACGAAAGGTCAAATCCGTTGTAAATAATAAACTTCTGTAACATTAGCTGCGGCAGCGATTTCTCCTCTATCCATTTAACTAAATACTGACTAGCTGTTCCCCGCGGTTTCATCTGCGTTGAATTCGGACATCCCGCGGGAATTCCGAGATAAGAGTACTTTTCCTTTTCTGTGCCTCTGGCAATGTGAAGAATGCATAATTTAATGCAGTTTCACCCTCACCCACGAAAGACCATGCAAACGAAATCGCGGCGAGTCCGCTATAATATATATGACCAGCTATCCCGTGCTAATTACGGAGTTCCCGCGGAATTGTTCCATACAAACTTTGCCACCCCTTTTCATCTTCTTAATAGGGGTAGGATTTCGGAAAATTCTTTCTTATCGGATACAAAGAATACACTCTCCAAGTTTCAGGTCTCTACGATCAGCGGTTTAGGCTGCCCGTTGATCCGTCAGTCAGTCGTTCTGGACAATGCATTTTAAATGTATATCTACCTACTTAAATAATAATTTTAAGAACTCTATACACTTTGACCTTTTATCGTTTTTTGTGGTAATTATGCTTTTAAAGAACTCTTATTATTTTAACTCCAATATAATACAACGCATAAAACTCCTTCAGTGTTATCTTGAATCATATCGCCACTCTACCCGGGGACAGTCGTGAACACAACACCAATAAACTCCACTCGGCCGGCTTGGGTTAATCAATACTGACACGCGAGCTTTTTCTCCATCATTGTTAAGCAATTATCGTGTCGATTGTACCTTGATTAAACTTGTGAAATTGTACTACAACTCGCTGTACCTACTAGTTAGACAGTTGAGAGTTTAAGCCAATAATATAGGTAGAGTAGGTGGACACTGCATCTAACTGACTTGACCTACCTAACTTGAAATGACAAGCTTGTATACGTTACGTTGTAATATATACTAGAAAAAAATATTATCTGGTACTAGCTGTCCGCGTGAGTTTCGGAATTCCCGAAGGAACTCCAAAGTAGCCTAATTTACTTCTTATAACATCAGATAGGTAATCAGCTCCGAAAGTCCCGTCAAAATCCGTCCAGCCGTTTCGGAGATCGGAGATTCACGCGCGTGAGTTTCGGAATCGCCGCAGGAATTCCAAACTTCTTTCATATTCTCTTTTTTCCTTACAATAACAAACACAACAAAAAAGAGCGAAATTGGTCCAGAAAAAGAATTAGCGATTTCCCGCGGGAACTCCGGAATTAATGCGGGGAACAGCTAATCACCGTGAACTACTGTCAGGGGTGCATAGAAAGACATAGAGTACCTACTTTTTCCCGGGATTCCCACGGGAACTCCGAAATCCGCGGATGAGATCGCGGGGGACAGCTAGTAATTATATAAAATTCAGCTTTTAAGTTTCCGACGCTTTTTCTCTATGATATATGCTTTTTTTTGATATATTATACTTTTTTTATGTATATATTTTTATAGATGTAAGCATGAGTCATCGAAAGATTAAAAGTGTCCCTTATTTTTAAAACAACCTTAATAATAATAATACTCAATGCCAAGTTCTGTGAACCAAAAACATCTTTAAATAACGCTGAAATTGAAATCCCATCAAAAACATAAATGTGAAAGTGGAAGCCAAAGTTCAATATTAAGCTTAAGCTTAGTTGTCGACTTCGCCGACAAAAGAATTGATATCTAAATAGGTGCCAAGTTCTGTAGATAATCCTGAAATATATTCAAAGGAGCATAGAACTTGGCTAGTTTTCACACACCAGTTATCTTATATTTGGCTAAAAACTATAGTATAAATATTTTTGATATTGGCTTGTTTTTACCAGCAAACTAAATATTGAAGGGGTGAGATCTATTGACCTTACAGTATAAAAACAGTAATTTGCTCATAATAATATAAAAAAGATACATAATTTGACTAGCTAAAGATAACTTGAATGTGAAAACTAGCCGAGTTCTATGCTCCTTTGAATATATTTCAGGATTATCTACAGAACTTGGCACCTATTTAGATATCAATTCTTTTGTCGGCGAAGTCGACAACTAAGCTTAAGCTTAATATTGAACTTTGGCTTCCACTTTCACATTTATGTTTTTGATGGGATATCACTACTTTTTGTACAGAAATTACTAGTAGTAGGTATTAGGTACTTGTTCATAATAAAATTAATACCAAATGGTCTCTGTTAATCTATTGTATTTAAATCCGTTTACGGGGTAGTAAGTATCTACTGAAACTAATATGTTTGGATTTAAAACAAATCAAGGTAAAGACAATAACACATAAACATATACATAAATATGTAAAGACCATAAAATCCAAAGACCGGCTGTCATCAATTTTGATTGATGATTCTTACATTACAGACAGAATAAGTAAGGGTTCGTGTAATATTACACACAGTGCTGCCCGCCAGTTGTGAGCTTGAACTCGGCTTAACATGCTACAACGTGTCTAGATTCAATAGATCAAATAATAAATAAAACAAACACGAATAAAAATAGTTACATTTATAATTAAAACGTATTTTGCTTACATTTAAAGAAAACACCGCATGCAGTAAAATATTTTGGAGACATGACACTACAACTCTTGTCGACAGACACCACTTGTATAAACGATTATATTTTTTTTCCCCTGATCCTGCATCGCTCCTATCGCGTGAAGTACTAACGAGTGAAGAATCAGAGCTTCTATTTGAGAATACGTGATTCATATTGACATGTTTATGTGAAATAGTTTTTGAGTTATGACGGGGTCAAAAGTTACACACGGTACTGCTCGCCAGTTCTGTTAGCCTGAACTTGGCTTGACACGCTACTGCGTGTCTAGATTGTATAGGTCACAATATTATTGTATATTAACAGAAATGGATAAATGAATCGGAAAAGAAAAACTTTTTACAGAAATTATTAGTAGGTACTTATTTTTAATAAAAGGGTTTTTGTCAATTTAGTTTATTTTCCTATGTTTCCGTGGTATAACTATCTTTTTTGTGTTTTCTGTATTTTCTTGGACGTTTAAAATGTTTGAGTGAATTGCCCATTCAGTATCCGGTTTTTTTTATACGCGTTTTCTGTTTATAGTTAATTTGGCGAAGTCAGGGCGGTATAACGTGCGCAGGCGATTGTACTCTACAATAGAGGTCTCTTGTGCCTTGATTTGACTTGGATCTTAATTGATAAGATGTACTCCATCTAAGGTTTTAACCCTGGAAAGTCCAACGTAAATTATTTGGTGTAACGTAAAAGTGT
This sequence comes from Zygaena filipendulae, assembly GCA_907165275.2. NCBI lineage: Eukaryota > Metazoa > Arthropoda > Insecta > Lepidoptera > Zygaenidae > Zygaena > Zygaena filipendulae. Next base: position 11,740,565 of record OU015657.1, on the reverse strand, counting down.
CACCCACCAGTAATTCGATTGTACGACTCATTGTACAATGTAGGTACCTACGTAGACGAAGACGACACTAAAAGAATACACTAGAAGACCCGGTGAACTTCGTGTCATCTACAAGACAACCAAGTGACACTATTTTTTATTTCTAAAATGATAAAAGAGATCGGACTTCACTTCATCAATTCTTTTGCGACAAGTCAAAATCAAAGTCATAGTCAAATCGTTTAATCAAATTTGGCCAATAATGTGTATTTTATTGACGTCAATAAAATTACAGTTATTATGACAGCAGCCAGCACCCATAAAATATCCACCCTTCACAGCTTCCTAGCGCTATGGCTGAAGAGAAAAAGCTGCGCAACAAACTCCAGTAGCACGATACATTACGTCACCATGCGCATAAAGGAGCATATTGAGGACTTAAGCCTCCTAGAAGTCGAAGTAGAATCGCAGCTATTGAAGCATCTTCCATAACTTTGCCTATATCGGCTAAATCTTGCACAGTGTACATGACTGCAATTATACAGCTGCCTTTTAAATCCATGTTGCCATTCCAAGTGAGAAGAATTGCTGGATTATGCCGTTAATGTAACGAGATTCTTCTGTACTGTCGCAGTCTGAAATTTTTGAGGAGGTCAAAAATTTATTGCACAATACACAATTTTATTGCACACTAGCTGTTGCCCGCTGTTTCACCCGCGCTAATTTTGGAGTTTCCTTAGTAATTCCGGGATAAAAACCCCTACCCTACCCGACCCTATGTCGCTCAGGAAACTCGCCTACATGTATATCTCTATATTGCTGTCAAAATCATCAAGACAGTACCTGTACAGTTTCTGTTCTGTCGCACTCGTAGGCGGACGAAAGAGCCAAATAACCGTCTCTATCCAGAAACAGTTTTATTCTTGAAAAAGAATTATTTATTCATCATTTTTACATGCAGAACTTTCTTTGTCAAATGTGAATAATATGTAATGGATATTTGCGTGAACTGATGAAAATATTCACAGATATTCATAAATTATTTACGTCGTACGTAAAACAAACGCTGATTTACTTTTAACTTGAGAATAGCTTATAACTTTATACGTAAAAACCATAGAAAAATTCGTGCTGATAACGAAAGTATTAATTGTCAATGTTTGACTCAGTTTAATGGAGTGACGTAAAATACATCATTAAGAATACTTCAAAATTTTGATTAGCCAGTTATATACTTCAATACTCGACTTTGTTATATTAATACCTTCTTGATAAGGATATATCTAAAAACTGAAGATATTGATAATTATCATTTTTTTTTAAGTTTTTCCAGTTTTCAGATTTTTCCCTTTGTTTACGCCTAAAAGTCTACCTTGATGCCAAATATCAAGTTCCTAGGTCATCTGGAAGTCGGTTATAATTTTGGTCTATAGGTCAGTCAGTGATAAAAATCACGATTTCTGGACGTTAATATCTAAAAGCCCGTATTAGGTGTGCTTATGAAATTTGGAGCACATGTTTATCTCGCGAGTCTTAATACATGAGCTAAATTTGACATGTTTATGTTAAATAGTTTTTGAATTATGGGGGGGTGAAAAGTGGCTCCAAATGGTTCGTGTAATATTACACACGGTGCGGCTCGCCAGTTCTGACAGCTTGAGAACTTCGGCTTGACACGCGCCCGCGTGTCTAGATTAAGCTATCATTTTGATAATTCAGTACCTACTTATTTAAAAAAAGTCACTTTTTATGTGTTATTTGCAAAAAACTGTGGGAATTTAGTTTTGTTTAGGTAATAGAAGAAAACAGTGCCAGTGAACGCACTTTGAAATGCGAAAGCGAGTGGAGCCGCGGGCAACAGCAATAGTCAGTACAAAATAAAGAAGTCTATAGACTGATCACATAAATACTGGAGAATCCATGCACGTTCGAGGAAAATAATATCATTGTTCCATATTGTATCGGGTTGGTTCCGTCGATAGTCCATTAATCATTAAACAAAAGGGCTCAGGTTCTGATTCACTATGACCATAAAATACGATGTTCCGTGACGTTCCAATAACGCGCTGTAGCCTGCAAATATTGTTTCACTCCAAAAACTCATAGACAACGTGTCCTTTACAGAATACTAAATTGTGATTTTTTGCCATCTAGAGCTTTGAGCACAATCGTGATACTCCATACAAGCGAACCGATTCATCTATATCTTCAAGTACTACAGCTGGCTTGTCCGCTCATGTTTTCTGTGTGTATGTGTGTATCATAGTCAACGAGGCAAGGTGAACGACCAGTTTTAGTTCAAAGTTAAATCTATTGTCCTACAATGGTCCAACATACGTGTACAGCCATCACCGTTGTCACCTCTAACCATACTACTGCGTTGTAGCGGGGGGGGATGAGGCACGAAGTTGGCGGGAAGCGGAGAGCTTTTTCTCGTATTACCTATACCTATAAGTATTCTCTGGTTTGGGAAGTTGTTTTTGGTCATAGTGGATCAAGGCCCAGTTCTTAGGTAGAGGGGAAGGAGTAGGTTCAAAGGAGAAAGAGGAAGGTGGTGGGAGTAGGAATTAGTCTGTCATGAGCTAACATACGTCAATCATCCGTGTAAGGATACGCAGCAGCTGATATGGTGCGGTAACTGAAGAGTTTGTTTGAGATAAAGTCGAGCTTGGTATACGTAGGTATCTACCTATAGGTAGGTACTAAACTTTTTATAGGTTCACTAGCTATTTCATATGGTTTCACTCGCATTAATTTCGGAGTTTCGGTGATATTTTCGGCATAAAAAGTATTCTATGTCACTCAGGAACATTTCTTTCGCCCAGTCACCGCTGGTCGACACACAAAACAGAACTACACAAAAAGAACATTTTTTATTCCGGAATAAGTTCCCGAGGGAGTGCTGAAATTGAAGCGCAGAGAACAGCTATCCGGTTAGATGCTTTAGTTTTGAAATAAAAAAGGGGTTATTTTAATTCCGATACAATCAAATCCAAAGAGAACTCCGAATTGACGTGGGTTGTTGTAACCAAGGGAAAATGTTATAATATATACCTACCTAGCTGTTCCCCACGGTTTCACCCACGGTAATTTCGGAGTTCCTGCAGGAATTCCGGGAAAAACTGCAGATACCGTGTCAAGTCGTGTTTGTGATTTCAAACGAGTCGCATGCATTCATTCACTGTTGATACCTACTACCTATTTGTTCTCTGCAAATAAATAATAAATAAGTTCAGTGTTTCCCAAACTGTGGACGCAAAATGTATAACTGCGGCGGATGTGAAACGGCGCTCACGGAGGGGGCGTTATGTTGCATGTGTCAGCGACATTTCGACTTCGTTTGTGCCGGAATCTCGGAAGCAAACTACCGTAAGCTTGGCAAAAACAAATCATCCTGGCGTTGTCCTGAGTGTAAAAAGGGAGCAAATACATCGTCTCACTGCATGAGCCCTGCACAATCACCGAACCCCACCTCAGACAGGGTACACGGAGAGCTGATCAAAATAACAATGAAGCTTGCCGTCTTGGACTCACTCTCGGCAGATGTAAAGACGATTAGAGAAGATATAACTCATTTAAAAACTTCGATTGAGATAGCGCATGAGGAACTGAAAAAATTCTCAGAGAAGATTCACTCGCTAGAGAGCAGAGTTAATAAGGTTGAGGTTGCAACGGCTAAAATCCCTGAAATAGTGTCAACATTAACTCAACTGCAACAGAGTATCCAGGATCAAGAACAGTGGCTGCGAGCTAACAACGTCGAGATTAAAGGTATACCTCTAAAAAAAGACGAAAACCTCTTCAATATAGCAATAAAAATTGGCAAGGTACTAGATTGCCCCCTAAAAAAAGAGGACATCAATTCAATTACTAGAGTGCCCACGCGCCAAAAAGATGCCGAAAAGCCCATAATAGTTAATTTTATTAACAGATACCTGAAAGAAGACCTAATTGCCGCGATGCGCAGATGTAAAGAGCTCACGGCTAAAACATTGGGCTATCACGAGGAAAACAGAGTGTATGTTAATGACCATCTGACTGTGCATTACAAAAATCTGCTTTCAAAAGCCAAGACGCTAAAGAAGGATTCCGATTTCCAGTTTGTCTGGGTAAAAAACTGCAGAATTCTCGCACGCAAGTCCGCTACCTCGAAAGTTTTCCCAATAAATTGCGAAGCCGATCTACTCAAGATTTGCTGACTTTATTGTGTAATAATGTAGGTGATCGCCCCTCACTAATATTTGTATTATCTTGTTGCTGTTGTTGCGTGTTGAGAAGCGCTGACTTTGCTAATGATCGAGTGATGACTCACTGCCAGGCCACTCATCGCTCTCGCAAGTCTACACTCACTTGGCTCGTGATCGTACTGTGTTCGTATTTTATAATCGCTCTTACGCTACTATGGATAAGATTATTATTTTACTGCCACGGATTTTGCACTGCCCGTCACCAATCTAATTTGTTTAACCTACCTTACTTACTTTTTTTGTTATACATTATTTTGGTATTTTCAAGTTTGCTCTTAAACCACTACTATATAAATGAAATCGTACTACATACTAGTAATAAAAAAATATTATATTATCGAAGTTTCCGAACAACTGCATTGTCCCTGATAGATATAAATAGAATTGCTTTAAATCTATTCGATTACCGCATTTATGCCCTTAAGACAGACATTTCGACTCGGTTAATCTCTTTTTATGAAAGCTATCTCTTACTAATATGCGTGGACATACTTGCTAAAACATTGTCACTATTAGCGCTGATATATTATTATCATTCTCATATTAATTCCGCGATTACCGTAATTAGAAAAACTATCAAAATCTTACTTAAATTACTACCTACTTACTCACTCCTAAATTCTGTTAAAAATGTATGAATTTACTGTATATTATCAGAATACTCGAGGACTACGCACCAAAACAGCCACATTTAAGAGAAATGTAATGCTTGCGAATTATGATATCATATGTATAACGGAGTCTTGGTTATTGGACAGTGTTCATGATCAGGAACTCTTTAGCGACAGTTACTTAGTGTGGCGACGTGATAGGGACTACGTTAGTACGGGGCAGACGATGGGTGGGGGAGTCCTCGTGGCTGTGCGGCGCGACCTCGTAGCGTGCGAGCGGCCTGAGTGGCGCTCCTCTGCCGAGGACATCTGGCTGACTGTTAGTGACTCGCGCCAGACTCGTAAAGTACACATCTGTACAGTATACATGTGCATGGAGAACAGGGGTAACTCCTTCAATGAGCAGCTGAAAAACTTTGGGGATAACCTGAGCGATATTTACACTCGCTGTTCAACCGATTATTACATAATTTTGGGTGATTTTAATCTTAGTAATATTACCTGGCAGCCAGAAGACACATATTATATTCCCAGTAACCTCACCAGTGAATCTCAACATAACTTTTTCGACACTATAAATAACTGTAACCTAGTTCAATACAACGGAATACAAAACACAAACAATCGTATCTTAGATCTAGCGTTTTCTAATTCAGATTTATTAGTGCAAGAAGCCGAGGACTCGCTTGTGCCTGAAGATCCACATCACAAATCCTTGATCATCACCCTTCACTTACCTATTGAAAAAACGCTTCCCAAAAACTACAAAACAAAATACTTCTACAACTTAGGTGACTACACCAAAATTTCTGCTGAATTAGATGATATACCTTGGCACGAGCATCTACACACTGGCGATATTAACAGTGCTACCAAATATTTCTACGATATTTTATATAAGGCGCGAGATAAATACGTGCCTAAAAAATATATATCTGTGAATAAATACCCACCATGGTATAGTCCTGCACTTATAAGGGTATTAAAGGAAAAACTTAAATTCCATAGGAAATACAAAATTTACGGTAGATTAGCCGACTATGACACATTCCGTTTATTAAGGAATAGGGTAAAGAAAGTTGAGCAAAGTTGCTACAACGATTACATAGAAAAAGTCGAGAACTCAATCGTTAACAACCCGAAATCATTCTGGAGTTATATCAACTCTTCTAAATCTAATAAAGGTTCCTACCCCTCCACTGTGTATTACAATGATAGAATCGCTTCTACGGGTAATGAAGTTTGCGACTTATTTGCCGATTACTTCCAAACCACATTTCAACAACCGACTATGACACAAAATTACACAGTCCCTTTAGCTGGCGGTTCCGCCGATAGTCACACGGTCCTGATAAATAACTTGCAGCCCGATAGATACAATATAGAAATGCAGTTGCAAAGTGTGGACACAAACAAGGGTGCAGGTCCAGATTCAGTTAGTCCCCTGCTAATTGCTAAATGTGCCCATAGCCTTAGTATACCTCTATTTATATTGTTTGGAAGATCTCTACACGAGGGCACAGTACCTAATATCTGGAAGTCGGCGTTAATTACACCTGTACACAAAAAGGGTAAAAAGGACGATGTATGTAACTATAGGCCCATCTCTAAGTTATGTATATTTTCAAAGATATTAGAGCGAATTGTTCACCGACAGCTTTACAGCTCTCTTAGCCCTATTATATCTACAGTTCAACATGGCTTTGTAAAGAACCGCTCAACCACATCCAATTTAATTCTATTTAATGACTACATTACCTTATCTATGGACATTGGTCTCCAAGTTGACGCCATATTTACCGATTATTGTAAGTGTTTTGATCGTATTGACCACAAAATACTTATGGAGAAACTATATCTTGCCGGTATACGTGGCAACCTGTACAGATGGTTCGCCTCCTATATTTCCAACAGAACCCAATCGGTTGTTGTACATGGATACAAATCTGCATGGAAAAGTGTCCCTTCAGGCGTCCCTCAAGGCTCCATTTTGGGGCCATTACTTTTTATAATCTTCATCAACGACATTCACACTATTTTTAAACACGCGCGTATATTACTGTTCGCTGACGACATGAAAATCTTCTCACAGATCTCTAACAAGCATGATTGCTACCTATTGCAAAAAGACCTACTATCATTCGAAGCCTACTGTGACGCTAATAAACTTGACCTAAATGTCACTAAATGTTTCACGATGTCCTTCTCCAGAAAGCGCACCACAGCGTTGCACTTTGATTATACGATCAAGGGTCATCTCCTCTCTAAAGTACACCATACCAGAGACCTGGGCGTAATACAAGACAGTGGGCTAGTCTTCGATGCACACCTCGACTACGTAATAAAAAGAGCCTCAAGGGCACTAGGTTTTCTATTTAGGTCCTGTTCCAGTTTCAAGAAAGCCAAAACAATAAAAGTGCTTTATTGCTCTTTGGTGCGTAGTACTCTCGAATACTGTTCTGAGGTCTGGAACCCCCGATATTCTACCTACATAAGGAGACTTGAGTCCATACAAAAGCGGTTTTTAAAATATTTAGAATTCAAAATCAAAGTTTATGACACAACATATAGGGAACGATGCATTAGACATCATCTACTTCCACTTCAAGCGCGAAGAAATATCTCTGATATAATTTACCTATCAAAGATATTGACTAGTAAAATTGACTCCCCAGATTTGCTAGCGTTGACTGGTTTGGTAGTGCCGAGAAGTGTCAACGCGCGGAGAGGCGTCAAGTTGCACGTGCCCCGCGCGCGGACTAATTATAGGCAAAATAGTTACTTTGCTAGAGTCACTCGATTATTTAATTCGATTAGCGACAGGACAGATTGCGACCTATTTTGCACTGCTGTCCCTAAGTTGAGGAAGGCATTGGCAGTCGAACTTTGCAACGAATGATCGCCTAATTGTATTTCTTTTGTACCTATGTTTTCATTGATTTCACATATATACTACTTGTACATATTTCTGTATGTGAAAACTTAAAGGCTGTAGCGACTTAAATATAGACCTAATTGTTAATTTAGCTGTAAGTTTTCCAAAGTAAATAAAATAAAATAAAATAAAATACCTATAAACTTTCCTCTTGAATTACTCTATCGAATGAAAACCGCATTAAAATCCAATGCGTAGTTTAAGAAAGCATACAGACGGCCGAAAGTGACTTTGTTTTATACTATTTAAGGATGAAGTATGAATAGAAATCAAATCTGTGAAACAGAATAAAATACCTACTTACTTGAAAACCGCATCAAAACCGGTTCAGCCAAACGCGAGATAATCGTGCTCAAACAAGGTCAAACTGAGAATCTCCTTTTTTGTATGGTGGTTACTTTCGATATTATGATCCTTCTAATATGTATAGGTAAGTACATATTTTAATTAATTAAAATTCGTCCGAAATCTAAGCGAAGGCTTCATAAAATTAAGCGCACATCAGCAAAATCTGAAATTAAACTTAATAATATATCGACCTACCTTACCTTCATTTATCTCTGTAGGTAGCTGTCTTGGTTTCGGCAACACTTTCAATTAATTAATAGGTCTCCAGTTATAATTAAATAAAAACAAGTCAAGTGGTTTCCCACAGTCACTTGGCTTGTTTAACTTTTATTTTTCCTCATCTCGTTGAGGAAATTTAATCAGAATAATGCTCACGAAATAAATGGGAAGCGTTTGTTATCAATTCTCCGGATTCGTAGATGAATGTGTTCTTAGTACTCACTTGGGTATATAGAAATTCACGAATCCAATAAAGGCATAGTTCAACAAAATATGGTATATTATGTTCAAACGCCATCACATAAAAATACAATGCCAAATTTATCAATGACATTTTTTTTTAATGTCATAAGGGGCAAACGGATAAGGTGGCACACCAAGCCGTTATTTACTACTAGCTGTGCCCCGCGGTTTCACCCGCGGGATTAAAAGTACCCTATGTTAAAATCGTATGTTATGTTAAACATCGTAGTATAGAACAAGGTCACACAATAACTACGTGCATACGTTTTCTTTATTTTACAAGTTAACCATTACAAATTATAATACATGAAAACGATCTTATACATACCCTAAATAAGGTTTAATCATTTCACGCTGGTATCCGGAGAACATGGGCGTAACTCTGTAATCACCTGTCAAAAGTTTAGGGCCAGGGGAAAATATTCAGCGGTTTCATTCTGACACATGTCAAAAGTCGTTTCTTTTTTCGTTTAACACCCGTTGATTTATGATTTTGATTTAGATGATATTTGTTTTCATAACGCGCGCATTAAGAGCTTATGCGTGGTCGCAATTTGTAATTAAAAGAAAACAATAATTTTATAACGAGTCTATTTACAAAATTCCATGTTCTTATAAGATTTTAAACGTGTCATCACAAAGTTCTATTGAAACATTAGAAAAAAACATTCAAAGTAGGTACCTTCTAAGTCAGCAATTTAATTTTTTTTGAGAGGCTGATATTAAAAATCTGAAAATTTGTGAAGATGAGTGTTACTTACCCTATTATTTAAAAGCTATTATGTAAAATGTATGGCAAACAGATATACCTAATATATACAGAGTAGGATACTTTTTATCCCGGAATTCACGAGGGATTCCCGAAATTTCAGTAAACAGTAGGTAAAATTATGCGAGTAACTTATCTATTTTTGTTATTTTTCTATTTTATTGTTTTAAATAAGTCGCTTAACATTCAAGCGACCCTCTTCAAAGCTCGCAAAACCAACAATGTTTCCATCAAATACAATAGAATAGAACAAAACGAGAAAACATTATAACCGTATGCGTATAATAATATGTTATAAAACATACAATAGCTCAGCCCCACCAAATTCATGTCGCGTCACAAGCAATACGTGGAGCATATAAAATTAATAGAACAAAACGAAATTCGTCTTATTACAAGTGGAATAAAGCTTAGTTTCACACTTTGCAAACGCAAATAGAGTTTTTAGATTCTCATCTACCATTTATCTTCCGTTACTCGACGTGGAGTCAATTAAAACAGGCTGGAGTAGAGAAAATTATTAAAACAGTTGTTGTTTTGCTAATTGTTTGTTATGTTTTATGTTGTTTTATATGTTGCCTAAAAAGCTCGATATAAAGGTATGTAAGTAGATGTGCAATTTACAATAATGATTAGATACTCTTTAATTTAGCACTAAAATTAAGCCTACCTATTTAATTTCACTCCATAAAAATAGGTAGGCATAGAAAATGTTTGAAATATTTGCGATTTAATAAAGTTTTTTTTTAAAGTCTGCTGGACAAATTTTTTGTACAAGCTAAGCTATACCAAAAAACAATGTGAAGAAATATTAATAATAAAATTTTAATTGGCAACAAATTACATAGAGAACAAAATATATATCACTCGTAATAGAGTCGTCTAATTATCAAACAAGGTAGTAATTATGGTGAAAAACAAAGTTCTATGCTTGGCAATAATTTCATATTAACTCGCTGTAATTTTAAGCATAATTAAATAAGAATTATATCGTTATTATACTTTACGACGGTCGTAAATGTTCAAAATAAATTACTAATTTATTACATAACTGAATACTATGTTTTATGGTTTAGGAGCCAAGGTTATAATTTATGTTTGCGCAGGCATAATATTATTATTGTTAACGAAATAATGGAGAGAGCTTGAAGTTTATTAAACAAAAGTGAAAGAAGACTGTGTGAAATATATCTATACTTATATTATAAAGAGGAAAGATTTGATTTTTGTTTGTATGTTTGTTACGATTTAACTCAAAAACTAATGGACCGATTTCAAAAATTCTTTCACTATTAGAAAGCTACATTATCCCTGAGTGACATGGGCTATATTGTAATCCGGAATGCCCGCGGGAACTCCGAAATTATTGCGGGTGAAACCGCGCGGGAGAGCTAGTGTGAAATATGTATAAATAAAATTTAATTGCCACATGTATATTTGAACTTTATTTGAAAACGGCTCGGCCGATTTGGTTCATGTTTTTTACTGTATTCGTTAATTCTCAGGCGTGTGTGAAAAAAAAATTAGAACATCCTTTTGGAAAATAATTATCTGATATTGTTTGTCTCTAAACCGTTGATCCAATTAAAATAAAATATTGATAAGTTATTGAAATGAAATGAATGAAATAAAATGAAATGTTCTGTGTATGCTGACGAAGGTTCCTAATTAAGAGTTCTCGCGGAAACTTACGCAGATGCAACCGCGGGGCATTGCTAGTTTAATAATAAATCAAAGCGGGTCGACATTTGTGTACAGGTAAAAAGGAAAGTTTTTATATAAAAAAAAAGATTCTCCTAGGGCTTAAAAGCATATGCATTACATTCAACCCGCTCCTCAGGTACATCAGACCTACTTTCCGAGTATGAGTAATGAAAAATTGTGCTCTAAATCTGAACTAACCGATACGATCCGACTTTTCGATCAGGTTTTCCGCTGCATAAACCTCCAACGGTGATAATGTGTCGATAATTCATTCTTTGTTTTTGAATAATTCAATAAATCAAACATAATGGAGCTCTCATCGCAAATGGATTTGTTTTCACAATGGATTGTTCCAGGTTATCTTCCGTTGGAGCGACGGATCGGATTAAAAATGAAACTTACTCAGGGCTAGGCAATGATAAGTCATTTTTTACATATATATATATATATATATAACTAGCTGTGCCCCGCGGTTTCACCCGCGGTAATTTTTGAGTTCCCGCGGGAATTCCGGGATAAAAAGTACCCTATCTCCTTCTCTGTACCCCGGAAAACGTGCATACCAAATTTCATCCAAATCCGTTCAGCCGTTTTTGCGTGATAGAGTAACAAACATCCAAACATAAAAACATCCAAATATCCACACTATCACATTTATAATATTGGTAGGCTTGGTGCTAAACGTATAATGTTAATAAAAACCAACCACATTTGACCGTATTTCAACAAAAGTTATAATGGGAATTAGTACAGAGGGTAAATAACAGGTATGCGTCCTTCCTTATAGTAAAAAACTTGCAAAATTTCATGATGATCAGTTGAATAGTTAAGGCGTGAAAGCGTAACAAACAAAATTTACATTCGCATTTTTAATGTCAGTTATGGCCGCACTCAGAGTCGACTTTAATGATCACTTAATTAAGTATAGATTAAAAAAAAACTGCCGCAATTAGAAGTTTAATAGATTAATGTTAATTGGCATTTAACTAATTAAGTTACATCTCGTTAAATGCCAATTAACATTAATTTACTGAACGTCTCTGATTGCGGCAGTTTCGTTTTAAAAATATATACTTAATTAAGTTATCATTAAAGTCGACTCTGAGTGCGGCCGTTAGGATGATTAAACCCTACTGAAATTGTGAATTAGTTAAACCCTTAACTCCATTACGTACTTCGAACTATAAATAATATGACCCACGTAACTGAACAGAGTCTCAGATAGTATTTACTGGAAGATAAATTATCTTTGAGACCTATTATTACATATTAAGGTCGTTATCCACGCACGTACATGTTTCCTACTCATGGTTTACTCACGTTACGTGACTACAGTAGTTAGCGTTTCACGCTTCATTAGCGTGTTACGTGTGGAAAAAGAAGCTATATGGAAAAATGCACATGTGTAAGATCTTAAGATTAACGATAAAGTCCACAGAGCAGCAATCATTTTTGAGGCAACGTAACTGTCAATTAACTTTATTGTTTTATATAACCCCAATTTTTCTTTGAGCGTTTTCAATTTTTAAGAAACTGTTTTACTCGTATGATGTAAGTTTTGCTTCGGGGATTCTAAAAAGTACCCTATGCCACTCAGGGTACCTTAGCTTTCTATCAGTGGAAGAATTTTTAGAATCAGTTTTTGGAAGGGAGAGAGTGGCGCATGTCGTGGTCACATCTAATATTTGGCCAATCCGACGGACCATTTCATTAAATGGTTGGCCACATCACGAACTATGAAGACAATCATATTAATAACCAGCTATTCTACGTGGTTATACCCGCGTTAATTTCGTAGATCCTGCGGGAGTTCTGCGATAAAAGTATCCTATATCCTTTTCTGTACTCCTGACAAAGTTTACTAATTAAAATTTAATGCAGTTTCACCCGCGTTAATTTCATAGATCTTGCGGGAATCCCGGGATAAAAAGTACTCTATTTCTTTTTCTGTATCCCTGACAATGTGTATGCAAAATTTCGTGATGATCGGTTGAGCTGTTAAGGCGTGAAGGCGTAACAAACAAACAAACAAACTTATTTTCACATTTAGTTATATTAGGAAGGATTAGTAGGGATTGTTTTAAATTTGGTAATATGTAAAATATGTATGTATTGTCTGTATCAAGGGCGCTATTCATAGGTTTTCAAGTTGAAGAATTTTTGTGAGAAAGTTTCTACAGAACTTAGAGTGGGTGTGAATTCTAGTTACCTACGTTATACCATAATTAATAAAAGATATTGATACCATAATAGTACGAAAAATCTGGTAGTAAATGGGCATTATCAGACTAACATTTCGTACATCATTAATCAGTGGCTATCCCGCGTCTGTATGTATGTCTGTATGTATGTATGACGTACGACATAAGATACTTAGTTAAATTATATACAGTAGAGTTCTGACTGTAAGTACATATATAATTTTTCTTAAAGAATGCTAAATATTCGAAATTGGCATGATGACTAAATTTTTATTTTTATTCCGTCTTGTAGAGTAATAAAAATATTGGACACGTATTTTTCCTTTTTTTACGTGATCAAAAAATTACGACGATACGTAGAGTTGAAATTCCGAGTGACGTCACACTTAAGTACACTTTATACTTGGTTATGACTTAGCAAACTCCCACTCCTAAACTTTAATTAGTTTTAACTAAGTGAGTACTTTTTCAATAATTTGAAAAAGCAAAAAATATGTCATTATTTTTTTACTATCTGACAGACTAAATAGAATTTTGATTTTTATACCTTGTCATCATACCGATCGTTACTGCATGGCCGGAAAACCTAAACAACTGTTCGATCAGCTGTTAAGTGTTGTATCAGTGAGTTAGTGATGAAGTACGTATATATTACAGTCAGGAAATTTATTTTTTTATCTGTGTACCTATATTGGTTATTCAAAAAAAGGAATACATTTCTTTTTTTTTTCATATCACTTCTTTTTATTTGTTTCAATTCCAATTCTATTTAGTATGCAAATCGCCACAGCGGGCTTTGTGCTTTGTCAATTTGGCTGTTGTTTGAAACTGCGGAAATGTAAAAAAAAACACAGCGACATCCACTCAACGCGGTACGTGCCAATGAAAACATGTAAAACGAGGGTACCTTTTAATATTCTATACATTTATTTTTAAAGGTTAATAATATTGTTTGGTGGGGGAAGCTTGTTTATTGATAAAACTGTGTGCCTCGTTAATATAAAACATATTGACAAAATATGAAGTAATTTAACGTTTTTTCTTTTACTCTTATCTTATACTTATACAACGTGTTAATGAATTAATAAAAAAAAACCTGATATACCCTATTTCATAAAATAAACAATAATATGATAATAGTTCAAAAGTTATTCAACATTAGTTTGGAGGTGACCTATCTACGAATTTTCAAGCGCTACGTCCGCACCTACGTGTCAATGACCGAATCGATTTATTTGCTACGAGCGGCGTACGCTCCAAATATTGTATTAATAATAATATAGACATGTTTTGATAAAAAAAATATACCTAACCTATATCAAAATATGGTGCGGTCGATTCAGAAGTCGATTATGAGCAAACTATTTTCAGGATTATTATTTTGTTGAGGGAGTGATACACAGCAGATAAATAGGTAAAATAAATATATTGGAAAGTAACACAAAATACGACATACAAGGGGAATACAAATTTTTATCAAACACAATGATATAAACTAAAAGTCAAGGTTGCTCGAAACATGAGAGAGAACATGAAGGTGCTCTACCAAACATATTTTATTATTATTTTTAATGTTATATCAGCTATCTGGTACCCATAGTGCAAGCTCTGCTTAGTCAAGGTCCAGATGGCACTGTGTGGTAATCTCTAAGTATTATTTTGAATTTTTTTCTCCACTCTACAATATCATTTCTGTATCGCTATAACACCACAAAATAGGTCGGTCCATATAACATACACGTAGTACGTATTATAGTTACTTGTAATTTCGTACCTATTACAATAGCTAACGATCCGTGACAAATTGTCATCAAAAGGTCACCTCCAATTTTTCCTTTCCATGCTAATGTAATGATATCGAATTCGTTTCACACGCCCGCCCGCCCTTCGTCATGGAGTTATAACATAATATAACTTTTATCCCTTACGCTAGAAAGTTCACTAACTCAGTAATAGGATTTGCGAAAGTAAATTGTTATGCTCCTATTTACTGCTCTAGGTGTGACATCGCTGACATCCTTACTAATATTATAAACGCGAAAGTTTGTATGTATGGATGTATAGATGAATGGATGTTTGGATGTATATGTATAGGGATGTATGGATGTATGTTTGTTACTCTTTCACGCAAAAAATACCGAACGGATTTTAATGAAACTGTACAATAATATAGCATATACATCAGAATAACACTATTTTTGTTTTTCGATTGTGATATACTTAGGTAAGTAACAGGTAAGTAGGTATAAAAACTTTAATAGCAATTTTAGAAGCATCCTATAACGTGACAGTAAAGTTGCTGTTTAGCCAAGATGAAACGATAGGACGGGCTGTCATAATTATTCGTCTTAATCCTGCAAATGAAATAAGTTAATAATTTCTGTACCTAACTATTTTTTTTCAGAGAGTTCGGGGATAATTTCTTTTCTTTTTTGTATATGGACTTTCTTTGCGGCAATACATCAAATTACAGGTGAAACAAATTACGAGAGCTGGCAATAAACGTCACGTGCCGTTATTATTTATATAAAAAAAAGATTGGCGGGACCGTGACAAGCATGATAAATAATTTGGTGGATTTATAAGAATTAGATAAAATAAGCTTGCACTTTTGTGACCTCAAAGAATAGAATAGAATAGAATCATTCACAAATATCGTTTTAAAAATATCCATTTTACAAATATATCAGAAAAAAAACGAAATAAAAGTGGAACACCGGTCTATGTCCATTAGTTGCAAATGTTATACATGATATGTAAGATAAAATAAGATAAGATAAACTTTATTCAACAAGAATAAACACATACATCACGCAACAAACACGTTACAATATAAAGGTAAGTACATAAAAGTATGTGGTGCAGTGCCTTGCTAATAGGGACTCCCACTCAGCATATGCTCCGACCGTAGTAGCCACAGCGCTGATTTTCAGTGGAGCCCCAGCGTTCTGCCTGCGAAATTACAATAGGAACTATATGAAAAGTCATAAACTTTATAAAAATACCTATGATACTTTTGATATTTATATGTATCTATAACATATGGTGAATGAATTGTGTGATGTGTGTGAGTGTGTGTCAAACAATCTCTCAATTCCTGGGGTGAAAAGGTCAATGCGTGGGTAAAAGAACAGTCACTTATATAAGACAAATTAATTAAACCAAGAATTTTAACAAGGTACCAATAAAATATTACCAATTCCAAGTTCAATTCAAGGCAGACGTAGAGATGAAGAAATTTTCCAATTTAATTTTATATTCAATTTTTTTTTTGTACCCACTTTGAAGATTGTCATAAATGTGCTTATCGCAATTTCTTTTGAGACGAAGAAAACCTTGGCTTTCTCTTTTCTACGTAATACAAAATTAATGAAATATCTGAAGATTTTTAATTAAAAATCCACCGCTGTTTTCCAGTTCACTGCTCACCGCTCCACAAGGTTTTTACGTAACATTTATGTCCCGAGTAATTTTTCGTGGCCGAACGAAATTTTTTCCTCTATTTTTTCCTATTTATTTGTTATTTCGTACGAAATAAAATAAACGGGGGCACGTAAAACACGGCGGGAAGTTTAGTAGGTGCTACGGTCATAAACGCACTACTAAAAGTGTAGACAAAAGTAATACCCTTGCCTGGGAAAACTAATGCATAATTTAAAAAAAAATCTTGAGCAATGACCTGGAAAATTCAATTACGCGACGGAGGCAATTCACGCATTCTAATGTAAGGAACCGCGGCGCGTTACAAATCTAATCAAAGTTTACGGTTGCCCTTGCGGTTTTTGCCGCTGTACCTTGGCACAGCCCTAGTTGGCATGTACGAGTGAAGCGGAAAACCGTATATAATTTACCGATACATTTTTTAAATGTCACTTACGGCCGCACTCTGAGTCGTTTTAAAGATTACTTAAAATTAAGTAATGATTAAAACGACCCTGAGTGCGGCCGTTAGAGTCATACCAGTGGCGGGAACATTTCAGCAAAAAAGAAGTATTAAACTATTGTTAACAAGTATAATATTACAACATAATGTATATTTGATAGTCTTATATTACTAAAGAAACGGAAATATTAAATTTTATTTTTAATGATTTTATATAAAGTTCATTGCATAAGTCCACTAGAATGGATTATGGATTATGAAACAAGCCATGACAAATGGATAAACACGATTCAATAAAGATCCATCATGATCTTTTATAACACAAATAGGAACGAAGTGGATCAGTGTTATGCAAAATCCATCACTTTCACACAATATTAATCACGATAAACTAATTTACAAAAAAAAAAAAAGAAATAAAACCGACGTTCGTCACTGTTAAAATCCCGCCAAAAGCTCTTTTTCTCAAACATGGACTATACAAAAAAATCTCACGCTTTTTTTTAACGTTACGGATGTTTTTTGCCGGCTAGGGTACCCCTCCGCAACGCCCCGCCCCGTAAGGAACTTCGTTCCAAAAGAAATCCGCTGAGTCTAATGCCATATACTCGCACCTTTAGTGTTTATGCTAAATCACCCGCCCCAATATACCACTGAATTACTTTCCATTGTCCAACTTTAAACGTACAAGGTAGGTCTACCGTTCTGCCTTTTAAAACGGCTTCGCCAAATTAAGGCTCGCATTGTTCCCGATTAATAAGCTTTATAGAATGACAATGTTTCTATTCATCTAATAGTCTATGGTGATTAACATAATATCTATTCTCTAACTTTGTTAGGTACCAACATATTTTGTTACAGCTGTCTTTCTACAGTCCCTCGTTACTAATAATTATAATTTCTGCTTACTATAATTTTTTTGCTCGCCCTTACAGCAATTAAACTATATGTATAAGAGTAAAGTAGGTACAAAGTTTTATTTTATAGTTTTTGAGGTTCAAATATAAGAGAAATGGATGAATAATTTGTTTCCTTTCATCACAGAGAGAGAAAATATTTTATGGACGCTTTAAGTATTTATTAAGATTCGTAAAGTGAATTTTATTTCAATAAAAATTATTAAAAACACAGAAAAAATTCTTACAAAAAAGAAATACTCTGCAAAAAATTTCGAACGCATCCTCACTTTCTCTCAGAATCTAACTTTTTATAGTTTTGGCATGAATTTTTCGTTTCTCATATTTGTTTCAATTTATTGTAACTATTATAGTTTTGTACAGCTGTAGAGGTGGCATAGACGCCATGTACGTACATATAACAATAATCGTAGCCGGGTACTGTTATGCCCCTGCCGGGTAATATTCACCTGAGTTGTGGTTATGTACACATCTTGTAGCTTGGTGGTATGTAGAATCCTCACTGTAAATTTTTGTTCATTTAAACTGTACTTGGTATTCAAATGTTATGGCAAAGTGTTGTGGTGTTAACTATATATATTGATCATCCACAATTATTTCAATTGAATACGGGGCCAATTTTAATCTTATGAATTTGAGAATAACTTAAAAAATTTAACCAGTTTTATGTGCATTTTAATTTGAGATGATTAAGATTGGCCCATTGAAAAGTTCTTTTCTCAAATATTTGGAAAAACCTTGATTATAAAAAAAAAAACCTGTTATTGACATATCTATTTTATTTATTTTTTTATGTCATAGTGGGCAAACGGGCAAGTGGTACACGGGCAAGTCTATTCTATCTATTTGTTTTATAGTTTACTAGCTGTCCCCCGCGGTTTCACCCGCGGTAATTTCTGAGTTCCCACGTGAATTCCGGGATACAAAGTACTTTTTGTCACTCAGGACTACAGTAGCTTCGTACAAAAGGAAGAATTTTCAAAATCGGTTCAGTAGATCCAGAGATTAGGTACCCCCTTCAACGTTACAAACTCACAATTAACAAACTCGCAAACTTTACATAATACATATTTGAAATAGGCAGTAGTTTCTTTATCATAAAACTCATACGTGTACCTACTTACTAAAAAGAAAGGTTGTTTCAAGATATAAATAAAAAAATAGGTTAAGAACGGCTTTTGAGCTCGTTCGTGGCGGCTTGTCTAACTTCGTTGCAAGATTTCACAGTGACTTTCGAAACTCTAGCATTTTAGTTTCCGAGTGTGCGGCACCACTCCTAGTGGGACTTGAGACACAACTGTATTTATAAGCTGCTACCTATTTAAAGATAATCAGGGCTTGTTTTACCGGCCTATTTATATACTAGTTGTTGTTAATGTGAACAGGCCAGGTGTTTCACCACAGCTCACTTGATGTTAATGACGGTGCGGTCGAAGATTGTTAACACATTTGGCCCGGAATCGGGACTAGCTTTCAAGTAAGACTGCCGGAACATGCCGTTAGGTGCTTTATTTTTAACTTCAAGGTGGTAACTGGTCAGCCAGGTTTCCTAGCTCAGAATGTTTTCCTTCACCGACAGCTCAAGCTCATTTTTAGGGTTTTAACCTACGTCACAAAGTCTACTCCTAACAAGAAACGAAGCCGGACCCTCTTGATCGCTGAACCAGGTTCTGTCTTGCCTCTCGCTATATTTCTATCATATTTGGACGCAGATAAGCAATAACATGTTAACCCTCAAAATTAAGATATTGATTCAGAACAATTTATTGAAAGTTAGGAAGTTACCTTAATACATTGCTTAAATATGGAACTAAATATTGAACATAAAAAAATGTTGACACAAAATGGCGCTATACTTTTAAAACATGATTTACTCAAAATTTCTCCAATGTGGGTTAACACACTATTGCTTATCTATGTCCATTTTTGAAGTATTGCAAAACGATACGTGATTCCAAAATTGAATTTACCCTAAAAACACGTAGCATACAGTGTGTAGCCATCCAGAAGTCGATGATAAACAAACACGGTAAGGAAAGGTTACGAACGAAAAAAAAAAAAGGGAAACATTCGATATTTTACTTTCCAACTCACCGCCTTTTATTCCATAATAATTCTCTTTTCAAAACGGACCCCGGACCGGAAGTAGTCCCCGAATCCCCCTCATTAACAATGTGCCGCCGTACATTCAGCACTTCCGTTGCACGTAACGTAATTCCGGTAACTTCTTCATGAGGTAGGTAGGAGTGTGGCCGCGCAGTGGGTTGTTAAGCCCGAATATTCTTTTGACGACTCGTAGGTAAAAGACAACACCGAGAAAATTTATCGATAGGTCCGACATTATTACGCTGTTACGGAAGTGTGGTCCTGTTTAGTTTGTTTCGGATGACAGAATGTAACAACCCCGACTTCTATATCAGGTGTCGCGGGTTCAATCCATCAGTGCACACATTTATTATATTACTAGTTGCGCCCCGCGGTTTCACCCGCGTGCATTTCGGAATTCCCGCAGGAATCATTTTTTTCTAAAATAAAAGTAGCCTAAGTTACTCTTTCATCAGCTATCTGCCCGTGAAAGTCCCGTTAAAATCGGTCCTGCTGTTTCAGAGACTAGCCGGAAGAAACAGACAGACAGACAAAAATAAAAATAAAAATGATTTTTTTATGTTAGTACCGTGTATATACTTTCATTTTCATTTAGTGAAAAGCTGATAATTTGGAATAACAAACAGACACTTTAATTTTATTCATTTATATAGATATAATGTAATAAACACAGTAATACTAGCTGTACCCGGGTCAATTTTGAAATTCCCGAGGGAACTACGGAATATAAAATACCCAGTTTCCTTTTCAGTACTCCCGACAACGTGTATGCAAAGTTTAATGATAAACGGTTGAGTGTTAAGATCATGAAAGCGTAACGAACAAACAAAAAAACCCACATTTGCTTTTATAATCTTAGTTGGGATTATATTTGTTGTTTTGTAAGCTTAAAAGAATTCAGCACCATTAAAGAAAATATACCGTAAAGTGGGTACCTACCTACTATAGGATAGAAGCACCAGCGCCCTTTCATATACCTGCCACAAAAGCGGAAGCGGATAGAAAAGATCATAATGATTATTTAAATTACGTAAGTACAATACTTATTCAGAGGGTTTTTTATTAGCTTTCATTATATTTGAGGGCCAATCGCACAATTTTTTAACGATATTACCCCAAAACAAAATCGAAAAATGTCACATACCTATTTGTTTTTAGATTTCTTTAGATTTTGACGCTCGGTCGAGTTCGTTAAAGTAACCTATACTAACATTTATACTACTAATATTATAAAAAGCTAAAGTTTGTAAATTGTGAGTTTGTGACGTTGTAGGGGGTAATCTCTGGATCTACTGAACCGATTTTGAAAATTCTTTCACTAATAGGAAGCTATACGGTAGTCCTAAATACATAGGGTACTTGAAACCTCGAAATTCCCATGGGAATTCTGAAATTACCGCGCGTGAAACCGCGGGTAACAGCTAGTCTTCCATAAGAGTTGACGTCATCTTTAAAATGAAAATCAGCCTGATACGAAATTGCTTAATAGTACATTGTTATTCTAGGGGTGAAAGTAACTTATTTAGTCCCGAGACGGGGTTTGGCGCCCGAGCGTAGCGAGGGCGCCTATAGATCGAGGGACTAAATAAGTCTTTCTCCCGAGGATAACACTGTGCTTTTCATTACGAATGCAAGGAAAGTCAAAATAAAAATAGGAATTTGCTAAAGAAAAAATGAGTGAAGATCGGATAGTCGCTTGACACTTTCCCACCTATTTCTTTTTCTTTGGCCGGCTAGCTATTCAGCCAGTATTTTTTATTTACATTGTGGCGACCTAAAAAAAATATTATCTTTAATTATTAAGTATTAATTAAAGAAAATAAAAAAATATAAATAGGAATTAGCTTAAGAAAAAGTGAGTGAATTTTATTTTAATTAATACCTACTTAAACTTTACGTTATTTCAATTTTACATCGCGCTGGCTGTATAGAAAGTTGAAACATGGTTCAATAGAAATGTGAAAATAGACCTAGTTTTTTTTTAATAATTTGACAGTTGTCAGTTGAAAGCGATTCTCCCTAGGGCTGATAAGGGTTACTTTCAACCCGCTTCTCAGGCAACTTCAGACCTACTTTCCGAGTATGAGTAATGAAATAGTACATTGTTATCCTAGGGGTGAAAGTAACTTATTTAGTCCCGAGACGGGGCTTGGCGCCCGAGCGTTGCGAGGGCGCCAATAGATCGAGGGACTAAATAAGTCTTTCTCCCGAGGGTAACACTGTGCTTTTCATTACGAATGCAAGGAAAGTCAAAATAAAAATAGGAATTAGCTAAAGAAAAAATGAGTGAAGATCGGATAGTCGCTTGACACTTTCCCACCTATTTCTTTTTCTTTGGCCGGCTAGCTATTCAGCCAGTATTTTTTATTTACATTGTGGCGACCTAAAAAAAATATTTTCTTTAATTATTAAGTATTAATTAAAGAAAATAAAAAAATATAAATAGGAATTAGCTTAAGAAAAAGTGAGTGAATTTTATTTTAATTAATACCTACTTAAACTTTACGTTATTTTAATTTTACATCGCGCTGGCTGTATAGAAAGTTGAAACATGGTTCAATAGAAATGTGAAAATAGACCTAGTTTTTTTTTTTTTTATAATTTGACAGTTGTCAGTTGAAAGCGATTCTCCCTAGGGCTGAAAAGGGTTACTTTCAACCCGCTTCTCAGGCAACTTCAGACCTACTTTCCGAGTATGAGTAATGAAAAATAATAATTTCATTTGATAATGTCGTTATGACATAGCGCGATTGGTCCCCAGCTGCAGTTTCTTTCAAACAGAGACAAGTTGAGCCTTTTTAACAAAATTTCAAAAGAGACTAATGCATTTCTCAGAGCATGTGATAATTCGTACAATAAAGCAAATGAGTTCATGAGATCTGTCTGATAGACGGTTCTTTCCTTTCAAAAAGTACAGCCATTAAAGCTGAAAAGAGTACTTGGCATTTATTTCTTCGAGTAGGCTTGTACAACAAAAATATTTAGAAATCGATTTTACTCAATGTGAATAACACTTATAATAGAAGTGGCCCCCACATGCATCGCGTGACCGAATTGATTATCACCCTATAAAACATAAATATAGTTAACCAGTAGCTGAGCGTATGAACTGTGAGCGAGCGTAGAAAAAGCGACCGAACTGTAATTTCAACCTGTAAACTTAGTTTGGAATTATATAAATGTGTTTTTTTGTTAGTTTGCTTGTACGCAATAACTACCCGACCGATTATTATGAACACACATTTTGCACACACGTTGTTAGGGATAAAGAGAAAGACATAGGGTTAAGGGTAGGTACCTACTTTTTATCCCGGAATTCCCGCAAGAAGTCAAATCAAATCAAATATACCTACTTTATGGCACACAGTAGAAAAACGAACGAATTTACAAAACACAGAACATATTATATAAATACGTACAATGAGGTGACCTATTTTGCTAAAATCTTTTCGTAGGTGATCTCTGGTAGAGAAAGAGAAAAAAGGAAGATAGCGCGGTAGTCTGAAATGAACGCGGGTGAAACCACGGGAACAGCTAGTAGGGTAAAAAATACGAGTGTGCTACGTGGATTAGATTAGAATACCTCTTTGATAACAATAAAACAGCTCATTACTTACAAGCAACATAATCTGGTCAAAAATACGCCGGCGTCATTTTGATTGCAAACCGTTTTTATTTTTCTCTCAACGCGTTTGTATCACGCAAAACAAATTTTAATTAAACTATTTCAAAAAACAAAGACATATATTTGTCAAAAATGAAAAGTGATTGTGTAGCAGATTAATAATTATTTTTGCGCGTTGCTACAGTTTCTTACAGTTAGTTACAGTTATAAGCATAGAAGATATTGGAAATAGGTATGCGGTATACTCGATATAGGCTAGGTATAACAGCTGTTTTGATGCGTGTTAGTTTATCTCATACACAACTTTGAACTAGTAACAGGAAATTCGTAGACGAAATCTTTTCTTTTCCTTTTCGTAGAACGTGAAACGAAAAACAAAACAGACTTGCTAATTTTGCGAATTTCAGTAAAAGGAAACGTTGTTAGTCTGTACATTTAAACTTAGAGTTAATGGAGTAAGAGAGATAAGATCCCAATTTAATTTCGACGTGTAAAGTTGCTCATTACGATAATTGTTATATACAACGTGTTAATGAATTAACTGAAAACCTGATACACCCCATTTAAAAAAATAAACAATAATATGATTAAAATATATTTTATGTCGAAAAAATTTATACTTTAAAAGTTATTCTACATTAGTTTGGAGGTGACCTATCTACGAAATTCCAAGCGCTACACCCGCGCCTACCGGTTCGAATTTTTTTGCTGCGGGCGGGCGTACGCGCCAAATATTGTATTATAAATAATTTAGACATGGGCTAGTAAAAATGAAAAAATATGACCTATATTAAAACACAGTGCGATCGATTTGCTAGTTGATTCTGAGCAAACTACTTTCTAGTTTTCAGTTAATTCATTAACGTTGTATAGGTAAACTGCAATTTTTTTTTCAATATAGTTTAAAAATATTACGTTTTTATTACGTTATTCATGTCTGTGATTTAACAAAGAAGAGAAAGTGTAATTAAAGATATAATATATAAAAAAATGAATCCCCATTTTTCCCTTGGTCATGGCATCACGCGTAAATGGCTGGACTAATTCGCGTAATTCGCTAATTCTTTTTTTGTTGTGTTTGTTATTATAAGGAGAAGAAGAATATAAAGAAATTAAGAGTTCCTGCGGGAATACCGAAACTCACGTGGGTGAATCTCCGAAACGGTTGGATCGATTTTGACGGAACTCTCACTGCCAATTAGCTTATGTTCTACGAAGTAAATTAGGCTGCTTTGGAGTTCCTGCGGGTGTTTCAAAACTCACGCGGGAGAAACCGCAGGAAACAACTAGTTAATTAAAAAAATGTTGCTAGTCTAAAAACAATAGAAGCAACAATTTATAATTATTCCTTTGCCGAACGATACTCACATTGATTTTTTTAGAACGTGCCTCTGATTTTTTCAATAGTATTTGACTGTCCCTTGTAGCTTCAGCTTTTATCAATTATAACATTGCAAAACGGATTCTTTGTTTATTCGTTTGTAGGGGATAACCTCTGGAACTACCACAGAGAAACCAATATACATATAGACTTTAGAGGCATAATTTTGCATAATTTTGCTCTAACTTTGCAACCGTGATGCGCCTGGCTCCGTCTACAAAATATGTCCTCTCTAGTTAATATATTTTCTCTGTGCCTGGACCTCTTGAACAAAAGCTTTAAGCTCAGTGAGTTACGCAAATCCGGTCATGATTTTTGTTTATTGTAAACCACATACTTATAACGTGCTAGCCATTTCTCGCGGTTTCACCTGCAATTTCAGAGTTGCCACTAGAATTCCGAGACAAAGGTCTTTTCCTGACAACGTGTATGCGAATCGCTTGAGCCTTTGCTTCGCCTTAACTATGAGGCGAGAAAAGGTAACAGACCGACAGATGGACAGACAGAATTTCTTATTTATATTATTTGTATGGTTTTAATAAACACTTTCGTGCGACCTCCAAACGTACGAGTACCCTTCCACCTGGGCCCTTATTCACTAAAACCAACAACATTCCTTGCCCATAACGCGTGACCCAAAAACGCATTTCCAAATGTTCTAGATGCCAAGATATTAGAAATTATTATTCTTTATGCCATAAGAAACATTGTAAATGTATTTTTCCATTAAAACTTCGTTGATTACGAGGGAAAGACGGTTTTTGCGGCGTCTTATCTTAACGCGGCGTGTTATGGTCGTAGTGAATCAGGGCCCAGATATTCATCGCAAACAAAATTCGGAACCACATTTAATTTGGCTCCGTTATAATTAATTACTCGCGGGAGGCATGCTCTGATTAACAATCCCCTTTCGCCGAGTTACGACGACCCGCGAACCTACGAATGTGGAGGTCGTTATACAACTTTTCAATTGTCAAAGAAAGCAATCAGTTCACTCGATTACCCCCCTTATATCGAGTAATTGATCTCGAACTCAATAGGGATGGGGCACGTTCCGGAATATTGTTTTACCGGTAAACAAATATTTCCATCAAAGTTTATTTCAAAAACGTTATTAATTTTTTTTTTCATTGTCATAAAAAACGAGAAATTTTCATATAGTAGGCCTGATTTAAAGTTAGGTTGGTTTTATGTAGGTATTATCTACCGCGGTAATTTAAATAACTCTATACTCTAAACACTACGAAGAGCTTTTTTTTTAATTTTGTAAACAAACTAATGAATTGAGTGAAGTCAGATCACAGATGTAAGATAAGTTACCTACTCCTTCTTACCCCACTAACTGTTATTAAATTTAGGTAAAATATTTCGCAAATCTACTAAATTGTACTATATATTTTATGTGTTTTATTATTGTGATTTTTATATATTATAAATTATATTGCGTATCGTGTGAAGTGTATGTAAAATTTTATGCGTAGTATTTTCGTGTATTATAATATTGTATGTCTATATTTATTTATGTATACGTAGTTTATCCTAGATTCAAAATTCTGCATAATTATTTACCTAAACGTATAAATTATATTTGTGAAACTGTTTTTACGAATGTATTGTGTATTTGTTCTGTTTAATGCGTTATTGTAGCTGTATTCTGAATAAATAAATAAATAAACCGTATTGTGTGATGTTTACATAACGAGAAATAATTACTTTAACATCGAAATTGACCTGGCAAATCCACAGCCTCTTTGTGTTCCTGGTAATGTTTTGCATAACGTAATTCAAGCCTATGTACCTACATAGATACATAATATACAATATAGTTGAGATTGTCGTTTGTTAGGTATTATCTTGTCAGTCAAGTGTCAGAGGAGAGATCTACGCGGGTAGACTTCGTATCATGTAGATATACAAGTGGGTAGAGGTTGTTCTGTAACTTGACGTATCACTTGATATTTCTGGCGACAGGCTTTGTTTTGTTGTTGAACCTAGTTAAAAAAAGTTTTGTTGAAATAGTACATTGTTATCCTAGGGGTGAAAGTAACTTATTTAGTCCCGAGACGGGGTTTGGCGCCCGAGCGTAGAGAGGGCGCCAATAGATCGAGGGACTAAATAAGTCTTTCTCCCGAGGGTAACACTGTGCTTTTCATTACGAATGCAAGGAAAGTCAAAATAAAAATAGGAATTAGCTAAAGAAAAAATGAGTGAAGATCCGATAGTCACTTGACACTTTCCCACCTATTTCTTTTTCTTTGGCCGGCTAGCTATTCAGCCAGTATTTTTTATTTACATTGTGGCGACCTAAAAAAAATATTTTCTTTAATTATTAAGTATTAATTAAAGAAAATAAAAAAATATAAATAGGAATTAGCCTAAGAAAAAGTGAGTGAATTTTATTTTAATTAATACCTACTTAAACTTTACGTTATTTCAATTTTACATCGCGCTGGCTGTATAGAAAGTTGAAACATGGTTCAATAGAAATGTGAAAATAGACCTAGTTTTTTTTTAATAATTTGACAGTTGTCAGTTGAAAGCGATTCTCCCTAGGGCTGAAAAGGGTTACTTTCAACCCGCTTCTCAGGCAACTTCAGACCTACTTTCCGAGTATGAGTAATGAAAAGTACTTTATTTTAATTTTATTTTTTCTATCTAGGTATGTACCTATTATTTTACAGCGCATTTCAATCTATTAACTATAACAATTAAAAAAAAATTAACAATCACAAAGTCAGCAACAGTTAATTTCGACTAAATAATTAAATCGAAACAAGTCATTAGTTTATACGGTAATAAATAATATATTCATAAATAATATTTTTTTCTAAAAATTGCCTCGAAACGAAGAGTTCCTGAGGGAATCCTGAAATGCGAGTGAGTTAAGCCGCGGAAAATAGCTATTACCAAATCATACCTGTATAATATTGTAAGTTTATTGAAAGTTACAGTTCAAAAAATAACGGTACAAAAATATTCCAACAGGACATCTCTAGAGTTCAGTCCGTTGATTAACCGCAATACATACAACATTCGAATATGAACGTAATAGAACGTTACTCCGACCGGGCACGCAGACATCAACAAGAGTAGACACAGTTACAGTTGGTTAAATTGTACTAGACCGCGCCTGTCGCAATTGCAATAAAACCTTTTTAAGTGTGGCTAGTAACTATTTCGGATCCTAAGTGGAAAAAAGCATAAGTAATTTTACCTTGAAATTTCAATTATATTATAACTAGCTGTTCCATGCGGTTTTGCCCACGTTAATCTCAGGATAAAAGATATCCTATGACCCTGACAATGTCTATAGGTACATCATGATGATCCGTTAAGCCGTCGAGGCGTGAAAGCGTCACAAACGAACAAACTCACTTCCGCATTTATAATATTAGTAGGGATTGTAAAAAACGAGATAAAATTGTCATTTTCAAGTAAAATTAGTTATGCCTTTTTACCAAAAGGTGCGAGTGCAGCCTCCGGTCACGATTTCTGTTAGAGCTTCTTGTTGATTTTTAATAAAAGTTTCATTTTCTAGTTGTTCAAAAGTTTCACTTTCTCGTTTTACAAAAATTTTAACTTATCTTGTTTGTGCGTGTAAACAATACGAGTAAAGTTAGTATGACGTAAGATTATACAATATACATACCATAATAATACCATAATAGATAATCAACATTTTTCGTCACGTAACGAAGAACTGCTTTGGTCATATCTAGCAGGGGCGAAGGTACCATAGAAGCCGATTCCCACCGGCTTCCCTTCAGACGCAACATCTCTCTCTACCATAATTGAGAACGTTTTCAGGGATACAGGGAAGGACTTTTTATACCGGAATTCCCACGGGAACTCCGAACTTATCGCAGGTGAAACCGCGCGGAACAGTTAATAGTTTAATAAGTTGAAATTAAAGTAGATTTCCGGCTTCCCTCTCTCAATATTTCACCCTTCGCTACTGATATCTAGTATAAGCGAACTGAACGAACCTAACTTAATGGGCAAAATAGAGCCCAATTTTGGGCAGCTTGTAGTTGTATTTTATACTAGTTGTGCCCCGCGGTTTCACCCGCGTTAATTTCAGAGTTCCCGCGGTAATTCCGGGATAAAAAGTACCCTATGTGTTAATCTGATGTATAAGCTATATTATTGTAAAATTTCATTTAAATCCATTCAGTAGTTTTTGCGTGAAAGAGTAACAAACATCCATCCATCCATCCATCCATACATACATACTTACAAACTTTCGCGTTTATAATATTAGTAGGATAATGATATTTTCTATAATGATAACGTATCTGTGGCATGGCCTGTAAGCATTAGATATTGGATCAGTATGAGTTGTGAGGCTAGTGTGTCTATACATGGGAATTTGTAGGTACACATACCATACGTGATACGAACAATATGATTGCTACTAAATTAGATACCGTTTTTTGGCTGAGTAATAAATTCTGTAAAATAAATGCATTTTTCAGGTAAACATCAGTTACCTAATAGTGTCATAAGTATAGACATTAGACAGTAAGCAAAATTTTATTTCTTACTTATTATCTCCTAAACAAATTAAAATATAATGTATGGTATAGCATTTTAAAAGGTTAACTATCGAGTTATTTCTATACCGATGACATCTATGTTTCTAATATGTAGATATAAATTTTTATATTTTTGTTTTTTAAAACGGATTTAAAACTTAATAACTACTGAGTCGATTTTAAAAATTGTTCTTTTTATATAAAGCTACATATTTCCGACTAACATAGAGTACTTTTATTCCGGAATTCATACGGTAAATACGAATATACGCAAGCGAGACCGTGCGGGATCGACTAGTAAACTAGAAACATGTACCTACTGAAAATTGTATTTTGACCGTAGAAATATTAGTAAGATTTTATTGAAGACTGTAGAGTCAAAACTTGACCGTCGATGGATTAAAAAATATAATTGATTAGAGAAATGTGATTGTAGAGGCGCGTTCCGTGGATTCGCACGAGTGCACTCGAACGCGCTAGAGCGCGCTCTGTACCCGTTTTGTGGCTTGGTGAAATTTTACTCTGGCAGCTGTCAGAGCGTAGTTTCACCCGTTCCATGGCTCAGAGTGCAACAACCAAACAGCCATCTCCGAAGCAGGTTAATTTTCACTCTGACAGCTATCTATTGTGTAAGAAGTGTCAAAGTTTGCGCCAAAAACCGGATTCTTCGAAAAAGAAATTAATCGGAGTTCTTACAAACTAAGGGGAGGTGTCTTAGTAACAAAAAGTTACTAAGTCTTATTTGCAATGTGAGTTGAGAAAAAACAAATTTCAAGCGCCTGAAATTTCAAATATTTTGAGGTTATAAAAACAACTCGATCGTTCTGTGGCTTGGTTCAAACGAGGGAAATTTTAACCAAACAACAGCGCCCAAACCCACGGAACGCACACTAGATGAGCTTCACATAGTACCTACAGTCGTTGTACATGGAATCAACAAGCTACATGGCGGCACAGCGCTTGTCGCCACCTGTGTTTGATGTTCCATTCGCGCTTCGACAGCGGCGAGGGTCGGTCGTGTCCGCGCGAAGTCAGTATCGAAACAGCTTCGAAAGCTCACGTGTGTCGCGTGTGGGTGAACTGAAAATTTTTGAAAAAATAAATACGAAACGTGTTGACACCTAATCCCGTGATTTATATAAAGACTGTTCGTTTTTTATTGTCGTGTGCGAAATCTCGCCATCTCACTCCTACACGATGGGCAATGGATAGAATACGTGAGAGTTTTTTTTTTTCTGTTATGCTAATAGCAATGTTTTTTTTATATAATAATACGCAAGGGACATGATTTCGGTCGGATTGTGCTTCGTCCCTATTTTTGGAAGAATAACAATTCTCTATTGCTCTCGTTCTTATTAAATTTTGTTGTGAGGATTTATACGTATTTTATTTTTTTAATGAATGAAGAGATTTTTGGATTGAATGTATAAATTTCCTTTCTTTGAATAAGAATTTTCGTTGAGTTAATGTTAACCTTATTCGATTTTCAAAATTAACTTGATTCCGATCTATATCCTCACGGTACCACGTTGTATTTGTTATTGTAAGGAGATGGGTCCTATGAAAGAAGTTTGGACTTCCCGCGGGAATTCCGAAACTCACGCGGTGAATCTTCGCAGCGGTTGGACCGATTTTGACGGGACTTTCATTGCTGATGTTATATTCAGGCTACTTTGGAGTTCCTGCGGGAATTCTGAAACTCACGCGGGTGATCTTTATATCTCACATAGTAACCCTGTACTGAACTTTGAATTCAATGATTCTACTCGTTCAAATCAAACGGCTATCATGAATATTTAAAGGGCACCCCGATAATTAATTTTAGCGTGCTTTCATAAGTTCATAATATAATTTGAGTGCATTCAATATTAATAAAATGTTAAATTATTGACATGAGGCATTAATTATTTTAGTACTAGCTCTGCCCCGTAGTTTCAGCCGCATGGAACACTTTTATATAGGTAATAACTTTTTCTCTGAAATTCAATTAATGAATCGCCGAAATGTATGTGATCGCATAACTTCTAAACGACTGCAACAAATTGGATCTCTATTTTATTGTGTTCGTTATTGTCAAGTAGTTTGTAGTTCCTGCGGGGATTCCAAAAACTGACGCGGGTGAAACCGCGGGTCCCAGCTAGTTTTTGATAAAATTTTCAATGTACAGAAACGGGAATTCCATTCTTTTATTACAGTACTAGCTGTGCCCCGCGGTTTCACCCGCAGTAAAATCGGAGTTCCCGCGGGAATTACGTGATAAAAAGTACCCTATGTGTTAATCTGATGTATAAGCTATATTATTATAAAGTGTCATTTAAATCCATGCAATAGTTTTTGCGTGAAAGAGTAACAAACATCCATCCATCCATCCATCCATCCATCCATCCATCCATACAAACTTTCACGTTTATAATATGAGTAGGATAGATCTACGTTCAATAATCTAGCTAGGTACATAGATAACTAGCTGATACATTCCACTCCGTATATATTGTGATTCCCTTGGGAGCTTATAAATGGGTAGAAATATATTTATTTTTATTTTTACTCAGAAATAATTTTATTTTTATTTATTTTTTTTATCTTTAGTTTAGTAATAAAAAAAAATTAAAAAGATTATCTGAATTAGTTCTGTCGTTGTAGGGACTATCTGCATGTTCTCGTAAATGAACAAACAGATTTTACTTCATAATCTTCTTATACCTATTATTTAAAAATCTCGTGTCACAGTGTTTGTTAACTAACTCCTCCGAAACGCCTTGACCAATTTCTATGAAATTTTTTGTATATATTTGGTAGGTCTGAGAATATATTTGTATATGTTTGGTAGGCTATGTTTTAAACCCCTAGGTGATAAATTTTTTTTTTGACAAAATTTTACTTTGAATTTCCTGTGGGAATTGTGAAATATTTACTATTTAGTGTTAAAAAGCAGTCTAGGTCGATGTTGAAATCTATCGACCATATGCCTTTCATGTCCAGAATTGGAGTTAATAGGTGTGGCATAATGTAGCACATCATACAAGACAGTCCTTCTTCATAATACCACTCCAACCGGTCTCATTTTTTCAGGAAGGAAGGAAAAGGTATTTATTTGGACACAGAGACAACACAATTACAATTATTTTATACAAACATGATTTAACAAAAATAGAAAAGTATATAGTTATTAGTTATATATATATATATGACAATATTATGAGAACAAATGGTGTTTGCGTGGTGCGTCCCCATGACCAAAACGGTCACTGCCTCAGCATGTTGCTATGAGTGCGGGCTGCGGGCACTCCTAGCGCTGATTTTCAGTCTTTGTAAAGCTGTTCTTACACTTAGGTGCAGGTAGTGTTCTCTTACGAAATACATATTATACGTGTCTTCCAAGTAGTAAAAACTCAAGAAACATTAATATATGTTTTATATATATATTATATCGTATCTATATTTGACACTTTTTATCCTGATACAACAAAGACGTCTCGACTCCCGAGAGAGCGTTTTGGTGGGAATCGAAGGTTCTGCTACTTATTTATTTTTGTGTCGACAAAAATAGTTTAAAGTGGATTTTGTTGTGTTTCTTGTGGTGTTAACTTAGGACAATAATTTTCTTAGTGGCGGTTTTTATGTGCGTTTTTTATGACGTTTCGAACTGCTTCGGTTTCCTCTAAGAGCGGTGAGAAAGATTTTTTGCAATCTATATTATAAGCACCATGGTTTGCAATTGCAAACCGTACGAGTAGATAT
Source organism: Zygaena filipendulae (assembly GCA_907165275.2). Classification (NCBI taxonomy): domain Eukaryota; kingdom Metazoa; phylum Arthropoda; class Insecta; order Lepidoptera; family Zygaenidae; genus Zygaena; species Zygaena filipendulae. Next base: position 11,707,121 of record OU015657.1, on the reverse strand, counting down.
ACATTTATTTTATTTGAAACTGGTCAAGTGCATTATATGCAAAAGTTCATAAGAAGAAAATCCCTTCCCTGAAAATCCTAAAGCACGCTGCTAAAAGCGCAGCCGCGATCTTCATATTAACTATGATTGATCAATGATCATTGATCATACAACACTTTGTGACGAAGTTAAACTCGGCACTCAAAGTTAATGGACCACATAAGAATCATAACAAAAACATACATATTACATATCTATACAATCATTGTTCACCAACATTCCCGAACTTATCGTAGAGCAAGTTACGTTCAGAAATTCAATATCGAACTTTGTTTAGAAATCAAATTATACTGACAATGAAGCACCAAGTTTTGGCAACGAACGTCAAAAACTTTCAGCATTATTTGTTAATGCTTTTTGTTCGCATAATAAATAATAAAGATACATAAAGACGTTTCTGTTCAACAAATATATTTGTATGTGGATTTCAAGAAAATCCAAACTTAATTGGAGTTCGATTGCACTATTTTGGAACAATACTACCAGAAATTAAACCGTACAACTTTTAGTTTTGTGTTGGACCCTGACGCTCGATCAAGTTCGGCCAAAGGTTTGCTAATATTATCTTCTAAATTAGAGTCGAATCTTCATTTTTAAAACAATAAATCAGTGCGATACTAAATCTGCTTATAATAACATTATTTTATTATTGTAAATAAAACAAAGAAATGTGCTTAAAACCACACGGCAGAAATGAAACCTTATTTAATCTCTCGCAGGCTAAATCCTACAAAATTTCTAAATTGGTTGATAAATTACTCACTATACACCAAATAGCTGTTTTCTATCCGTGAAATAACTTGTCCAGAGATTAACGTACTACATGCAGATTTAAGGGTAAGTTTTTAATTATAAGTACAAATAACACAAAATAATTATTATGGTTGGCAATTGTGACGTTGTTATTTTTATAGTCGGCTCACATTGATTAAGTTCTATAAGTAAATAGAAAAAGTTTAACAGAAGACCTGTCCATAGACGCTGACTGAACTTTAACCCCGTTCTTAACGATGTCAAATTGCATTTCACGCTGCAAAAAGTAATAAAAACTATGTTAATTACGTAAAATTATAGTGTATTTCATAATGTTTAACAAGAGCAGTTAACACGCAAGTTTAATCGCGTTGTAGCTTGCTTAATGTACTTTATTAAGACTGCTGCAGGTGTACAAGTAGTTATGTTACTATACTTATGTTACTTATGTCGCCATTTCCCTTGATCACCTGTGATTTCCATGTTTTATTAGCATAGAATATTCAAATTTTACTCTTTATTTTTGTATGACTGTAGATAATTATGTTTCAATATGTTTTTTATAAACCACAGCTGTTTTTAATGCGGAAGTTACTCTATTATTGACAACTAGCTGTGCCTCGCGGTTTCACCCGCGGTAATTTCGGAGTTCCCGCGAGAATTCCGGGATAAAAAGTACCCTATGTACTTTTCTGTACCCCCGATAATGTGCATGCCAAATTTCATCCAAATCTGCTCAGCCGGTTTTGCGTGATTGAGTAAGAAACATCCAATCATCCAAACATCCATACTTTCACATAATAATATATAATATTAGTAGGATTAATACATTTAATTGATGTTCTTTCTTTTTCATCAATATTCACTGGCTATATGATGTGATCCAAAGTACTTATCATTTGGTGAAAAGGTAGTATTTCTTTCACAACAAATTACATTAACATTTTATCGATATCTATATAACATAAATGCGATAGTATCGCTGTTTGTCTGTCTTGTTACTTCTCCACGCCGTGCGAAAATTTGCATACCCGCTGTCAAGGTTTCAGAAAAGAATGAAAGATACTTTTTACACTTCAATTCTTCGCAGGAACTCCGAAATTAACGTGGGTATAACTGCGGGAAACAGCTAGTATCTATTTTGTAATAGGTAAACACATATTTTTGTTTAGCTGCCAAGTTACAGCAGAATATTTAAAACCATGGGTTGCAAGTTGTTAAAGTTAAACACACAAACAACGTTTTTTTATTTACTTTAAATTTCCTCAGTCTCACCGTCAGCCTGTATTACAAAAGCGAGCGCCCTCGTAGCAGTAACGCTACGCCGTAGCGGTCTACGAGTTTAAACAAGAACGCTACAACATGCTTATTTCAATTTCTTTATTAGTTTTTCAGGAAAGTTTAACACTTTGAACGGATTTGCGGCAAATTTTAATTTGCGAATACAGTTTGGTTCGGTGAAATTTCTTATTACTTACATATTTTAAGGTTTTAGCTCTGTTCATTCATCTGCTTATTATGTTCAACGATTTAAATTAAGTATATCCACTGTTTACCCTAACTCAAAGGGTGCAATGTACTGGGAGATTTCTTCAGCCATAGATCATAGAATCAGATTCATTAATGTTCACTTTTCACTTATGTGCATTTTTAAATCTGATAAAAACTCTATGATCAAAATAAGAAATGACTACTCTTTGCCGCTCTTGCATTAGTTAGTACGTTGCTGTCATTTATATACGACTGCCTCGCTACTACGTCATCCCGATCCGTGCAATTACGTTGAGTTGCAGTAGCTGTATTAATGAGAGCCTTCTACATTCGGCTTAACGCGGACGAGCGATCATCGCATTGCTTATTCTCGCTGCGATCATGCTCTATTACATTACGCCCAAGGGCCCGTGACGTAGAGCCGGGAGGCGGATGAGTGTGTAAGCCGAATAAACGGAGTAGATTAAAAGTGCAAACGACTGTTATATACGCAGCCTTCGTTTCCATAAGCCCCGTCTAAGATCCTCGGCGTATCCGAGAGATTATAATAAAAAGTCCCTATCATTATAAAAGTGAGCTTTGGAGCGAGATAAAACCGGGCAATCATTATTTTTATCGTTTTAATTAAATAATAAATACTTTTATGTTGCTTTTTTAATGCAAATACTTTTTTTATGGTAAATGTTAAAAGAATTCTACACGATGAGTAAGTAAGTATTATGAAATTTGTATCTTTTTTTAGCTTATTTTATTTTAGAAAGTAGAAAATTAGTTAATTCGTAAACATAGTCTAAAAAGTTCAATATACGAAAACATGAATTGTTCAACATGTTTTGCCATTTATGACGTGCAAACAAATTGCAATTTAATAACCAATAGTTTCAGTATTTATGTATATACTAGCTGTGCCCCGCAGTTTCACCCGCGGTAATTTCAGAGTGCGCCACAAGAATTCCGGAAAAAAAATACCCTATGTACTTCTTTGTACCTCTGACAACGTGCATGCCAAATTTCATCCAAATCCGTTCAGCCGTTTTTGCGTGATTGAGTAACAAACATCCAAACATCCACACTTTCACATTTATAATATTAGCAGGATTAAATAAAGTTAACCCGGGTAGTCTGTCTGTATAGTTTTTAAAATGAAATACAACGCTGCCGTACTTCTCCCGAGCTGAAATCAAGAAATTTACTTTCTTGTTTTTGCCACAGTTTAGTTACAGACTTGACGACTGTGCAGAGAAATGCTGCCAACATCAAAAAGGTCAACTTCGTCGATGTAACTTTTAGGTATATTTTTATTTTATTTCAGAGAGTGTATGTATTGCAATAATAGATAACATAAAATTTTTTCATAATTACGATTTAATTTTGTAAGATCACTTGAAAATGTTATATAATAATAATAATAATCCACATCACAACACACAGATCTACTTGATCCCACAGTAAGCTATTATTAGCTTGTGTCGTGGAAACCAAGCAAACGTGGTATATACTACATAGAATTACTTATATATTATGCTATATATATATGTAAACACACCCAGACTGGAAAATGGAACCCTGTGTTCATCACACAAAGTCCACCCCCACCGGGAATCGAACCCGGAACCCCTTGATTAGCGGGCAGGCATGGTGACCTCTGCGCCAAACGGGTCGTCAAAATATATAAGGTTTAAAAAGCGAAACTTTATGTTGTTTTAAACAAATGAGACTGAAGTTTTCTTTTTTTATCATATCATGAATTACCCGTTAATTACTTTGATAGTAGTTAGAGTTCTCATGATTACTATAATAATTGGTCTGTTGAAACTAAAAAATCAAACGCAATATAACCTTTACTTTTACAGGGTAATTTAAACTACCTAGCAGTCGGGTTATTTCAATTTTCTTCCATACAAATACAAAAAAATATTAGGTTTTACCATCGATCTCATATAAAAAGTAGATAGATACACAGTCCTACACGAAAGTTCACTTAAAAACTGTCCACAGTCGTGTTTACGTAGTTATAGCTGTGGTTATAGTTAAGTTAGTAGTTAGTATTACAATAGTACTTACCGAAAATATGAAATTCTGTCCTTTTTTAAGGTCCTAGATGCATGATTTTTACAATTTTTAAACGTGCACGAATGCAACTGATTTAAGACGATCGTGTGCGTGCAAATTTTCATACAAAAAGCCAAACCGTTTATCTCCCCTTAAACATAGACCAATTTTGATGATTTTTTTACATGTTATTGATGTATTGGATAACTAGGGCTGTACGTTTTGATTTTAAAGAAATATTGCTTATAACAAAAGTTATTAGCATCTCAATATCCATTTTTTTTACAAAAAATCTTCCTCGAGTTTTTTAATTTATTAAAGTTAAACTAAACTGAATTACTAAATTAGAAAAACGTACAGCCCTAGATTAAGGTGTACTGAATCGAATGACACCAAAATTGTCTCATTTAGTGAAGGTTTAGGGGGGTAGAAAAGGTTTGGCCCGAAACAATATTTCAGAAGGAAAAATTAGGCACTCGCCTCAAGGTCCTGCAAGTCTCTCTATCGCACGCATCGCACGGTAGCAGAGCGGCATGAAACAGATAGACTTTTTGCAAATACCTACTCGCGACGCGTCTCGGATGGAAACGATCCTCTTAAAAGCGCACCCAAATGTTCAAATGGACGTTCATTTCATGAGGACATTTTTTGACGCTGATTGTGAATCTACTTTTTATATGACATCGATGGGTTTTACTGATCGCATCACATGTCATATAATATCAATAAGCCTAATGTGTCGTCTAGCGGAGAGTCTCTATTTCCCTCAAAAAAACCCAATCAACCTCTAAAGATAATATTTTCTCGTCTTTTTTTCTTTTTCTTCTAAGTTACTTACTTTATAAAAGTATTATATTTCAAAAACCCTAAGCTAAGCACTAAGCGTGCCCTCGTAAACTTGCATTACTTAGAACAATTTCGTTGACATATTCGCTGGCTGGTGAGGGTCGCAGATTGTATGTGACCTGTCAATTTACGAGCTTCCCGGGAAGACAAAGGCATTATCATTAACCTTAAAACAAAAATGTAAACACACGAATAATAATTTCAATTCAAAACATTATCTATTAAATTTTACGTTGGTGAAGTTGAAATTTTCATTACAAAAGCAAATAATACTTAACCTGCAAATTTTTAATAAAATCCTAATTGGTGGAGTGCGATTCACAATATTATGAGTCATAAAATTCATCATCAAAAAGCCGTGACGTACCTATAAGTAGCTCTACATCAATCCGTTTCGAATTACAATCACAACAAAATTTCAAAATGTTTGTACTCTCTTATTCACTTCACAATGTGCACTAAATTATGATTTTTTTGCATACAATTTTTTTACATACTTTTATTTTAAATAAAAACGTGAATATTCAAATCGCGGTCATAAACTACACATGTCTTTTTTACATCCAGCAATAGCGCGTCGCATTACGCACCACACGGGAAATCCGTAAAAACTAGTTGCACAAAAGCACACAATCGATTGCTTTGACGCTACTCGAATACATAAATTCGCAACTATCTTTTATGTTGCCACCGTTTACACGCAACCTGCGCGGCGCGGCGAGACGAGGCGGGGCGGGGCGGCCGCGGAAGCAATAACCACCCGTATGTTCCCATAAAAATGTACGCCTCAGCGAAATTTCCACGTACTTTTAACGGCACCGAACCATTATGATGTCGTTATGTAAATACTTCTGGCTTTATGTACCCCATTTTTGTTCTCAAACTTTGTCAGGAGCTCGCATTTGACGCGTGGTGACTCGCGTATGGTTTCCGAGTGCTAAATTGAAATTACGAGGTGTTATCTTGTATTTCGATTTTGGGTCTTGAAGTTAATTAAAAAAAATCCATATTCTCCAGTAAATAAATCTCATCTACTTATTTAATATCAAGATAGAGTTAATACCTATCGTCAATCGTAAAAAAGGATTAAAGGAGGTTAGTCATATTTTTGGTGTTTTAAATCTCTCTGAATAGAGTAGTTTCCGGGATATGAAAATAAAAATTCTATTTAATCCGTCCGTTAGATAATAAAAAAAATAGACGGGTCTATTTTTTTGCTTTTTCAAATTATAATTAAAATTTGTAAGAGCAAAATTGAAATAATACTGAGAAAAATCGCATTAAAGTTTAGGAGTGAGAGCTTTTGACGTCAGAACGTGCTATAAACTGTAGCACGGCGTGACGTCACGCGACATTATTTTTTTATTACGTATAAAAAAAATACGTGTCCAATATTTTTTAATTATCTACAAGACGTACTAAAAACTAAAATTTTGTTAACAAACCCATTAGGCCTAGTTAATGAAATACTTCGTGAAGGTACAAAATTGATACATTCAGTGATTTTACAAAAGCTCAAACTTGTTTAACAAATCAATATAAAAATACGCACCTATCTGATTATGATTTTCTTTCAAGAATAGGTACAATTTATTTTCAGAAAAGATTTACCTATCATGAGGATGCCTGGGCTCCTCATGACCGGACTCAAGCATTAAGCAACTTCTTTATTAGTGGTTTTTATAGTATTTTTAATTTATTGTAAACTTGTGGTCTACAGTTTTCTTAAGATAATATATATTAGGTATTCCGTATATCTACATGCGTATTTCTGCTATGGTTTCTTGGAGTGTAATATTATTTAAATTATCCGAGCACAAAATTCTATTAAAATATTTACATTACCAGAGGCGGCGAAGAATGTGTGAAATTTGATATTTTATGCTCTTCATGCTTATATACTATGCTAATGAAAATCTACAAACCTTAGAATTGGGTTGAGTACGTTTATATTATGTTTTACATTGATCACCCACAATTTTTATTAGGGAGTTCCAGTGACAAACTCCCGGCTCGATCTTCAGACCCTCGTCATCATGTGTTCATTGCAACAAAACAACCTAGCTCAAATTAGACTGTCCTATCATTTGGAATCAATGAATTTCAGTCTCAACTCTCAACATATCTCTATCATCAAATCAGCTCAATGGTACCATAATATAGCATTCACTGAACATAAAGTATGTTTTTCATTTCAATACAAGGAAGTGGTTGAAAAATCGTTTGAATTTCATAATTTACATACGAACGCTTCTAAAAACTGAGAAGTGAGACAAAACAGCAATTGAACTCGCATCTCTGAGTCTAACTATCCATAGACTTGAACCTTTATAACGACCGGTGTTGTTACACAAAGTGACGCAGTAAAAGGTCATCTCACACTTTCCCATCCAACTGTCCGCCCTAGCGAGTAATTTTTACGATTATTTTCAAAGCACCCGCGGGAGGGGACCGTTGTTCTGGAGTTTTCTGTGGTCTAAGACACGAGTGGTATAAAGCTTGACTATATAGGCGTTCTATCGTAAGTCATTTGACTAACATAATTTTCAATAATCTTTGACGATATAGGTACGACGACATTAAGATATTTAGACAAGTCAAAAAATTCACGGATGAGGAAAAAGTTCTGTCATCAAAAGTCGAAAGAAGGTATTTTATCTCTACTATAACGCGTTGGTGAAAAATAAAGTGCTTACATAAATAATTGAAAAATAATTGTATTAAATTAATCAAAAAATAAATTAATTTGTATTCTGAGACGGCAGGTTTATTAGTTGCCAACCTAATACTTCGGTTTTGAGGTTTTATATAGGTACCCTGAAAGAAAAATTGGGGCTTTTTAAAAAAGTTTGCGACCGAAAACTTCCCACAGAAGATTGATCAACAACATTTCTAGTGTTCAGTTGGGCACTACATTTGATCAGTATACTCTCGCGTAGTTTGCACGTTATTGACACCGTACGGGCCTGGTCACTGTGCCTGCTGGTCACTGATATTGTGTCGCCAACATATCCTTCGAGAACGAAGGGCGACCGAAACCACTTCGGTCTGATTGATTTCTCTCCGTGTAGACGTTTTATTTATCTGTATTGATTGTGTATACTATTATTGCGTAACAAAAGCAAGAACTTAATATAATGTATATTTAAAAATTGAAGACGTATTTAACATTAATCTTACATCTAAATAAATAAAAATATATAAATCTAAATAAATAAATAAACAAATCTCAGAAGGTTTATCCGAAGGACCATGGTAAGATAAATTAATCTTAGCCATCTCATTTAAAAGGTTTAGCCGTCACGGTTACTTTTCATAAACATTACAATAGCGTACGTATATTTTCTCCTGCAACGGCTGCTTAGATAACTTAGTAATTTTTTTTTCCAATCTGAAAACCAATTCTTTAAACTCTATGTACATATATATTGTACTCTATTTGCGGGACTTTCTTAATATCATAAAAGCAATCAAACAAACTTTCGTGGCAAGCAAACTTTCATAAAAGCAATCGCAGTGTAAGAAAAATGACAATTAAAATTCGTATGTAAACACAACAGTAAGTATCGCCCCTTAAACTACCCAAACCTGAAACAAGCCAGAAGTTTCCCTCCATTGCCACAGCTCACAGCGGGCACCACAATAATTCCACCGATTTGCTTCAAACTTGGACTGCTATCGCGGTGAGTGTCAGACTTAAATTATAAATCAAGCGGACATGGGCACACCTGGGACATTGGACTTCCAATTTTCTTTACTACTTAATGCTGATGCTTACACTGTGACAATATTGCGAATACCTTTAGTGATATTAAGAGAATTCGGGCAGACAAATAGAGGTGGTAAACGAACTATAATAAAAACAGAGCAAGACGTCTTGCGACACCCGATAGAAGCAAATTTTCTTATATATGTAGATAATCTAATCGTGATTGAGTCGCAAACATTAAAAATATATTTTAAATTAGTGGTGCCCGCGGTTTTATCCTTGAGAGTTTCACAAAATCTCGCAAATCCTCCCTATATTTTTTAATACAAACCTTCTCCTCAAAATAAGAACATAACAAAATTAACCTTCAAATTGGTCGAGCCATTTTAAATTTATCACGAGACACGGCAATAACAGACATCTATTTCATAGAACTGTGGCCAATAATAGACCACAATTTATTATACCACTTAGACTCTTTGAAATATATTATATTTTACGACTTGGTAGGGGGCACTGCCGTGCCCCCCGATACGCTTGACTAATGTATCATAATAATTTTAAATAAAAATCTTTTTCATCTTTTTTGACAAGAAGAACATCATCAAAATTGTTTAGATATTTGTACAAACACTTCTTTTTTACAAAAAAAAAAAACTAAATATATTATGGACATAGAGGTAGTATACTACAGAACTTGCGGCTTAAATCGCCATTCGAATCGAAACCTTTGCCTACATAGCAGTGGCGAAGGGTGAAATATTGAGAGGGGGAAGCCGGAAATCTACTTTAATTTCAACTTACTAAACTACTAGGTAGCGCGTAGTCCCTGCGGTTTCACCCGCGATAAGTTCGGAGTTCCCGCGGGAATTCCGGTATAAAAAATAATTAATTAATAATAATTAGTAATTCCCATTTCCCTGTACCCCTGACAACGTTCTCAATTATGGTAGAGAGTTGTTGCGTCTGAAGAGAAGCCGGTGGGAATCGGCTTCTATAGTACCTTCGCCACTGCTACATAGGAAATTAAAAAGAAAATAATTATGAATAAAATATAAATTACATCAAATGACACTGTCAAAAAATAATATTCGAAAGCAAACGAATATACGTATAAAAAGGACTAATATAATTTGGAATAAACTGTATAATAACGTATAAGTTTGCTCTTGTATAATGTCTGGATATGACCTACTTAAATGTTCTAGTAGGGGAGACCGGGTACAAAAGTAACGGCGGATCGAAAGTAACAAATGCCCTGTAAGTTTATCCAGTAGCCAAATACCATTTCGCTGCCGTCAAGGTGATAGCCGGTGGCCCCCCCCTCACTTGAATTCAGTCGTAACGCGCGTCACGTGCTGTTAGGTTGTGTGAGAGGACGATACGTGGTTTCACACATCAAAAGTAAGTTTTTTGGCAATTTTTTATTTTTGTTTTACGCAGTCATAAAAACATGACACTTATCTGAATATTTGCATATTAAATTCTTGATTAGAGTGATTATACAGTGTTTTAATTCGTTTTCGTCTAGCACGTTTCATTTTTATGTAATCTTTCATGTTTTAACAAAAAATTGGTCGGGTACAAAAGTAACATAGCCCTATGGGTACACAAGTAACATGTTACTTTTGTCCCCGTATTTATTTACTTATGTGATAATTTAATGTGTGTTTTTATTTGAACAGCATGCATTCCGCGACAACGTAAAATAGCTACCACAGGAGGAACTACCGACATGGAAGTGTACCGAAAAGCGGCTGAAAATCATTTCAATGATGGTACAAAAATTAGAGCCCTGGCAAAAAATATGATGTTTGTCATGTAGCATTATACAGATAAATAATAAAATTAAAAGCAGGAAATACTAGCGCAGTTGTGGGCTACCTTTGCGTCAACCGTGTTTTTACTATTGATGAGGAAAAAAATCTTCAGGACTATTTTAATCAAATGTTCTGGAGTTTATTTTGGGTTATCTCCATCTGAAGTACGTAAACTAGCATACGAGTTGGCAAAAAATGGAAAAAAAATCCTGAAAGTGGCCAAATATTGAATACCTAGTCTAACTAGAGAAAAATTATTATCATATATCATATATCTCATTACTTAATCTAAGAATAATTTCTATTGTTTTTTATTTTCTTAAATTGTTTTTTTGAGCACTTAAAATGCAAATCTTTTTTTTTGTTATCAATACTAAGTGTTTAATAAATAGTTTGTTGATTTAATATCTGATATTATATTCATTACAATCCTAATCCATAACGAAATCCTGTACTGTTACTTTCGACCCACAACGTGTTACTTTCGGCCTCGCTACGTGGTCGAAAGTAACAAATGACGAATTTTTTTAAAGTCTCTGTGATTCACACAAAACACACAATAACAAGATAAATCATGATACTAATGTAATTAACATGAATGGAATTTATTTAAGGCCATATTAATTTCAGAAAAATAACAACACCTAACCAGGAATTAAAGCAAAAGTACAAAGTGTTACTTTTGTACCCGGTCTCCCCTAATAATCATGATTCCCCGTACATTACGGTTGAGCCTAAAATAGGTGAAGAAATTAAATCGATCCATTGTAAGAAAACGTCGCAAAACATTATTCTGACATGCTCCGAGAAAGATATATCACAATTAAGAACCGTACTCATTCTCTCTATACTATATACAGTTTTGGTATTCTTTAATTATATTGTATTTTATCTTAGATACTATTACTAGTAAAATAATTAAAGTGAAATAATTTATCATGTGTTTTTCCATGGTCATCCGAGGACCCGAAGAAGTTCGATGTAAGAGGTCTTGTAGGTCTGTATGCACATATTTTGTGTGTGATTTCAGTTTTTTTATGTACCTTTTTGCCATGGTTATTGTATTTCAGCTGCATGAATTTCGGGATGCCCTCAGAATCTTTTTGATGTACTGAGAAAAAAGTTACTAATACCATAAATGTTGCGGACACACCACAACCCAACCAAATTTCATTGAAATCTGCAATGTCTCTACTTAATGAAAAAAATCTTATCTTATCTTATCAATGATAAATTAATTATAAGTTTTGAAATCCGTCAAAATTTTCCCATAACCAACATTCGAACAGACAAAAATTTCAAGCAGCATTCGGATGCTTGTTTTGCATCAACATTTTTCTTCCTCATTTAAATTCAAATCAAAAGACATGGCATTTTTTTTGGTTTTTCTTATACATTACTAGCTGTGCCCCCGCGAGTTTTGGAATTCCCGCAGGAACGTAGCTAGCTAACTCCAAAGTAGCCTAATAATTTACTCCTTATAACATCTGCTAATTAGCAGTGAAAGTCCCGTGAAAATCGGTCCAACTGTTTCGGAGATCCGCCTGCGTGAGTTTAGGAATTTCCTCAGTAACTCCAAAATTCTTTCATATTTTTCTCCTTACAATAAGAAATACAACAAAAAAGAATCAGTGAAATCAGTCCAATCGTTCACGCGTGATGCCGTGACCAAGGGAAACTGGGATTCATAGATTATTTTAATTTTTAACTCGGGTTCTTCAAGAGAGGACATAGCGCTTTATATGTACCTACTACTGAAACTAAACAACAACAGGTAGGTACCTACTTACTGCTTTTTATGTGCGTTAGCGATAAGAAAATGAAAGTATAACCTCTTTCAACGGAACTGGCACATTCACATTTAAAAGAAGAACAGAAAGATATTTAATTCAAATAAATTCTAGAAAGAAAACGGAGGCGTACGCATTTATCCTTTGTTGGTAATTACAACAAAAACCTACGTTGCCACAACTAGAAACGTGAACAAAAATAGAGCAGGTAAAAAGCGTTATGTATGGGTACAGTCACATAGTAACATTTAAGGATACAGCGGAAATTTTGCTTCAAGCTTACTATTGGGATATGTTTTACAACTAGCTACGCGTACAGTAAGCTACAGTAAACTTTTGACGTGGAAACCAAGCAAACGTAATCTCGAAAAATACGTAACAAAATTAACACGGGTAAAACCGCAAGGAACAGCTAGTAGATTAGGTAATATAGATAAGAATCGTTATTCAAGGAAATACGGTTCAGCTATTACTGAGTGGTATCAAACACACACCTCAATTTTCGCATTTTTAATATTGGTTAGGAGTTAGGACTGAACTCTGAACACATAATAGACTAGACAATAGATTTAGACATAATTGTGATTGAGGTTATGTAAAGTCATGTAGATTTTTGTGGTCGATTGTACAGCAGTGATCCACCTACATCAAGGCCGACGTAGGTGTTTTGTATTGCTTTTGATCTTATCTTTGTATTATTATGGTAGAGTATTACATAAAAGTCTTTTATATTATGATATCAAAGCTAGCTGGGCTTTCGAAACGAAATATTTTTCAACGGACTTGAAATATATTATTATATTACGTATACTTTGTTGTGGGAACTGTGGATAATAGGGGTGAGATTACATTGTGGGATTTTCATCAATTTACAAGCCTTTTCCAGAGGTTTCAGTTCTTATTTTTTATTATACCTACGTAAGATGAACGATGGAAATAATGATAAGGAAAATTTTAACAGAAAAACTCAACTGACTTCAAGAATTCCGTTGTCTGTCTCCGAAACTCATCATCAGATCTTTATTGAATTTAAATGGGATGATTTCGTACAAAAAATAATTTTGCAATTTATTTATTTATTTATTTATTTATTTATTGCACATCCATTAATTATTATATTATATTATTTATACAGGATGTTACAGAAAGGTATAGTCGTATTTGACGATCGTATTCACGTTATCGTCTGCAATGATACAACACTAGTAACTGAACCGGTACCATGATATAAACTTGCCTCTTTAGTAGGTTTGCTGTTATTAACTTATTACTGCATCCCAACGGTGATAAATTGCATTAAATTATCTTGATCCCGTCACCTGTAACCAGTTCATGACCTACCCAGTGATGTGACATGTTTATTTTGTTACGGAAGTGATCGATAAAAATATTTTTTATTTTGGTTATGAAATTTTGAAGTAAGGTTTTTGAGCTAAATACCACGGTCAAATTATTATAAAAGATTGCCAGATCACCATCTTCAAATATGACCATACCTTTTCGTAACACCTTGTATATAACGGAGTTATACCCAAACATACCTACATAAATAAATATTTTCAAGTAGCCATAAGTCGCCACAGCTTATATAACCAAAGTAATTCGGTTAAAATGTCTGTAACAAAAGTTCGGAAACCAACACAAGATATCTCTCTCTGAAGTTTTCCTTTGAAAGTACGAAAATAAAACTTTAGGCACATCTCAAATGATTCTCTTCTGTTATTAGCTCAAACAAAATTATACTTTAACTCAAAATGTCCAGTTGATTGTTGCTAATAAATGTAATATGATTTAGGTAAATATATAACTAAAAATAACTTTATAATTTTCATAACCTATAACTTTTGTTACTTTATAATGTAGTTAGATAGATACACAACCTAAAATATTATAATGGAAAGACTGGAATTAAATTGTTGTAGTGTCCCAAGGAATTTATGTAATTCTTCCGTTCAGAAACAACATCACTATAGATTTGCTCGAAAATCTGCCGAGTTTACAATCTTCAATCGGTATCGATAGGATACAAGAAACTTAAGCCTTAATGCTTTGTTTTTTTGCAATTTTAAGGAAGGCTATGAGATAGTTGGTAGTTTATGTGTGATTCAAGGAACCTATAGACGGATAAAAATTCAAAAAAACCTAGTTTTGCATTCCTAGTATTCCTAAAACCTAGTAGGTAACATTAATTAATTATTCTTAAGACTCGAAATATTTTAATGTAAAGAATTACGGTTTTATTATGTTTACACCAATGATGTGATGTGAATGTCTTTGGATTACACTATCTGTGGTTTCAATCAGGTCAGTTTTATGAATTCCACCAGAAACTCTTAACATGTAATGTGTATATTATTGTCGGATTCACACGTGTAGTGTTGTATATAATATATAGGTACACGTCTAATATTATCGTTTTGACTAAAATCTTATACAAATATTTTTATACTAGTTAATCCTCGCGGTTTCACCCGCGAAGTTTCCGCGGGATTTACGGGATAAAGAGTACCCTATGTCCGTCTCTGTATCCCTGACAACGTGTACGCAAAATTTCATGATGTACCGTTGAGCCGTTGAAGCGTGAATGCGTAAAAACAAACTCACTTTCGTATTTACCTATAAATAGTAAGGTTTTACTCGTATACACCACAGCTATATTATATCATAATATGATAACCTCGAAGGAGTCTCTCGCAATAAGGCATGTCTCCTGAATATTAAATGGTAAAACAGTAGGTACCTAAGTGGATTCGTAATTTGCTCTTTCCTTAATAGCTTGCGTGATATATCAAAGACAAGACCTGTAAATATTTAAACAAGTTCGTTCCTAGATGTAAAATCAATAGTTGCATAGCTGTAAATAGCGAATGTATTTTTAAATCTATACACATAAAATGCTTTGTCCTGCATGAGTGGCTGACGGATCAACGTACAGCCTAAACGTAGTGACGTGAAACTTGGACGATGTGTTCTTTGTATTCTACCCCTGACGGGGTGAGAAAGGGGAGCAAAGTTTGTATGGAACAATTCCGCGGGGACTCCGAAATTAGTGCGGGTGAAACCGCGCGAGACAGCTTGTCTATACATCTAGACATACCTAAATAAAATTTAAGTGTCTGTTTGTAATTCAAATTAACAATTTTTCACTAAATGCATATGAAAGTGTATAAGGTACTTACATAATAAATCTATTTTTAAAATTTTTCTGTCTGTCTGTCTGTTTGTTACGGCTAATATCTGAAACGGCTGAAACGATTTTAACAGCACTTTCACTAGCAGAGAGCTGATGTTATAAGGAGTATCTTAGGCTACTCTTTATCCCGGAATTCCTGCGGGGTCTCTGGAATTAATGCGGGTGAAACCGCGGGGAACAGCTATGTAATCCTTACTATTAATAATTATAAATGCGAAAGTGAGTTTGTTTGTTTTTTTGTTACGCTTTTATGCCTTGGCGGCTCAGCCGATCATCATGAAACTTTGCACACACGTTGTCAATGGTACAGAGAAGGACATAGGGTATTTTTTGTCCGGGAAACCGTTGGGAACAGCTAGTACCTAATAATAATAATCACGACACGACACGCATTGTTCAGAGGCTCCTGTTTCTGTGACCTTAACCACCGGTAGCTTGAGCTCGGCTTCGCTGTCGGTTGCACACCATATTTAAGTTTTTAGTAAAATATTTTTGTTCCGTTATTTTTTACCACCAATAGAGTAATAAGGTTGACATTTGACACCATACATATTATAACTATTTTATTATATAAATATTTATTTAAAGTTACTAATTTGAGTAATGTTAGGTATTAATTAGCTTTAGACGTACTCACCAATAGATATCCTACTAATATTAAATAAATAAATAAATAAATAAATAAATAAAATAAATAAATAAATGTGAAAGTGTGGATATTTGGATGTTTGGATGTTTGTTAGTCAATCACGCAAAAACGGATGAACGGATTTGGATGAAATTTGGCATGCACTTTGTCAGGAGTACAGAGAAGGACATAGGGTACTTTTTATCCCGGAATTTCCACGGAAACTCCGAAATTACCCCGGGTGAAACCGCGGCGCACAGCTAGTATTTTAATAAAGAAATTTATAATATTATGCAAAACCTAATAAGCAGAGGACTTGTACTATGGGCATCCAAGCAACTGATATATTAGGTAGGTACATATTTTTTTAATACTTACTTATCCATACACAAGATAGATATACTAAATGCCTATAGACTCAGGGCAAACAGTAGTATTCATCGGCAACTTGAAGCGCTTCTGTGTCCGGGAATACTGTTATAGTCACATGTATAGATTTAGGACGGTCCTCCTAAAACATACCAATGCTCGTCGGTCGTGCACATGTGCCAGTTAGGCCAACGTCCCCGAGCGAGTGGGCCCGGCTCGACGGGCCTCAAGTTCCTGTGGAGTGGCTGTTTGTCAGTCACCATTCCACGCGGCGCTCCGGCCGGCACCGAGAGGCGGTCGAGAGTCCACTCACACGTCAAGTGTAATCGTTTATTTAGCTCGCTCGCCCGAAGGATTTTCAACTACCTACACAAATATTCAACGAATACGCACATAATATTATATCTGTCACCGTAAAATTGTAACAACCGTTAGATTGTAAACGATTGACATTGAAGAGGTATTTATGTGCTCCCCGACATACTAGGTTAGGTTAGGTTTGAACTGTGACCACAACACAGTCAAATAGTACCGACGGTACCGATTTATCATGTGTGAGCATCCACCACCACGCATTTTCTGTCCTCAGAATTTCAGGATTTTACCGCGAGTTTACAAACTAACGGTTTTTACAATTTTACGGTGACATCCATTCCATACTATCCTAATACTGTGAAGTGTCTAAGCTTGTCTATAAGTTCGGATATACGGAGAGTAATCTCTTTCACTATTCAAGAGCTAAAATAGAATACTTTTATCTCTGACGGACGCGTTCCCGCGGGAATACCGAAATTTACGTGGCTCAAATTGCGGGAGATCCTAATTAACGGCTGTAAGCTCTGGCAGGGGATGAAGCCTTAATTACTCACGAGGCTTCAGTTATGGAGAAACGACTGAGGAGAGTCAGTATCTCGTCACGACGGCGTTGATCTCGACGTGGCCCGATAAAATAGGTCATGTACACAGTCGTTGTAATTGAATTTACACATCGCAAGCGTGTAAACTGCGCGCTAAACCGACTAGTGTAATCTTGTAGCAACACGTGAGATTGGAATGCCAGAGTTGGATTTGTCGAGTAAACCTGCCGTGAAAGGGTGCGAGAGGTTATTTGTTGTTTACCGAAACTAAATTACATTGTATTCAAGTAGATTTTTAGGGTAACTGTCTCAGAGATTCGGGTAAGAAATCGCTATCTTGTCTTAGTTTGACCTTAATTTAGTTCCAGTGAAATGGGCTTCGGCTTATAGTGTAGGTTCTATACTGTTTACCTTTTACGAAATAAAATACGATGTGTTAGTTAAAAACTAGATTCGGGCGTTCGTGATAATGTCACAGGCAGGCCTTTAATTAGTGTCTTTAATTAGTAAGGCATTATAATTTCAAGGATAGAAAAAGTCGTTCTTTGTATTTTCTATTTGTGAGTTCCGGAATAGCTATAGATTACGTTAGGTTTGAAGTTGGACCACAAAAGAGTCAAATGGTTCCGTTATAAATAAAAGTTAATTTTATTATTTTTACCACATTAAATAAAAGCTTGTTTTTAAAAAAGTTTTCTTACTTTTAATTTTTTTTACTTCTTATGTAGGTATGTCTATACACGTATCAATCGTCCGTGTGCGACAAAACTTTTGTTGTAAAGGTTTCAAAAAGTTCAACCGACTTTAAAAAAGCACTTTAAAGCTCTACACTATAAAAAGACATAAATAACAAAATACTTACTAGGTACATAATATCCAAAAGAAAAAAATGCACGTAATATTAGAAATATGTATATATCTTAATGCATCCAGGTGATTTACTTCAGGTTAATTAAGTCTACCAAGCCCCATTACTGTCTAATAATTTCACTTTAAAAATAAATTATGCTTGAATGAATGTAGGTCTCAATACTGGTTAGTCAAAGCACCGAGCCAAAGGAATGCCAAAACAAACACCTATTCGACAAAGTAGCTTAACACTAACTCAACAAAAAAAAAACTCTAAAGGCGAATTTTCGTTTAAAGAAAAATAAACATCTTTTAAGATCGTTTAAATTAAGGTGGA
This sequence comes from Zygaena filipendulae, assembly GCA_907165275.2. NCBI lineage: Eukaryota > Metazoa > Arthropoda > Insecta > Lepidoptera > Zygaenidae > Zygaena > Zygaena filipendulae. Next base: position 11,688,388 of record OU015657.1, on the reverse strand, counting down.
GGAAGGAAAAAAAAAATGTTTAACAGAAAATTCGTTTTCCTCAGGCAAACTAAATAATATGAGAGGATGATTACAAGGCGCCGCGACCGAGTTCGGGTGGATGGCGTCATGTAACATCGGAACATGAAGCCTTCTAACTTCGTTGTTTACATCACTTGCCTGCTTTGGCTGAACCTCACTGACGCCAAAATCGGTTAGTATCGATCTGATTTATCATGTGCCCGCCAATAATGTGCAGCTTGTTTATGTACCCATTCCACGTTAGATTCTATGTGGTTTATGGTTGATACATCAATAACCGGTTACAATATCCGGATACAATTTCCGGATATAATCCGGAAATAACTTTTTTAATTATATTATTAAGTATACAGTTTAAAAATTCAGTTCTCCTAATTCACTGTAGGTAATAGTCAACAAAAAGTATTATGATAAATTATTATACACTGGCTGTTGCCTTCGGTGTCACCCGTATTAATTTCGGAGTTCCCGCGGGAATTCCGGGACAAAAAGTATATCCTTCTCTGACAATGTGTACCTATGCAAAATTGCATAATGATCAGACAGACAAAGTTATATAAGTGGGGATGATATTATTATATAGCTGTTCATTTTATCATATTTTTTGCTATTTTTTCTTTTACTACAAAAATTCAAAACATGAAACTTTGAAATAATCTCAACTTGTTTACATTCATCATCTTAAATGATGATCAGACCTGGAGGTAAACTTTTTTATTGAAAACAGCACAAATCGATTCGCAACTAGGTAAAGAAATTTTGATGTACATTTTTGACAGCGGAAAATTAATTTTCTAAATATTGAGAACCTTTCCTTGTTATTGGAGTCAAATAAAAATTAGTTATAAGGATTAAATTCATATTTTGTGTGTCACAGAGCATATTAGCGAAGTGTGTGATACTTTAATGTCTGTATGAATAAATCACTTTGATCTGTATCCATTAAAGCCGACAGCGATACCCGAGCGTGCTTTGAATGCAACGAAAGTGTATCATATTTTTTATTTACATTTTAATCCCAAATGCCTACGTTAAAGGGGCAGAATAATTGAAATGAAATGAAATGAACGCAAGTTTTTTCGTGACGACAGTAAATTTAATAATATGCATTAACAAAAAGGAAACCATGCAGCTCAGCATAAGCCGGGAACCATTAGGGGCCCGACGCTGGTCTTCCTTTGGTGCCGCGTGTGGCGTCACGGGTGTAAGAGAAAAAATAAATTAAAATATTTCTATATTTATTCGATAACCTAAAACGATAATACGTAAATGCTAAAAACAATCTAAATAAACAGACTAAGGTAAAATATGTAGGTGTGTACATAAAATTACATAATTAAAAAAAAATAACAACTCCGATATAATTTATATAATAAACATCAGTAGGTGCGGAGTAATATATACGTACAATAAATGCAAAATAATTACTAATAAAATAATACACAACCAATAAAGTAAATACAAATTTTGAGTGCGGGTACCTAGAAGTTAAAAATATAATTATGATCAATGAAAACGAATAATTCAATTATTCGCTCCGAAAAAAAAATGCTGTACAAAAATTTATACATTTATTTATTATATTGCAACTACTTTAATGAAAATAATTGCACTATTTTTAACAATTTTTATACTTACCTACTAATAACGATTTTTTTCGCAGGTTACTTTTGGCATATCACAGATCTGCATTATGACCCGTTCCACAACTCTCCAGAGTACCATAGAGGTAGGAACTTTTGAAATTTAAATTTTAAATCGGACGAAAATTTAAAGTTCAGAGTGGTTTCATTCTACTACCCATAATGCACTACTTACTTACCCAGAACTTTGGAGTTAGTTTTCAAATGCGTTTCCTTAAAAGATTAAGGCCGTTACAATCTTTCACTAGGTATATATCAGGATTTACTTTTGTTTAAAAGTACTTTATTTATGTACTTTTCACTTCAAAGTTATGTTGCAGAACTCTTTTAATCGCAGAAGTTTGATTTACTGTCGTAATAACAACGCCATCAAAATATAAATACATAGAAATTGATTTAACAAATAATGCTAAGATTGAAAAGACGACATATCGAAAACTGAAATCAATTGTTCTTTTATTTTTTATTTTGCATTGCACTTCAGCCTGTATCTTAATGGTTATTTTACTTCTTGTATCCTACAGGCTGCCGGCATAGCCATGGGACCAACGAGCACAGTCACAGGAATGGAAGGCACCGGGACCACACTTGCGACAGCTCCTGGTCTCTCATACAGAGCGCCGCTGCTTTCATGGCCGAACGCCATCCGGACACGCTGGAGTTCGTGCTGTGGACCGGGTGAGAACCAACTATCTGATGCTGATATTAATCCTGACTTCTTTTTCCATACGTACTAGTTTTCTTGCTTCTTTCTAGGGTTTCATACCTCAAAAGTAAAAAAGGAAACTATAGGATCACTCTGTTACCGCCAGTCTGTCTGTCTATGAAGACCCTTTCCTCAGGAACGCGTGGAGATATCAAGTCTAAATTAATATCAACATAACTCTGCCATATCTTGGAGCTGTGACGAAATTAAATTTCTAAATCAACGGAATCAAAAACTATACAGCCGTTTATGCCCTATATTTTGACCCTAGCAGTCGTTTATGCCCTATATTTTGACACTCACAAAGGAATCAAACCTTACCTTCCATTGATCTAAAACCCTGGAATTTGGCAAAAAGCACTTTCCTATAGCACAAGGAAAGGAAAAAAATCCAAAAAGGGTATACTTAAAAAATATCAATGACTACCTCCGTCGTACTTGCTAATTGTGGTTCTATTTTTTCTGAGATACATAAATATCAAAATAAATTTAAATATTACTTTGTACTTTGCTCGATATTTTTAGTCTTTCTAGGTATGCATATCTCTGGTTTGTGGTCGGAACATATAATAATACACTATAATAAGTAAAAATTGTAATGACTACAATCTGTTTTGTGTACTTAAATAAATAAATAAATAAATAAAAACCGTAAAGCAATTTCATCCGAAAAAAAAATTACAACATTGTATGGAACTTGCCTGGTTTTCCTTTTTCCTTACTTTGTCCCTCCTATTTTCCCTACTTCCTTAGATCTATAATCCCTCTTTCTTAAACATGTAAGTGATATTTTTCTAAACAGAGACATCCTATCATCATCGATGGAACACGTCAGCGAGGAGTTGAAACTGGAGGCCGTGAGGAATGTCACCGACGTACTGAGTCGGACGTTCAGCAGCCAGTTCGTGTTCCCAGCGCTGGGCCACAACGACCCACCACCTTCAAGGAAACTAGTGGACATGTGGATGCAGTGGCTGCCCACTGAAGCTATGCTGACTTTTGAAACTGGTAAGTGTTAGTGCAAGTCTAATATTAGGTCGGTACTGGTACATTTTCACCAAAGAATATTAGGTTACCTTGTCAGGGTGTGTGGTAGTCGGGAATCTGATTTCCGATTAGATTAAATTAGTTTACCGCAGATTTGCTGTATTGCCCTGGAAATTTGCGTAGTTTTATAATCATAAAAACAACTCTAGATTAACTAGACTACTTGCGGGTTAAAACTATAAGTGATACTTTTTGGGATGGTGATTCCACTTCTCAAGCTATATTATTTTATCTAAGCATTGTAAAATTTAACTACATATATGTAGTCATGTACATTTCGAATAACTACTCCTCTTCAAAGTACAAATAATGAAAAACAAAAATATTAAATGACTCCCTTGATGAACTCTGTAGAGCCTTTTGTAGAATTCAATTATAATGCCTACATTAAATATCAATTATTTAAATTCAATTATAGCTTTTAGAAATGTCTAATTGAAATGGAAATTACTGAAAATATTACCGATGACTAATTTATTATTGAAATTTAATATTTCCAATAGCTTTCATTCGATTTGGCATTCAGTATGAATTCTTGAACAGATCAATTATATTGTATTGAACAGCCGTGTAACATTTAATATCTGCCTTAATAATATGTCTAATTTTGCCGAAAATAGATGAACTTTTACCTTTTGTGTTTTGTCCTTTAATAACATAAAATATTCATTCGTATTTGAAACGCGTTGAATAAGTGATATTTTTCACAAATATACTGACGAGTAATGAGTATGCTTTTATGTTGTCAGTAATTTTTATCCTTAGGTACATATTATATAACAAAGTCCTCCGCCACTACTAAACAGATTTTCATACGGTTTTCACCAATAGATAGTGATTCAAGAGGAAGGTTTATACGCGGGTGAAACCGCGGGGGACAGCTAGTTTGTGTATGTTAGGATTTAATCATCCTAGTTAATTGCGTCCAAGTTCAGTTCAACAACCCGTTTTCGTTCTTATATACATAGGTGCCTAGTATCTACCTACCTACACTGAAATCAAGCAAATAAGTCTTAATACACAAAAACTGTCACGCCTTATCTGTACATTTTTTTTACTGAGATGAATATAATTACCGTTATTTTAGATCTATACCGGCCTTTTTTGTCTGTTTCCCTGGCATCAACGGACAAATTAAAAAAAAAAATTACCTATGTACATAGGTAGCTCATGCCTCATTTAAATAAAAATTATAAATGCTCTTGTAACAAGAATTACCGAAGTAAATTGGTAACACCAATGGGTGCATAAAACTAAGCAGATATAGCCACAAATATTCGACTAAAGTGTTTTAATATTATCAAAATGCAGTTTCTGTTTTCACTTCCATCTTGCAACTATAAGATCGAATATCAATAATTATTATTTTCAAACAATTCGAAAAAGTCTTAGAGCAATAACTCTACGTATAATATTTCGAATTCTATCAAAATAGTTTCAACAGAAGATATTATACGTTTACACGTGACGCGCCTTCTAAAAGATATAATCTAGTCTTTATGTTTGATGTCAGCAGTCGGCACCAATTTGTGAGGAAGATCTCGACACATTCTTGGCAATGCTTTCAAAGGATTTGCCTGCTGGATCGTTGCATCTTATTTGCACATGCATACATTTTATCCTTATAAATTCAACAGAAATACTCGTACCTATCATGAAAGTAAAATTATTGGAATGATCACAATTAGGTACTGAGATTCAAAAGTTAAACGCCACGATTAATTGCTTGAATTTCCATGCTAAATAAAGTACATGAAAAAAATGAGGGACATAATTTAAGCCCACGATCTGAAATAAAACATTTATTTGAAAAACTAATAAATCACGGAGAAAATTTCAACAAAAAACCCTGGATACGTGGGTGAATGACCTTTAGGTATGAACCTCTGGTCATTCACCCACGTACATGTACATGTACCTCTGGTGCGTTGGTTTCTTATGCACCCAATGGTAATGAATATTGAATTTATAGGACAACTAGCTATTCCCGTGGTTTCACCCACATTGATATTGGAGTTTCCACGACAATCCCGGAAAAAGTACCTTATGTCCTTCTTTGTATCCCTGAAAACGTGTATAAGTACTGACAAAATTTCATGATGATCGATTGAGTGCGTAGTTAAACTGTGAAAGCGTAACAAACACGTCAAAAATTGACGTTATAAATAGTACATAATATTTTTTAGATATCTCGATTTTAGATCACGAATACTAAATAGAGTATGCAGTAAATAATTTCGGTTGTTTCTATTCTTAGGTGGTTACTATACAATAGAACAATCGCACAGCAAACTGCGTATAGTGGTTCTGAATAGTGTACTCTGGGCTGGAGGTGCTGCCAGGGTCGACGGCCCTAACCGGGGCAGGGCGCAGTGGGAGTGGCTAGAGCAAGTGCTCAGCAAGGCGAAGAGGAAAAGCGAGATGGTATGTATTTCACGGTGTCTCATTAAGTGAATAAGTCATCCACATAAACATAAGTTATAAAGGTATCATTCTTTTAGAACGCGCGTCTTGTTGTTAATCTTTGAAATCGTTACTTAATCTGTGAAATGTGAAACAATCTACCTACAAAATTGCCTCCTAGTTTTAATGGTCCTGTATAGTGACTAGTATTTTTCTAATAAGCGTATGAAAAATTTCATGTCGTTTCACCCATCGCAACTGTACAGTTCCCGCTGAAATTCCGCGACAAAAAGGTACCTTATTCTCTTTTGTGTACCTCTGACAAGATGACGTATATAAAATTTTCAAAATTTCGAGCCGTTTCACCCGCCTTTACTTTGGGATTCCCGCGGAAATTTCGAAATAAAAGTACTCTACCCGTCCTTTTCTTTAGGTAATCCTGACGTTTATGCAAAAATCTATGATGACCTGTTGAGTAGTTAAGCTGGAAAAGGCAGAAAGGCAGAGTTGCTTTCGCATTAAACACGAGTATAGAAGTATGATGGAATCAGAAATGAGTAAACCCGCAGGTGAATCATGGTTACCGACATAGCCCGAAGAGTAGCAACACTCTAGTGGCAGTGGGTTGAGCACATCGCTCGAAGAACTGACGACCGATGGAGCGGGAAAGTTATCGAATGGCGACCACGAACCGGAAGTCGTGACGTGGGTAGGGCTGCTATAATGTGAACCGACGGCTTGGTGAAGGTCGCGGGACGCCATTGGACGCGAGAAGCGTAAGAGCGGTCGTTGCAGCGATCCTTGGGGGAGGCCTATATCCAGCAGTGAACGTATTTCGGCTGATATGATGATGATGATGGATGTATGGATTGTAATGATTCATTGTATCTAGGTGTACCTGGTAGCCCACGCCGGTCCAGGCGTGGTGGAGCATCACAACGCAGGCAGTTCTTCAGCCGCTGGTGGCGGGGAGCTCACTCCCGCAGCGAACACAAGACTTCTGCACATCATCAGAGCGTATAGCGACGTGATCGCCGGACAATTCTACGGGCACCGCCACGCAGACACCTTCAGATTGATTTACAGCGAAGGTAGTATATTTAATACTAGCTGATCCCCGCAGTTTCGCCCGCGGTAATTTCAGAGTTCCCGTTAGAATTTCCGGATAAAGAGTACCCTGTGTCACTTAGGACCGTAGCTTCCTATAAGTGAAAGAATTTTCAAAATCAGTTCAGTATGAATCCAGAGATTACCCCCTATAACGGCACAAACTCACAATTCACAAACTCACAAACTTTAATTCTTTATAATATTAGTATAGACTAATGCTCCTCTCCCACCATGCTTTTACCCGCATTTTTTTCAGAGCTCTCATGAGATTACCGGGATGAAAGTACCTTGGGTCACTCAAAAATACTGTAGCTTCCTATAAGTAAAATAATTTTTAAAATAAGTTGAATGGTTTTTGTGCTTATGCATTACAAACAATCATACAAAAATCAAAACGTATAGGATACTGTAACTACCGATCAGTGAAAGAAGTTTAAGAATCAGTTCAATAATTCCAGAGATTATCCCCTTATATCCAAACAGACTAACAAAACTTCTTTATTATAAGTAGGTATTAGTGTAGATAAACTTGTTACAATTGTTGCTTCATGATCAAAGTTATGGTTTCCATAAAAAAATATATTCAGAGTCACGAAACGATTTAATTTACCTAATTATTTTCTCAATACAGGAAAACAAAGTAATTGCTGCGCAATTAATTTTACGGGAGGAGCAAAAAACCGGAAATCGCTTTAATTAAAACAAACCTTCCATAGTTTGACGGTTTTCTTAAGTTTAATTTCTCTAACCGCCGCACTCAGAGTCGACTTTAATGATTACTTAGTTAAGTATAGATTTTTAAAGTAAAACTGTCGCAATTAACATTAATTTATTAAACTTGTCTGATTGCGGCAATTTTGTTTTAAAAATCTATACTTAACTAAGTAATCATTAAAGTCGACTCTGAGTGCGGCGGTAAGACTCAAGCCATTTTGATGGTTTTGAGTATGTAGCAAGGTCCGTTATGCGTGAAAAGAGGCAAAAATACAAAAATATTCATTTCGAAAAAATGTCAGCTGCTTTGTTTTTCCGTACCTAGAGCCGCCGAATTCTTTAATTTTTACACTGATAACAACGTTTTCACTACCTCGAGAAAACCATTGATTCTCGTGAGAAACCCACCGCGTGTTTAGTTAATTTATATCACCGACTCGTGAATTGAGTTTATGAAGAAGAAAACTACAATAAGCTTAAACGCACGCGAAAAATATGAGCGCCTATATTTTTCCAATACAATATTTTCATTCGATGGAAACGTGACGAAACGGAAGTAGCTCGTCTTTGCGTCACAAATAAGAAATGCTCGAATCTTAATTATAACGCTTGTTATTGTTACCTACGTGCGTATCGAATGGATAAATATTTTATTGCAGCAAGACGATATTAAATTTCTTCAATGAAAAAAAAAACGTTCATTTTCAGCTTCATTATAACTTAGTTTACGTGTCAAAAGGCCTTTCAATTTTTTTGTTGTGCGAGGGATCAAATCGGTCGTAAATAAATTGTTATCGTATTGGTTTTTGAAGAGAATTAATTTATTTTCGAAGTCATTACTCGTATTTCACCAGTTATACAATGTTATTTGTTATTTTTCTCTATATCTGGTGAAATCGACTTAGAAAATTACCTACCTACATCAATAAAATATTCTATTTGACTAAATTTTTTTTTTTAGTCCGTCCCGTGGATTTTAAAAATATTGAACATGTATTTTTTTCTTTTTTTAAGTAATCAAAAAATAACAGAGACACATGGAGTTGAAATTTCGCGTGACGTCACTAACTAGTGCAGTTTGTATGGCAGCTTGTAGCGGTAAGTGACGTCACGAGCCCCACCCTAAACTTTAATGCGCTTTATCTCTGTGTATTTTCATTTATTTGAAAAATAAAAAAATACGTGTCTAATGATTTTTAATTTTCTAAAAGACGGACTAATCAAAATTTTGATTTTCGAATGTTGTCAACATCCCTAATAGGGATATGTAATCACTCCCTAGAATTCTAAAACCGTTTATTTTAACTAGGTACCTACTTCCCTTGATAGTGTGATATTGTAAGTGTTTTCATTACATTCCCCGTAGAACACAGCGGGACAGGAAAGTTAATCAACGCCAACCGGCAACGTATAGCGTTTGCGAATTCATTATCGCAGGTCGTCCCGTCTCCTGGGCCTTCCTCGCGCCGTCGGTGACTCCCCGCGGCGCCGGCAGCGTTTCAAATCCCGGATTAAGACTTTATAAATTCAAATTAATCACCGGACAGGTAAATGTTTTATAGTTTACGTTATAATAGGATTCTGTTAACAGCAATATTATATTGTTATACTCGTACACTTTCGAGAAAATCATAGATGGATTACCTTGTTGAACATTATATTAGAAAACAAGCGTAATTTTTTTTCTACATGAATATGTAGACGTTTCGGTGAGAGGTTTTTTTTACTGTCTCAGATACTTGTTGATGTGCCGAAATAAAAGTATGTAGGTACCTAATTACCTACTCGTAGTTCCCAGCTCTGCACGGGGCACCTCCATGTTCCTGAAAGTCATTTAAAAACAAACTTTTGCTTATTATATCAAATTTTATCCTTAGTAGGGATAAGAATTAATTGGATGGTCTTATTAATAGATTTTCATGTCTTCTTTTAATCGGAAAAAGAGTTTGCTACCCTTGTGCGCACTTCGTTAAAACATTACGAGTGAGCCGCAAACTGCAGTTGTTTTTTTTTTACCCCTCGAAAACCGTACTGATATTAATTGTTTATTTTTATGCTCGAGATCATAAGGTCAATTCTAGCAGAGTCAATACAAAACTCCAAAACCGTAACGGCAATTATGCATATACTTGAAACCAATGAAATAAACACTGGAGCTTAGAAGAATAATTCTTCTGAGCACTGGAGCCTGGCGAAATGTCAAATACGCATCGCCAAAAACTCAAGAAATTAAATTGAATTGCAGTTTTTTGGCTGTATGCGTCACTTCCATTACTTTTTAATTTCCACGCGCCAAAGAAGTCAAATAAAAAAAGTTATCGTTCTCATGACCTTTGACTCGGTCGCATTCTATTTGACATACAAGATTATGTAATATATAATTTGAAATGCTTATTCAAGATTGTGTTGTTGTAATCAATAATTTATTTTACTCACCAGGTCTTAGACTACACGCAGTATTATTTAGATGTATCAAGCAAAGGGGAAGCCCATTGGAGCGTGGAATATAACCTTACACAGTATTACGGTTTGCGGGAAGTGAGTTCTACCTCACTTCATAATTTAGCTGAGAGAATACGCAACCACCACGATAGAGGATATTTTGCCAAGTAAGTTTCAAATTACGTCATATTAGGCTGAGGCACGATTCGAAACTAACCAATGTTTACGTAAAGAATCTTATGCATTACTCTTGACATATGTGGGATAAAACTCTCTGTTCATTATCAGCCCTTCTTTTAGAGGTTTTGTTATGCCTAAAAGTCCGTATTTTAATCTATGTTGGCAGATAATATTATGGCAATGCGAAACTGGCTGTAGGCAACTGAAAATGGTCCACTTAGCTCTGATTTACTTAACGCAACAGCGCCTTAATGAAATCCAATTAATTATATTTTTATTTACACAGACAACAAGCGGCACAACTGACGCTCTCGGTTCCTGGAAAACTATTATATTTTTATTAATTGACCTTTGTTTTTTGACGTTGATTTATTTTCAATTAGGTCGCCTATAGATGTGTGAATACTTTCCTTTTATAAGCTAGGTAAGTAGGTACATATATGAATAAATAAAATGACTGTTATTTACCAGGTACCTGTCAGCTCTACGTGTCCGTCACTCGACCGACATATCGGAGTGCGACACCACGTGCGCGCACGTACATTTCTGTGCCATAACTCGCGCGGATTATCACGAGTTTCGCACTTGCGTCCGGAATCCCGCGTCGGCGCTGGCATCGCGCGCCCCTCACAATTCTGCCGCCATCTTTGTTTACGCCATCTTGATTTTGATTACGTCACAATGGAACGTTACGTTCAAATAGTTTTGCATTGATTTTGGTAGTTATAGCTTTGAAAAAGCTCCATCGGCTCAAAGTAGCAAAAAAAATAATAGTTATATTTCTGCAGCATAGTATTTAACTTATTTTACATTTCTTTTGTTGATTTCTGTTTGTGTGGATTGTTTTGTATTGATTGACTTTAGTGTAATCATGTAGCGACTTTTATGTGATAGTTATTTGCAAGGTGAACGTCAGTAAGTTGTAAATACCTATCACAAAATTCGTGAGTTTAATCAAATAATAAATTCTTACCTCCTCATGCAAAACGTTTTTAAAAGCTTTTATTTAACTTGAGGTTTGTTCTGTGAAATCTTGCAACTCAATTTTGAAGCAGATATCTTCAACTGATTGAGTTGAAATGTATATGTATAAGTAGATACACATTACGTTTGGATGACAATGTATGGTTATACCTAATAATATTAAAGTGTAGCGATTTGTAAAGTTGCCGAGGTACAAAAACTGTCGAGTGTCGGGATATTAATATATTCTAATAAATTTATGATTTTTTTTTTCTAATTATTGTCATCCTAACCGAGCATTACCTAACCGAATTATCTTTTTGAATAATACTTTCCTATACATAGAACGTTTTGAATTGAGTTACAAATCTAACAAATTTAAAAATTGTAAATACTTGTCTAATTAGGTATAGAGAAATTTGTGTTATTTTTTCATTACAGGTATTGTAACTGTATAAAATTAAAAACGTAATAAATTTTAACAGATTTATAGTAGTAATATCGATGTAATTTAGAGTAGATGATAACTACCTACCTATACATACCGCATATCTTTAGTATTAAGCATATTGGTCGCGTCGCTGATTTGATTGTGATAATGTTCTTTTGTAAATAAATTGTAAGGAACTGAAAAATTGTGTAATTAAATATAAATGTAACGGACTCTATGTTTTTGTTTTATTCTGACGTTATAGTAAAATCTTTGGTTCAATGTTTACATAATATAAGTAGCTATATATGTGTACAGGACTCTATTCATCCTAACCAAACATTCCCCGAGGGAAGCGACAGCTAGAAAATAATAGAACTTCATAAAATCAACATCAAAGGATAGGTACTTATTTCATCAAATCGAAAAACCATTTTTACACAATAAAAAACCATTTATGTCATCACAATCCTTATATTAAACACAAAAGGCGGTTCCATATCACTTATCTACATGAGAATGTTCATCGCACACTTTATTGGACACGGAATATATTCAAATAATATTCGAAACGTTACATTCACATATTCGCCTTTCATAAGATTATTTTTTTTTTCTAAGGGACAACCCTAAAACGCCGATAGAAGTGGGTCGCCTCAGCCGTTTTGTTCGGCCAGTATATTTTGAACCCCGCTTCGCCTTCGACGGAACTGTTTCAAAAAAAAATAAAAGTATGCCCGTTTAGCAAAGATAGTTCAGATAAAACTGGCGGACGCATAAAATGCTTTACGCCATATGAATACGTCTCGATATAGGGACAAAAGGGGTTAAGTTCGCACAGAGCAGGCGAAAAAAAGCGAGTAAAATAAAAAATGCTGGTAAACGGTTTTTGTGGAGAGAAACTATAAAAAACGAGCGGGCACTTAAAGAAAGGGCTTCGCTATTACTAAACATCGTGTTGAAACAGTGCTTTTATCTGGATAAAAAAATCCCTATGTCCTTTTCTGTAGGTACCTACACCTGACAACTTGTACGTGAAATTTCATAATGATGAAAAAAAAACCTCAAATTCACATGTAGGTAGGTAATTAAGAGTACCTATAGGTGATATCAGTTAGGATATTGTGCATCAATAATAATAGTATAAATACGAAAGTAACTTTGTCTGTCTGTGTGCTTCCTTTTCGTACCTTAATTACTGCTCAACCGCCAATCATGAAATGATCATGAACAATTTTGCATTTATATGTACTTCAACTGGCAACATAACATAGGTATGTAAGGTACTTACTAATTCCGGAATAGGCTAGTTGAGTAAATTTTATTGTTTAATCCGTCTTGAAGGTTAAAAAAAAATATTGGTCACGAATTTTTCCTTTTTTACGTAATCAAAAAATAAAGGTGTTACATTGAGTTGAAACGCGTAACTTCTCGTCTAGTCGTCCACTAAGCGGATTAATATTAGTCGTCCATGATCCACTAAACTGCATAAATTTTGTACAATTACAATTTTGATTTTCGACGACCCGATTGGCGCAATGGTCACCATGCCTGCCCGCTTCAAGAGGTTCCGGGTTCGATTCCCGGTGGGGGTGGACTTTGTGTGATGAACACAGGGTTCCATTTTCCAGTCTGGGTGTGTATATATATATCTATAGTATAATATATATGTAATAATATGTGTAGTATATACCACGTTTGCTTGGTTTCCACGACACAAGCTTATAGCTTAGTGTGGGATCAAGTAGATCTGTGTGTTGTGAAGTGGATTATTATTATTATTATTATTATTATTATTATTATTATTATTATTATTATTATAAGTAATCAACATGCCTGTTTCCGCAGGAACTCCGTAATCAACGCATATTTACATGTAAAAACAAATACATAGTGCCTTTACTACATATCTGCACGGACTCTGGCATGCCTTATTCTATATGTATGGTTTTACATAATTAAAGAAAGAATCTGAAAACGTCCGATAGCGATTGCGTATAGGCTAAGCAAGGAACTGAGAGAACCACGTGCTCTGACTCGGGTAGCAAACCTCACTCTACTAAGTTATTTCAAAGGAGCATTGGCGAAATTATCGGATCACCACGTGATAGCTGTCCTTAACTTTTACGTGTCAAGCAGTCGTTACCCAGCTGTGGTTACAAACTCATCACGTAGCGAAACCACAAAGCTAATAGGTTTCTTAAAGACATACATTCATGTTGTTTCTTGTCTATTATTAGATACTAGCTGTGCCCCGCGGTTACACTCACGTGAAACTTTTTTATGAAACAACTTTTTTTCCCGACATCCGATTACGATGAAACAAAGCCTATACCTACCTATGTTGCTCCAGGTAAGGTTTATCTACCTGTGAAAACCGCATGATAATCCGTTCAGTAGGTAGATTCGGAAATTATCGTGAACAGACAGACCGACAGAAAAGAATAAATACTTTTTTGTGGTTAGTTAGGTACTATTCTTTTAGCGTCTCTTTTCAATTTCTGCTAAAAAAATAGTTGCACAGGATTGCGGATTCTATACTCATCTATTACAGCATAGATAGACAATCTATAAAGACAATAACGTAATTAATTAGGTACACAAGATAATATAATTATGCTTGTCACTTCAAGCGTAGTGTTTTCGACCTAAAGGTTGTGTGGTTACTGTTTGTGACGTTTCTACGAAATAGTCAGTTCTCATTATTGGAGTGGCCGCAATCCATCCAGGTAGGTACTATACAAAATTTAAATCTATCTTCGAAGTACAGTCAGCATCTAGAGTAGCTAAGCAAATTTAAAATTCAAGTTTCCAGATAGTGCTACATATTGAATGTTACGATAATCATCTTCGCGAAAGATCTGAGAGGCTATTATATAACTTTTATTTCTATCATTTTTAGGTTGCAATCAAAAACATGGCGGTGTTGCGATTCGAATACGCATATTTTGACACCTACAATATTTAGCAAACAACCAAAACAAACATACATCAGATGTTGATGCTGCCTAAACATAATTAATTAATTACAAAATCGCTATTTTTCTGATAGAAACTGAAATATCATAGCAACACAAGTTACATAATTGCCCTACTGGTTATTTGTGAGCATCCAGTGTTTCAATCATAGATTTATTATGGCTACGTAGTTAGCCATAATAAATCTATGGTTTCAATTATAACTGAGCATACAAATTTGTCAAATATTTCGTAGCAAACTGAAAGCTGTTGCTGTAGTAGACTAACGGCCGCACTCAGAGTCGACTTTAATGATTACTTACTTAAGTATAGATTTTTAAAACAAAACTGCCGCAATGAGAGACGTTCAGTAAATTAATGTTAATTGGCATTTAATAAGATGTAACTTAATTAGTTAAATGCCAATTAACATTAATTTATTAAACTTGTCTGAGTGCGGCAGTTTTGTTTTAAAAATCTATAATTTACTAAGTAATCATTAAAGTCGACTCTGAGTGCGGCGGTTAATTAGTTAAATGCCAATTAACATTAATTTATTAAACTTCTCTGATTGCGGCAGTTTTGTTTTAAAAATCTATACTTAACTAAGTAATCATTAAAGTCGACTCTGAGTGCGGCGGTAAGGTACTTTGTAGTTAAAGGGTATACATATAATAAGAGGTAGGTACATGTGAAGATTTATTTGTTAAGCTATAATATATTTGAGAAAGCTTTAGAGGATAGGTACTAGCTTTTGCGCGCGACTTCATCCGCGTAGAAGTCGAAAATGGTTCTAATTGGATTTTGTTGGTTTGTTGGTTGGTTTGGTTGTAACATTTAGTTTTTACGTTAGATTAGACTAAAGAATCACGCTGTCCCGTACAAACTTTGCCCACATTTTTCACTACCTTAGGGGTATAATTTCCGAAAATTCTTTCTTATCGGATACCCTACGTCATATAAAGAGCACACCCTCCAAGTTTCAGGTCTCTACGATCAGCGGTTTAGGCTGCATGTCCGTTGATTGTCAGTCAGTCATTCAGGACAAAACTGCATTTCATATGTATGTAGGTATAGATTGCCGCATAGGTACGATGACAACAATAAGTTGTAGTTATATTATTGTCGTGCAGATTTTTTTTGGGATTGTAAAACTGTTTGAATACAATATATATAGTGATAGTGAAAACTCCATTCCCTTTTTTCCCCTTTTTACACGATTTTCTTTTGACACCCGCATCAACTTACCCGCCAACTTATTAATTGTTTAATGTATAACCTACCTGCAAGTATGTACCTATATTTTATCTAAATTTATTATTGTTTATCTACTAGTTACTATTTTTGTACAACTTTAATGAACTGCATGTACCACCTCTCGTGGAATTTCGAGTGCGTTAATATTTTATTTTTTATATATCTTTTTCCTATGTGTGGAAACTTTAAGGTGTAAGAATTTTTTTATATTTTGTTATATTTTTACTTATGTTGTACCGTTCGTTTCCCAAATAAATAAATAAATATCTGTTGTTGAACATACATAATAATTTGTGGTAAAGAGTCGAGTTGAAACAAATCACGATCACTATTAGCCCTTATGATCAGACCCCACGGCTTGACCATAAATTCCACTAGATACTGATCAATACCTAACACTGAAATAGACTATATTTTGTCATTTGTGAGGACTACGATTTATGATGGCGTATGGCGTGTTGCGGCCTCCTTAGATACTGGCTAGTGACAAACTGGCAAAATGAAAAAAAAAAAGAAGAAAAAAATATGAAAGGTAGTTACTAAACGTCACCAAAGGCAGGAATCGGGATTTACAGTAGGTAGGATACCTATTCTTATGAGAATAATTTTTAGACAAAACAGCGGTGTTTTCAATTTGGTAATATAAAAAACGCCGGCGGTCAATTAAACAGTTGATGAAGCTAGTTGACTGCAATATATATCTATGTATACATAATATTGTACAATATGTTAATAGATTACTTAATAACTTTATACTATTTACCTTAGCTAAGTGTCATAGCCAAACTAAAAAAATCTGTAAGTAGGTACTAGGTACCAAATTATAATTTGAACTTATCGTTTTATTCTCATAAAACTTTAGCCGCCGTTGTACTTGCATTCAGCTAACGTAAATGTTTATTGCGTTAAGCCCATTTACAAAGCTGACCTCCGTTGGAAATTAAATTCGTTGCGAAATAAATGAGATTCAAGCCGCAGCTCGGTGACGCCGGAGACGGAGTGTGGTCCCGTAGATTTGCTAAGCCCAATTAAATTAAGTGCTTAATGATGTAAGAAAACGCCTTGTGTTCAACGTCAAAGGAGATTGGACCTGTTTTGTCAAAACAATTACCGTTCAAAGGGATATAAGTACCATCCTTTTCTGTAGCCTTGACAACGTGAATGCAAAATTTCATGATGATTGATTGAAATGGAAAATAACTTTATTTGGAACAATAGATACACAAAACATGCAAACACTTA
Source organism: Zygaena filipendulae (assembly GCA_907165275.2). NCBI lineage: Eukaryota > Metazoa > Arthropoda > Insecta > Lepidoptera > Zygaenidae > Zygaena > Zygaena filipendulae. The sequence continues at coordinate 11,671,272 of OU015657.1, read as the reverse complement.
AAACTAAAACACAATTGAATTGCTCCAAAAAGGCGCCCAGTTCAGCATAAGTCGGGTGTTGACAAGGACCACCAGGCGCTGGTCTTCCGCTGGAGCCTTGCAGATGCGTCACGGACGCAGGCAGACAGTCAATAAGAAAAACCGAGTAACAATTTAGTAACAATACATACATAATATATACGAATGATATTTTAAATATATACTGACACTTATAATATATAAATAATTTTAAAAGACTATTATATACCTAATATAAACGAGATTAAACTTTTTTACATTACAGACAGAAAGAGTCATTGAGCTCTTTTAAAGCTGCACTTCAAAGGCACTATTTAACTCTAAGTGGCTATCCACAGTAATTATGATTAATGTATGTAGTGTAAAATATCGTTTTATTTTTATTTTTATATGTGTATTATATCACCTATTGCTACTTGTATGTACGTATGGCATATGTATGTGTATAAAGTTGTATTATATTTAGGATATCTAAGTATTAGTGTTGTATTACCCTTATATAGTATATAGCTAGGTATTACGTTGTGCACCCAGCACCCGCTTCTAGTTTCCATTTACAGCTCTCTATCACCTTAAGGTTGCCTTGAAAAGATTGCCTCTAGCAATAAGGCCGCCTTTTGCTCTGTATTTACTTTTTATCTGTCTTAGTTTTTATTTTCTCTTCTGGGGCAATAAAGAATATTTGATTTGATTTGATTTTTTTGCGGGCACCTACTTTATGAAATTAAGTAGTTGGTATGAAATTTTAACTGAAATTGGCTAAATTTTATACATATTTGTCTGGTTGAGACCGTTGTCATGATATATAGGATACATTTATATCCTCTTCGGAAGTGTAACAAAAAACGCCCCGATTTCGCATAGATTCCCCTTGACACCTCGGTGAGCCATCACTTCCTCGCCGGCATCAGTTTCATATAACGTATCTGTATTTCGTTACTTTGTAGTTTCCATCATGATATAGATGAATTGCGAAAGCAAAAGCTGTTAGGATAAACCCCCTTGGGGATTATGACACTTTACTCAGATACAAGCATTTTGTTGTGTTGTTGCTCTTACTATAGTTTTATGAAAGTTAACGATACCATCCGATTTAGCGAAAAACTACATAATAGATATTAACATATTAACTTTTTTATATTTAGGGAATAATTCAAAAGGAGTCACAGTGACGACGAATCTGTTGATCATCTTTAGAAAGAAAGAAAGAAAACGCATTTATCTATGTATAGGTATACTAATATTATAAATAACTAAAGTTTGTGAGTTTGAATTTTTAACCGACTTCCAAATAGGAGGAGGTTCTGCATTCTGCTGTATGTATGTGTTTTTTATTGTGAGTTTGATTGTTTATTATTGTGTTTTAAAATTTTTTAAAAATTAAAATTTAAATCACGCATCATTGCGTAATTATAAGTAAAATCTTAAATTACGCATTGATCGATAAATATACATAGGCTGCACTAAAAGTATCGGGAATGGAATATTTCCACTGTTCCTGTCATATTAAAATCTTTTTTTTATGATTGCAGAACACTAATTGTAGTTTATTAATTACAAACAATATTGTTTTATATTATGTCTGCGGCACTTAAAAAGAAAGAATAGAATAGAATGAAGTTTATTTGATACAATAAAATGAAATACATAAAATATATACATACGTGCGACTAACGAAGAAAATATGGTTATTGGTGGAACTAGTCCTACGACGCTGATTTTCAGTGGCGACCGTAAGAAGAGAGATGGCTAAAATGACACTGCCAATAAAACCAGTTGTCCACAATCTGAATTTCGACGAGTCTACAGGTCATAGAAATATATGTAATGAAAAAATGAAAATAAATTTTTTTACTGATGAAACCAGTTGACGTAGGGTTGTTATAAAAAACTAACGATGTGAGTTCTAAATAATAAAATCGAACTGTAATCTAATCGATGAGTTGAGAATCCTTTAACCTATCACGCCAGTTGAATTTTTACGTAGTTTCGGCTAATTGTTTCTAGATTAAGAATTAAGGGTGGGTACAGACTGACTACATGGACATTCGAGAGACATTAAATGAATTAAAAATACTATGAGTATTCGTAATTGAAGCACAAAAACGTATGTGACAGGGGGTAGTGCATAAACCGACACCTGACCTACCTTCACGAAAGCGAGATCAGTCTGCCCCGACGATCGCGACGACGCGCGTGTGTTCTGACTTGGGAGAACGTGAAATCGTATTGCGGAGAAGTGTGTGTGTCGGATGCGAGTGTCCCGTGCCCGTGAGTGAAGTGTGAAGTGACCGGTTGGACCCCTAGAACGTCGCTCTACCGTGAGTACGCCAAATCCCTTTGTTTCTCCCCAACCCCTGTCACACGTAGACGCAGAATTCTACATACAATATGATAGCAATATCAGTGCGATACTGAACCTATCCACTGTTTACGTTCTGTTCAATTTTAAGACACCCTGTATGCCTGTAGATTGAGGGTAAAAAGATAATAATATGATGTCAACGGGGATGTCAACTAATAGAAACCTCGGCCACACCTTAAGCGCGACCGAAAGGTTCGGGGCGTAATAAATTCAGGCGTTTGGCATTTCCATTGCGCATGCCCAATTCCACACGATACCGTATCCTGACCTTATACTCACTTAATTTATTATTTATTAATCTCTCTGTAATGTAAAAATTTCAGCTCGATTTGCCACTAAATGCGACGCTCACATCTATATATATAGAAATGAATCCCTATTTTGTCTATTTTGGCATCCCTATTAGGGATATTGACTACTTTTGAAAATTAAAATCCTAATTAGTCCGTCAGTTAGAAAATAAAAAAAACAATAGTTACCTACATATTTTTTTGCTTTTTCAAATAAATTCAAATATACAGAGATACTCTTACTATACTCTTGAACCGAAGAAATCAGCTCGTATTATTTAACTTCTTGCGCAATTAAAAAAAAAACGCCAATGCGAAGATTAATTAGACATAGATAAGCAATAGTGTGTTAACCCACACTGGAGAAATTTTGAGTAAATCGTGTTTTAAAAGTACAGCGCCATTTTGTGTCAACATTTTTATGTTAAATATTTAGTTACATACTAAAGCAATGTAATAAGGTAAACACATAATTGAAAAACGTTCCCTAACTCTCAATAAATCGTTCTGAATCAATCACTTAAGTTTGTGGGTTAACATGTTATTGCTTATCTGCGTCCAATTATTGTTCCATAAAACATAAGAAATATTTTTTTTTATCTACACGAAAATAAATCGTGGAACAGCCATCTTTGATTTACGCCGAAAACTAAACTATATGAGCACTATAATATGTGAGTTCACGGTGTGAATCGGACTTATTATTTTTTAAAAGCTCATGCTGAGTCGATAGCCGCACAGTGGACAGACAGACTGATGAATAAACGATGACCACAGTACACGTTTTTGCATCGGCTTATAATCGATTTCGCTCCACACATAAATTTTCGGACCCGGAATTCCGGAAAATGGAAATAGAGTGCGACCTACGATGTTTTTTTTGAGCACACATAACTCGCACAGTAAAAACGAAACATTAACCTTTTGACATAGAGACCATCTTCTCAATAATAAATATGTATATTATTTATTAATGTTTAAAACAAATTCACTATCTACGTATGTATATATCTGCATGTCCACTTGGTTCTTCTAAATTACTTAGTTTTGAATAAATATTAATTTAATGCCAAAATTTTATCGAAGATGTATTCTTTTCTATCGCACGCAATGAAGTTTGCGTGTTTCTTTACAGGTATTACTCGCGATAGTTGATAACGTGTATAATATAGTAACAGTTTCTACTGGAATCCCAGAATCCAAGCGAACGAAGGTTAGCTACTAGAGTATTTCTTTAAATAAAAATAAAGGTTACACCAACAAAAAAAAACAGTCACAACCCCACAAAGTAGACACGGAATCCTGTTCACGGGTTATATTTCGTGCCGCACCGCGTTTTCACATCTATCTTCCCTTTTTTTACACTTATTTCCAGTTATACTTTTTTGTCCACCAACATTTTACTCGGGTCGGTCGAATGGGGAACGCTTTAAAAGTCACATCCTGAAAGCTTTGTACGTATATAAAGTGAAGGTTATGAAAAATGGATTTTGTGCGATATAATTTGATATAGGCATTGGGGAATTCTGAATTATGTTAATACGAGATATTATTATATGACATCTTTTACGGAAGTAGATATTATATAAAATTCAGATAATTTCAGTTCAGTTGGTGTGTATAAGAATTCGTCAGCATTGTATAGATAGCTAGGTACTTGTAAATTTTAAAAGTACCTATATGTATAGTTATTATGTATAAATATATACAAAAAATTAAGTATATTATACTAAGTAGGTACCTATGCTCTTTTTGTGATATCTGTTTGTGTTGTCTTTGAATGCATTTATACCTACTAATAAATAAATAAATATTATGTATTATTGACATCCTATTGTCACAGTGGAAGCAATTTTTGAAATGGTTCGGATTAGGTACCTAGTTGTAAATGTGAATGTAATAAATTAAGATTCATACAATGAAACTAGGAAGGATTTTCTTAACCTATAAGGTTTACGGATTCCTCCGGGAACTCTTTTAACGTCATAATTATGTATTTCATTATAAATATTGTCTATGACGATGAAACAAATTGACGGATACAAGCCACTGGCGTTAGCTCCGTTCTGGTGTTCTGCGTGATTTTCACATTTCTAATACATAGTAGAAATACAATAGATTCTTTATTACTAGCTGTTCCCTGCGGTTTCACCTGCGTTATTTCGGAGTCTGCGTGGAAATTCTGGGATAAAAAGTGGGTCTGTGTCGGTTAAGCCGGGCGAGAAAGCGGGACCAACAAACAATTAAACTTACATTCACATTTATATAGCAAGGATTTTCCTTGATACGAGCCCTCGGCAAGTCACAGCTGCCATTGGTCCTTCGAGCCGGACCCAAAAAAAAACCAACGCAACGTCAACAGCAATAGTACATTGTTATCCTAGGGGTGAAAGTAACCCTCGAAACCCCGTCTCGGGACTTAATAAGTCTTTCTCTTTCTAAGTCTTTTGTGCTTTTCATTACGAATGCAAGGAAAGTCAAAATAAAAATAGGAATTAGCTAAAGAAAAAATGAGTGAATTTTATTTTACATAAATCAACAATTACGTGTGCTACTGGCCAGTAAGTATGCCCCCTATGACATAAAAAAAAACTTGAGTTTCTGCAGTATCCAGCTGTCAGTTGAAAGCGATTCTCCCTAGGGCTGAAAAGTGTTACTTTCAACCCGCTTCTCAAGCAACTTCAGACCTACTTTCCGAGTATGAGCAATGAAAAATTGTTTATCGTGTTTTAACGTCCACGACATAATTTAATTCATCTACATCTTCATCATCTACATGAAAGATTGTCAGTATAAAATACTAGGGAAGGAGTCGCGTTAATTTAACTTTTCGTTTCGGTAACGTTCGCGCCATAAATTGCGGCAGATTTAACAACGACGCCGATTTGTTACAGCTGAGCCTCGTCTCCATTAAAACGACTTTGCCCCCCGGACAAGGGATACGATGAACATCGCCCCGCCATAGCGCAGCTGCGGTTCAAATGTCAAACATTTTAATTGGAATGCCGTTTCAAATATGCGTATTTTCAAAATGCTGAAATTTCCAGTAAAAGTAAACATTAATGTACCTATATTACAGTTGTTCTCTCCAGAGTTTTATCAGCGTCTATTTGGAAATTTCCTTGGAAGCTCTTTGTATCGCCTTAAAAGTACCTACCCTAAGTTACTCAGAAATACTATAATCCTACTAATATTATAAATGTGAAAGTGTGGATGTTTGTTACTCAATCATGCAAAAACGGCTTAACGGATTTGGATGAAATTTGGCATGCACATTGTCAGGGGTACAGAGAAGGACATAAGATCCTTTTTATCCCGGAATTCCCGCCGGAACTCTGAAATTACCGCGGGTGAAACCGCAGGGCACAGCTAGTAGTTCTATATCAGTGAAAGATTTTTTAGATCGGTTCAGTATCTCTATAGATTATCACCTCCTAAATTACGATATTACAAATTTTACCTGTTTTTAATATTTGTGCACCTTGCCTACGTCATTAATACTGAGTCAACATCACTTTTGAATATGATTTAAAATCTGAAACAAGAGTCCAGCTCCTGGTGCAATTCCAATCGCTGACTGCACTAAAAAACTTGATACAACACTAGATCAAAAATTTGAGAATGCTTGCACGCTCAAGCCGTCCTTTTATAACATAGCTAAGCACTGAGGGATTTTGAAAATTAAACCGTAAAGGCGGAAACCGAGTCAAACGCGGCTGAAACCGCGGCGAACATCTAGTATCTTCTATTATATCTGTAATACTATTATACTGAGTAGTGTATATAATAACAGAAAAGGATGGTATAATAGCATTGGTGATAGTGTTGTCCCGTTCCGTCAATCCGACTGAAGCGATGAACTGTTTATGGGTGCAAGTTTTCGCCAGCGTGCGTTTGACAGATGAAGGTCTTACGATAATCTCATGTTAATCCACAAAGTGTTATCAGATGAAAATATTCTCTTTGAACATACGGGTTAAGCTTTTTGCCTTTAATATTTAAATATAGACAGGTTTTCGACAAAGTGATTGATTGATAAGGTCAGTATTTTCAAACTGTGAGTAGATTTTGATGCAGTGCATGCATATTCATCCGAAAATTTAATCCAGATTGGCATGCTGTCGCTTACATATTATGTAAGGTTTAATGTAATGTTGGCCACTTCATTAGTGATACTCTCCGAAAATCATGACGTATTTAATATATCGTAGAGAACTGTTTTCCCCGCGGCATCGCCTGTGTTTTGTTTGCGGGATGAAAAAGTTGTATCTGGGACACTGTCATCGCCACCACTGTGGTCGTCGCGACGTGTTATACCTTTCTTACATTCTCTGTAAAGCCCGCTCCACATTCACGCGAGAATCTTGCGAGAACGCGAGAAAACCACGAGAAACGGCGGAGAACTTCGGCTCCACATTCACGTTCTCGTGGTTTTTTGGTTCGTTCTCGCAAGATTCTCGCGTGAATGTGGAGCGAGTATAAAAAACAGAGATGTGTTATCTCGATAAGTGCGGCTAGGGCATTACGTACAATGTATGTGGATTAAATTGAAAAAAAAAACCTGTTTTGGAAGAATCACATCAATCGGTTCATGCGATATGAAATAAGGAAAAACATATGCGAAAGTTCACTAACTAAATACGAAATGTGAAAAACTAGTTGAGCTATAAAGCTGGGCAGGTAGATTATTAACCGATTCGACAGAGCTCCCATGGAAACTCCAAAAATAACATGGGTGAAACCGCAAGGTACGGTTAGTGTTTTAAGGTATAAACACTTAAAATATTGAAAGAAAAGTAAGAACTAAATCAAACGTCTAGCCTGTTCATTGTAAAATAAAAAAAAAAGAAAATCCATTGAATCATAAAATATTGCAAACGTGCTCTATCTCGTGTACGCTGTCACTTAAACAGTGTTTATGAGAGAGAAAAAAAAACATCGATATTGCAATTCGATAGTACTGGTAGGTACAAAATATCATTTTTCATCGGGGTCTGTCCTTTTCATCGGCCTTTACAAGCCATGAATTCCACTCGCTATCTCATTGGCAAATTTAGCGTGAACCCGCAACGAGTCGGCGCCGGGTTGCTCCCGTTCAACATTCCGCGTTCGACACTGGCTGAAACACCTCGTATTACTCGTACCTAGGTACGCCAGGAATTTAAAGATAATGTTTAAAATAAATCAAATTATTGTAATATAAACATGTAAGGTAGGTATTGTAAATCCAGTTGACTAGCCGGGCGCTACTGCCATCTATTTAACATTTTTATTTTTATCTAATATATAAAATTCTCGTGTCACAATGTTCGTTCCCATACTCCTCCGAAACGGCTTGACCGATTTTTATGAAATTTTGTATGCATATTCAGTATGTCTGAGAATCGGACAACATCTATTTTTCATCCCCCTAAAGGGAGTTCCTGCGGGAATTCCGAAACTCACGCGGGTGAAACCGCGGAGTGCAGCTAGTTTTATCATAAAAGCTGTCCACCGCGATTTCACCCGTGGTAATTTCGGAGATTCCGCGGGAATTTCAGGATAAACTATACGTACATATATACCTTCCTCTTGAATTACTATATAATAAAAGAAACCGCATCAAAATCCATTGCGTAGTTTTAAACATCTAAGCATTGTAAAGTTTGAATTAAATCCATCCAGTAGTTTTTGCGTGAAAAAGTAACAAACATGCATATTATATATAATCATGTATGTATATGTATATACTAGTTGTGCCCCGCGGTTTCACCCGCGTTAATTTCAGAATTCCCGTGGGAATTCCGGGATAAAAAGTACCCTATGTATTAATCTGATGTATAAGCTATATTATTGTAAAGTTTCATTTAAATCCATTCAGTAGTTTTTGCGTAAAAGAGTAACAAATATCCATCTATCCATCCGTACATACATACTTACAAACTTTCGCGTTTATAATATCAGTAGGATATACAATAAAGTAGGAAGTATAGATACCTAATATAAGTAAAGATACCTATCTAATATATCTACTTCATCATATTTACACATAATTTTAGATCAAATGTAAGATGTTACATACATGTGGCTAATGAATTTCAATTTCAAACTAGTTAAAGAGACAATACATAATATTTATCGAGAGTTCTAATAAAAAACATAACAGGGAGTATATTCCACAGTCCTTTAGTAACGACATCGCCTAATGGCTGGATAACGACAAATAAGCCGGCCCGATCATCAATGTAATATCCAGCGAATGAATCGTTTGCGACAATTAATATCGAATCGATAAGAAAATCGATTATCGATTTATACACGGCACGCTACGCAGCAGGTGCTTTTAACGATTTTCCCGAAGTCCCGAATGAATCCGCAGAAATTAAAAATGTAGGTTTCTTATTATGCCCACTAGTGACTCGATGAATGCATACTAATATTATATCTGTTTGTCTGTTACGTTGTTGTTTCTTGCGAAAATCATGAAATTTTGCATAGGGAGGTATACACATTGTCAGGGGCACCCTCAGAAAAGAATATTGTCTGTATATTTGAACGCGCAACACACAATAACTTCTTGACCAATTGGAATAAAACGCGACACGTGTATTAAGCCTGATGTTCAAGATTTATAATTATTTAAATAAATTAATTATAAAGATTTCTTATATTCACGCAAATACAACACTGCTTAAAGTGCTTAATAGGGATGTTGACGACTTTTGAAAATCAAAATTCTACTTAGTCCGTCAGTTAGAAAAATTAAAATCCTTAGACATGTATTTATTTATTTTTCAAATAAATGAAAATATACAGAGATAAAGCGCATTTAAGTTTAGGGTAGGGGCTCGTAACGTCACTACAAATGCTACAAGCCGCCATACAAACTGCACTAGTTAGTGACGTCACGCGAAATTTCAACTCAATGTATCGCCGTTATTTTTTGATTGCGTTAAAAAAGAAAAAAATACGTGTCAATATTATTTATTAATCTACAAGACGGACTATAAAAAAATTAGTCAAAATATAGCCTCATAGCTTTTATTAAATACATTCTGTCTCGATTTGAGTACTCCGCGATCGCCTCTCCTCATCGGTAATAACAACCTAGGGTTCACAAGTTTGCAATACTACCTACTACTTTATGCTGGTCATAAAAAAGAAACTTTGAGGAGAAACTTCGATCTCGCAAAGCGTTTTCTATCCGAACACGCCTCCATCCTTTCATTTTCCATTAAGGAAGGTTATTGTGCTTCTACATTGCAAAGTTTAGTGGGTCACCCGGTCGTTGGGGTGTCTCACTTAGCCGTAAACACTTCAATCTCGCCGGGTTGCCTCCGCATAGGCTATTAAGGCTAAGCCTTTCTACGTGATAAAGGCTCTTTGGCTAATAAGACGGCTATGATATTGAATTTGATGTTACAATATATTTAGGTTTCTAGTCTACGTATTACGAGGGCATAATTTGGTTTAAATTTAGAGGTGAATGTTTCAAAACTATTTATTCTCGTAAGTATAACATCTGACGTATCCACGGAATAAAGACAAGTAGAAATGCCTTTCTACTTATTACAGGCGAAGGTGTCAACAAAATTTCAAACTTACACACACACCTTAAGATAATATGTTTGTCATCTTACTTCAATAATTTTTTCATTACTCATACTCGGAAAGTAGGTCTGAAGTTGCCTGAGAAGCGGGTTGAAAGTAACCCTTTTCAGCCCTAGGGAGAATCGCTTTCAACTGACAACTGTCAAATTATTAAAAAAAAACTAGGTCTATTTTCACATTTCTATTGAACCATGTTTCAACTTTCTATACAGCCAGAGCGATGTAAAATTGAAATAACGTAAAGTTTAAGTAGGTATTAATTAAAATAAAATTCACTCACTTTTTCCTAAGCTAATTCCTATTTATATTTTTTTATTTTCTTTAATTAATACTTAATAATTAAAGATAATATTTTTTTTAGGTCGCCACAATGTAAATAAAAAATACTGGCTGAATAGCTAGCCGGCCAAAGAAAAAGAAATAGGTGGGAAAGTGTCAAGCGACTATCCGATCTTCACTCATTTTTTTTTTAGCTAATTCCTATTTTTATTTTGACTTTCCTTGCATTCGTAATGAAAAGCACAGTGTTATCCTCGGGAGAAAGACTTATTTAGTCCCTCGATCTATTGGCGCCCTCGCTACGCTCGGGCGCCAAACCCCGTCTCGGTACTAAATAAGTTACTTTCACCCCTAGGATAACAATGTACTATTACATATCGATGGTTGAAAGGATCATTGATATAAGCGACATTTTTATACGATATTGATTAATAATATTGTTTTTTATTTTGGGATCAGCGATTTTTTATCGTTATTTGAGATTGGTTTTGTGATTTTTTGGTTGGCATTTTTGATAGTTTTACGGGTGCGTTTGGGACTTTATTGTCATAAAAAAAATATTTAAAAACTAGCCCAGTACCACTAACTGACGAGTCAGGGTTGCGGTCCTGCTTATAATGCTGACCCACATGTGAAACCTGCTTGTCGCTTCCTGTATTTTTTAATCCGTGGTCAAAAGAAAGGAACTGAAGTTTTTTAATTATAGTGGCTGCCCATTAGAATTTCGGGATTCCTTTTAGAATTCTTTGGTTAAAATGATTATAATTCTCAGTTCATTGCAGTTCTCCGAAATTGACGTGGATGAAATCACGGGGAACGACTAGTTATTATTGTATTTATACTGTAAACACATTAACGATATTTGCATGAGCGAACGTGGTAGTTCAATATCATATATACCCTGATGCATGGATCTTTAGTGTTTGGCCACGAAACCAGCGAACCAGCTTTGATTTATTGATCTCTACATTACCCAATCTTAAAAAACCGAGCCTTTCACCTAGTAAGATTTAAACTGAAAGTGTACTAGATACTTTGTTACAAGCATATTTTTGAGGGGTAACTTCTACGGAAACCATTTAGTAAATGAAATCATCATTCTGTATAAGCATGAATTTACAAAAGGTTATAATTTTCTTCAAAGTTTTACTTCTTGCGTTCACGCATCCTATTATATTATACTAGCTGTGCCCTGCGGTTTCACCCCCATGAGTTTCGGAATTCCCGCAGGAACTCCTTTTAGGGGGATGAAAAATAGATAGTAGCCGATACTCAGGCTTATATGCATAAAAAATTTCATGAGAATCGGTCAAGCCGTTTCGGAGAAGTATGGGAACGAACATTGTGACACGAGAATTTTATACATTAGATTTTGTTTGTTATATCTAATATAGATGATTGCATGGCAACATCTTTATGCTGCTACAAATTTTGTTTATATATATGTATGTATATACTATATCTATAGTATAATATATATTTTAGTTTTTTTTTTTTGTAAATATAATATGTAGTATATATCACGTTTGCTTGGTTTTCACGACACAAGCTCAAGTGGTGTTGTGAAGTGGATTATTATTAGGTATTTCTTTGAGGGCTGAAATGTTACTCATTATGTGAGTCAATGGACGTTCGAGCGGCTATTTTAGCGGCCACACAAATCCAATGCCTACGATAAATAGGAACACAGTCCGCACTACGCTGTCGCGTGTCGCGGCAACTTAATGGACTATTAACTAGATTGTAGCCAATACGTGGAACGGAACGCAGTACCTACACTATGGTCGTAGGTAGGTACAGTGGGCCACAAAGACAAGTATAAGGTGGTAACCTTGAAAAATTTAACTGTATGTAAAACGTCTGTATGACGTTGTAAGTTGCTATTTTTGCAGCTCCAAGCTCCAAATTCCAATACAAGCGAAAAAAAAATATTGAAGCTGCAAAAACGGCAACTTAAAACGTCATAATATTATATTTCGTTACGAGTGCGGAAAGCCTGTCATTGCAAAGAGTTCCGACAAATTGACAGTTGAAGTTGACAGTCGGAACTCTTTGCAATGACGGTTCCGCACGTGTACTGAACAACTATTTTTAATACAGTTGCGAAAAAAAATGAAGCAATTTAATAAAATAATAAAAACACAATAAACTCAACTAAGTTCCAACTGTGATCAAGAGATGGCGCTAGTCGTATTAGTAATGCGAAACCTACGTTTCACAATGCAAAAAGTGTGTCAAAGTCGTGTCGCCATTTTTGACAGTTGGGAAAGAGAACGCACGAGTTCGGGAAAGGTAAAGAAAAAGCTAGAGTATGTAAAAGCCCACATCCCGAACGCTATACGTTGTTTGAGCAACTGTATTAAAAAGACGATTTACAAACAGTATAAATTTTTCAGGGTGGTATACTTGTCTATGTGGCCCACTGTACATTGATTTTATGCACTTTGCACATAATAGTTCGATCATTATGACAGCTAACATGCGTTTACAGTATCTTGGTATAAGTTATTGTTTTGCTGTGGTTTCGGGAAAGGAAACGAGTTCAATGATCGACTAAAATTCCATCATTTGACAGCATCTTTTGTGTAGTGATCAAAGAACCTAGTGTTCTCTATATTTAAAAAGGTTGTCCAGTGTGTCTGAAAGGACCCTAATAACTGTTTCCAGGCGGTTTCACCTGCGTCAATTTCAAGATTGCCTTGGGAACTCTTTGTATAGAAATAATAATACTGGCTGAATGAAATAACTTGTGACTAAAAAATATACAAAATTTATTTATTTATTTATTCAAAAGAACGACCAACAAAGCATACACCGTAACATTGGTAGTGATACTATATAGAATATTATAATGAAAAAATTATGTACCTAGTTATTATTTATGTACCTAGTTGCTCCCTAACGTTCTAGCTGTAACTTTTTCGAGAACTCTTTTTTTTTCAGGACAAAAGTAGGTGTCTTTTGTGACTCCCTTTCACTTACTGTCTGACAGTAGCTACTTGTACTTATGTGAATTTGCTGATTTGACTTTAAAAATATTATTTATCATTGTACAATGATTAGGTATGTATTTTATATTTAAGTTGTAAATTTTAATTCGGATTACACAGTCGTCATATGTCAACATGGACCGTATAAATCTCGAGTTTAAGGTATTAATAACTAGGCAAGTTTTAATTGTGCACAATAATATTAAGCAATGTGCCCCGGACCCTTATGCGTCGTGTGTGGAATAAATTTGTTTACTAGGCTCGAGTTGCTGTTGCGGGGTTCCTTGGACTCGACAATAAATTTGGTAGAGATAGTTGGATAAAATTCTAAACAATAAAAAAAAAAACGATTTTAAGAGTTCCGTTATGTGTCTCCGACACTGGTCATCAGGTCTACATAAAAATTTAAACGGGACTATTTCGGAATACACCCCTTACACGGGGAAAAAAATCCGTCTATATATGACAGAGTTATGCCCAAACATATACATAAAAAAAACAAACATCCGAATTAATAACCTCCTCCTTTTTGAAGACGGTTAAAAAAAATACCTATAATTATTTGAGTACTTAATGTACGTACCAATCATCTATGGGACGTAAAATGTTAAGTACGTGAGTTCTTCTATACCTACCAAAAAACTTCTATAAAAATAATATACCTACAGTAGGTATTCCCAATTTAATGAACCGAAATGATTTTAACTCATCCAAACTAAGTTCAAAGTGTCTTTATGTGCCACCAACTTGATTTTTTTTAGTAATGAGTGCTTGAATAAGTCCTTTGTTCAAAATTAAACCAGTATAGTCTTCAAATAAACTGGCTGTGACATATGAATAGACGGAGGGAAATGAGGAAGTGAGGAAGGAAATGAGAGACAGAACCCCAAAAACAGGAGCATGGCAGTCTCTATCGGTATTTTACTCAACACACATATTATTATGGTAGGATTAAAACCGGGTGCTTCACATCAAATTACATGGTCGGATACATTCGTCACACATACACACACAGATGTGATATTTACATATTATTATAATGCCTCAAGGCTGTAGTCGTTCTTCAATATCACGAATATAGGTTGTGAAATACTGTACTGTATTTCAAAAGGAGTCATTATTGCTCCTTGACGCGTTAAATTTCAAACTTGGAGTATCATGAGCCCAGTTTCCGTTGGACAATAACGATCCCATCAAAAACAAACTTGTAAAAAAGTCCCAAGTCTCGCAACTCAGTTCTTCTACAGTAAAAAGTTGTGAGATCAATGTAATACCAAGTCGGTTAATTTATTCAGTGCCTACTTAAGGGTCCTTCTGTCTAAAGTTATCATGTTATAAGGTAATCTAATAACATTTTATAGTGACCATATCAAATTTAAAAATCTTTTATGTTTAAATAGATTGATTGGCTTGGCGATCACGTGAAAACACAATATATCTCACATGTAATACATAATTATGGTTCTAAACAATCTAATTTAATTATAATATGTATTATTTGTGAGATACATTGTATTTTCACGTGATCGCCAAGCCAATCAATCTATTTAAAACATAAAAGATTTTTAAATTTGATATGGTCACTATAAAATGTTATTAGATTACCTTATAACATGATAACTTTAGACAGAAGGACCCTTAAGTAGGCACTGAATAAATTAACCGACTTGGTATTACATTGATCTCACAACTTTTTACTGTAGAAGAACTGAGTTGCGAGACTTGGGACTTTTTTACAAGTTTGTTTTTGATGGGATCTCATTTCTTTTTGTAAATGGTCTTCCTCCTTTGAGCAATTTAGTCTACTTTAATAACTTGAAAGATTTTGGTACAACTTTATAATATAAACACATGCCCCATTCTTGCTTTTTCATTCCGTTGACCATTGTACCTTTGAACATAATTATGTCTAGGTAACTATGTATATACACTTTATATCTAGGTAGGTAACTAGCTACACTTATTATTATTATTTATTATTTCTGGGCAACCGAGCTTCGCTCGGCTTAAATAGCTGTTCCCCGCGGTTTAACCCACGTTAATTTCGGAGATCCCGCGGGTATTCTGAGATAAAAGTACTACCCTATGACCTTTCCTGTACCCTTGACAACGTGTAGTATGCAATAATTAATTCACCCGCGTCGATATCAGAGTTCGCGCGGGAATTCCAGAAATAAATCCTAGCTAGATCGATTTCGCCCCCGAAATCCCCTGTATACAAAATTGCATGAAAATCGTTGGAGCATTCAGATTAGGGTAATTTTATCTCGGAATTCCCGAAGGATCTCCGAAATTAACGCTGGTGAAATCTCATGAAATTTTGCATGCACATTGTCAGGGGTAAAGAAAACCTGGGGATATAGGGTACTAACTACTTTGCATCTCTGAATTCCCACGGGATCTCCGAAATTAACGCGGGTGAAACCGCGGGGAACACCTAGTGTCATATATTTATATGGGATTACAAAGTTATTTGTGCAGTTGGTACATATAACTGCATATATAACTTTGTAATTCCATACATTTATATGGGATTACAAAGTTATTTATGCAGTTGGTGTATCTAGAAAACTGGACCGAAATTGCAAAATATTTTAGTTTTTCCTTGATTTATACAATAAACACTAATTGTATTCTAAATTTCAAACTTCTATGTCTGCTAGAAGTGCCTTAGAGTTTTGATGATCGGTCAGTGAGTGAGTGAGTGAGTGAGTGACCTACAAAATTAAGAAACTTTGACTAGTTATAATTCTTAAACTACTGGTTCAAATCGAATGAAATTTGAAATATACCGTCTTTATACAATACCTGCTTGTTTACTAAAAATTCAGGCTTCTAGTTTTATCCACAACGAAGTTATAGGGGGTCGAAAATGGCCTGAATTGCTTCGAGAAAAGGATGGTACGGCCGTGCCGCTTTTGTTGCTCGACTTGGCGGGGGCACTGCCGTGCCCCCAGATGACATGACACGATAGCTATGTGAATCTAGACTACCTATATGAAACTCCATTTAGTTAAGTTTTATTCGACGACCCGATTGGCGCAGAGGTCACCATGCCTGCTCGCTAATCAAGGGGTTCCGGGTTCGATTCATAAATCACGTGTCACGTTGTTTGTTCGCGATGGACTCCGAAACTACTGAACGGATTTTGATAAAATTTAGTATCCATTTATAATATGGTCCAACTTAAAAGATAGGATAGTTTTTATCCCGGAATTCCCGCGGGAACTCCGAAATTACCGCGGATGAAATCGCGGGGGACAGCTAGTATACTATATGTAATAATATGTAGTATACCACGTTTGCTTGATTTCCACGACACAAGCTTAAGCTTAGTGTGGGATCAAGTAGATCTGTGTGTTGTGAAGTGTATTATTATTATTACTATTATTTCTTTTTCAACCAACTTCAGGAGGTTCTATGTTCGACTGTTTTTCTTTTTATTTTTTTTTATAATTTCATCAAGGGATGTCAAACTTACGACATAAAGCAGTGACAAAACTGTGCCTTTTCACTAAAAAAAAAAATACAAATTATTCTTTTGTGATTCTGTTTTTGAGAACATCTTTGCGTCGCTTATCAACGCTTTTTACATTTTTTTAAAATACTTCAAAGGTATTTTATTTTTTACTCCACCTGGTAGCCTGGAAGAGATCACTTCATAGTAATAAGGCCGCCCTTTGAAGCCACTTAATACTTCTGTTTTCAATTTTTTTTTATTGTATCTACTGTTTGTGTGCTGTTCAATAAAGTGTTTTTCCTTCATTCATTCATTCATCCTATATAATATCATAAACGCGGAAGTTAGTATGTATGTTTGGATGGATGGAACTGCAATTTTACCGCGGGTGAAACCGCGGGGCTCAGCTAGTTCATTCATAAATGGAAAAATCACATAAAAAAAAAACTTATCGTAACTTATCCAAACGAAACAAACGTGTGTCGAGGCGTCACCGTCGTCAGGATATTAAATTATACCCTTTGGTGTCTATCTGACCCCAGACATTGACAAATAAAGATTGCGCCCGTCTCCTTCCATAAATCGTTAACAGGTTGTCCGCGGACCCTACAAAGGTATCAGGATAATGACGTATCTATTTCATCTTGGATATGCGAGGCCTTTACCTTTATTTTCACTTTGCGATCATGGAGCAGTTTTCTAACCGACTTCCAAAAAGGAGGAGGTTCTGCATTCGGCTGTTTGTAGGTTTTTTTTTGGATTTTTGTTTCTCAATCCTAACTAATATTATAAATGTGCAAGTGTTTGTTTTTTTGTTACGCCTTCACGCCTCAATGGTGAGCCATTAAGGCGTGAAAGCGTAACAAAAAAACATATCCGGTCATAATTAAATTACGCACACATGTTGTCAGGGAAGGACAATGGACATGCGATACTTTTTGTCCCGGGATCCCCGCGGGAACTCTAAAATTACCGCGGGTCTCACCCGCGGTAATTTTAGGGGAACAGCTAGTGCTATATAAAAAGAATTTGATTAGGTAAACTTATTTGTTCTTTTAAATTTTTTTTCGTCAAATACGAGTAAAGAAGAGTTAAACACAAATCCGTCATAATACCTAATTTAAAACTAGCTGTACCCCACGATTTCACCGCAGGAATTCCAGGAAAAACTACACCTACATACAAAAATACACACCGCATACCGCATAAAAATAGTTTTTTAGTTTATCGCGAACGGACAGACAGACATACAGACGCGGCGAATAACTTAGTTTTATAAAATGTAAAAAGGAATGAAACTACAAAGAGGATGACAAATGAATTTTATTATTTATTCTAAATCTCTACATAATATTATATTTGGTACATCAATAAGTATTTTAAGACAAACAATTTCTGTTTACCCTGAGTTTGGGTGTTTGATATTATATTAATTTCATCGGTAGGTACCTATTAAAAAAAAAACAAATATAGTTATCAGTTGTTCCTTACTAGTAGTACAATCTCTGCTTAATTTAGGGCCAGGTGGCGCTGTGTTAATATCCACACATCATTATTATTTTAGCGTAAATTTTCGATCAAGCTTAAAAAAGGCTTGTAATAAATTAGAATCCCCTTCAAATCATCGCGCCTCCACTGCCGGTTATACCTCTGAGTACACTTAGTCGAAACTGCCTCACCTGCGAGGGTAGATCAAAGCAACGTCAACAACTGCGATCAAGGACTGACGTCAAAGTAGTCGATACCTTTTCACCCAGCTGCGGCGGCAGCGTTGAAAAGTATTTTCGTGGTGGAGTGGCGACGAGTGTTTTTAAAAATTTTAGGAAACTTTACGAAATCAAATATCTTATCTTCGCTGTCCTACAATAGCAATGGAGAACCTATTATATGTGGACATAGATAAGCAATAGTGTGTTAACCCACATTGGAGAAATTTTGAGTAAATCATGTTTTATAATTATAGCGCCATTTTGAGTCAACATTTTTTTATGTCCAACATATTGTTACATATTTAAACTATGTATTAAGGTAAATACATAATTAAAAAACGTTCTATGTATAACTCTCAATAAATCGTTCTGTAGCAATAACTTAATTTTGTGAGTTAACATGTTATTGCTTATCTGCGTCTATGTATAGTACTGTTTTAAGTTATTATTTTATCCTACATAATAAATGGCATTATTGATTAGGTAAGTGAAAATTAAATATCTTTTAGGGCTTTAAGTTAATTGAAAAAAAAAATCCTTCCATAACTTCGTAATTTCCGCGCGTCTATCGGTCAATCTATCCATACTTACTTTACAGAAATTGTGTATTTTGCAATATCCAACTGCAGCAAATACTATGTGTAAAACAAACAGAAAATTAAGTTTAAATTTTACATTTTGATAAGGCGGCCCCATACCACACACGTTTTTCAGTTATGTTAAATTTTGAACTCTATGTAAAATTTTGGAAAAATAGAGATACCCATGTATTTATTTTAAACTAGCTATTCCCCGCGGGTTCACCCGCGTCAATTTCGGAGTTCCCTCGGGAATCCCGGCACAAACGTACTCTACGTCCTTTTCTGTACCTATTCCTGACAACGTATTAGGCGGCTAACTTTCTCTGACACGTCCAATAATGGGCTTGTTGACTAAATTTTTTTTAGTCAGTCTTGTAGATTAATAAAAAATATTGGACACGATGTTTTTCTTATTTTACGTAATCAAATA
The DNA here is from genome assembly GCA_907165275.2 of Zygaena filipendulae. Classification (NCBI taxonomy): domain Eukaryota; kingdom Metazoa; phylum Arthropoda; class Insecta; order Lepidoptera; family Zygaenidae; genus Zygaena; species Zygaena filipendulae. The sequence continues at coordinate 11,651,560 of OU015657.1, read as the reverse complement.
ATAACGGCGTTACATTGAATTGAAATTTCGCGTGACGTCACTAACCGGTGCAGTTTGTATAGCGGCTTATAGCGGTAAGTGACGTCACGAGCACCCACCCTAAACTTTAAGGCGCTTTATCTCTGTATATTTTAATTTATTTAGAAATAAAAAACAATCGTGTCTACTGTTTTTGTATTTTATAACTGTCGAACTAATTAGAATTTTGATTTTCAAAAGTCGTCAACATCCCACACAAAACCTTGGCAAATTAGGTACCAACCTAACGTTTCTCATAAATCACTCTATCTATTGGTGAAAACTGCATGAAAATCCTTTTTGAGTTTATCACGAACAGACATAACTCGGCGGAAGAATTTTATAATATTTGTAGTGATAAGAAATACTGTTTAAAAAAAAATATTGATATTTTATCGGTGAACGTTCTTCCTAATTAGTTAGATAGGTACCTTTTGTTGTGTGTGCCACCAACTTGGCTGAATTTGTTATTATTATTATAGTTAGTTACTACTTAATTTTTTCTCCATGATTTCCTCTCCGATTCTCATTTATCTCCTTCCGTGACGTCCATGGCGCTAATGCCGACACGGATAAATAGACCAAGTGCTTCCGGTAATATAGTATACATAAGTACGTTTTATTGCAACAACAACCAATCTTGTATCGAGGTCGTTCTTACTCCAGGACTAATGTATTTATATACACCTACTACCTTAGAAAACAATGGCAGTAGGTACCTACTAGGTATCGTAATAAAAATATTGTAACATAAAATATCAATCAATCAATCAGCCTATAGCAGTCCACTGCTGGACGTAGGCCTCCCCAAGGCCACACCACAGTACACAATCTCCCGCTTTCCTCTTCCAGCCACTACCAGCGACATCGGTCATCGGTCCATCTGTCAGAAGGGCGTCCAACACTACGCTTACCGAGACGTGGTCTCCATTGCAGAACCCGTCTACTCCAACGCTCATCGGTTCTGCGACAGATGTGACCAGCCCACTGCCACTTCAGCTTGCTACACTTCTGGATGATATCTATAACTTTGGTCCTCTGCCGGATGATTTCGTTACGGATTCTATCCCGTAGCGAAATACCGAGCATAGATCTTTCCATAGCTCGCTGAGCGACGTGCAGTCGGTGGGCCAGCCTGACCGTCATGTTCCACGTCTCGGCTCCATATGTCATGACGGGCAGGACGCACTGGTTGTACACCCTGCTCTTCAGACACTGCGGTAGTGGCGACGAAAAGATATGACGTAGCTTCCCAAATGCTGCCCAGCCCAGCTGCACCCTTCTTGTGATTTCACGTTCGAAGTTGTCTCTACCTAGCTGCAATGTCTGCCCGAGGTAGACATATTCTTGGACAACTTCGAGCGCTTTACCATTGATCACAACATAAAATATATACATAAAAAACTAATTAAAGAAAAAAATAGTTTTTTATTTATTTATGTGCAAAGGTCAACTTATTCTTCTTGGGAATTTATTCTGGTAAACCTTAAATTATTGAAAGAATAAATACCATGATATATTTTTCGTTCTCTTTAGGTACGAATCGCTACAGCCGTCCAGTTTTTCCAATCGCATATATTTGTAGGTGTAAATGGACGGGAAAAAATTTATTTTATTTTATTTGCACCACTTATTTTAATTCGCTATTTCAATTATTTACGTATAGATACGATCGCTGTGTTGAACTTTTCATATTCTTGTGAAATGTAAAATTAAACAATACCTAATGTCTACTGTTATATTATTTTGGGTATAGATAAGTAATATTTATATTGCTTTAAAGATACTATATTTAGATTACTATCTAAAAATTTACTTCTACGAGTTTAAGATAGGTACCTATACCTAAACCATCTACTATCTAGCTAAATTAATCGAACGGACTTCGAAAGAAATGCTCACTTAAAAAAGACATCAAAATAACTAAGATACCTCCCGATACTGGTGCTTTTGTAGGTGACACAAAGGATAGAGTTTTTCCATCCCATTTCACACGGTCTTTGAGATCTCTAATGTTTGCGTCTCGGATGACGGATCAAAGTACGAGCCGAGACGATCTTAAGAATTACATCAATAGCTATATACTTACCGACAAATACAACGTGACGGAAACGGTATGGTATACCTATTATGATTGTTTTAATACTATAGATAAGTACCTGTTTATTTTCTTGCTTTCCTAATAATTAAACCTGATAAAATTAAAAGCGCGATGCTCTTTTAAAAATATGCAGTTTCTTGTTCGGAGTAAACAAAATACTGGAATAATAAATGCAAGACGCGTGCACTCGACACTGACAAATTTTACATTTTGACAGATTTCCAATACCAAAACTGTCATTAGTTATTTTATAAAATTTACTACCTTTCCTTTCGGAAATGTACCTATGTAGGCCTACTAATTATATGTATAACTAGCTAACTGTTATGTTTTACCCGCGTGAGTTTCGGAATTCTACTAATACGGACTAATAACAAAAAAGATAAAATATTTTATTCTATCTATGTATGTATTTGTGTGTGCATGTGCATAGACGTGTGCATATGCGTTTGTTTGTTTGTAATGGTTAAACTCAAAAACTTTTTTTAAAAAATTCTTACACTCATACGAAGTTACACCTATAGTGTTCTTAACTGACATTTACCTCCTACAAACAAACTACCCTTTTAAAATACTTATTGGTATAGATAATAAGTACATAATCAATAATATTTACCTAATTAGTGAGATATGAAAAAATTAAGAAAAATACATAACTAAATTTATGAAAACAATTAATTTATTTAATTTAATTTAATTAACAATTAATTGTTCCTTCATGGACATTTAAGTTAGTTTATTCTCATTTAGATAGGTAGATATTTCATTAATATATACTTTTTGCTCCATATCCCGTTTTTTTTTGTTATGGCATCGCGCGGTTTGTGCATCCATAAGTAGGTAGGTACCTACCCAAATCTAGTATCTATATACATCTTTATATTTTATTTATCCATTTATTTATGCGTCACATAAAAGAAAGATATGTCAAAGAAATCGACGTTCACTCAAATTGTGTTACCGAAATATTTGAATTTCCAATGCTTACGGCTGTATCTACCGGGAAAGTTTTTCGTTTGCCTATTTGGACATAGATAAGCAATAGTGTGTTAACCCACACTGGAAAATTTTTGAGTAAATCGTGTTTAAAAAGTTTAGCGCCATTTTGTGTCAACATTTTTTATGTTAAATATTTAGTTACATATTTAAGCAATGTAATAAGGTAAACACACATTAAAAAAATGTACCCTAACTCTCAATAAATCGTTCTGAATTAATAACTTAAGTTTGTGGGTTAACATTTTATTGCTTATCTGCGTCCATTTTTAGTCAATGCGGGAATTTGATGAGTCGTCGCTTAGGTGTTGCTATATTTTTTATTTTATTTTATTTATTTATTCAACAACCGATAACGAACGATACTACCGATCGATAATATATCGAACGTGATTTATATTGATCGAAGATAAATATGTAGGTAAGGGTGAAAACAAATCGTCAAAAAATACATTGTACCTATACCACCACAATGGGTATGTGGACTAATTTATATTTTTAGTCCGTCTTGTAGATTATTAAAAAATATTGGACACGTATTTTTTTCTTTTTTTAAGTAATCAAAAAATAACAGCGATATATTGAGTTGAAATTCCGTGTGACGTCACTATTCTGACAGTTTGTATGGCGGTTTTAGCGGTTGGTGACGTCACGATTCCCTCACCCTAAACTTTAATGCGCTTTCTCTCTGTATATTTTAATTTATTTGAAAAGGCAAAAAATATGTGTCTATTGTTTTTTTATTTTCTAACTGACGGACTAATTCGAATTTTAATTTTCAAAAGTAGTCCACATCCCTATTGTGACATTCTATACAAGCGAACCGATTTAACTCCTCACTACTACCACAATAATAATATATTATGTAGTATGTATATTTTCCTAGTACAATCACTACAGGCGGTTTGTGTGCAATGTGCGCACGTGCAATGTGTGTGCGTGTGGCGTAGGGCTTGCTCGTGGCATGCAACGAAGTTTGCGTTCTGTATGGGGATATTGACTACTTTTGAAAATCAAAATTCTAATTAGACCGTCAGTTAGAAAATAAAAAAAACAATAGACACGTATTTTTTGCTTTTTCAAATAAATTAAAATTTACAGAGATATTTTAATTTATTTGAAAAAGCATTAGAATAGTTTAGGGTGAGGGGGTGGTGACGTCACTAACCGCTAAAACCACCATACAAACTGTCCGTCAAGTGACGTCACCCAAAATTTCAACTCAATGTATCGCCGTTATTTTTTGATTACGTAAAAAAATAAAAAATACGTGTCCAATATTTTTTTTAAAATCTAATAGACGGACTTAAAAAAAATTGTCAACATGTCCATTCAAACTTCACATCGGCACCGCTACCAAGAAGGTTCTTACTTCTTATGGATCTCCATCCAAAAGAAGTAACAATAAACAATAAACATACCTCCGGCTAGCTCAATGGTAAATAGGTAGATCAAGATTTTGAGAGAGTAAAATAATTTTACTAGATGGGTATAATAATATTTTGTGTTATGGTAGGAAATCAGAATTCTGGAGTGTCAAAGGAAAAAAAATATATAATACATCAATTTTTGAATTAAAAAAAAGAATGGCAAAACGTAGAATACAATATAAATAAAACTAAATAGAAATGAGGCAGGATAATATCATAACGAGTGGCGTATAGCCGCCTCGTTTCAGTGTATATACCTACGGATGTGGGGCGATAGACTTCTTCAGTACAATACATATTTTTACATTATGACGTCTTCGGCACATTCTACATACGTAATTCGCCCGTTTATTACCTGCCGGCATTTTGTATAATACCTACTGAGGTATTATACCTATATATATGTGTGTGTGTATATATATGTATATACATATACATATATATACAGCGGTGTTTTCAGTTCTCGGTATTAAACAAATTACCGTTCGTTGACAACCCTAACATGACATGGTAATGAGAGCTCGAAGCTTAAGCTTCAATACGGTCTGCTGATCAATACCCATATTTTGTTGTAAAATTAAGCTTTTCAATTGAAAACTCTCTACAAACTATTTAGGTAATAACGCACCGTCAAAATACTTACCTACACTATAAGAGTTTATCAAAATTATATTATGTTAAAATAATCATTTGTATTAATTATTTCCATTTACAATTTGAAAGAACCGATATGTTAAAATATTAAATGGCCCAATATATTCATATTTCATATTGATTGGTATTTATTTATTACTTAAATAAAACAGTACATCGTGTTTGACAGACAGGGCATAGCCAGAGAGAAGGTAATCACTAGCTAAAATCGCTGAGTCTACAAGGAAATATTGCAACAAGTCTTCCTTTTTTAAACAGGCCAGCACTTTCAAAGGGTTTTTTCCATCCCATAAAAGCTTCGATCACAAATGAATGTGTGTCGGCTGATATGATGGCACAAACGTAAAAGTTGGAACGCGGATAAAACCGCGGAGAACGGCTGGAGTGAGCTGCACAATCAATGCAACTAAAATCAAAACCGACCATTCAGCTGCGAGTCGAAACCGCATTCGTTACATTAGCACGAGAGTAATCATTGCGTAAATACAAAAACCGCACGCAAATAAACGGTGCGTACCGGTACCTAAAAATACCGGTACCGACCAGTACGTGCATAGTACGTACCTATCACAGAGAAACAATAAATTAATTAGAGATGCCATGTAGGCGGGGCAGAAGCGCTGCGGTTGCTAATGCAGTTAGAGCCAGTGCTTTAACTCTCCCAAACTTTCCTTTGTTGGCCTCCCAAGTATATTGTTATACCAATCAAATTTCATTTCATACATTTCTTTGTGAATTTGTGGATTTTGTGTATACTTACTAGTTCAAGCACTTAAGATGTTTAAATATTTAATTTAAGTCATGTTTGGACGCAGTTAAGCAATAACATGTTAACCCACAAAATTAAGTTATTTATTCAGAACGATTTATTAAGAGTTAGAGAACGTTTTTTTAATTATGTGTTTACCTTATTACATTGTTTAAATATGTAACTAAATATTGAACATAAACAATTTGACACGAAATGGCGCTATAATTTTAAAACTTTAATTTAATCAAAATTTCTCCAGTGTGGGTTAACACACTATTGCTCATCTATGTCCGTTTGTGGTTTGGTTAGTAATATATCAGTCCCTACAAAATTGTCTGCAATAGGTTCTACGATACAAGTTCACTTACTTTAGAACCCAGGTCACCAACTCATTTCTATCATGCCTTTGTGATGTTGCAATGTGATTTGCACATTAGTGTAGGTACATTATGGTCTAGGTAGGCATAGGTTAAGAACAATTATTTAACCAGATAAACGCATTTTTCTTTGTTTTTTTTTTTCAAAACCTAGCTCGTCTTGTGCCCGACGACCCTAGTTTTCGTACCAAACTGAATTGATGTACCTTCTATCTGTTCTATGGTAACTACCGTACCGAGCCGGTGCAAATGACGCGGTCGAAAGCCGCTCGCCGCAAATTTGAATTCGTTGCTAATTTCGCTTCCCGCATAATAAATTACGATACGGCACAATATTTGTATACACAAAATTTAAATATTTTCCGTATTTCACTCAAACTTTCGGATTTGTTACGCTTTGTGAACGTTCGGGCGGGAAACCGCAGCGGCTGAAATGTGTGACGTCGCAAAATTTGATTCGTGAACTGGGAAATAAATCGGCCATTGGGGTCGGCCTTACGAAGATCAAAGGATAGCTTTTCTACACTTGATTGATACTAAGCAGAACATTGGATTGACTTCAAATCAAATCGAGCGTGATCGATATAATATAAGTTGTATAAAAGTTCATTTTAATGTCATCAACTAATTGATTAGGTAGGTACCTACTTGAATAAATGTTACAAAATAATTCATAGGCAGGGTAATAGCGATAGATGCATAATTAATGAGGAAGGAGAAGAAAATTCAGCCAAAATTAAGAAGAACATAGGTACCACGAGACTACTAAAATAAAAGAATACAATAACATCATTTAGAGGTGCCATGCTTTTTTATGGAAAACGTACTTAATTAAAAGTTACCAAACAACGATAAGTATGGGTTTTTTCTTACCGCTACAGAATTTAATTAACTACGAACAAGAGAAACGACACAAAAAGTTTTATCAAATAAACTGCACAAGAATAAGCCAGCAACGCTGTACTTCCGTCCGACCATACAGAATAAAAATAATTCAAGTAACCACAAATACAGCAGCGAAAGCAAACTTTTGGCTAGCTCAAGTTCTTTGTTGTTGCACTTTTCTATCATTCGTTGGGTAAAATGAAATGTTTGTGAAAAAAAAAACAAACAAAACACACAGCCAACGAATCTAAACAAGCAACCTTCTGCGGCCAGTCAAAGTGCTCGCAATGGCTCGCAAACGCAAAACCTTGCTCATAGTCAAGAAGAATGAACAACATGTAGTACGGTAGATGGCACTGCTTAGTGTGTCTACAATGGATATTCAGGGCGCGGTGTCGCCGTATTAAGTTTGCGGGCATTATTGTGGTACAAGTGAGAAAAAATACAATCTTTTACTAATGACCGCTAAGATAAACTTAAAAAAAATTGGGTACGTTGGGGTCAGGGTACACGCGCACAAAAATTTTGACTGATAAAAATTGATCAACACCTCGCTTGGATTTATTTTATATAGAGAACGAAAAAAATCTATTGCTGAATTTCGAATACATACAGCACTGTAGCGAACCTTTTACATAATCCATCCTATATATTATTACTAACACTAGTATCATGTAAAAAAATCGTTAAAAAATTTGCATAAAGCGTTAATTTTAGAACACCAGAAGGCATTCAGGTGCGTTGCCGACCTGGAATGGGGATGGGAGCTGGCTCTGGAACTCAGTTTTTCGAATCATGCTGTAGGTATGATATTTTTTAGAATTTTTTACATTTATTTTAAAGAATCTACGGAATCTACCTACCTAAAGCTCATGGCGAAGCTCTGATAGAAATTGGTTTCTAAAATTAACTATAAAAGAGTTTTTATCTCGCAAAATCTTTTGTAACAAAATAAGTACATATTATTATGTCCTACTTACTTTGTTAGGTTAGTTAGACATTAAGTTTTCATTAAGTATTACGAATTATGTTTCACTATTTGGTTGAAATACTTGTAGTCTTTTACTTAAGCCATACAAAAAGTGGATCGCTAACACGATATTGCTTTTTCGCATATACGACCGTTCCTTTTTCATGTAAAACACTGCGGTCATCTATGCTGTAGGTAACGTACGTAACTCCGTATATTGGAACAGAATTTTTGTGGGAATAAATTAGATTTCGGTTGAACGAGATTTGATCTGAATTTCAGACGAGGAAAAAAGACGCTGACTTGGATTATATTATTTTTGCTGAAGCACTAGGTTCATGATGGAGAATCACTATTTTGGAAAAAGTACAAACCATCTATTTTCGATATTTGTTATTCAATGCGAATGCGATAAAATTATATTGTGTTAGAGATTTTTCTGATGGTAATAGCACCGAATAAGTTGAATTGAATTGAATTGAAAGAACTTTATTTGACACAACACATGGATAGTTACAACATACATAAATTTAAAAAATAAGCATGAATGAGGGACTGCTTCCCAACCGCCAAAAGATTAGAACTGTACCGGGAGATCGCCAGCGCACCAAACCCTCCCCCCCGTGAGTATAGTAGGTGCCTGCCGACGCCTGTACTCTCGTGGTACCTAATGCCGACCACGACTAAGGTTGTCACAAGTAGTCAATGTCTAATAAAATTAATATTGACAATAATATTGACGAGAGCGCGACGCGACAACCCTTGAACACGGGTCCCCAACTGCGGAAGTCAATTTCTGTTCATACCTTCCCCTGCTTTCCGCATGATTTCTCTATCTATGTAAAAGGCTTCAGCGAACCTCTGTAATTCTGAAATACCTATAAATAGATACTATATTACTCTAATGCTCAAAATTCAAAATATATTTACCTATTACTTAGGATCAGTACAGTACAATCGTCAGCAAGCGGTTCTTAAAATTAAGTTGATGAATTACTTGAAGTGATATGGTATTTTAGAGAGAGCATTGTTCACATCGTCTACAGCCGACTGTTGTCTATTGACCTTAAATACTAGCGATGTATCTTCTGCAAACAAATATCTCATGTTTATCCCTCACTAGACAAGGTAAGTCATTTATATAAGTAAACAAGGAAAAGGAATGGTCCTAATATAGATCCTTGGGGTACTCCCATTACAACGGCTGATCCATGTGATCGTTTTCCGTAGACATCAACCTTTTGGATCCTATCACTCAAGTATGAAGTAAGAAGATCCAAAGCCACACCTCGTATTCCGTAATAGTGTAGTTTTCTGACCAAAGTTGTATGCTCAACACAGTCAAAAGCCACAGTTACGGTCAAACTTCTAATTGCTTATACATAGGTAATATATCTGGTCTCACATGTTTTCATCGTATACCTACCTACTATATGCCCTTCATTTACAATTGGACGCCGATAAGCAATAACATGCCAACCCACAAAATTAAGTTATTGATACAGAACGCTTTATTGGAAGTTAGAGAACATTTTTTAATTATGCTTTGACCTTATTACATTGTTTGAATACCAACAAAATGTTAAACGTAAAAAAATTGTTGATACAAAATGGCACTATAATTTTAAAACACGATTTATTCAAAATAGCTCCAGTGCGGGTTAAAACACTATTGCTTATCCATGTCCAATTGAAACATGCTCTGTTTACCCTAACTTAATATTATAAATGGGAATGTCAGTTTGTTTGTTTGTTACGCTTTCACGCTTTAACTAGTCAACCGCTCATCATGAAATTTCATGAAAAAATCATACACGTCTTCAGGGGTACACAAAATGACATACACTGGGTAGTTTTATCTCGGAATTCTTGCGGGAACTCCAAAGTTGGGTGAAACCGTGGTTAAACGCTAGTTGGAAATGAATGACGAAAAAAATTTCAACGGAGGATCCGGGTGCATGTTGTGTTACTCACTCTTTCGACTGTTTAAGTATTTGTATGGCAAAAATAACGTAAAAAATAACTCATCTATGTACCTACTGAGTTCTTTATTCTTTGCTCTTTAATATAATGTAAATAAATACCTCGTTCAATACGTTAGCGGTTTCCAGGGAATTGTGACTATCCACATTTTATCCTGTCAAATTAAATAAGACTCAATTCAGGCCGAGTGGAACGTATCGCTTAACATTCAACGTCTACCTATATTCCTCAGATCAAAATAAGATAAAGGATCAGATGGAGCATCAGTCATTCTCAAGGTTAATACGAAATATTATATCTTTTCATCTAACGGTCATGAATATTAACAGGTAAGTTTTATATTATAGTATAGATGGAAGCATGAATTAATTATTTATTGGTCACATAGAAAAACATGAATTACAATTTAACCCTTTGAAAGAAAATTAAACGTTTTATTCACAACATTTTACTAGCTAATTAATAAATGGCTGTGCCCCGCAGTTTCCCCGAGAGAGTTTCGGAATTCCCGCAAGAACTCCAAAATTGCCTAATTTACTTCTTATAATAAGTATAATCAACTAATTAGCAGTGAAACTGTCGTAAAATTCGGTCCAACCGTTTCGCAGATTTATCCGCGTGAGTTTCGGAATTCCCGCAGGAACTACTTACAACCTTAATTTATTCTTCTTCTCCGCACAATAACAAACACAAAAAAAAGAATTAGCGAAATTGATCCAGCCGTTCCCGCGTGATGCTGTGACCAAGGGAAAAGAGAATAGAGTAATTTCAGAGATCTTGCGGGAATTCCGGGATAAAAATTAGGCTAATTTTCTCCATATAACATCAGTTATCTGCCAGTGAAAGTCCCGTTAAAATTGGTCCTGCTGTTTTAGAGATTACCCGGAACAAACAAATAGACAGACAGACAGACCGACAGACCAATAAAAATTTTAAAACTTGATTTTTTTGAAGTTAGTACCGTATATACTTTCGTATGCATCTAGTGAAAAGCTGTTAATTTGAAATTACAAATAGACATTTCAATTTTATTTATATGTCTATAGATATGGGCCGCCCCAATCGGATACGGAGTGCTTTCCATCAATCTTTTTGTTTAACCTTGTAGGTCAGGTAGGTACCTTTTGCGTCATCTGTGCCTTGTATGTTACTTAACTTTTGTCGTCACAGTAACACTGAACCAACCGCATGATAAATTCAGCCATTGCTCTTGCTTCCTAATTTATACAGTCTTTCCATGAGACTTGGGATATTCGCATTTAGGGCAAGTTCTCGCTTCGTATAAAAATATATGATGTAATACGTAGTCTCAAGGCGCTTACAGCGTCTTAAACTAGCGCTTCTAACGCCACTAGTAGCTGTAATCACTTAGAGTAAGTAGTTACTATAAGTACAGAGTTATATGGACGCAGATAAGCAATAACATGTTAACCCACAATATTAAGTTATTGATTCAAAACGCTTTATTGAGAGTTAGTTATAGAGCGTTTTTTAATTATGTGTTTACCTTCTTACATTGTTTAAATACCAAAAAAATATTTAAACATAAAAAAAACGCTGAAACAAAATGACGATATGATTTTAAAACACGATTTATTCAAAATTTCTCCAATGTGGCTTAACACACTATTGCTTATCTATGTCCATATGTAACTGCAGAGTTATTATAACTACAGAGTTATTATAGCTATAGAGAGTTATTATAACTACAGAGTTAAATTAAATAGTTCGCTTATATGGATTGTCACGGGTCGGGTGTATCAGTACCACAGAGAAAATAATATATGAACTAGAGAGGCAATGTAAGCGGGGCAGGCGTGTTACGGTTGCAAGATAAGTTAGAACAAACGCTCGAACTTCACCATAACTTACTTTGCTCTCATATCAATTAGTGCATTTTCCACAATATCCCCAAAACTGTGATTTTTTTTAAACTGTGACAAAGTAACAACATAACCCAATAGAGTTTAATATACATATTTCGTTTTCTTAACAATGTTGAATGTTGTTTTTCTGTGGTCATTACCGTAAAGGAATAAAGCTACGCCATATATTAATACGTAACCTCAATTATATAGGCTTGTATTAATAAACGCTACATAGTACATAGAGCCTCGGTCACCTCTCAAGATATTATCTGTCTCGCACGTGGCACTGGTAAATGAAGAAGACAAATTTACACTTGAGAATAGTATTTAGTTTGAGTAGTGTTTATTAATAAGACCCTCAGTATCCAAGCTTAGACTTAAGTTCACAACGGATTATTAAGTCAACTAGCAACGTCAGCATGCCATCTAAATTATTAGCAGACAAGACGGCTTATACTGAACTAGGCTTATACTGAACTATAACAATCATGAAGTTATGGAGGCCTCTTGAGATCTTTGTGCGATGGTACAAGTTAATATTGGTTTAGACGTGAACAACAAAATCAATAATAATTATAAATGCGAAAGTAACTGTCTGTTTGTATCGCCTTCACGCCACAACAGCTATACCGATCATCATAAAATTTTGCATACACGTCGTCAGGGGTACAGAAAAGGACATAGGGTACTTTTTATCCCGAAATTCCAAAGGGTGCTCCGAAATTACTGCGGGTTAAACCGTAGTAGTTAAATATTATTAGTCTTTACTATAGTGGATAAGGAATTGCATTATTTTTCGTAAGAAATAATGTTGGATATTACAGAATCAAAAAAAAAAAAAATTGTCATATGGGGCAAACGGGCAAGTGGTACACCTGATGGTAAGTGATTACCGCCGCCCATGGACATCTGCGACACCAGAAGGCACGCAGGTGCGTTGCCGACCTGGAATGGGGATGGGAACTGGCTTTCAGAGGGGCTGCCGGAATACACCGTTCCGTTCCGTTCTTTCACTGAAAGGAAAAGCGGGGTAGAGCTACTATTGCTAGTCATACTATTCGTCTCGATATAATGAGTTCCCGCGGGAATTGCGAAAAATGCGTGTGTCTAGTAGTAGTAGTATTTTATGTTACCTTTCCAGTATTGACTATACTCTTATAAAGGATAGTCTGACGCCGGGATCGAACCTGTGACCCGTGGCATAGCAGTCACTCTCTCACCGCTACATGAATGGCGTCTTGAATTATTACTTTTGACTTGTTCAATGAAGGCCGTTCACTTGTCTCTGGCAACTGATTCGCAACGGTTAAACTTTTTGACATACGCACGCGTTTCGCGGGAAATGTCAATATTATCCGAAGCTTGGTTTGTACGAAGCTTGTTTAATGAAGCCCGTGAATTTGGTTGACATGAAAGTAACGTGTTTCAAACGAATGTTATGTTTGCTCGGTTACGACTTACGACTTTTGAACGAAGAAAAATTAAGTTTACGTTATAGGCGGTGATTCCCAAAGAGGGATTTGTCACGCATGACTTCTTGCACAAGCAAACAAAAAATATCTACGCCCCCTTGAAATAATTTTATTGAGGTAATTACAACAAATACCGATTGAAAACATTTGAATATAAATCAATATCAAGTTGAAAATCTGTCGCCAAGCGCCTATAAGGTGTGTTCCGGCAGCCCCACTTGAAAGCCAGTTCCCATCCCCATTCCAGGTCGGCAACGCACCTGCATGCCTTCTGATGTTGCAGATGTCCATGGGCGGCGGTAATCACTTACCATCAGGTGTACCACTTGCCCGTTTGCCCCTTATAACATAAAAAAATGTTTAAAATAAAATTGATTTTCTCTACATAATATGAGATTGTTATTTTATTATTTCACTAGCTGATCCTTGCGGTTTCTTCTGCGTTAATTTGGGAGTTTCCTCTGGAACTACGTGAAATCCGTTCTTAGGTGAAATGTATTACCTATCTATCTGCTAAATTTCAGCTTCAAAGGTCAAGTTTTCATGTTTAGTCAGATATATCAACCCGGTGGTTGGGATTACACCTGATAAAAGTCTGCCGTTTTCAGGTATCCGATAAAAGACTGTAAAAGGCTGGCTTTTATCGGGTTTAAACCCAAACACCAGGTTGATTGCCTATATAGTCAGATCCAGTAAAGATTACAGGATTTTCACGGTGGCCAGACTTTAAGTCCAGTTAAGAACGTATTCGTCTAGGATTTTAAATGTTTTCATAAATCACTGAATCATCCTGAAGTAACTTAAAAGGTGTTAATGTATTAAAGGAATCTGAGATATTTTTAATTTTAGGTTGGTTTTTTTTTCTACCATACTTGACATCTGCCTAAAATACAAAGTTTCAATAAAAAGAAGCATTTGTTCAACTAATGCTTTTCAAGCGTAAATTGACGTTTGATGATGACTCTTTCACCCAAAAATATAGCTAGAAAAATCATACTAGGTACCTTAGCTTTCTTTAAAATTTAACTTATACACACAGCAAAAAGTAGATTTTTAATTATTATTAATTAATTTTCATTACTCATACTCGGAAAGTAGGTCTGAAGTTGCCTGAGAAGCGGGTTGAAAGTAACACTTTTCAGCCCTAGGGAGAATCGCTTTCAACTGACAGCTGGATACTGCAGAAACTCAAGTTTTTTTTATGTCATAGGGGGCATACTTACTGGCCAGTAGCACACCTAATGGTTGATTTATGTAAAATAAAATTCATTCATTTTTTTCTTTAGCTAATTCCTATTTTTATTTTGACTTTCCTTGCATTCGTAATGAAAAGCACAGTGTTATCCTCGGGAGAAAGACTTATTTAGTCCCTCGATCTATTGGCGCCCTCGCTACGCTCGGGCGCCAAACCCCGTCTCGGGTCTAAATTAGTTACTTTCACCCCTAGGATAACAATGTACTATTGTAAACATGGCTAAAGAAAGATCACGGTACAAGAAAAATAATTAAATCGTTACCTATATAGGGACTAACATGTACCTAAATGAAAATAGGAAATAACATTATAGAGGTAAAAACGAGTTTGACAACAAAATAAATATCTGTAATGGAAAAGCGCTGTTAATATTTAACTTTGGTTCATTAAAAAGCTTGGTAGAAATATAATACTTATGAAGTACCTACGTTGTTTTGGACAGAAATAAAACGAAATTTTACGAAATATTATGAATAATTCCAAACTCCCGTTATCCCACCATCTTGTCTCCCATTTCCCGGTCCATTATTCCAATGTGAGTTTAACTAGCTAAATAATGACCAGCACTTCCAAAAAGGTAAGTGTATTTAACATAATTTAAAACTCTTAATAGGTAGGTATCCCTAGTTTTTACACTTTAAACAACATAGAGACCAGAATATAATTCTGAGCTATAAGTACAACGTTGACGTGTACTCCTCAAATTGTTATTAGAGGTGTGTAAAATAATTGACCAACTAAGGAATTCAATATAACTAATTCAAATTGAAAATAACTTTATTTGGCACAACACACACAACATGCAAACACTTAAAACTAAAACACAATTGGACGCAGATAAGCAATAACATGTTAACCCACAAAATGAAGTTATTGATTCAGAACGATTTATTGAGAGTTAGGGAACGTTTTTTAATTATGTATTTACCTTATTACATTGTTTAAATATGTAACTAAATATTGAACATAAAAAATTTGACACAAATAGGCGCTATAACTTTAAAACTTCAATTTAATCAAAATTTCTCCGGTGTGGGTTAACACACTATTGCTTATCTATGTCCAATTGAGTTGTGCCAAAAAGGCGCCCAGCTCAGCATAAGTCGGGTGCTGACAAGGACCACCAATATTTTTTTCATCGGATAACTAAGCTAAGCTGTGCCCCGCGGTTTCACCTGCGTGAGTTTCGGTATTCCAGCAGTAACTCCAAAGTAACCTAATTTACTTCTTATAACAGATTCCCGCAGGAATTCCAAAGTAGCCTAATTTACTTCTTATAACATCAGCTAATTAGCAGTGAAAGTCCCGTCAAAATCGGCCCAACCGTTTTGAAGATTCATCGACGTGAGTTTCGGAATTCCCGCAGGAACACCAAAATTCTTTCATATTCTTCTTCTCCTTAAAATATGAAACAACAAAAAAAGAATTAGGCGAAATTTGTCCAGCCGTTCACGCGTGATGCCGTGACCAAGAGAAATTGGGTTTAATTTTTAACCGACTTCAAAAAGGAGGAGGTTATCAATTCGGATGTTTATATAATTATATACCTATGTTTATATTTTTTATGTAAGTTCGGGCATAACTCCGCCATAATAGGTATATAGACGGATTTGCAAAATTGTTTTTTTTGTTCGAAACCGGTTTATTCCGAAATAGATCTGATGATGAGTTTTGGAGACAGACAATGGAACTCTTGAAGTCGACTTAATTTTTTGTGTTAAAATTTTGCTTTTAATAATAAGTAGGTATAAGATATATAGATTGGACATAAAAATAATTTCACAGCTTTAGGTAAAGGTGAAGTTATCAGGCTAAAAGCATGGACTTATGATTAACAATCTTATGTATTTTTTATATCTTAATCATATTGACCTCATCTTAATGTCCTCCAAGCTGAACCACGAAAAAAATTCTAAACTTTAAGCAGTTACTAAACTATTACGTATCTAAACCTGAATACGTAACTCGAGTAAACGAGGGCTTTAGTATTTAATGTAGGGGAGACCGGGTACAAAAGTAACACTTTGTACTTTTGCTTTGATTCCTGGTTAGGTGTTGTTATTTTACTGAAATTAATATGGCCTTAAATAAATTCCATTCATGTTAATTACATTAGTGTCATGATTTATCTTGTTATTGTGTATTTTGTGTGAATCACAGAGACTTTAAAAAAATTCGTCATTTGTTACTTTCGACCACGTAGCGAGGCCGAAAGTAACACGTTGTGGGTCGAAAGTAACAGTACAGGATTTCGTTATGGATTAGGATTGTAATGAATATAATATCAGATATTAAATCAACAAATTATTTATTAAACACTTAGTATTGATAACAAAAAAAAAAGATTTGCATTTTAAGTGCTCAAAAAAAACAATTTAAGAAAATAAAAAACAATAGAAATTATTCTTAGATTAAGTAATGAGATATTGATATATGATAATAATTTTTCTCTAGTTAGACTAGGTATTCAATATTTGGCCACTTTCAGGATTTTTTTTCCATTTTTTGCCAACTCGTATGCTAGTTTACGTACTTCAGATGGAGATAACCCAAAATAAACTCCAGAACATTCGATTAAAATAGTCCTGAAGATTTTTTTCCTCATCAATAGTAAAAACACGGTTGACGCAAAGGTAGCCCACCACTGCGCTAGTATTTCCTGCTTTTAATTTTATTATTTATCTGTATAATGCTACATGACAAACATCATATTTTTTGCCAGGGCTCTAATTTTTGTACCATCATTGAAATTATTTTCAGCCGCTTTTCGGTACACTTCCATATCGGTAGTTCCTCCTGTGGTAGCTATTTTACGTTGTCGCGGAATGCATGCTGTTTAAATAAAAACACACATTAAATTATCACATAAGTAAATAAATAGGGGGACAAAAGTAACATGTTACTTGTGTACCCATAGGGCTATGTTACTTTTGTACCCGACCAATTTTTTGTTAAAACATGAAAGATTACATAAAAATGAAACGTGCTAGATGAAAACGAATTAAAACACTGTATAATCACTCTAATCAAGAATTTAATATGCAAATATTCAGATAAGTGTCATGTTTTTATGACTGCGTAAAACAAAAATAAAAAATTCCCAAAAAACTTACTTTTGATGTGTGAAACCACGTATCGTCCTCTCACACAACCTAACAGCACGTGACGCGCGTTACGACTGAATTCAAGTGAGGGGGGGGCCACCGGCTATCACCTTGACGGCAGCGAAATGGTATTTGGCTACTGGATAAACTTACAGGGCATTTGTTACTTTCGACCCGCCGTTACTTTTGTACCCGGTCTCCCCTACAGGCGAGCACACACGCCCCTACACAATACAACTTGTGCCTGCGCCGGTACCCGTGACGTCACGGGGCCCTTTAGTCCTGGGACACGTTGCAAATTGGTAGTAAATTTGATAGTTCCGCCTTATTAATCAGTTGGTAGTGTATTATGTTCGTTTACAGACCTATTGGTATTTGTTTATCGATACTTAATAAACTTCTCACCAGTTTTATGGGAGATTGAATGCGAAAGTACCTACCTACGCTTTGAATATCTTTTTGCTGTGTGAAATATTACAAATGAATTTAATTAAGGTTAATGGAAATCAAAACAATTATTGTTTTTTACTGTCTTACGCGCAATTGAAATATCACACACCTACTAATGCTCAAAGGTGGCCTTGAGATTTCTTCCAGACAGTGACAGCGATGAAAGGAAAACTTACGTAGGTATTTACAGAAATTTGATAAAGTAAAAATAAAACAACTTCTACACCCCTAAAATATTATTGAGTCAGGTTTCAAAAACACTAGAATCGTTGATGGATATATATTTGCTAAAAAGTTTCCATAAAAAAAAAACCGAAAGCGATTGCCACTAAAACGATGTTTTTATTTAAATATAAAACACAAAAGTAACTTTATGACGATCTCTGGAGTGACGAAACGTTGAAGGTCGCTGAAGGTGTGACAAAAGTAATGGAATTTCTGTGTCACAACCACTGAAGAGAGGCGTTTGGGGAGCGCTACACCTTGACATCCATAGGAATAACGTGCCGCCCAAGCTCCGAGAACTAAGTGTAAATAATAACAAAACTGAGTACACGCGCCTACGCCATACGACGGCAACGCCTTGTTTTATATTACTAAGGTACTGGTTTTATAAAGAAACCTACACACTGCTGGAGCGATGATATACCTAGTTACTGATAAATAATATTAACTAGCTAATAGCTATTCCCCGCGTTAATGGGCATGTTGACAAAATTTTTTTAGTCCGTCTTATAGATTAATAAAAATATTGGACACGTATTTTTTTACGTAATCAAAAAATAATGGAGATACATTGAATTGAAATTTCGCGTGACGTCACTATTCGGACAGTTTGTATGGCGGTTTTATCGGTTAGTGACGTCACGACCCCCTCACCCTAAACTTTAATGCGCTTTATCTCTGTATATTTTAATTTATTTGAAAAAGCAAAAAATACGTGTCTATTGTTTTTTTTATTTTCTAACTGACGGCCTAATTAGAATTTTGATTTTCAAAAGTAGTCAACATCCCCATTACGCAGGTCCCGCGGGAATTTAGGGATAAAAGTACCCAATGGAAGGCATTTTCGGTCGGCAAAATAAATGTAATAATGCTACGTTCACACGCGTGTCGTGCAGCCCGGCGGGCTGCCTGGCGGGCTGCGCGGCATGCAGCCCGTCCCGGGCCGGCGGACATTCAAGCTGTTTACACGCACGCCGTCGTGTCAGTCAGTGCCAGAATGGCGAGCAGCGAGGATCTCGGTGTTGTTGCTGCCATATCCTTTGGCTTAACTTATTTTTATTGGAAAAAGAAACAAAATTATGAACAACGGAGAAAAAGAAAAAGACTGCAAAGAAGGTGGTGGATGATAAAAGTTCACAAAAATCGTACCAAGTAAGTACTTACCTGTGTTTTCTCCGATCGTGATTCAGTGATGTAAAATGCTTACAAAATTACCTAATTAGTTTATTTTCAAAAACAATTTAAACTGCATTCACAGATTTTAATTAAAAAAAAATTAGTTTAAAATTTTAACAAAATATTAAAACTCGTAGAATTAAAAAGAATTTGTGAATGCAGTTGTTTATTGTAAATAGCTCTATTTTCAATATTTTAAGGTACTTCCCCTCGATGAAGCATCGCCGTGGGACACCCTATGTATTTCACACTTCCAGGGCTCCTAAAATACATAATTTGTTTTTCGTTTACAGGGAGTTCATAGAAGAAAAATTTGTTGAGCTCTTGCATGAACCGTCTGGAGAGTTCGATAATTTTTGTCGAATGACCTTTACTGATTTTGAAATTTTGCTGACTAAAATTTCACCGATAATTTCTAAGCAAGACACAGATTTCAGAGAAGCTATTCCAGCGAAATTTCGTCTTATCATGACGCTAAGATTTTTAGCATCTGGTGATAGCTACATAAGTCTACACTATCTGTTTAAAGTCTCCAAAGCATCTATATCAGGAATTATACGGGAAGTCTCTAGAGCTCTTAATGAAGTTCTAAAAGATGAAGTAAAGGTAGTTATATTTTTAAGGTTTTTTATTGATAAAATAAACACAAATCACCACAAATTACTGAACTAAAATAAAGATATCAAAGACAAAAATCAGACACTGACAACAAAATTGTTAGCAAACAAAAACAATGACAATTAATTATTAGGTTCATTCATAGTTCACTTGTTTCATTAGATCCAAATGTTTCAAATGAATTTCTTAATGCAATTTGTATAATGTTAGGTTTAGTCTGGATTGAGTCCGCATTTGTGGATTGTGTGTGTGCAGGTTGGATTGAGTACGTGTTTGCGGATTGTGTGTGTGCAGATTGGATTGAGTACGTGTTTGCGGATTGAACATATGGAGATTGGACTGAATAAATGTCTGACTGGATTAAGTGCGTGTTTGCAGACTGAAAAGATGGGGGTTGGATTGAGTGTGCGTTTGCAGATTGAAAGGATGGGGTTTGCATTAAGAGGTCGTTTGCACATTTAATAGATGTGCGTTGATCTGAGAGTTCAACAGGTTGATTTGATGCATGAATGTTTGAAATTGGTTCGGAATATGAGCTTAAAGTACTTGAAGGTCGGCTTCGCTTCGCTTGTGATCTGCATGAAGTCGATACTGACGGTGGTCTAGAATATGGGTTTGAATATAGTGGAGATGGTGTTTCACGTCTAGGTAGCCTGCACTGAATTCTATTAACAAATATGCCATCTATTTCATACATTATTAATTTACGTTCATCTTTGGACAGTTCTCGCAGTTTTGTAGCCAAAAGCTTGGCGTAGAGATCGCAGTCATCATCTTCTTTAATTGCAGTATGTGATTGACGTTGTCCTAAAATATTAGTCAATTGACCGAATGCTGTAGCCATTTGCTGCTCGGCTGTATTACTACTGGGTACTGAGCGACGACCCCTTTTTTTTTCTTGAGTAGGCTGCATCTGTGAGGTTGGAGTCCTTGGCGATTGTAATGTTTCCATCACTTGGCTATCAGTTCTTTCGTTGTCGATAGCTTCATGTAGTTCCGGTGTTGTTTCATCTCCAAAAGGTTCTTTTGGTATTTGTGAATCATGTGATTCTGATGACGTTGATGGTGTCTGTAAAAAAGGTATTTTAATTAATTTAATGCTAATATATGCTATTATCATTTCAGATGCCCACAACAGCGGACGGTTGGTTAGATATCGAAAAAGGATTTAGAAGAAAATTTCCACACTGTATCGGATCAATAGACGGCAAGCATATCGTAATGGAAAACCCTTATCACAGTGGAACCGAGTTTTATAACTATAAGAAGACTTTTAGCATTGTTCTAATGGCACTAGTGGATAGCAATTATAAATTTATATTTGCCGACATAGGAAGCCAAGGAAGAATAAGTGATGGTGGTGTATTCAACAATTCATTGTTATGGAAAAAAATCTGTAGAAACGAATTAGATCTACCCACACCATGTCCTCTTCCCGGATCAAATATTGATGTACCATATGTCTTCATAGGCGATGGTGCTTTTGCACTCAGTACACATGTAATGAAACCATACCCTGGCAATCATGATTCGGATTCACAAAAAAGGATATTTAATAAATGTCTGTCCAGATCCCGAGTTGTGGTGGAAAACACATTCGGAATCTTAAGTGCAGTATTTAGAATATTTCGACGACCAATTGATCTGGATCCAGATACTGTATCACAATTGACAATGACATGTGTACTGCTACACAACTTTCTCAGAAACAGTAAAAATTCCGCAGCAAGATATACTCCTCCAGGAACGTTTGATGAATACGATGATAACGGCAATCTGACAAGGCCTGGATCGTGGCGAACAAACGCAGGTGGATATAACGCTATAAGAGATTTGCCAATGATAGCACGAAGATCACCTCTGAACGCTAGAGAAATCAGGGACGAATTTTCTTCATATTTTTATAGGGCTATTCACTAACAATGTACCTACCTACATATTATATTAAAATTATATAAATGTATAACTTTTTTTGTTTTAACGCATATAGAATAGAAAAAACTGAAAAATAAATGATACAGGCGGGACTCGAACCCATGACCTCCGAGCCCTACGGCGTACCGTGCCGCCAGGAAAAAAAAAATGTTAAAAAACTCACTCCGTGGGGTGTTTCCGCGTAACACAAATTAACTTCCATGGAAAAAAAATCCGAAAAAAAATGAATCCGAAAAAAAAATCCGAAAAAAAAATCCGAAAAAAAATGAATCCGAAAAAAAAATCCGAAAAATTTCAAAAATGGACAAACCTAGACCATAGCAGCTATCATCTAGTGAAAACCCGAAGTCTAGGTGGCCTGGGGACCGAGATCTCAGAACCCGACGGACGGACGGACGGACGGACGGACGGAAATACGAGCATATAAGCTTAACACAACTTGTTGTGTTACGCTAAAAACGAACTATTTTCATCAAACTAATATGTACCTACTAAGTTACTAATACTAATAGTACCTTTATTTAAATATAATGATTAAAACATACGAAACTAATTTATTTACCTCTTCTGTGTTGAGTGTAGTCCTACTGGTATAAACAGGCAGTAGAAAGGACTCCATTATCTCGTATGCAAACCAAATGGGTTCATATATCTCGTCACTCCCTGAAAAATATGATTAATCACTAAAATGTACGGGATACGGGAATCAAACCTGGGACCTTCGGATTTGAAACCAAACCAATCTTGGCCTGAGCCTAGGTAAAATAAATAATTAACTAATTAATTTTTATTTTTAGCTTTTGAAAAGGTGCAACTGTACGTAAAGTAAACATAAGTACCTACCTGCACCAGATCGCATAGATTCTTGTTTTTTCTTCAGATGGCGCCTAAATGTTCCCATAAGGGTCTCCTTTTTTGTTTTCAAATCCTTTATTGACACATTTAGTAATCTACCAATTTTCGTCCAAGCATCGTGAATTTTTTTTTTGTCCTTATGGAATTTATGTCCGGGGTTCCATAATACTTCTTCTTCCTGGTAATATTCCAGGAACGTCAAAATTGTCTCGTTTGGCCATTCCGCCATGTTGTAATATCCGATCGTAGCGACTTTCTTAGCAACGTTGAATGAAGATCCACTCGTCGCGAAAGCGCGGGACAGACTGACTGCCCGCGCGCGTGTAAACAGTCACCGGGCGCCCGCACATTCATCCTTTGAACTTTGCCAAAAAACCGACACTTGCCCGATTCGCGGCATTCACGTTCACAGGCGCGTTCACGGGCTCGGGCGTACCGTTTACACGCTCGTGAATGTGAATGTGCACGTTGAATGTGGAGTTGAACGCACGCGTGTGAACATACCATAATATGTAGTATATACCAAGTTTTCTTGGTTTCCACGACACAAGCTTATAACTTGGTGTGGGATCAAGTAGATCTGCAGTGTGTTATGAAGTGGATTGTTATTGTTATTAATGGATAAATACAAGGAAAATCTTAACTCTGTAAAGTCTGTTTTCTTCTGTATTTACTGACGGATTGATCGGATTATCGTTTGTTTAATATCAGCGGTAGAATTTTAGGAGACAAATAAACCCTTTTTTTCATCACTCCGTGTAAAAAGAGTTTTTTTTTATTGACTTGTTTCCTCCACGCTTATTGTTTTGGAATTCCTTTGGGAACTCTTATCAGGATAACTGTAACCTGTGTTACTCAGGGATACTGAATACAGCTTCCTATTAGCGAAAGAATTTTAAAATCAGTTCAGGAGTAGACATATTTTTCCTATACATCGAAACTTAAAAACTCACAAAAAACATCTAGGTACGTATACCTATATCTACACTAATATTATAAAGATGTAGTGTGTAGGTATATCATGTGTATATGATCTATATATTAATATTATAAACAGGCAAATTTTGTGAGTTTGTAAATTTTGAGTTTTTAATTTGTGACATCGGGTTGTAAAGAGGGTAATCTCTGAAACTATTGAACCTATTTTGAATAATATCCTATCACTTACAGGAAGTCACGGTAGTCCTGAGTGACATAGGGTTCTTTTTATCCCGAAATTCCCACGGGAACTCCAAAATTAATACGGGTGAAACCGCGGGGGAGTATAAAATGCTAGGGTTGTATAAAATAAATTAATATTATAATATCATACCGAATGATATAGTTTTGATGGTAGGACTGGTGACGTAGACAAATCTTTTTGACTCGCTCATTTCACGGTGTAGCTGTTTTCAATCTTCACAGAGATTACCAGTCGTTAATATTCTACATTTTTCGTAGTAATTGAGGAAAAACAATTTTAACTACTATAACAAAACCTCTTTTATTTTGGAGGCAATTTAACAACTTTAGTTTTTACTGTGCAACAATGTTACATAAAGGCTAACAACTACAGTTTTGTTATAGTATAAACGAGGTTTGTCTACACGTAGAAGAGACAATAGTAAAATTATTACCTACTGAGGTTCTGTAGTGACTGTACTGAGGTACAGATATTGCATGATGTTTTGTATATTATAAATGCACATAATATATACCTAGTTTGTTTGTTACACTCAATCAATCGTCTTTAAATTCTGCATACTAAATACAAGTTATCAGGAGTATAGGAAAGGACATAGGTTACTTTTCACCTGGAATTCCAGCGAGAACTCTGAAATTAAAGCGGGTGGAACAGCTTGTAAAAATGTTTTAGTAAAAAAGCTTTTTTTAGTTAGTTTCTAATTATTAAGATGGTAGAAAAATTAAAAGTATAAAAAACGCTCCTTCACTTTTATGTTGCAGAAGCAAAATAAAACTACATACAATAAACGCAAGCTCCCGACCTACATTATGTTATGTTGACGCGCTCGCTAAAAGTTTCCAACTACGACACTATAAGCTAGAAAGAGGTGAAGGACTCTACAATCCTACTCTACCTTTTTGTTGTTCCAATTTTTAGGGTTCTGTACCTAAAAGACCCGATTCCTAAGATTCCGTTATCCGTCCGTCCGTCTATCTGTCCGTCTGTCACCTGGCTGTATCTCATGAACCATGATAGTAAGACAGTTGAAATTTTCACAGAGGATGATTTCTGTTGCCGCTATAACAACAAATACTTACTAAAAAAAAACAAAATAAAATAAATATTTAAGAGGGCTTCCTCACAAAAAACGTGATTTTTCCGATTCCGGTTTTTAGAGATAATGGTATGGAACCCTTCGCGGTTTTTTTATTAAGTAACAGGAATGAAAGGCAACTCCACAGGACCCAATATTCCCTTGTCAGGTCACAATATAGGCAGTTTAGGTTTTCGAAATGGTTTCATTTGGTAACTAGGTAAAAAGGGTTGAATAAAATGTTCTTTATATACACGGTGTCCCGTAAATCGATGTCAAGCCAGATCCAGGTGACAGGCTATGTCATAACAGCTGTTAACAGAAGAATATGAAAATCTTTGCTATGCCTAATTAAAAAAGTAAAGTCATTAACAACTAACGAAAGCAATAATTTTGAAAACTTCATTGGCAAAAACTTAAATTTTAAGCAGTAGTTTCCAGAAACACTATTCAGGATTACACAATAAGAAGAAAATTGAAAAAAAGTTAAGGTTTGTAGCAACAGGAGTTAAAGAACCGTTGCAGCGTGTAAATTATTATAATGTTTATAAATTTAAAAGATTATTTTTACGTTTTTCTATTAATTTATGACTTAACCAGGTGTACCACTTGCCCGTTTGCCCCCTATGACATAAAAAAAAAACACCTATCACCCGGTTGTGGCTTAACGTCGATTTACGGAACACTCTGTATAAACTACGAGTACGCTTGGAAATAAAGTTAAGGCACTCTATTATAATTCATTACGGGTAGGAACTTGTATCTAAATGTATTAAAGAGCCGACTCCTCAACGCTTTGCCTAATTTATACAGCTATGTAGTTAGACGTGTTGTTGCACATATTATACCTACGTTAATTTGGGAATTTCTTCGGCAATTCATTGTAACTTGTATTTTAATAAAAGTACCTACCCTTTGTCCTATTCCATATCCTAAAATTACTCGTATTACCTACTGGTAACTATGTAGGTACCCAATAGATTTGCCTGAATCTCGGGACTACCTCGGGAACTCTCTGTTCCGAAAAAAAAAACCACTGCGAAAGTTTACTGTGTAAAGCTGTAAGATAATGAGCAGCAAAATCTACTTCTATCAATTACTAGCTGTGCCCCGCGGTTTCATCCGCGGTAATTTCGGAGTTCCCGCGGGAATTCCGCCCATGTCCTTCTCTGTACCTCTGACAACGTGCATGCCAAATTTCATCCAAATCCGTTCAGCCGTTTTTGCGTGATTAAGTAACAAACATCCAAACATCCAAACGTCCAAACATCCAAACATCCACACTTTCACATTTATAATATTAGTAAGATTATTTACCAAAAACAACAATACCTATTTACGTTGTACAATTGTACACACCTATGTCTTCGGTTCCCGTAAAAATCCCCCTTCGTCATCTCAACACGAATTGAAAATTTGAATTCTAAAAACAAAATCTTAAAGGTATAAAAGCTACTAAAACCAACGAAGAATAAATTAGAACACATTACAAACGAAACAAATGGAATGAAAGAATCCGGGGGATGCAGCGTTTTTAATGAATAAAAATAATTGTGTTTCCCGAGCTTTAATCCTATTTATTTTACGACATCAAGGCTGAATAATAAAATAATTATAATTATGCTGTATCTATACAAATGTAAGTATACTGATATTTACGAAACATTTGTGGTGAATCTTACCATTTTCGAGATTAAATTCTCGACGAGATCTTGTAAAAGTTATTTGCTACGCACTGAAAGCGGCAAAATAGTTCATTAACTGTGCAACTTTTTTTTTCAATTTCTTCGTTTCATTTTAAAATCTATCATTGCCTATGAACAGACAAAATCACACGAGAAAAATAGATAAAGCTCATTTAAGTTTAGGGTGAGGGGATCGTGACGTCACTAACCGCTAAAACCGCCATACAAACTGTCCTGATAGTGACGTCACGCTAAATTTCAACTCAATGTATCGCCGTTATTTTTTGATTACGTAAAAAAATACGTGTCCAATATTTTTTATTCATGCTCATTCTTTTGTAAACCTCATCATTCAAAATTATAAACATGGTGCGTTATTTTAGCATTATAATTAAAAGAAATGAATGATGTTCTTACTGGGTGACAGCCACCATAATTAACCAAACGCATTTTTTTTAATTAGAAATCTATAGTCTACAAATGCATAATATAACCCATATGGACATATGGAATCCAGCTCTGGGGATCAGCTAGTAACTCGAACCTTGAAATCCTGCAAAGGTTTCAGAACAAAGCATCGCAAACTCACCATGGTTTGCTAGAAATGTAGAGATACATGAATACTTGGAAATGCCAACAGTCAATGAGGAAGTAAGCAGATATTATACTAAATACAAGGAGAGACTGCAAAATCACACAACCGTACTCGCTAGAGGTCTGATTCATAACAAAAAGGACGCTACCAGACTGAAAAGATGGCAAATACTACAGTTGGATCAAAGATGCTAGAAACCAGACACTATTATGACAAGGCTGAGGGAGAAAATTTACAGAAATGCCCCTCTAGATAAGAATGAAAAAGCCAAAACATCTGATTATGACTTGGTCGATTGCAGATACAAAAGGGAGAAATCTCACGAAAATTCTTAATGTGAAATGTAACGCGTAACGCAACGTAACGCTAGTTTTTCTACCGTGCCCAAAAAAGTTTATTTAAAATATTTTATCCCTATCATCTGTGTGTTACGCGAAAACTTTTAATGGAACTTAATGCCTTGGGTGTAGTTTTATACCAGTATGACAAAAATTCCCGAGGGATTCACCTATGCAGATAAACCACAGGCCTGTTGTAAAATAGATAGGAACAAAGGATGAAACAAGCACCACTCGCGCCAATCCTGAGCGCCTATGCAGCCATCAATCTTCGTCAGCTTGCATTTTAGACCGAAGTGCGCCTCTCCTGCACTCGCCTACCATCTGCCTCTAATTTTCCCGTGTTCGACGGGCGAACTAATAGATATCTCGTACACAATAGCCAAATTTGAACAAGCCACTATGAGCTTAGAGTTTGGTAAAGGTTCTCGCTTACCTCTAGTTTAGTTGGTTCAGTTTGGTATACCTTGTTTTAAAATTACATAATTAAGTTTGTGTTCAATTTTGGTACCAAATAAACCTCTATTCTATTATATTCTAGTTAAACGTGGTGCATGGTACACTTTAAATTACGGATGCTCAAGTTTTTATAATTTTCTATTGGTTTTTTGTTTTCTATTCGGTCAACTGTAATAAATTTTTTTTGATAAGTAACAATGTACATTCGCCGGAGGAGGTTTTTGATAAAAAAAAAAAAAACAGCAGACCAATTGATCCTCCTTTTTTTTCTTTTGAGATACCAAATGCTCTAAAAATGCGTTAAAGTTTTTTTACACATTACAAATACTAATGAAATACTTGTAAGATATTCAAAAACGTACAATATATGATATAATAATAATATTTAGGTAAGTAATAATTATTATTAAGCAGCGTCCTATGTGATATCAAAATCATTTATCCTGACCTAACCAACACGATAAATAGCACGGAGCATATTAAATACGAGTGCATGCAATTTACGAGGTATAAGGTCGCCATAAAAACCGCAGCGGGCAGCGCGCGCAGTGCGTAACGAACCAAAATCTCCAAGTGTCAACCGTCAACATTCATCAGTGGCTGGCGACAAACGACAGCAATTAACATTCCTCGCCATTGTCTGCGACGTGACGCTCGCGTGTTGTCTTCGTGTCGCTTTAACAACCGACACGGCGTCGGCCATTGTGTGGAGACGGACGCTTGGCGTCGCTCCGTTTGGTGTAAGTGTGTGTATTACCCTTTACCCTTTATCCGGATCAAACACATAATATTATCATATACGTACATATTCTCTACTTGATACCTATTATAAAGAAAAAATTACATTTTCTTAAAATTCCGTCTGACGTCACACCTAGGTAGGTAGATACTAGATGCACTTTGTACTTAGTTATGACGTGGCGACCTCCCACTCCTAAATTTTAATGTGTTTTATCTAAGTATTTTTTCAATAATTCGATTAAAAAAAATACATGTCTTTTTATTATTTTTTTTACTATCTCGGACTGAATAGAATTTAGATTTTTATACCCCGTCATCATGCCCAGGATGTTAGGATACTTAGATGTTGTTTAATGAATTTAAAGATGAAATTTAGCACTTACAATAATTTGTTTTGGATTAACATACCTATAGGTAGGATGGCTTTTTATATCAGAAATTTTTATGATAAAAATTCACGCGCCTGGAGCCGCGAGGAATCTACTGATTGTGAGTTATATTTAAGCGTGTTATTAATTTTAGACATTCAGAAACAAAACAAAATAATAAAACAGATTTGAAACACTTTTCTGTATTCTTATAGGTTGGTAGTTTCGAAAATCTTAAAGTTCCGCTATACCGGGAGTGAGTTTTCGCTGTGCACGCTTAATGTTGAATCTAGACATAATTCAAAGTGTATCCTGCCTAATCCCTGAGGAGCTCGCCGCCTTTGTCAACGTCTCAGCTAAGGACCACCATTAACTATGTCACAACTTGCACGACCGGGTATCGTAAAGTTGTTTTTTTCTTTAACAAAACTATACAGGAAAAGGTTTTGGAGAGAAACAAAAATATTTTAAGCATTTTCTTTGGAGCGTTCTTTTAAGGTAATACCAAGTATATATTCATTCATTAAATTTGTTTATTTAAAGAACTTTATTGCACATATCGTACAACAGGCGAACCCAATGCCAAAAGCAACTACCGGTCAACCCTTGAGCAGTAACATTGTAACATATACCTACCTATACTTGTGATATAAGACTTTTCCAGATTTTAGGATTTAGCTAGGGGATTTAGGTAAATAATTTTACTTCACAGGAAAATCATGAATTATAATTATTATTTCTAAGCTTCTATTGAAAAGTTTACAAGATGCTGTCTAAATGATATCTTATTTAAATTCAGAAACTACATCTTTCTAATAACTGTATCTCCAACCAGTGTGGACATGGAGGTTGACTCTACAAGCGATCAACTTCTAAAGTACAATACAATACAATATATCTACTTTATTGCACCAAAGATTTTTTTACTACTTAATTATTTTTTTACAATTCTATACCTACTTATAAAATGCTTTGTCCTGAATGACTTATGGAACAACGCACAGCCTAAACCGCTGATCGTAGAGATTTTAAAAAAAATTCAACCCCTAAGGGGATAAAATGGGGTTGCAAAGTTTGTATGGAACACTTCCGCGGGTACTTCGAAATTATCGCGGGTGAAACCGCGCCGGACAACTAGTGTTAAAATAAAATAAGTGCCTGCTATTTTTTGACCAACAGTGTAACATGTTTTTTTATTGAATTGATTCGATTGGTTATCAGATAGGTACATTATAAAAATTTTAATATTTAAAAATAATTATGTTATAGATATATTATGTACTCACAATTTTATTTCTGCAAACACAGAAGAGTTTCGGACCGCGAGCGGCGAGATGACATCGAGTTGTCAAAATGGCGCGTTTTTTTGCGTAATAAAATGGTAATAAAGGTATTCCTAACTCCATGATTGCACTTACTTGTTGTTGTGAATTTTTTTATTAATTGTAACCCTTAATCGTTATTAAAACATTGTGATTTACATAACAACCAACCAAAAGAAGAAAATTTAAGCAAAAACAAAATCATGCACCTAAGTATTTGAGTAGGTACCTAATAAAATTTGTAACTAAGCTATTGTTGTTTCAAAGTTCAGACATTTACAAATATAATATATAGGTATATATTCGTAGATAGGGAGGTACAACCCAAACAAACATTTCCTATGCAAATATGACGGTAACAGAATTATTAACAAAAAATAAAAAGAATTAATAACACAAAATTTCAAACTCGGAACGAAAATCGTGAAACAAAACTAGAAATGGCCAAGTGCACGTCGCACCGAACTGATCTGGGTTGCGTAGTTTGGAATATTTTATCTAATATTTTATTTGTAACTAGCAGTCTCCCGCGATTTCATCCGTGGTAATTTCAGAGTTCCCGCGGGAATTCCAGGATAAAATATAGATATAAACCTTCCTCATGAATCACTCTATCTAGTGGTGAATGCCGCATGAAAATCCGTTGCATAGTTTTAATGATCTAAGCATACATAGGGACAGTCAGACGGAATTGTTATAAACTATGTAGGGAAATAGAATTTTACTTTTATGAGAATTTATATAAACTTACCTTTTTCGGAAGGTAATCTTGGGAGTTTACTTTTTTTCTTTTCACGTCATCTTATTCGTCGATTCGACTTCTTAATTATGAATCAAAATAACCTCTATACGTATAAAGGTACAATTCGTAAACAAAACAAATTCATATTTTTTTTATAATTGTAAGGATTGTACGTTACTATATTAACCATTATAGCATAACCTGCTAAAATACTACCTTAAATTGGTATCCAGAAGCAAAAAAAAGTCTTAATTTTATTCATATTTAGTATTTATAAAATTCGTATTTCCGCCTTAAGGAACCCTGAAAGATCACAGGTGCATGCGAACGTTTTACTTGGCACATAAAATTTATAACAGTTGCTTGTGAGTTTTTGCAAAACTCTGAAAATTAACTGGGAGTCGGCGACGACTTTGTTAATTTCACCCGAGGATGTTGGCGCTACAAGAGGGCTATACCAAAGCGACGGTTTCATAATGTTACAAGCGACTTTTACCCACGGGACTTTTTTTAATTATTTCGCCTTTCATGATACGTTTTTTTCCTGTTATTTTAGGTAATATATGTAATATTTTAAAACCGTGCAGCGGGCTATGTTTTTAAAACATTAATTAATACTTAACGTAACAATTTAGCGTCACTTCGCTGATTATATTAAATCTTTTAATATTTTTTTGTTATTTATTTATTCAAGCTTATTGCACAACATGGTACAAAAGGCGGACTTAATGCCACAGTGGCATTCTTAACCAGTCATCCTTCACGGTGTTCAGAAAGTGTGCTTGGTGGTGCTTGAGAGGAGCTAAATATAATTTCTTAGTACAATAAAAAATACATAATTATATAAATTATACTTACATAAAACAAAACTGAGACACAAATGCACAAATGCATACCTACCACAGCATGCTGCACATTCCGAGTATCTACTGCCTACCAAGGAGATGCTGATATACCCTAGTTCTGAAAACATTTAATATGTATTTGAAAAAAACATAGAGGTTTTCAGAAAAAATAAAGATTAGATTTAACTTTAAATTAACTTATACTTTTTATTGCTGTAGTTATACAACGTATTAATGAATTAACTGAAAACTAGAAAGTAGTTTGCTCAGAATCAACTAGCGAATCGATCGCATTATGTTTTAATATAGGTTATATTTTTTCAT
The DNA here is from genome assembly GCA_907165275.2 of Zygaena filipendulae. Lineage (NCBI taxonomy): Eukaryota > Metazoa > Arthropoda > Insecta > Lepidoptera > Zygaenidae > Zygaena > Zygaena filipendulae. Next base: position 11,618,760 of record OU015657.1, on the reverse strand, counting down.
TTTTACTAGTCTATGTCTAAATTATTTATAATACAATATATGGCGCGTACGCCGCCCGCAGCAAAAAAAAAATCGAACTGGTAGGCTCGGGCGTAGCGGTTGGAATTTGGTAGATAGTTCACTTCTAAACTAATGTTGAATAACTTCTAAAGTATAAATTTTTTCGACATAAAATATATTTTAATCATATTATTGTTTATTTTTTTAAATGGGGTGTATCAGGTTTTCAGTTAATTCATTAACACGTTGTATATATTAACAGGTATATATATATAAGATGTGGTAAAATTTGCTGCAAATATTTACAGGGTTGAAAGTATACACCGTTATAAACATGTTCATAAAATAAAAACATTAAAAAGGGAGTTTTTTAAACAAAATAAATCAATCAAAAATAAAAGAACTATACGAAAAATTGGTTCTGATATTCAAATCAAATTTTATAGCCAATTTAATGTAGGCTGCAGACATATTTTTACTATATTTTTTTAATCAGCAAGCAATACAATATAAGTTCTAATTCAAAACCTCAATTCAATGTTAGTCCAAAACTGCTGGATCAATTGTTGTAATACGAATGGGTAAGTACTTCTTTTTCTTGCACCGGCATTACTTTTTGTATTTAGTTATGTGGCGACCTCTACGCCACAAGTCACGAACTACCATAAAGCGACGAATATTAACTACGTGAATCGCGCTAACGAAGTTTTCACATATGCGCTGCATATATGCGGAGCCGCGGTACCCCGGGCACACAACCTCGCCCGGCGGGAAGCTTCCCCTTTGGTGGCAGTCGAGCCATATCGTTCATCCTGCTCCCGCTACAATTATAAGTTTTTGTTTACACACTCTAACATTATTTTGGTGTACAATAACTTTATTATATTCTATTCTATTCTACTTTTTTGTGTAGGTACGTGTACATTTCTCCGTCTCAATAATAAAAAAAAATGCCCTGGCTATCACATAACACGACATAGTCAAAACGCATTTTCATCACCATTTTCCATTTCAATTGTGGAACGAACGCCGAAAACTGGAGATATATACGTCCCGGAAAAAGTGTCGAGTCGGTTATTTAAAAATAATGAATCGAGGCATTCCCGTGATATCTCCATTATGAATGTATAAGTGGTGGGGGCAGACGTGGCCACGTCGCACGATTTAATCATCACCACGTATAAAATGGTTTCCAGCCGGATCGCGGGTCCCGGGTGAGTGAGTCGGAAAAGAGTTGAATTGTAGGTACCTTCTCACACCGCACCGGCACTTTTTACCCTTACCACAGGTTCGGGTACTGAAAGTGAAAACTCTCTGACCGCGACGACAGTAATGCAAAGTCGACAAACAAACTATTCTTACGCGAAACGAACAAAAACTAACTAACACGGGCAGAAGATTATACTGAACTGGACAAAAAACTATGTTTAAATATAGGTGGTTTTCATAGAGAAATATTGGGTTATAAAAATTTTAAATTTTGGAATAGAACGCGACTGTTAAAAAAACAAATGCCATTTTGAAAAAAAAAAAGTTTTAGTTGTGCATATTATTTTCTAGCGTTACTTGTTTGAGACGTCGCGTCGCGTAATCGAATAAACAATTATCTATCTAATTGCCTCTGTGTCAAGAGAATAGAATAGAAGAAGCATAGAAGGGCACTCAGATACATGAAACTGAAAGTTTGGTTGAACAGCTACAGATCATATTGTGTGACAGGTGACTACGTCTTTGGCGAACGAAATTTTGCACCGTTCCATGCCCATTTTGGACGTACCATACTATATTTCTCTCCATGTAATTAATTCTCTATAATATGAATCTCTATAATAATATTTTTTCTTCATTCGACAGTTTTGTTGAATCTTTAATTAAAATACCTTACAATTATCAAACACTTGGGTTCGTCTTTCTTGCTATTCGATTAAAATTATTTAAAACTAGCTGTTCCCCACGGTTTCACCCGCGTTAGTTTCGGAGTTCTCGCGGAAATTCCGGGATAAAAGGTACTCTATGTCCTTTTCTGTACCCCTGACAACGTAGGCGACTAAAAAATACCAAATGTCTAAGTCCAAATCTTTCATATTTTGTAATGTTTTCGAGAATCACTTACTAATGGTTGGGCCCGCGGTAGTAAAAGTGGTTGAAAATTTTAGATCCTCCCCTAAAATACTTCAAGTGGCAATGATCGTTAAGTATTTTCATGCTAGGTTTTGCTCATAAAGCGGCAATTCAGTGGATACAATTTGAAATCGTTCAAAGGTAGATAAGCTATACATGTATATTTATTATAATTTTTTGTTATTTCTTTATTGCTATTTAATTATTTATAGAGAGTGTATTTTATTAAGACTATAACTGATAGTCTTTAAATTTTATTTAATATATTATATTGCAAAGGTTCTTAGTAATACGTATCTATAGTTTTCAAAACAACAGTATCTTGCATCGCTAATTTGCGCTTAAATTTTATCTGGGGGCACGGTAGTGCCCCCGCCAAGACGAGCCAGCAAAGCGCAAGGGCACTACCTACCTTTTCTCGAAGCGTTTCGTCGTTTTTTTGAACCCTTGTAACTTGGGTCTGGATTATACCAGATAAACAAAATTTTCGGAATATGTTGTCAATAGCAGACTTATTAAATGTATAAAGTTTTAATTGTATAGCTCCCATCCTTTAGATTTTATTGATATCTAAAAAACCTCGATTTCGTCACTGACTCACTGATGATCATCAAAATTCTTAGGGTACTTCCTAATGTCCTAGAAAGCTGAAATTTGGTATGTAAGCTAGTATTAGTAAACAAACAACAAAAAAATTATAAAACTTGTAACTTTTATCTCCCAACCCCTTAAATTAGGGGATGGAAGTTTGTATGAGACTTCTGCAATTTTGACTTACAAAAAGAAATGAAATCCCAACAAAAACATTTTCATGTAAAATGTTGCCAAGACGAGACCATATGCCAGCACTTTCAAAAAGTTATCAGATCTTATGTAGAGCCAAGCTTCTAACTCTACACGCCTTAACTCTACAAGGTCTAACTTCACAAACTCTACACCTTAGCCAAAATATGTGGCTTGGCCGTTTCGTTACTACAAAGAACTATTATTATATAACAGAAAAGTAATGAAAAATGGACCAATTTTTCACCTTAGGGCCTAAGGGCCATGTGAATGTAGCGAAATGGTCAAGCCACATATTTTGGCTAAGGTGTAGAGTTTGTGAAGTTAGACCTTGTAGAGTTAAGGCGTGTAGAGTTAGAAGCTTGGCTCTACATAAGATCTGATAACTTTTTGAAAGTGCTGGCATATGGTCTCGTCTTGGCAACATTTTACATGAAAATGTTTTTGTTGGGATTTATTTTCCTCAAGAAAAAATAAAATTTTACTAAAAAACAGAGCTCATCGACTTCGTTTTTCTATGAATTTAAATTAATAATATTAATAATCATTATTTCTTTCTTTAGGCTTATAAATCAGACTAGTTAAATTTTTCCGTTATGCAAATATTGTAGGTACCTAAGAAGCAAAAATCAAAGGGATATTTTTTTTTAATAATAAAAATAAGGACACAGTTATGATTGATTTAATAGTAGGTAAGTATAATATAATTTTAAACACATTGTAACTTCATAACATAATTATTATATTATAACAATTAAAGCAATAATACTGCGTGTTAATTAAAACACTTTCTCCCTAAATATTAGAATAGAATAGAATAACAATTAGGTATAATAATTCTGACTGCTTGTGCATTTCTATTTTAAAGGGAAATTATTGAAATTTTAAAGTTTAGTGATTTTTTTTTTTACTAGGCAAGCATTTAATTACGAAGATTTTAACTAACGGTATAGAGTGTATCTATTGTAATAGTAATGAGGATATTTTATACTGTCGTTATTTAAACCAAATTTAATTACCCACAGTTTCAAGTACTGTAAAAGCTTGATAACTTCCTTTCAGGACCTGAAAACCATGTAGATATTTTACAACATAACTTACTAAGCTGTTAAGTAGAAAAGTATGAATTTTTACTTCGATTTAGTAGCAATAGAGATGGATGCTTCAAAAATTGTAACATCGTGTACTACTCAACACTTCTGCTAATAAAAAAAGGTCATAAAACTTTTTAGGATGGTTAATTATCGAATGAGTTATCAATATTCAGTTTAAGTATAGGCTAGTTTTCTGGGTAAAAAAATCAAAATTCTATTTAGTCCGTCAGTTAGATAATAAAAAAATAAAAGACACGTATTTTTTGCTTTTTTAAAATAATGGAAATGTGCATAGATAAAGCGCATTAAAGTTTAGGGTGGGGGACTCGTGACGTCACAGCTCGCTATAACGTGCGAACAAACTGTAGCGAGGCGTGACGTCATGTGAAATTTCGACTTGATATATCTCCGTTATTTTTTGGTTACATAAAAAATTAAAAAATACGTGTCAAATATTTTTTAATAATCTACAAAACGGACTAAAAAAACAAATTTAGGAAACTAGCCTATTATATTTTACTATCCCAAGTTTTTCATAATATTTTTTATTACTTATCGTCACTAATACTAACAATTTATACAGTAAAATTCGCTGTCACCAATAATTTTGCCTCTCAGAATTTTATTTGGTACCTTCTAGCTTTTCCCCGCGAGAACTCAAGGATTAAATTGTATTACTTAGTGCAATGTGTAGTAGGAGTAGGTACCTTTCCAAATTTTACTGTAGAGGCACCCGCGTTTATTTTTAAATGGGCATATTGACAATATATTTTTTAGTCCGTCTTGTAGATTAATAAAAAATATTGGACACGTATTTTTTATTTTTTTACGTAACCAAAAAAATTTCGTGTGACGTCACTTGACGGACAGTTTGTACGGCGGTTTTAGCGGTTAGTGACGTCACGAGCCCCCACCCTATTAAGCTTTAATGCGTTTTATCTCTGTATATTTTCATTTATTTGAAAAAGCAAAAAATAAGTGTCCATTGTTTTTTTTTATTTTATAACTGACGGAAATTTGATTTTCAAAAGTAGTCAACATCTCTATTCACGCTGGAGTTCTGGGATAGGAAGTAACCTATGTCCTTTTCTGAACCATTGACAACGTGTCACATGGAAAAGTTCGTGATAAATAATCTGTCTAGCAGAAAAGCGTGAAAGTGTAACAAATAGACAAAACCTAATTTCATGCGTCACTAACTTACAGTGGTCATAGTGATCATCGACAAATCGCTGCCGTTGGCCGTTTTAACGCCGAATTCCTTCTGCATGTACGACACTAAGATGTAATAACTCAATTTGTCTGTTCGTTGCAGGTTTAACCAGTCAAAATTTAGTAGTGCCTCATTGATCGCAGCCGCCTGAGTAATTTATGGAGATATTGTGTTAATTAGAACCGAATAAAAAAAATAGAGAATTAACTGCATAGAATACTTAGACGTTCCTTTGATAGATAAATATAGATCGGTTAAGTAGTTAAGGCGTGAAAGCGTAACAAACAATCTCACTTTGGAATGCATGATATTAGGATTCATAAGTAAATATTAAAACAAATTTTAATTTTACATTTTTTTTTTGCAAATTTTGCCAAACTACAAAAATGCAAGTCTTATCGTTAATAGAATAAATATGGATACCTACAAAAAATACCAGCCTAATAATTTAATAAATAATGTATATTATACCTTACTCTTTATTTGCTCGCCGAACCAACTGTAAGAAAATATCTCGGCCAATAACGGCAGCATGTGAGGTGCGAATCGTAAATTTATATCCTGAAAAATAGTTAAGTTTGTTTAAATTAATAGTTACAAGTTATAGGTACCTTTATCTAATCGTTACAAAATCGGTATTAGTTTATTGTCAGCAACAGAATTGTCTCTTATGTATTATTCAGAAGTCGGGAGTTCGATCCCATTTGCCTTTTTCTATGGGCGCCAATAAGCAATAATATGTTAACCAACAAAATGAAATTCTTGATACAGAACGTTTTATTGAGAGTTATAGAACGTTTTTTAATTGATTACCTTATTACATTGTTTAAATACCAACAAATTGCTGAACATAAACAAATGTATATACGTAATGACGTTATAATTTTAAAACATGATTTACTCAAAATTTCTCCAGTGTGGGTTAACACACTGTTGCTTATCTATTCCTCCACTCACGATATAGACTGACACAAGCTTTCAAGGAAAAATCGTAAGGAAACCCTAACACGTTTTAGAAGCAATTTGAAAGTGTGTGTGATTTCACCACAGATCAAATACATTAATTAGAGAGGATACATGTATGTAGGCAGGGCAGGCGCGTCACCGTTGCAAAGGAAGTTAGAGCAAATGCTCTAACTTGCCCGAAACTTCTTTCGCTGCCATCCCGAGTATATACCTACTACAATATTCCCAAACCTGTGAATTTTGAAAACTGAGTAAAAACATAACCATAAAGCGTTCAATACGTTTCTAATTTTAGTTCATGATGAATAGTTTTTTGTGTGAAAATCACCCGGCGACACTGGTTTTTATCTGTTTTCATACTAAACTAAGTTGATGTCCCTTCTATCTGTTATTTCCTGTTCTGTGGATTTCACCAATCCTAACTAAGTTCGGTCACGCGGTAGTCTCTTACTCATATTATACACCAACCACCCTCGCCAAATTGACATTCTACAATCGTCAACGCATAGAAAGTAGGTACCTACTAAGTAACGCATCGTTACGTCACTTGGTCACGTAACAGCGTCCATTTAATACTATAGTTTTGCGTGACCACGTGACTTAATTAAACTTAACACGCGATTCCGTTCCTTAGTTTTCTATGCGTTAACGATTGTAGAATATCAATTTGGCTAGGGGTCAGGGTAAATATATAGAAATGTTCGTTACACAAATGTTGAGGCAAATCAACAATGCAGGGCTAGATAGCTAAATTTATGTTTGTAGTAATAATACATAATGTATAAATATATAATGTATATACCGTTATTACTGTTAAAGTGAAATAAATAAATGTATCTGTTTATTGGACGCGATGTATTTTTCCATTCCTAACGTACTTAATCAAAAAATAAGAACAATACACTGAGTCGAAAAGGAGTGCATGGCGGTCATAACTTCGTATAAACTGTACAAAGGCTTGACGTCATCGTGACATTTCAACTAAATTTTTTTTTAGGTACGTAAAAACAGAAAAAAAACGTGTCTATTTTTTTTTATTACTCTCCATAACGGCCTAAAGACTAAAATTTAGTCAACTAGCCCATTAAATTGGCTCGCTTGTATGGAGTGCCACGAGTATATTATGATGTAGTGATAATAAATTGTAAAATGGTAGGTACTCACTTTGCTCAGTACTAACAATACAATGCAAATACACAACGCGGCATTGCAGAGAGGCACGAAAGCGAGCCATTTGTACATGCCGTTCAAACAGTTCAAATATCTAAAAAATAAAAATTGAAAAATAAAAGTTCAGCAATATAGGTAGGTACATATTAGACTGGAGTTTTGTTAATCATCGATATTATATTATATTTTTAACGGCAACATATTTTTTGAAGCAGTTTCAACTCCTAAATTGTCACTCTGTTTACTAACAAATACTTACTATGCACGTCTCACAAAACTTTAAATTTCTATTTTTGTGTGTAATATATTTGTGTCTATCACATCTAATTTTAATATAAAACACACATTATTCGAATTTTGAATTGACTAATTGAAATGTAAGTAAAACAAATTAGAACAAAATTCAAGTAGGTATAGTTAAGGCAAGCATAAAACTTGTAACTAAACTAAATACATATTAACTTAGTAAAACCATTTCAAGAAGAGAAAGCGGTCCGTCTTTATCTATCATTGTTAAACAGAGGCTTCGCTTAAACATGAGCATCCACTATGAGTTAAGAAGATAAATATATACCTAGCATAACTTAATGTAAAAGCACTTTTCTTGAAGATTTTCTTCAAAGAATTTCCGTAAATATGAAAGGTATTTTGTCACCCTAGTGTTTGAATGACCAGTCGCCCTTTATCTGTTTTATCTCATCCGCGATAACTTCCCGCAAGTAGGTAATTCGGAAATTACAATATCAAAGGCCTATCCTATTCTGTATCCATGACAACATATAAACAAATTTCATGATGATCGGTTGAGCAGTTAAGGCATAAAAGCGTTACACACAAGGAAAAACATTCGCACTCACGTTCGAGGAATAGAGATTTTTCAGTTTGCACTCAAACAAATTTGCACTCAAGCATTAAATCTTATACTTACTCGGTCTGTTGCACATGGGCTGAATAGTACCTCCTTAAAACACATTTCAACCGTTTTGAATATCCATGGTGACTTTCATGCTCTTGTTTCGGTGACACGATTAATATTTTCACCAAAACATCATTGGCCACACATAGAAAATACATTAGGAAAACAAACCACATGTCTATTACGATAATGATTGACGAAATCTCAGTCAAAAATACGCTGTGGAGAAACCATGCTATCTCGTAATACGGTGACGTCATAGGCATAAGGGTAGCAGTAGATTGAGACAGTAGCACTCTTCTCCCGTTTATATAATTCCAAATAGTGGTCAACTCGTAAATAGATACCGGAACAACTACCATGGCTAGTAGCGCGTATACTAATTTGTTTCCTTTAGCTAAGACTTCTTTGATGGTTTCGCTTGAATCAGCTTTGACTGCTGTAAAGAGCGTAGTTTTTGCTGTTACATAGAGTTTTCTGAATACAAATCGATTGTTGATGAATAGGAATAATTTTACTGGACAAATGACGATCAAAATCAATGTGTAACCAGCTTCCGCAATCAGTTCGGTATCATTGGTAGTGCGAACGACGTCTAGTGTACCAAAGAAAACATATATTATCAAAATTATAGTAAGAAATTGGTGTAAGAAGAATTTTTTCCATTTCCAATTTGGATCTAACACTTGGTGTCCGAAAATCCTCTGTAAAATCAAAGCCAAAGTCATAATTTTGTCAATCTCTGTTTTTTCACCGACGGTTTTAGAATATTTTTCAATTAAACTGCCGCAGTAGGTTTTCATTTTCGCAAAACGTACCGTCGTAAATGTATTAAAAACTTTTATGGGCTGACGCTTGGAAATAAAGTGGGTGGACTCGGTACAGGCAGCAATAAAAAGTTTAAGCGCTCAAATTTCTACAAACCATAAAGAAAATATATATTCTATGGCTTTGTTTCGCTTTAAGAGTATTGATAAATTAAATTGCCAAAGTAATCAGCGACGGAAAAACGTCCTCAAAAAAAAGAACCATAAAGCATTATAAAACAGCATATCTGTTTATTTAATTAAAATTTTCGCCATTTGTCTATAGACGCCACTTTTTAAATGTGAACGAAAAATGTCAATTAAATTAGCTAGGTAGAGCTTATCTAAGCTAAAATGACGCGCCCCTCCATCGGGCATACGCACACGAACAACCGTTAAAATATCGATACAACACATAAATCTAGTCTTGCCATTCGTACTCAGTTGCCGCATAGTGTCGCCGCACTATTAAGCAGATATTATTAATACATGATATCGCACATCTAAAACTGCTTATTGAGTAGTGAGGCGTTTCATTTTAGTTAGATAAGCTCTACCTAAAATGTTAAAAAAAAAAACATACATACAATCGGACATAGAACCTCCTCCTTTTTGGAAGTCGGTTAAAAAGAAATTAGTGTTATAGTCTTTTGATAAATTTTGTCAGATCAGTTGTAATTATTAAATAAAAAAGGCGCTAATTTGACAAGAATCCAAATTAACATCCAGTTTGGTTTATAGGTAAATTTTTTTATTTTTCACTTTTAAATTATTCTTTTCTATTCACAATTGTACCTATCTATGAAAGACACCTCGGTTATTATCCAATTATACAAATTAATCTTTTGCCGCCTCACTTCTGTTATTCATCTTCGCCTGATGCATTTTGTGCAATTACACAATTAAACTCGGCAACACTAAGACCTGTTACATTAAAATCAAAACAATTTACATCTCATTCTATTGCCAAAGGAAATAGAACTTTATTGACTTCCATCTGGTTTGAAATTCAATTGAAATACTATAGTGTTTTATAACGTATAAGTACAGTACAAGTATTAGGTGAAATTAGAAAATGGTTTCTCTAAAAGCTTTGAGTATTTCAAAATTAACTGTGATAATAATCTTAATTAAGGATCAATCTGATGCTTTTATAACGCATAAGTTGCTTGACGAGTAATTAAATCCTCTGATAATTAATTAAACTCTTCATTAGACTCGTCATAAAAGCTGTATGAGATTAATGTTTCAAATAATTGTAATAATTCAAATCGTTGCCATTTAAGGGCCTCTATAGTACTTGAGAAATCCTTATCCCAGGACAAACTATAGATAGAAACCTTCCTCGTGAATCACTCTATCTATTGGTGAAAACCGCATGAAAATCCGTTCAGTAGTTTTTGAGTTTATTGCGAACAGACAGCGGATCAAGCGGCTTCATTTTATACTACGTAAAGATTAAGTACGTACGCCATAGGTTTATTGTTATTGATCGCCAATAAGCATGTAATATGTATCGCCTAGCACGAACAACTTGCGAAAAAGTATTCGTATCGTTAACGTAAACTATTTGTATGAGAAATTAACAGCGCCTCTAGCGGACGTAAAACGAACTAAATTTGGTAGCACGAAGCCTTTCCCATAGTAACGTAAGCGTGCGGTATTCGTAGCGTATGATGTTTACACTAACTTTGCGATACTTGGCGAGCACGAAGCTTTTTTTGACGTATAGAATCGTAAGTGACGATAGCTGGCTATCGTCACTTACGAATGTTTTGTCACGGAAGATTTGTCGGTGTAAAAACTTGCGTCGTGAAGTCGGAAACAAGATTTTATTAATATTTCAGTGTGTTTAGTGTTTTGAAGTGCTTATATTTATAAAAAAATGCAACAAGCACCCAGGGTTGAACGTAGTGCATTATATTATTATCTTGCAGCGAGATTAATTGAGATTGAGAGTAATAATAATGAACAAAGAGAAACTGTGTAAGTGCTTTAAACAAGGAGTTGTCTAGGCATTATTATAACTATAGTTTTACTAAGTTTTTCTATTAGTACTATTGTAAAGTTATTTTAGATACATACCTATTTTTTAATAAAAGTTTTTTTATTTATTTACAGGGAAATAAGTCGTGAATATAACTTTATCTAAATTCGGAAGTAAATAAGTCTGTGTTCTTACAAAAAGTTTGTGTAAAATACTAAAACATTATTATTATTTAGGTAATTCAAAATGATAGTTATTGAAAATAGTATTTACATGCATTTTATCTTGCTACACAAGTTTTGAATATGTTTATAAAACGATACAATGATACCTAGAGTGACACTAAAATACATAAATGAAAACCTGCTGAAACCCAGCTTCCACCACCGCCATGCCAGTAGCTGCTGCCTCCACTCCAATTATTTGCATGACCCTGATTTCAAGGTCAGTCCAAGATAAAAGGTCCACCACCAGTGCCGCTTGCAGCTCTATTTATTTTTGCTCGCTTTCTTTTAGTATTATTTTTTAAATCACTCCACACCTTCACCACAAAGAAATACAAAACATTGTAGCCAAAACTGATAAAAAAATTATAAGTATGTGGCATTGGTTTAAATGAAATGTACATAAAGGTCGAACACTTAAAAGAATAAACAACTTGAGATTGCATACCTTGCGCCATTTCTCCTCCGATCGAGAGTCGCCTATTCCGTCACTATTTAATTTATCTGCTAATTCCATAACTAAATAAATATAAATATAATATCCAGAAGGTTTAGATAGGTCATCATTTCTACAAAATAAACAATATCGAAAATACGAGCATGCTAGTAGGTACAGCTCACGAATAACCACTGTAGTTTCAGAAATCTTGTTAATAAAACATGATATTTCACTTTACGTACCTTTCCATAAACTCTATCATAGTTAAATATTGCAAATGACTTGTCCTCATAATTAAAACACAATTTTATGGTAACAGCGAAAACTTTGTGGAACTTTAAATCTCCGGTGGAACTTCTAAACAACAATGTATGACCGTTCAGAAATCAAAACATAAAAAATAATATTATCTTAAAAAAAATTATGGACCAATATTTATATTTACTTACCGTAATGTAAGGATATTGTTCAAAGTTTTATATTTTTGTTAATTTCTCTAAAATTTCACTCGAATATCATAATATATAGTATTAATTTTAATTTTTAAGACTTCTTTAACTCGTTTCTAAACGTTTCATTCGTTTCATTCGTTCATTACGCTGAGTTAGTTCATTCGCGAGGACGGCCCTATTTACGTTAGGATGACGTCACCTTCGTTGCCCTATCGAGCTTACTATACGACGGCGAAAGTGCTTCGTGCTGCCTACTAACGTTTTACTGCGTGATCGAATAGTAGACTCGATACGTTTACGTTACGAATACTTTATATGTTCGTGCTAGGCGTATGAAGTTATCTTATGTGTATCTCGAAAGTGTAAATTGAGTAAGTACTTTTTGAGTGGAGATATTACATCAGGTTTTTATATGAGGTGTTTAACCGTAGTAGTTAACTGGTCTCCCAAATTCTCGAATCCCTTGCGTTAAGTAATCTGGTGCACTTTCTGGTAGAGCTATATAAAATCTCTTTTGTGAATTTATTTATATTTTGGCATAAAATTTAAATGTAAATTTTAAAAGAGAGAATAAAACATCTATCTATCTATCTATAGCACAATAAAACAATTTTTTTTATTTTTTTTTCATTCTTTTACGTACCTACGTAATTGATTTCAGTATTTTTGCAAACGATAAAGAAAATGTAAATAAATTAGGTATGACTCTAAAAATTTACTTGTTCCCGAAATTATGTGATTTTCTTTATAAGTCTTTATAGGTCAGTAAATTTAGCCAAGTAAGTTACTATAAGTATTTATTATACACACTGTTTATTAACCAAATAAATTGAAAAACAAAAAAAAAGTCACTTGATGGCACTTCTCACTAATCTAACTAAACACCACGATAAATGAGCATAGATAAGCAATAGTGTGTTAACCCACAGTGGAGAAATTTTGAGTAAATTAAAGTTTTAAAATTACACCAACATTTTCTGTCAAAATTTTTTATGTTTAATATTTAATTTCATATTTAAACAATGCTATAAGGTAAACACATAATTAAAAAACGTTCTCTAACTCTCAATAAATCGTTCTAAATAAATAACTTCATTTTGTGGGTTAACATGTTATTGCTTATCTGCGTCCAATTATAATCGACATACCTAGATTACCTAAGTACTTTTTAGATTAAATGATTTCATGCTCTTAAATTATTTCATTTGGAATCACTACACGTAACTCACAAATTCCAGTATAGGTACCTAATCTAAACAAAAGACGGCAGCCATTACGTTATTATATTATTGTCAAAAGTAAATAAAGCCGTATAAAATGTCGCTATCCTCTCCACGGGTATTGATTGGTTTCAACCATATAATTTTTATGCCATGGTAAATGGTTTATAGCCAGCGCAGGACCTTAGGTATATACGTGACGGTAAACACTTGGGAGGAATGTGAAGGAGTGAGCTTGCGTGAGCTTCAACTTTACAGTGTCGTTAGGTGTGTCATAAAAATAATCTAAAGTAATCACAAAATGCAGTGTGAAAATTGTGCGGTTTGTTTGTGCATTTTTTTTTTCTACGCTGCCTTCATGCTGTCAACGTCCATGCACGCTGGATGTAGCCGAGGGAGCTATGAGGACTTTATAAAATCAAAGGGCTTTATAAAAATATTATCAAAATTTTAATAGGGAAAAACTAATAGGATTACAAGGGGCTTATGTCAGCAAGCAACTTAAAAATTATGACATTCTGTATATAAAAATTAAAAATAATACAAATTATAAATAGCCAGTACTTAATGGTTGGCAACATTCTCCCCCTTCGTGACAAAAAACCTTAAAGAAACTTAAAATTATTATCAAAAACAAGAACTTAAATTGGTCATTCGAAGTAAAAAGGAGGATAAAACAGAAAACAAAGAAAGAACAGACATAACAAAAACAATCATAACAAAAAACAAGTCACTATTCGCGTCTGTCTGTTTGTCCACTTAGTCCTCCTAAACATTAAGGGAATTAGAACAAGTAATTACAAATCAAAACAAAATTTACAACTATCTAATTGAACAAGTAATTACAAATAACAAGACAACATTTACAAAATTTACAAATACTTAATTGCCATCAACCGGCAATCGCACCACCTTTTTTGCCGGCCGCTTCAAGGATCCTGCTGCTGTTGTGACCTCTACTACTCGTACCGTGCCATCTTTACCTGGGTACACCGTAGTTACTCGACCCTTGGGCCAAACGCCACGAGGAAGATTGTTGTCAACTATAATAACGATGTCTCCTACTTTGAGATTACTTCGATTGGCAGACGTGGAGCGCTTCGGAATCAAAGTGGGTAGGTATTCTCGCAACCAGCGTTTCCAAAAATGGTCAGAGAGTCGAAGAACTTTTTTCCAGTCCTCTCTACTGACGAGGTCTCTGTCCGTTAAAGTGGTGGGGAGAGTCGCTCCAGAAGAAGAACCGAGCAAAAAATGATTTGGGGTAATAGCCTCTTCTAGGGCATCTGTGGATACGTAAGTCAGAGGGCGACTATTTATCAAGCCTTCAGCTTCAGCCAGTAATGTGACGAATACCTCATCTCGTGGTTTTCGTTCGTGAAGCGTTGTTTTTAAGGCGGCTTTTACTGACCGCACTAGTCTCTCCCAGGCGCCCCCCATAAATGGTGCTGCCGGTGGAATGAAGCGCCACTTAATCTCAGAGTTGGCTGCAAAGTCTGTAACAACTGGATCGTACAAATTTCGAAGTTCTTTACTTGCTCCCACAAAGGCAGTTCCATTGTCGCTCCAGATTTGAGACGGGAAGCCACGTCGAACAATAAAACTTCGTAAATCAATCAACGTTAAGTCAGCAGAAAGATTATGCACTTCTTCTAAGTAGATGGCTCTGGTAGTAAGTCATGTGAATAAAGCTACTCATACGTAGCGCTTTTCTGACCTTCTTCCCAAAATCTTCTTCCAATTTGGAGTACGATTGCCAGAAGTATCTACTATTTAGAAATAATAATAATAAGATTTTACATTCTAAACATTCTACTTTCTAGAAATTAATATAAACCTTTTTACTAACAACCTTAATCATAGTATCTTAAATATTTATGACGTAAAACCGTAGAAACATTTTAGATAAACTTGCGTTTTAGATCAACATCTTGATATATTGAAGCTGCAAGACGTGCTGCTATTGCTAGCAGAGCGCCTTGGAGCTCCAAGCTTTACAGCAAATTGACGAGGTTTTGGAAATATGATTCGAACATCAGAAATGCTAAAAGGTATTACTGCATGGACCACCTTGGGGTTTCCAAAATGATAACAGCAGGAACATCATAAAACAATTGTCCAGTGTTCCATTTGAAACAATTGTCTTTGATACTTCGTGCACTTTTTTCTTCTTTTCCATGAGTGCGGAAACAAGAGAAGTCTCTTGATTTTCAGCGTCGTTAATAATCTTAAAGGTTCACAACTAAGCATGACTTTAGACAATAGCGACGTTTTAGTAAACTCGGATCGTTTATAGAACTTACTAGCAACTTGAAAAGAGGTTCTTGAGCTTGACCCTACAGAATTCATTCTTGAATGATAAATAAGTCGTTCACAATTGTGAACACACTGAGGAATGTCACCAAAGCCTAAGTTCCCTTCATGCTGTCGCAAATCAGCCGAAATATAGGTGGGCACAACAAACCCTGCCTGTCCATGAATATTTATATTAAAGTTAATGCTTTCTGCGTAAATAAATCTAATAATGAAGGCAGGAATGATTTCACCTGGATCCAGCGCAGCGACCACCAATACTGCCACGGCATCACGAGCAGCGCCACGTAAAGCTGAATTTATTTTTATCACATTCTCTGCCGGTGTGTATGATGACGTCTTGGTGTCTTCATAAACCTTTTTGATAATAAAACAATCGGATATATTTTTATCAAAAATTAATAATCTAAAGCCACTCACCTTTGGATTCCTCGGCGCGAGGTTCCCAATAACGCGAGCGAGCTCTTGTATATCATTGTTACGTGTATCATTATATAAATCTTTATTAATGTTACATTGGTTATCTCGATGTGTACCTAACTTAAGTGTTGTCTGAGGTGTGTAGGTGTGCTCGCTCCGCACTTTCTTTGAGCATAAGGGAGGCGATGTAACAGCAAGCATGCCGCCGGATGTCGTAGGTAGTGGCGCCGCACATGTTGGCGCCGCTGTGACGGTCACAGGGACGCGGGTCACAACGGGAGGAAAGCCGACGGTCGCACCCGCGGAATCCGGGAATAAGGCACTAGGATTAGCTTGACACCCTACATTGGCCAAACACGGTACAGTATCGCGTAAATTGTCATCTAACCAATTTTCAACATGAGATGAAGCGGCTGAACTGCGGCGACTACAACGGCTTGCACGGCTATGGGTAATACCAGAGGCGTCGTCGTCCAATTCTAAAGCTGCAAGGTTAGCTTGTAACTCCAGTTCAGCTGCGATGCGTTCGCGTTCGCGGAGCGCATTTTCACGTTCTACAGCTTGTTGTTCTAGCTGTACCAAACGACGGTTAGCTTGTTGGTCTAGTTGTACCAAACGACGGGCGTACTCTGCCTGAAGGGCTAGTCGTCGTACAGTTTTGGACGACGACGCCTTTGATGAGGTACGGCTCGCACTTTTGGCACTAGTACCTATGTCAGAGACGGTAAATTGTTGGTGAGTTGACGTACTCACCTGGTTATCCGTTGTCGTTTGGCCAGCTTGGCCCCTTGTACGCACCATATTTGGAATAAATTTTAAATTATTTGAATTTTGAATTTTGATAAAAACACTTTCTCGAAGGACCAAATGTAGCCGAGGGAGCTATGAGGACTTTATAAAATCAAAGGGCTTTATAAAAATATTATCAAAATTTTAATAGGGAAAAACTAATAGGATTACAAGGGGCTTATGTCAGCAAGCAACTTAAAAATTATGACATTCTGTATATAAAAATTAAAAATAATACAAATTATAAATAGCCAGTACTTAATGGTTGGCAACACTGGACATTCACAACGTGGACAGAAGAAAAATGTTTATCAATTTAAAAATGTAATACATACCTATTCGTTCATAACGTAAATGTTCCTATTATTAAAAAAAAAATTCGTGAATAAAATATACCTACCTTACTCTCAGACGAAATAAAAAGTCTTATTTACCTTACCTTACTATGAATGGAATATAAACAGACACATTTCTGTATTTTGAAATCATAAGCTATACTCTATATATTAACCTGAAAAGTCATATTTATTAGATAGAAAACTTCCTAAAAATAGCAACTTCAGGAGCTGCGAATCACTTATGAATGTGAACTAACTTAAACGTGACACAGATATTTTATTTACAGATAGATATATTTGAGATCAAAAGAACACGTGTACCAAAAGAAAAATATTCAAAGCGAAATCAGGTGAAAGACGAAGCTTGGAATTAAAAAGAGAATAACTGCCAATATTATCGTCGTGGTACAGTTTATGGCCGCAATATACTTAATCAGACTTTTGATTAAAAGGAAAAACGAGCTTTTACCGTGGGCGGAAAGCTTAAAAGCTGTAAAGCACTATTGCAATGTAGCGCCGGAGGCTTGATTGGTTTAACTTTTTAATTTTTATGAAGGTATGGCAAAAAGAAAATTACCTATACAAGACTATATGTAAATAAAACGCATTTCATTCCGTAAAGGTGTTAGTTATTAAAGTATATCGACATTCGCTTTTATTAATGATTTATTTTTTTCTGATAATGTATATATATTTTTTTCATTATGTAAATTATGTAAATTCATGAGCAAAACTCAATGCGATTTTGCATATGAATGTGAACTGATGGCGGCGTACGTTGTCTCTATTGAAAGTATTGTTACATTTTATGTTTCTCACATTTTTAGGAACTAAAAACGCGCTTTTTAAATAGGATACATTTTTTTTTATTTCATATAATTTTTAGCTAATCTCATTAGAATATATTGATACCTACTTTATCTTACTTTTGGGTCGGACAGGGTTTTCTTACATAGGTATTGTGCAATTTCTACTCGAGTTGTCTATTTCACATAACATTACGATAAAGTGGTAGTGTAATAGAATTGTGTCCGTAAATGAAATATTTTTTGTTATTTTATTGTTCTAAAGACTAAATTTAGTTATAGATAAAAAATAGTAATTTCTCTATACTTAACTCAATTTAGAAATACCTATATTAACCAATCACATAGTAGGCACAAAAATACCAAAACAAAAAGATTAACTTATTTTTTCCGGACCGCCTACTATTTCTCTCCGCAAAATATGTCCATAAGAGAAAAATCAATGTTAAATCAGCAACGAACGAGCAAAATAAAATTGGATTGTGGGAATTTTGTTTTTTTTTTTGTTCCAATTTCGAGGCTCTTACACTTAGTTTAGCGGCGTGGTGCTCCTAACAGCCGTCACGCCACAAACGTTGTCGTTACTCGAATTCTACTCTACTAGATTAGTTTTTGGCCGCGACGTCACGGATGGCGGGAACTGAATTAATAAAAGCATTTTGTGGTGTAACTAATGGAATCGAGCGCGGAACGCGGGCCGAAATGATTTTGTGATAAATGATGGCTTTACAGTTCACTTGCTGGTCCCCCGCTTGGTGGTAATTTCGGAGTTCCCGTTTGAATTCTGGGATAAAATGTTACCTAAGGATGTCCTTCTCTGTACCCCTGACAACGTGTGTGAAAAACTTAATTTTGATCGGTCCAGCCGTTCACGCGTGATGCCGTGACCAAGGAATTGTTCCATACAAACTTTTCAACCCCTTTTCATTCCCTTAGAGGATGAACTTTCGTATCGGAGGTCTGCGTCATATAAAAAACACACCCTCCAAGTTTCAGGTCTCTACGATCAGCGGTGTAGGCTGTGCGTTGATCCATCAGTCATTCAGTACAAACGATTTTATATATTACTAGCTGACCCGCGCGGTTTCACCCGCGGTAATTTCGGAGTTCCCGCGGGAATTCCAGGATAAAATATAGTTATAAACCTTCCTCATGAATCACTCTATCTATTGGTGAAAACCGCATCAAAATCCGTTGCGTAGTTTAAAAGATTTAAGCATACATATGGATATAGGGACAGAGAAAGTGACTTTGTTTTATACTAGTACTAGCTGTCCCCCGTGATTTCATCCGCGGTAATTTCGGAGTTCCCGCGGAGGTTGCGGGAAAAAAGTAGTCTATGTCCTTCAGTTCCCGAGGAAATTCCGGGATAAAAACTAAACTATCTTTTAAGTTGGACCATATTATAAATGGTTGCAAAATTTTATCAAAATCCGTTCAGTAGTTTCGGAGTCCATCGCGGACAAACAACGTGACACGTGATTTATATATATTAAGATAAGATGTAGTGATTATATAGATATAGATAGATATTAAAATATTATTGTCGCCGAGTAAGAAGCTACAGGATGAGTTTATATTGAGAAATTATTTTATGATTGGCTAAATTTTTATAAGTCATTAACCAATTATATTTACATAATGAATCATTGTTATCAGCTATGTAGGTACAGGAATCGTTGCTATAATTTTACTAACGAACAGTAATGTCTTGATTTTCATGATTAATACAAACTCATAATAACAGACACAATATAAAAATAATAATTAATCATAATATTATACCTATTCTTTACAAGCTGTGCCCCGCGGTTTCACCCGCTTGAGTTTTGGGATCAAAACAACCCGCCAAAGTTTCATCACAATCGGACCAATGGTTTCGAAACGCAGACATAATAAAAATTCATTTTTATTTATAAAAAAGGAGAAGGTTCTCAATTTAATATCTTTGTTACGCGATTACTCGAAGACGGCTGGACTGATTTGGAAAATTCTTTTTTTAACACTACTATGTTTAATGTATGTGTATTTTTAGCCTACCGATATATTTTATACCTACATATTATATCTTTTATATTTTATACTCTTGGACCTTGGACCTTGGTTTATCTTTTTTTTTGTAAATATTTTTATTGATGCTGAGAGTCGATTCAAATTCGTTCTAATTTTTACCAAATTAACGAAAACTTTAAAAGAACTTTTTTATTCAACGATTATTTCATCATTTTAAGTACCTAAATATATTTGTGCAATATACCTTTCATCAGTCCGACGCAACTAGGAACAAAATTAAATTTTGTTCGTATTTAGCACTCATTTCATGGTATCAAAGATGGCCGCACATGCTATCTCAGTCTTTTGTCTCTGTATCTTTCTTACAATCTGTCATCTGTTTGTCATGGCGACACATGTTGTTATTTGGGAAAATAATAGTGAGATTTTTTAAAATTTTGTGTGTTTTTACGCTCTGAAAAGTGAAACCAAGTAAGGAAGTCCCGTCTCTTAAAACGTAGTGATTACCTTCTCTCTGCCTTTTACTATGTTGCAAAAATTTCCGTCAAAAGAGTTTTAAAATTTTTAGTATGAAAGAATATTTTCACCGCTTTTCGGCTTGAAATTACGGTTTTGGGGCAAGAGATATTTAAGGCAAAAAGTCAATGGCGGTGTGCCTACCAAGTAAAGAGGTGGTAACTGAAAATTTACTTCTCTCTTATGTGAAATACTTAGGCGTTGAAAATTTGTCGGAAAAACCGTGTAGCCATAATGAGTTGGACTCGACTTGCGAAAATTTGTAATAAGACGTGAGTTTTGGAAAAGGTGAGGTTTTTGGGACAGAAAATACCCTTTATTCTTTTCTGTACTCTTGATAATCCATATGCAAAATTTTATTATGATCGGTTGAACCGTTAAGCCGTGAAATCGTAACAAACAAACAAACTTACTTTCGCATTTATAATGGTATAAGGATTAATTTATTATTCATCCTAAGCTGTGTCTTGCGTTTTCATCCGAGTAAGTAACGAGATTCCCGCAGGAACTCTAATAAACGTAGCCTCAGCTACCAGTGAAATTATCATGTAAGTCAGAATTCATATTGTTTTATTTTATTTTGTTTCGCTACTGTATTAAAAACAGTCGTGCGGGACTGTCACTCCGTAGTCATTCCAACTCGCTCCGACTGCTGACCTTAGTCTTCGGCTCGCGCCAACAGTAATCGGACCATGTTGTAACGACAAGTTTCTCGCACTTGTTACGAAATGTACTACTGTTGACATATGAACTACCACAGACATACATATACAACATAATATTATGTAAAATAAAAACTAATAAAAACCTGGTTAGACGATATCTAACAACAACAAAATAAGTGACGGAAAAACCGTTGAAGGAAATCAACCCCTTTTCTTATATTTTTTGATATGGCCATAGTACCCGCCCAGTGCGGACTGCAACCTCCCCCCTGATACGCCACTGACTTTACCTCTTCATAATCTATATAATATATAGGTAAAAAATAATCCCTATTTCCCTTGGTCACGGCCAGCCAATCGACACTGCCTTGAAGCAAAAGTTACTACGGATCTATGCAATAAATTCCTTACCAACTTCGGAATACCTATAACCAAATCTCCCTGACCGCGTCCTCCATTGGTAAGGTTAAGGTTGGCACATAATGGTTTCATAAATACTTTTTGTTATTGTATGATCATTGGTAGTCCAAATAAAGAAAATGAGAAATAAATAAATAGGTTCAACGATTAGTATGAAAGTGCCGACTCTTAAAACGTGTGATTATTTGCTCAGTGGTCACGGCATCACGCGTGAATGGCTGGACCCATTTAGCTAATTCTCTTTTTGTTGTGTTCTTTATTGTGAGGAAAAGAAGAATAAAAGAAGTTTGGAGTTCCAGCGGGAATTACGAAACTCACGCGGGAGAATCTCCGAAACGGTTGGACCGATTTTGACAGAAATTTCATTGCTAATTAGCTGGTGTTCTATGGAGTAAATCAGGCTACTTTGGAGTTCCCGCGGGAATTCCGAAACTCATGCGGGTAAAACCTTAACCCATACAGCTAGTATCAGTATAGATCACGGATGTCAATTGTTAGTTAAAATCAGTCAACGTTAAAAGCACCGCCAAGTGAACTCTTTGTACCTGCTATCTAAAGGTTGACTAGCAGAAAATGCCACTGTGGAATTAAGTCCGTCTTTTGTACTGTGATGTGCATAAAATTTCAGTAAATAAAAAAATAAATAAATAAAACAAGCAAGATAATAGTAGGTGCCTTTACTTATGTATACGTGTTTACTTTCCCGTTTCGTGGAATAACTCCTAAACAGGAGATTTACTTACACAACTAATTGGCACATTTACCTTGGGGCCGAGGTTAATTACAACGGTTATTGATTAACGAAGCTTTCTTTTGCTTATAGGTATACTTACCCTCTTTCTCGAAACCTATAATAATAATAGTAATAAAAAAATTGTTTATTGCCATCAGAAAGGTGTACAAAAAAATAGAATAAACTTAAAATAGAGGGGAGTGATTGAAAACCAGCACTGCTCGTGGCCTAGGTCCCGAGCAGCGCTGGTTTTCAATCACTCCCCTCTTTTTGAAAAGTTCGCCAAAGTCGCATTAATATGTTGAGTCGCAAGTTAAGTAAAATAACATTATAATAGAATTACATCATTATAATTATGATAATCTCGATTTCTACTGAATTTTTAATATTCTGCATATTAGAAAAATCGTATCGGGCTTTATAAACATTCGGTAAATATTGTATTTTGATATATCATGAAAATACTATGTTTGTTGTTCTACTCTCCACGGCCCAAAATTAGAAAATATTTCAGTACCATTCTTCTCCCTTCCTTGTTATATGTCTTATACAGGAATATTTTTTTAAGCAATGCGCAAAACAATTTTGGTGGTTCAGTATGAGTAATTTAATACATTTCCATTAATTGTTCAAGATTTTTTTTATATTTTTTTATCCGACTTTAAATCAGCAAAATATGGACTGCACTATCAATTCGTAATAATTTATCAATGGGCACGCGCGCCGTGCGGCGAACGCGGCGATGTTTAATTTGTCAAAGTTTGCGCACACCGAATAAAAAATAATCCTGTAAGTATATCAAAACTATATTTTCTCCAGTGCCTACTTACAAGTATACTGTCTACCTCTATAATCTATATCCTATCTTCCAGTTATTCAAAGCTAATTGACCTTACCTCTAAATTCTAAAAGATGTTTTCGAAATTCTAATTTGATTTCATATAGGAAATAGAATAATATAGATTTTTATAACAAAACTGCCGCAATCGGAGACGTTCAGTAAATTAATGTTAATTGGTATTTAATGAGATGTAACTTAATTAATTAAATGCCAGTTAACATTAATTTACTAAACTTGTCTGATTGCGGCGGTTTTGTTTTAAAAATCTTTACTTAACTAAGTAATCATTAAAGTCGACTCTGAGTGCGGCGGTTAGTATACTATCTTTGGCACTTATCATGCCTATAGAAAAAACGACGGTAGATAAATAAAGACAGATAATATATTGTGTTTGACGAACAACAATTCAGATAAGTGGCTGTTATTATGTGGATAAGTATGTTATATGTTATTAAGTTATCTGAAGACACGTAAAAGAAAAGTTTTGGGTAAGTACGTACATTTTAATAATAGACGTGTAAATTGGCTTGAAGGTTTCGGACCTTGTTTGCAATCCGTACTTACTAACTCACTTTTAATGACTACGAACTTTAAGTTCGCAATGTTCGAGACGTCCAACAAGGAGGAAGTTGTGAAAAACCGCAAACGGAAGACGCTTGTTCATAGCAAAAACATCAGAAAAAAAGCGAAAATAAAAACGAAACTTCAGTTCAAATTTAAAAATCAACCAGCACTTTTTTGTAGAGCTTTATCCAGATAGAGTTCTTCTTTGTGCTTAAAAAAATGCAGTCCTAATATAGAGAGGGATCAGTGTACACATTGAACCATTATTAAAAAAAAACTTTAAAACACAGTGGACACCGACTTGCTGACGGTACATGAGTGGAGACTAGCTTAGTGATTTTTATGAAAAACTTGCAAATTTATTAGAATACTAGCGGTTCCACGCGATTTCACCCGCGTTAATTTCGATGTTTCCACGGAAATTCCAGCACAAAAGCAACCTAGCTATAGCCTTTTCTCTACTTCTAACGACAACATACAGAATTTAATGCAGTTTCACCCACATCAATTTTAGAGATTGTTACACTTTGTAGTAAAATTGTTTTTGTTATTGTTTATTTTAAGTGGTGTTCAATAAAGAGTTTATTATTATTATCAATTTGAGAGTTCTGGCAGGAATTCCAGGATAAAAGTACCCTATATTTTTTTTTAATTTTAATTTAATTTAATTTTAATCTTATCCCTGCGGTTTCACCCGCGGTAATTTCGGAGTCCCGCGGGAATTACGGGATAAAAAAGTCCTTCTCTGTATCCCTGACAACGTGTATGCAAAATTTCATGATGATACGTTGAGCCGCTGAGGCGTGAAAGCGTAACAAACAAACTCACTTTCACATTTTGATACTTTTGTTACTTAATGGATGTGCAATAAATAAATAAATAATACACAGTTGTGCCCCGCGGTTGCACCCGCATTAATTCCAGAGTTCCCGCGGGAATTCCGGGATAAAAAGGACCCTATTATGTATAAGCTATATTATTGTAAAGTTTTATTTAAATCCATTTAGTATAGTTTTTGCGTGAAAGAGTAACAAACATCCATCCATCAATCCATACATTCTTACAAACTTACGCGTTTATAATAACAGTAGGATATTATGTAGTAAGGATAATACGTGAAGTAAGGATTAGCTGTTCCCTGCAGTTTACCCGCGTTAATTTTCAAGCCCCCTAGGATATTCCCGAATAAAAAATAGGTAGGTACCTTATGTTGTTTTTCTGATGCAAAATTTCATTATGATTGGATGAATAGTTAGGGTGTGAAAACGTAATAAACAAACAAACAAATAAACTAACAATATAATGTAATAAATATAGCAATGAGTGTAAATGGTATATTACACTCAAAGTAATTGTTGTTTTTTCAATCTTCCTCAACAAAGACTAAAAATATTTTTATACCCGAATATACACAATAAAAGGTTCGTAAATAACTTACTTTCCACTGACGGGAATAAATTGCGCACACAATTTTTTTTTAATTAAGCCTTATTAACAACAAAAAGTAACTCGAGACGAAATCTCTAATTAGTTAATGTTTTTAACTGCATAAAAAGGGGTTAAATATTATGCTCATAATTATTTCAGGAGAATGGGCACTGAAGCTGTGGTGGGCGACGCCAGTCGTCTGTGTTGCGCCCTTAATGAGAGTTCTACAATCTACCAGTAATGATATAAATCTTGCTTTAGACGCGGCAGTATACTATATAACATATTGAAGTGTTATTTTGGAGCAGTTGAACTGCAAAACAATTAAAGTACATATCATAGATAGAATACTATTCTGAATAACCAAATTGACGCAGGCCAAACCGTGAGTAAACGCTAGTAACTGCACAAAAGTTGATAACTTCACTTGATCAACGAGTGAAACTAAATCAATGGAGAAGATTAGCTTACATCTGCGTGCGTATAAAGACAGCCAAAACTAAAAGTTTCTTTACATTGACATTTACTCAAGGGTAGTCCATATCGTCACACAGTTAAAGCAACTCATTGTAGGGGTACTGTAATAAAATGCACAGTTGAAACGACGCTCCGGGGAGTGAAGTTCGCCTGGTCCCTATTAATTAAGTAGTATTAACGAGGATGTCTCCGCATAGCCTTGCGGTGTGAGGCGTACTTAGTACACTACGTACGTTATATTAAGTTCAAAAGTTATGTTTCGCAATCAAAAGCGATGATAAATAAATAACAAAAGACAATAAGCGACGTAACAACAAACAGCGATATCGATCATGCTATTTTTCAAGGCTACCACTAAACAGAAAATAACAGATAGAAGGGACATCAACTTAGTTTAATGAAAACCAGGGTCACCGGGTGATTTTCGCACTAAAACATTCATTAACGTAAAGAATTGTATTAAACGCTTTATGGTTATGTTTTTACTTATTCACGGTTTTCAAAATTCACAGTTCTGGTAATATTGTGGTAAATATACTTGGGATGGCAGCAAAAGAAGTTTTGGGCAAGTTAAAACATCTTAATCTCATCTAACTTTCTTAGCAACGGTAGCGCGCGCCTGCCCTACCTACATGTCCTCTCTAGTTAATTTATTTGCTCTGTGCTATTAAAAAAAAAACCGCAGAATGTCACTTTGTTTTCAGATTTATTTAGGGTGCTCGTTCAAGTCCGGTCTAAGGTACTAAATATACTATCTACTAAATATTAGCTGAGAAGTCATCTTTAAAATACTCAGCACGATACGAATTCAGTTTAGGTAACGTTCTCCAAGCTACTATGGCGATTTAATTCGTATAGTTGTGAAACCAACTACCTACAGTTATTTATCACAAAACCTATCAAGTGATAATACAAACATCGTTTTGCGCTTAAACCCAACCAATGTTTGCTGCGAAGTGAATAACGGTGGATCGACTTCGCCAGGAGCGGATTTGGGACTTCTTTGCAGAGGGGGAGTTATTTTGTTCACCTTTTTCTAGATCTTACTAAGAATACAATGAGCATCTCACGCATGCCTATTTATTTATTTATTTTGCACTATTCGGAAAACTTACAGCTAGATAATATACAAAAGTAGAATACAGAGAATAGTAAAGAATAATGTATGTGTATGTATGTCTATGTATTCATATACAGGCAAGTAACAGATAAAACATTGTAGTTTTCAACTTTGTATTATATAACTAAACTTAATTCATAATCCAATTTTTAAGTAATAAATATCCTATTTCGAAAAAAAAGGAATTGTTCAGAATTAAGTTTACCCGTCGTGAGTGAGGGGGGCGATTGCACTCATGATCCCCATAAATCCGGACCTGGCTTTTCGCTTGTCCACAGGTAATGCATTGGTATTGGAGACGAGACGATCGATCATTTATTTTTCACGTCAGGAATCCATTACTAGCCGCGACGTAGTCTGTAAGTCAATCGATTTAAGCTTGTATAAAGATTTATGTGCTTCATTCTCTTTGCTTGACCATCCCGTGTGTGAATAAAAAATGTAACCAAAAACATGGTTTTTTTTTCTAAGGTCCTTTTTTACTCTCGAATTTTTCTCGAAAACACTTTCCATAGACCTATACTTGACTTTTTTTGATATTTTATTTGATCAAATATTTGTTTTTATTTTTTAAATTTTGCGATTCTTTTATTGTGTAATATACTAATGATAATACATTCCAATTTTTGATGCACACGTATTGAACTTGTGAAACCTCGGGGAACAGCTAATATCTTATAATTTTAATGTTTTAGAACCTTTAGGTATTTCGGTAATGCACTAGCGACCTTTAACATCGGTCATCGATTATTATTTATGCATTCGTTCACTCAGTGAGGCAGGTGGCACAGATTTTACGATACATTTAGCTGAGCTATGGTCCTGCTTCACTATGACCAAAGGTATTTCGTGCCTGTAACGTGCGTGCCTGTAACAATCACAAACACTAGTTTTATTTTGTCTTAATTATATATTAACGGGCTAGACAAATTACAGACACAGCTCACCAGATTTACATCTGGTGACCTGTGTCGGTGCGGTTGAAAATTGTGAATACACTTAGTCTGGAATCCTCCGGAACACACTGTAAGGTGCTTGACGACACATTTTCAACTTGATGGTGATAGCTACTAGCTAGCCAGCCGGGCACTAGAAAGTGCCGTACCACCATGCTGTGCACTGACGATGTTTTTCCTTAACATTGCTCATGCTCAACAGCTCATTGTAAGGATTTGAACCCTGCGGTGTGATCCGAACGCACCAACCACCGAGTTAAAAATCTTAAATCGGTTGTCTATATGTTTATTTATTATTCTTCTTCTGGTATGTATTGTTTTAAAGTCAAACTTATAATATAACTGATACAGCATGTTTTGGCCATAGCGAATCGGGGCCAAGGGTAAACAAACAACAACTGCTGAACGGATTTATCCTAAATACATTATATTTTAACATAATATAAAATAAAATTTGTTTGTGATAAGCTCTTGGAGTTAGATCTTTTATTTTTCTTTAAAGAAAGAAAGAAATAGAATATAATAATTTATTTGTCGAAAATAGACAACTTTAAAAAATAATGTACTAAGCAGGTATATTAAAAAATTATAATATAAATTACTAGTTGTGCCCCGCGGCTTCACCCGCGTTAAATTCAGAGTTCCCGCGGGAATTCCGGTATAAAAAGTACCCTATGTGTTAATCTGATGTACGAGCTATATTATTGTAAAATCCATCCAGTAGTTTTTGCGTGAAAGAGTAACAAACATCGATCCATCCATCCATCCATCCATACATACTTACAAACTTTCGCGTTTATAATATTAGTAGGAAAAAATAATAGTTTTTAATATGGCGTAACTGCTAAAGGTCCTCAGCACTTTATCATAGGATACTTTGATCTCAGAATTCCCGTTAGAACACGAAAATTCACGAGGATAAAACTGCAGGGACAGCAAGTTATCTTTATAAATTCGATTGTAAGTTTGTTTGTGCTTTACGCTTTCACGGCTCAACTACTCAGCCGATCATCATGAAATTTTGCATACACGTTTCCAGGGGTATAGAAAAGGAAATAAGATACTTTCTAATCCGGAATTCCAGTGGGAAATCCGAAATGAACGCGAATGAATCTGTGGGAGATCGACTAGATGTAACTAAATAAAACTATTACATAATGACATAAAATAAATGAAGTTATTGTAAATCAGCCGGGTACAGCCGGGTAAATCCTTCTCGTGTGTGATTTACCAGCAGGATTCAGAAGGCTCCGAGGTAACTGTCCCAGGGTAGTGATAGCACAGGAGAGTAAAGCCCAGATTATGCTCAAAGTAATGTAACGCGGTATGGTATGATATCGATGCCCTTGATGCCTTAATCAAAAATACTAAATATTATAGTATGTTAATGTTAAAAAAGTATGCTTTTCATGTCCAGAGATATATAGATATATACACATAGATAACTCTTTATTGTTCACCAAAAAAGATAAACATATTTAAAAAAAATCCTTAAACTTTTCATGAGTCAAAAAGTTTTTAGAATCGTTTCAGTCGATCCAGAGATAACCTCCTAGCAGACATTCCCTTTTTACAGGGTTAAATATA
Source organism: Zygaena filipendulae (assembly GCA_907165275.2). Taxonomy (NCBI): domain Eukaryota; kingdom Metazoa; phylum Arthropoda; class Insecta; order Lepidoptera; family Zygaenidae; genus Zygaena; species Zygaena filipendulae. The sequence goes on along the minus strand of OU015657.1, from coordinate 11,589,386 downwards.
AAAAAGGGATACTTATGTTACGTTTATTGTTAGTTAGTTTACCTATATATTACTTGTTTATGCTCTGAATCTACTGAACCGATCGTGAAAATTCTTTAAAACATTTTTTATTTGATTTTTTTTCGTTTTCTTTTATTTCGGACAACAGCAGCAATAAGTAGGTATATTTAATTTCTAGGTATCTTAGATTACAATTTGTGTCAAAACCGTTGAACCGCGGTGAACAAATTAGATATTAGGAATAATCGAAATCTTTAGTTAGGATATAAGATAGGTGCCTAACTTCTACACGTGATACAAAGATCCCGAAATGATTCGGGTGAAATCATGCAGGGAAAAACGTATTGTAAAAAAGAACAAGTGCCTACCTACTTCTTTTTAATAGTCGCTAAAATGTAACGAAAGTACCAATGTCTTTTTTTTTCTATTAATTAGTCCATTCTGTCTTCTGTAATATTATGTACCATCAAAGGCAAAGGTCAACACCGAAGCCAGAGTCGAGTTCTCATTACATTACGCAGGTAATCATTACGTTTACATTGGCTCTATATTACGGTTCGTTATTTCATTTAACTCTCCTTGGAGGGAAATTTAATTATAGCAACTCGTTTGAAAACCGACTAATTGAACCTTTAGAAATATCACTACCCCAATATTATTATACTCTAATAATAATAATAATGCTTAGACATCATCACAAAGCTCAAGCAGAGGTTGTACTATGGGTATTGGGTACCAGACAACTTATAGTAGAAGCTTAATTAAACACTTACTGGAAACTAATATATTAGGTACTTTAAAGGAGACTTTAGTAAGTATAAAGAATAATCAAGAGCAATAGGAACTTGTAATGTTATCTATATTTCTCGGTTTCAGCTGAAAATAATTTTTAAAGTGCTTCTATACAGTAAGAGACTTTATCTTGGTCAGGATACCTATGAATCTTTTATAAGGCCTTAAGTTCTTATAAAATTTGTTTCTATGATAGTTTTGCTATTTGTAACTGACAGCTCTCGTGTTAGTTAAGCAGATTTTTACCAGATGGCGCTTAGTTGAATATATTATTTCCCTCTAATATGGTTGAGCGGGGCGGGGCTTACGAGCACGTCATACTCGTGAACCGGTGCCGTCAGTTGGTACTGGTCATGTCTGGTCTACTATTATAGACGCTTAATCCTAATGTCTTTATAGTCAGCTGTACCTGCCGCATGTAGTTTATTGCTGACTCATTATTCTCACATAATTAAAGTTGGGTTACCACTAATATTATATATATTATAATTTTAAACTGACAGCGTGCTGCTGTAGAGTTTGTTGCGCAGCTTCTTCTCTTCAGCCATAGCACTAGGAAGCTGTGATGGGTGGATATTTTATGGGTGCTGTCTACTGTAAACTGTAATTTTATTGACGTTAAAAGAGCCACATAATGGGCCTAATTTGAATAAATGATTTGACTATTGACTATTTGTCAATAGTAGTCACATGTTTGAATCATCAATTTTGAAAATAATTAAGAGAGAGATAGCCTGGTCTGAAAAAGACGAAAGTAAGAAGCAATTTTAGCTTCAGTTGTTTGAACGCTATTTATAGATTTATTAATGTCAGTCGATCTCTTAGTAAATATAAGATTAAAAATAGGTTTCATATGAATGCTATTTGTAGACATTATTGTTTTCTGTCAATGTCTGCGTGATATAAGATCTATCTATCTATACTATAACTAAAGAGTAGAATCCGTGTGTTTGCTCACGCTAATATCCAGTAGGTACTAAGTATTTAACGGATTGTCATGCGATTTTCACAGGTAGATTAAGTTTAGCTTGGCTCTGTTTCATTTGAATCTGATGTCGGGGAAAAAGTTATTATGTAAAAGCTTCACACAAGTGAAACCGCGGGGCACAGCAATAGTTTCAATAAGTTTCATAATATGTAGCTTCAAAGATATATACTAGTCATTGACATTCAATTCATTCAAGTAACCTTTGGACAAATTTCTATTTCTTTTTTCTCTCTCTTTACATTTATAGACATAATCTTATTGGAATAATATGTGTCTTTACTAATGGAAGATGTCATAAAAAATGTATGATAATGTACGATGTATGAATAATTCCCAGAACATTAAACTTAAATCCGTTAAAAGTAAATAATATGTAAGTACAATATAGTTTTTGAGTTCACTTCGAAGACATATTACCTTTAAATCTCCAAGGACCGAGATTAATGCATTTGGAATGTGACGTTGATGCAAAATCTTGGCAGTAGTTCAGACCAGAGATTATACCGTTTGTTAACTCTTATAAAGGTCATAATATTTAAGTTACACTTTGACTATATTTAGTAGAACCACGTTGAAGGTGAGGGCCTCATGTAAAACGCTTAAGCCTTATGTACGCAATGAAATGGGCATGTTGACTAATTTTTTTTTAGTCCGTCTTGTAGATTAATAAAAAATATTGGACACGTATTTTTTATTTTTTTACGTAAGTAATAAAATATGACGGCGATACATAGAGTTGATATTTCGTGTGACAGTTTGTATGGCGGTTTTAGCGGTTAGTGACGTCACGACCCCCTCACCCTAAACTTGAATGCGTTTTACCTCTGTATATTTTAATTTATTTGAAAAAGCAAAAAATACGTATCTATTGTTTTTTTTATTTTCTAACTGGCGGACTATTTAGCATTTTAATTTTCAAAAGCAGTCCACATCCCCATTATTGCCGTCATATTTGCAGTGGAAAGCGATGTAATGCAATTTAAGAATCTTAGCTTTCAATTCTTCTTTTCTCCTAATATTAGGTGAAATGGTTGACCCTATTCGGAGAGTAGAGAGAGAAAATGTTGCAACATTACCCCTTATACAGCATTTGAGGGTTGACTAAAGTCAGTCAAGGGGTCTTTGACTTCCGTATACTCGTTATTTTTCTCATTAACGCCAAGCTGTCTCTGGCATATAAAGATGACGGGTGAAGCAACGTGACTGTCACAAGATGTAGTGCAGTATTATACGTATAGGTATGTATGTAATACAGGTTGTTGACCAGTGGAGGTCAGTGTCTGGAGTGGAAGACTGTCGCGTTATTTATTCGATATTTCCATCACCGTTCAGCAGCCATTTTGTTTTCTAAGAAAAAAGCTAGTTTTCAAGACAGAACCGTGTTTTGTCTTGGGGAACATTGGAACAATCTAACAAGTTCATTGGCGTTTCGCCATAATTGCTACTATAACTGCTAAAAAATACATTGGCAAAATTAAATGCGACAAATCGCGATAGATTGCCATAATTTAAGAAGAAGAAGAAGAAGAATATCTAATACAATTTTTTATTTGCTGAATGCCAACTGTAACTATACAATGGATGTTTTATTTAAAGTGAAATAATAATAACACTGCAAAATTTTGTGCATTAGGAAGTCTGTTTATTAACCACTGTCACTGAAACGATTTGAACGGGAATTAGTTGAATCTTAGCATTACCTAATACATAGGCTACTTTTTACCTTGGAGTTCTCGAGGGAATTCCAAGATTCATAACGGAAAATATAACATGAATGCCAGAGGCAATACGAATGGTTCCTTTTCTTAATTAATTATTTTTCAAAATTAGTATTTTATTTTGCAACTAACTATTGATTTTTATTTAGAGTGTGACAACTTGACAAGCAGTATCATCAGCCAGTAGGTATAAAAATATAGTACTTGACTAATATTAATGGCAAAGAAAAAAGTTGCTGCGATAAAGGTAAATAATGATAGATTGCTTTCTAATAAGGAAAAGAAATACAATTTAGCATCATTAGTCGAAGGCTTCCCGGATCAGCTGAGAGGAGTAGATAACGATGCCCATTAATGCTTTCAATATAGAGCAAGATAAAAACGAAACAGCCTCATTATTTTTCTCATTAGTTAGAGGGTTGTGATAACACCTCTATTATTATGAAGGTATGGATTTGGCAGTGTTTTTATAACAAGCTTTTGCCTGCGAATTCGTCCGCGTGCGACTCGTTTTTCGAGGAACTTTTAATTGTGTCTGAATAAAATTGACGCATGACGTAAGTGTTCACATGCCATATTTTTTTCGGATACGTTCGAATTATTTTTGCTTTATGCGCTTTGAAACTACGGGCTAAAACAAAAACAGATTTGAGTTCTAAAATAGGATCATATTGCTTTCAGAAACATATTTTGCATCTCCCCCTGTCCATGAAATTGATTTAAATGTGACGGGTGCAATTATAAAGTAGGTATTTATTACCTAATAGGTACTCAGCTGATAAAGTCTAGAAAGCGTCGATAGAAATATTAAAGTTTAAACCAACAATAAGCTAGAGAGTAACATAAACACAACCTATCTGGTGTGACTTTATGAATAAATTAGTAGTAATTTATAGTAGGTAGGTACGTAAATAATTTCAAAGTGAAAGATTACCGCCTAAACTAAAAAACGGGCGGTTAAAGTAAATAGCCTATGTGTTGCAGTGAAAATACCAAATACACTGAGACACAAAAATAATGGGTCACATTGAAAAATCGTGTATAAAAAAAATCTAATGTCAAAAGTTGTAAAGATACGTGTGTATAAATCGCTCAAATAAATCCTAACTGAAATTAAAATGCTAATGCGTATTTTTTATTAATTACGCGTTTACGTCGAACACGTTGTCAGGGGTACAGAAAAGAACATCTAGGTTACTTTTAAGCCGGAACACCTGCGTGAATTTAATAATGAATGAAATGAAATGAATTTTACTCCTTACGACCACTGTGAACAGATACAAGAAAATAATATGCAATGACAAAAATCACAATCAGCGTGTCGCAACAAAATGGCGGCCAGCTCAGCTTAAGCCAGGAACCATTAGGAACCCGACGCTGGTCTTCCGCTGGTGCCTCAGAAATCGCATATCATACCCACGTAATATAATAAGGGAACCTTCATAGATTTCGACCCGAATTTTTTGCATGCCAGCGTACTGTTGGATACCTTCAGAAAACATATTAAATAGTTCCCTGCTCCGGGTCGCTCACAAGCCGCAAGCCTAGTCGCCCAGCGCGTATAGCTAGCAGCTATGTACTTACATAATAGGCGTATAGAGCGTAGGGTGGTAATAATTATATTCCCATAACTAATAATAATAATAATATAAAACATTTATTTCCAATCACAATGACTAAAACCACTTACACAGAGTTATAAAAAATAAATAACTTATTTAGTACACTTTTTTGAATGTAGAAGTTAAAGCCAAGGTGAGAGAGCGGAATCCGTGCTAGGATATCCCTTGTTACGGATTCCGGCCCCCAAACCCCGACCAATCAAGGTTAAAGCAAAATAAAAATAAAGCAAAATAAAGTAAAAAGAAAGTAGGATTTATGAATATTATACTCTGAGACTGTGTGTTTGAGTTTGTGTGTATGTGTGCGCGTGCGTATGTGTGCATGTGTGTGTGTGCGTGTGTGTTTGTGTGCGTGATTGAATTACAGTACTTATACAAAAAAATATTCAGAAAAATCTTCTATTTTATTGTTTTTACTAACCGTTTGATTGTCTTCGCTCATGTGTCATATCAAAGCCTTTGTGTAAATTTTTATAATCTATCTCCCTTCCAAATCCATAATTATTAATATTTATTTATTTATTTCAATAATAATATTATTATCGTACAATATACTATAATGAGAAACTCTCTTTGCCTGCCTGTCTCTCTGACATGCCTGTCTGTCTGTTTGGCACCCTTTCACGCCTCCTACTCAACCGATCATCATAAAATTTTGCATGTACATTTTCAGGGATACAGAAAAGGATTTTTTTTTACACGAAATTCCGCGGAAACTCTGAAAATAACGCGGATAAAACCGCGGGGAACACACACACATACACACACAAATTTTCGCGTAAATTATGTTATTGGTATTCTATCGCAGCTGGGAATAAGTAATTTTTCAATTGTCAATTTGAACGTTTTAATTGGAACTACCTACTTTGTGACCTATAATGTCACGGGGTCATTTTAATGTCAAGGTCATTATTGTGACGCTTCGCTCGTGAGCATACACCAGCCTTAGGAGTGACCACGTAAGTGGCTCAAATGTCGACCTTGATACGCTCCTTTACATCACACTGCGATGAATATTTCAGATTCGCCGCTTCAGTTTTAGTAGAATCTAGCGGTTGCGATGCGGTCAGTGCTAACAGTGTAACTTTGTGAAATTCATAGGTACCACCTGCAGTGATGTTATATTTGGGAGCGGTTACGACATTACATTCTCTCAATTTTTGTCTTTTTTGTTATTTTTAGCTTTTTAGTTTTGTGTTTTTGGAAGTCGGTTTTAATTTTTTTGTTAAAATTTTGTTTATTTTTCGCTTTTAAGTGACTTAGTTCGTAATCTCTCTAAGTTACAATAGCCTAATGTCAACTGCCCATCACCTTTTACAAAATATTGATTTTCCCGACGCAGGGACGTTAATTGTTGAGGAGTTCTCCTAGTATATCACCATCAGTTCCACTTCACCATATATATACATTGTGACGGGCATAAATTGTTTAGAAACTATATTAAAGTTAACGATTCAGAAAGAAAGATTCTTTCCGAAAGCAAATGAACGATTTACTATATAAAAAATACCCAAATCGCTATAGGTGTGCCTACAATTTTTGAAGGGTTCCCTCGATTTCTCTAAGATCCCATCATTAGATCCCGACTTGGTGGCAATGGGACCTAATTGGGAGTATACCCTTTTCTAACAAAAAAAGAATTTCCCAAATCGGTCCAAACGTCTTCGAGTAATCGGTGAACATACATAAAAAAAAACAAAAAAAAACATACATACAATCGAACATAGAACCTCCTCCTTTTTGGAAGTCGGTTAAAAACACAAGTAATATTATTATTGGTTTGTGCTACCACTGATCAGTATGAAGTCGGTGACAAGCCAAATATGGAGGGGGTAGATGGGCTAAGTCAACTCCCGCCACCAGCTCTTCGTGAGCAGAACAACCCAAGTGGGCAGACACCAGCAGGCTTGTCACCGAATTCAAACCGATCAGTGGTAGCACAAACCAATAATAATATTATGTGTGTTTTTGTCTTTTTTGTTATTTAAGCTTTTTTAGTTTTGTGTTTTTGGAAGTCGGTTTTAATTTTTTTGTTAATACAGTGGTTTTTTTCGATGTGAAAACTTCTTTAGGCACGTTGGGCTCTTTTCGGATGGGGAAAAAGTACAGAACCCGGGTCACGGTCACGTTCAGATTCATATATTGTACTGCAAATGTGTCTGTATGTGTGTGTATATATATAGACGATATAGCTTTAAAAATAATGTAACAAGTTTGTGAAGCTAAGACATTTTCATTTCTGACGTTCCGATTGACTGTTTTTTTTTTATTATTAAATTACTCTCTTTATTTACTATAGGGACACTTGTTCAAACGTACCTTTAGCAATAAGACAAACTACTTATACACCGCATAACCTCAATTTACGAACTAGGTCACCGAAGGCTTCCATTTCACCTGAAAATTATATGAAACAAAGGAAAATTCCAAATGAAATTTATTTACCAACCCAGGACAATTATGTTTATGCATACGCCATGTCTTTTGTTCTACGAGACGTACAATATATAACACACACATTCGTTCCAACCCGAGTCGCAGTCTCATTGCGTCAAACGCCCTCAATTGTGACGTAATACACTCGTTATTAAAAATTCGCAGAGAACATTGACGTCATAAATAGTAAATTGGATCTGATGAAAAAAATGTTGAATTTCGCTAAGTGTTGCAGACTGTACAATAACGATATTAATCAAAACTTTTTTAAAACAAGGTTTTATTTAAAATCTACAGAACCAAAACGTAAAAAATATGTATAAATTTAAGAATCGTAAAGTTTTGCCATGCTCACTATGCGCTTAAGCTTCAGCTATCTACCAGTGAAAGTCCCGTTGAAATCGGTCCAGCCATTTCAAAGATTAGCCGGAACAAACAGACAAAAAAATTTAAAAATTGATTTTTTTTTATGTAAGTACCGTAACATACTTTCATATGCATTTTTTGAAAAGTTGGAATTACAAACAGACACTTGAATTTTATTTAAATGTATAGATATTACATATACTCTGGAACAGCTTGCCCTTAGAGCTGCGTAAATGCCCTAACAAATTCATTTTCAAATATAGAGTGCGAAATTATTTCCTAGAGTCCGGTGGCTTGCCAGGAGTGGCCATTTAAAACCTGCTGTCGTTTGTAACTCTCCCACCTTTTCAACTATTATGTATTAAGTTAGATATCCCTATTATTAAATGTTTCTGTAAATCCTTTTGGTGTGTGTGTGTGTGATATGTGTGTGTGTGTATATTTACTTATATATATTTATGTATATTTATATAATACCTAAATATTTTATGCTGTGTAATATTTATATATCAATTATCTCTATATTTAGTCCTTTTTTATGTCTTAGTTTATAACAGTTTTTAGTTTTTAATACTATTATTTTTATTTATTTTTTCATTTTTTCCGTAGGTTGCACACCCCTTCCCTTTTATCTCTCTGTCAACCCAATGGTTAACTGTAAGAAAATGCCGCAAGGCATTAAGTTCGCCATTTGTACTATTTTGTGCAAGAAGAATAAATAAATAAATAAATATTATTATTTATTTTATTTATTCAACCAAAATATAAAATAGATATATAGATATTAAATATAAAATAGATGTATAGATGATATTATTATGGTTTGCTTATTTTCAATCAGGTATTAAAACTTCTTACGTAAGTTGGTACAAACACTTTTATGAAAAATTGTGATGTAATATTATTTTCATACCACCTCGACAATGTCGAACTACATATCACGTAATCTCGACGTAAAGCAAGGCATTACATTCCAACCCAAGGGAGGGAGGTAATATTATATGAAACTCCCAAGATAAAGTGATTTGAGTTTGAACTTTGGAACGTTAAAATTTGTAGGAAAACTCATAACATTTTTTTTTTCAAAGAAGCCATATTGTGTTAGCATAATATTATGTTTAAAAATCGTGTAGATTCAAGTTATTCAACGTCGAACAAAGACGCTCCAGACGGCCCATGTTTTTAATAAATAAATAATGACAAGTTGGCAACAGTAGGTAGGTGCAAATGATAGTGTGGGAAAGTAACATGTGGACGCATCGCTCGGTGTCTCATGCATGTTGATGCCATTCATTTATTCGCAATGACCCACAACGAGCTGCGGTTAATCATTGTTCGTAACTATGTCGCTGAAAATATTAAACGAAGAAATGTGGACGTTCGCCAAAGTTACCGGTTACTAGAACCGTTCATGATGATTCAATTTTACGAATGACCGCTCGTTATAAGTATAAACAGTAGGAGAATTTACATTTATACAACGTGTTAATGAATTAACTGAAAACTAGATAGTAGTTTGCTTAGAATCAACTTTCGAATCAACTGTTTTAATATAGGTTAATTTTTGTCATTTTTACTAGCCCATGTCTATATGTATTATTTACAATACAATATCTGGCGTGTACGCCGCCCGTAGCATAAAAATCGAATCGGTCTTAGGTACTTACGTGTATTTTGTCTTTTGGATTAAATCAGTATTTCGTTATTTTCAGCTTTTTAGATTTGTGTTTTTGGAAGTCGGTTTTTATTTTTTTGTTAAAATTTTGTTTATAGATATTGTGCACGAGAATCAAATAAGTACTTCATTTATTCATCTTAATGAAACAGGGTTCGTTCGTTAATTTCCCTAGTAGATATCATTATTATTTTAAGACATTTTTCCAACTGGTTTCTGTATACTTGCTAGGATTTTGTATATTACTGCAACGAAGCAGTACGGCGTACCCTAGAAACAAAAATATTTTTCGGGCACAATACATAACTCCGCTTGGTGCAGGTGTCGTGTGTTCATTACATTTTAAATTTATATATTCATGCACCCGTTCGTCCAGTTGTTGAGTGAAGTGTAGTTTTGGAGCACCGAACTAAGCTGCCCACATAAATTGAGGTTTTATGTTTTCACTAGCTTTTGGCTGATGTAAGAGGAATCGCTATACGGTTAGTTCTAACGTGTATTTGTATTCCGTGTTTGTTTTTGCTGAATAAAGTTTATCTTTTCTTATTTTCATACGCTACGTTTGCATTTCCCGCCTCATACCGTAGCATTTTTTTTTTAAAGACGTGATTCTACGAAAACAAAAGTAGTTTGTTTTTAATCCTAATATTTTTTTCAGAAGACTAGCATTTGAAGATTCAAGCTTATTTTTATTTTAAGAAACACTTGTAAAATGCAATAGCAGTATGTATTAGGCGTCAGTCGTTGCCTTTTTTATTTATAGCTATTATTTTTATCTATGGGAGCACTATTTTTTAAACTTCTCTGGTGATGGATCTACTAAGAAACAAAGGAATCAACATCATACAACCGATAGTATGTTGACAAAAAAAAGTTGTTATATTTAAAAAAAAATAAATAGTTTATATAGTTTATCTCTTTTGCTACATATTTGGTTCGTCTACTACACGCTTCAAAGGTTAGTGGTTTAATAATAAAATCAAATGTTTGCGCTACTAACATGTTTGCTCCGTGTGCATTCGCATATAGTAATAGCTTTCCAAAACAGTTAGCCTAATGGAGTATTATTGTGGTCGCCGCAACGCTTTCAGATGCATTCTCGAACCACAGATTACAGAACCTTGCATACGGACACGTGTATATCTGTTGGATTTTACAAAAGAAATATTCGAATGTATTTACTCTGTGTACAGGTTTTAATAAGCAATGCGACAATGTTGTTTTGCTGATATTGGAATGGTATTGTCAAAAGTAGTTTTTCGGTCTTTTGTTTTAGAGTTGATTTTCTTTTTGATGTTTTCACAAGCGCCGTGGGAGCTGTGAAGTTAAGTTGGGTGAACCGTAAAGGGAATACAGACAGCCAGTACAATTCGTTTTTATGACGGAGCGTTGGCCACGGATATTGTTATTAGAACGACCTCAAAATAGCCGTAATGCCTTTTCTGTATACACTTATCATTGCTAGTTGGTATGTGACTGTAGGTATGTGTAATGTTTTGGCACCTTTGCATGGCCACACACTATATTTTTGAAAATTAAAAGTAGTGAAGTGAAGTGAAGTGAAGTAGTGTAGTGAAGTGGACTATAAAAAAAAAAAGAGACAAAATTATCACAATTTCATTATTATTTATTTTTTGCTACGTCGTAGCTATCGTAACTCTTAGCGTAGCGCTCGTAGCTTATGATATCTGCATCCAATGATATTTTTTATTATAATAGGTTGTAATATTCTGTAATAGGTATTACAGATGAAGGCAACGTCTGTAATATCTACTAGAGAATCTATACTAATATCATAAAAAGGAAAGATTAAATTTTTCGTTTGTTTGTTTGTTACGATTTAATTCAAAAACTGCTGGACCGATTTGCAAAATTCTTTCACCATTAGAAAGCTACATTATCCTACAGTAACAGGCTATATTGTGATCTGGTGTTCCTGCGGGAACTCCGAAATTATCGTGGGTGAGACCGCGCGGGACAGCTAGTATTAAATACAGATGAAGCCCGTCTTATGCTACGAGCCAATAATATTAATATTAAACTAGCCAAGTGCTTGTCGGATGTAACCCATAGTAGGAAAGAATATTCAACGGTAAAATTAAAAGTTTAAACTTTTCTTTTGTTTTTTCATAACTACACGAGTATTATATACTATTTTAAAGCAATTTTTGTTATAATTAAAAGAGTCAGTTATCTACTTACGAACCTAAATCAGTTTTTTTTTTCATTATTATTTAATATACAAATACCTAATTTAAAACTGTATTTATAAATGCTACTCGAACTGAATATGCGAGATATCCTGTGTCTAGCGAGATGCATACCTACGCAATAAGTGCATATTGCGTTGGGAAATGAAGAAAGCAAACAAAAACTTGAGAGCGTAACAAGTTTTTAGTTTGCGGGCCGTATAGTCAAAATTTGCAAAGATAAATCGTCGATTAGAACCCTCGATTCTGTACATTGAATATTTTTAACGTAAATTGACGGGGGCGATAAAAGAAGACTAACCAACCACAAAAAATAGTTTTTAAAATTCTTTTCTGTCTGTCTTTCTGACTGTTCGCTATAATCTCCGAATCTACTAAACGGATTATCATGCGGTTTGCACAGATAGATTAAGCTTAGCCTACAGCTACATATAGACTTTGTATCATTCAAATCGGATGTCGCGAAAAAAGTTGTTATATTATGAAAACGTTTCACGCGGGTAAAACCGCGGGGCACAGCTAGTGTAACATAAACTTGTTTTAAATAGAGAGAAAAAGTTTTTTTTTACTAATTTAGAACTTTGTGAACTAAGCCTTTTCTGGATTTTAAGAGGCCTACCTAATATAGAATTGGTATGAATTTGGTCTAACTCTACATGGTTAATTTTATATCCAATACAACAAATGCCCAAAAACCTCATACATCAACCTACATTCTCATTATATTATTGACTAGCTATACCCCGCGGTTACACCCGCGAGAGTTTCGGAGTTCCCGCAGGAACTATTTTTTCTAAAATAAATCAGCCTAAATTACTAGTGAAAGTCCCGTTAAAATCAGTCCAGCCGTTTCAGAGATTAGCCGCAACAAACAGATAAACAGTCAGATAAAAATCAAAAATCAAGGTTTTTTTTTAATACAAGTACCGTAGGTATATACTTTCATATGCATTTATTGAAAATCTGTTAATTTGGAATTACAAACAGACACTTCAATTTTATTTATCTGTATGATATCCGGCCAAAATTTATCATTAATTACAGTCCTTGAGTCTGTCGATATAGTGACGATGATAAGAATTAGACAAAAAATAAAGTTTATGCCATATATTTTATTATATTCCTGCAATATGAGACGGCACATGGAAATGAGACGTGAGAATAAGGGGCTTTTATGCAAAAACGTAAATGTGATCGGATCGAAAATATAGCAACACTGAAATAGCTCAATTTTTTTATTTTATTTTATGACTAGCTGTGCCCCGCGGTTTCACCCGAGGTAATTTCGGAATTCCCGCGGGAATACCGAGATAAAAGTACCCTATGTTCTTTTCTGTATCTACCCCTGATAACGTGCATGCCAAATTTCATCCAAATCCGTTCAGCCGTTTTTGCGTGATTGAGTAACAAACATCCAAACATCCACACTTTCACATTTATAACATAAGTAGGATTAGAGGGATGACCGTAGAAAGTAAGTCAGTAGGTATCTATCATATTTCTGCTGCGATCTGAAGATGGGTATAAGTTTCTAATATCATCATCATATCAGCAACAACCGGTTCTGCACTTCCCGCATCCAATGGCATCCCGCGACCTTCACCAAGGGTGCTAAGATGCGCAACACGATAAAATTTTATCGAGCCATTTTATCGATTCTCGTCGACAAAGCCATACAATATGTCGACGAGAATCGATAAAATTTTATCGTGTTGCGCATCTTAGCCCGACAAGTCGTCGGTGCACCTTGTGGCGGGCGTAGGTGGTACGCTGCGTCGTCCGGTCCACGGTGCTGAGTATCTATATTCTATAGTATTATTAAAACCTAATCACCAAAACGGGCCAAGCTTCTTCTTTATGAGTTGTTTCAGACAGATATTGTAGATAGACAAAAATATTTAAAACATAGATTTGATTAAAGTGTCCAATTCTCTAACGGAAAAAGACATCTGTTTGGACAATATATCAAAGATGTAGTTTCTACCTACTTGTGTCTGTTAGAAAAAAATATATAAAATTATCACTTGTCAGAAATCAGTCGTTAATACAGATTTATCTTTAATAGGTGTTTATTTTACGAATCCTCAGAAAAGCATTTAATTAGGCTAACAAATGGTCCGTCGAGCCGGATTAGTAACGATTTAGGTTGCGAGAATAAAAAATAACTGTTCAAAAGTGGTATAAAGTAGTGAGTGAAACAAAAATAAACACATCAAATCTGAAAAATTAACTGAATCATTTTGAAACTTAATCAAGTCTTTACAAGACTGAACTACCAAATAGACAAAACAAAGCTGTCAACTTCGTCCAAGTTCCATTTATGTAAGCTTTGCTTCTGACCGTTTTTTGTTCACCAATATTTTTTTCAATTTATGTATGGTACAAAAAATGTTTTAGTAGCTACTTTTTCCCGAGCGCTAACATTTACATTCTACGTCAAAACACCTTATATAAAGCTGTATATAGTTTGCCTGGGAACTTGAAAGTGGGGAGTAAATGCAGAATGTCTATTGAGCAAAAGTTATAGCAATTTCAATACTTCTTGGTGTATATAGGTCAATGAATATTGATTATACCTACTTAATTGATTTAATAACTATTTCGCAACGAATAAGACTTGGTTTTTTTGCATCATTTAATTTTCATATTATGACTTAGTTTGGAGTCATAATTAATTATTCCTTTAGCTAATTTTAAATTGATTGCCTAGTCTTTACAGGGTTATTATAATTCTAAACTAACTGTACCCCATGGCTTTGCCCACTTGAATTTCGATAGGTTCTTGGGAACTTCCAGATAAAATGTAGTCTTTGTGTTAACTCAAGGTACCTACATATACTCTATCTTCATACCCTTCACACCCATTTAAGTTCGTCCAGCATAAAGGAGTTACGAACATACTTTCACAAACACAATCTTCCAAATATGTATTATAATACCAGTGTGATTAATGATTAATAGAGGTACTGAATACTGAATTTCGTCTGAGTTTATACTATGCTAGTATAAGTATTGTATGACAAAAAAGTGACTTGTAAATTTTTTTAAATTTATTAATAAATGATTGATTGATTGATTGATTGTACCTATGTTTCTAGTATAATCAGTTTCGGCGCTATGTTGATATCTCAATCAAGCGATGAGCCAGTTTGTATATCTTTTTACAGACTGTTTGTTGTTCGTTTTCCAGGAGTTTCATCGACTTCAATTACGGAATACCTTCGGGAACTTTTTACATAACTACGAGTGATAAAGAAGTTACATCATCACTAACAGACACACCAACGATTGCACATTAACAGTTTCTGTTTTTTTTATTATTATAGTACGTTTAACTTTGAACAAGGTAACAAATCCTTTATTTAACAAGATTTATCAACTACGAAATGCACAAAACAAAGCGTTGATAATCACCAAAACCGCGAGAGCTGTCGTCAAATGAAATCGTTAGTCTCAGAACACAGCCGTTACCAACAGGTACAGTATTTAGGGAGCGTCTAACTAGGCGAGTTCAAACGTACGAACGAGACGACATCATACGATTGTTATGACTCTGTCTCTCTCCTACTTTTATGCTTTAGGTACTTATACGGGAGCAAATAGGATTGCGATAAGAAACATCGTCAAATCTCCTTTTGATTAATCGTTTCCACTTCGAATTGTTCTGATTCCGCACCTGCCACGAGAACTTAGAAGGAAAGCGGAAAATTCGAACAAAGCTGTAGGAAAAGGGGAAAGTGGTAGCTCTCAAATTAACGAATGATTTGTTTTTCTTTTATGTGATGTTCTTTTGACATTTATCGGTGCATTTTTTTTTCTAATACGATTGTTGTATTGATGCCTTGTTTTTATTAACCTTTTTTTTTATGAGTAAATTTTCCTGAGTTTTTTTTTAGTTTCAACTCTCTACAGAAATAAAACGGAAATTGGATTGTGATAGATGCCATAACTGCAATTTTTATATTAACTTTTTCTTCCGCCTGTATGTCTGCTTATGTAGCAACTAGGTACTACTGGATTTACGTCGTTCGATTCGTCGTAAGGACGTTACAATTCCGTGGACGTTAGGTAGGTATTATCTTCTTATATATGCACTCCTATTGCCACAATATATGTTAGTATGTAAGTATGTTTCTTTGGTTTATTTTGTGCTGGGGCGAGTCACACATTCGCGACTCTCTCCATTAATTGATTAATAGAAGGAATTTTAGGTTTTCTTATTGTATATTTTTTTTTGGCAATAAGTAAATGGTTTTTTATTATTTATTTTATTATTATTAAAACGTCCAAGTTAAATTATTTATTTGTCGGATTTTAGTACCTATATTAACTGATCCCGCGACTTCTTTCCCGTATCACGTTTAATTTTTCAAAACTTAGAAATTTATGTTACGGAATTAGAAAAAAAAGAAATGAATAAGAAACATACATACCAGCCGAACACAGAAACCCCTGTTCCTTTTTAGAAGTCGGTTAAAAAGAAAAGCCCAAATAACTACTGATTTTCATATCTCTAGCTTCAAAACTGACTGTACTTCCGTACTATCTTTCAACACCCATTTCACCCCTTTTCTTTATCACACAAATGTTTACCCTGATGCGGGGATCGAACTGCTATACCTGACGTAGCAGGCAGTTTCACTAACCTCTATACCTCTTAATCTTTTTATAATAGTTTATGATATTATATACCTATTTATTATATACCAAATCATAATACAATTTAATCTGTCCTGTCCACCTAAAAGTTGTCTGAAAGAGATCGCTGTGATAAGACCTTGTATTGTATGCCTTAATTTATAAGGATTTTTATAAACACACTGTAACATTACTTCGGTGTACAATAAAAAGTATTGTATTCTATTCTATCCTACCAAAGGTGCTGTAATATTTTATTGATATGGAAATAGGGATGTTGACTACTATTGAAAATAAAAATTCTAACTAGTCCGTCAGTTAGAAAATAAAAAAACAATAGACACGTATTTTTTGCTTTTTTAAATAAATTAAAATATACAGAGATAAAGGGCATTAAAGTTTAGGGTGAGGAGGTCGTGACGTCACTAACCGCAAAACCGCCATACAAACTGTCAAAATAATGACGTCACGCGAAATTTCAACTCAATATATCGCCGTTATTTTTTGATTACGTAAAAAAAGAAAAAATACGTGTCCAATATTTTTTAATAATCTACAAGACGGACTAAAAAATAAAAATTAGTCAACATGCCCATTAAAATAAGGATCGGATTTTAATATTTTAATGCTGCAGGTTGGTGAACATAAAGGTGTTGTTATTTGGAACAATATATTCTAAATTCAAACATCGAAATTAATAAAACAATGCAAAAGTCCAACCGGCCATTGTATGCTCAGTGATGCCAACTGGTCGCACATGGACGTATAGAATTGTAGCGGTATAGGTAAGTACCTAGCTAGGCCGTGAATAGCTCCATGCATGGCAACCAAATGGTTTAACACGAACAATAAATCGGCCCGTGGATACTGCCCGTTACAATGTCTGCCTTGTGTATGTCCACCGAAGTAGACACAGCTTATTTTGCGTAAATACTTAGCCAACCTAAGTACTAGGGATCTCATACAAGTAGGATGAAGTTATATAGGAAGCTGCAGTAGTCCTGAGTGACATACGGTACTTTGATCCCGAAATTCCGGCGGAAACTCCGAGATTACCGCGGGTGAAACCGCGAGAGACTAGTAGGGAATAAAATTCTACGTGCAACATAGCTATTTGCAATAATTACATATATTTACTAGCAAAACATAGCACAACAACTAATTTCGGCTCTAGAAGTTGGAGTGAACCCAAAACTTTACAGATACAACTTTATTTGTTAGTAATAAAAGGAGTTTTATCCGCAAATTGAGATAAATGCGAGCACTTCATTATTCTGCGAGTTTAATTTAGCCGCTGTTTGGACCATTCGTTTACATTAGCCACCGACCAGTGACAAATTAAGGGATTTATGGGTTTTTTATTTGGATTTTGCGCGGTAAGTTTAAATTGCCCATTGACTTCCTACGCGATCCTATAAGGGTTAAGTGAGATAAATATATCTCACTTAAGTATAAGTATAAGAAAGCAATTTCACAAAGAGGATAGTTTCCTTTTGAGATATAAATTAGAAGAAAGCAATTACTTTTCAAATAAAATAATGAAATTGCTTCGCCCACGTTAAATTAGGAGTTCCCGCGGTAAATCCGTGAGATCCGTGAAAAATTTAACTGACTTCTATTCTTCTTAAACTTCACCTTAAATTTCAGCTTAGCAGGTCACGGAGTTTTCGAGATTTATATTACCTACAATTTTATTGTATAGATATGAACAAATACTAATACAATATGTGGTTTTTCCTAATAAAAATAACCAAGAAAAAGGCACAAGTAGCGATGGCAAAATAATTGGCCACTCAGCTTATGCTAACAACTGCTATTGTTTGTCAATTATTTATCGCATCTTATTAAAATCATCATAAAAATATAAAAAAGATAAGCACAATCATCCTATGCACAAAGGGGGAGTTGTCCCTCAAAAGGATTTATTCCAATCAACCGCATCTTCAGTATGTATTAGCGGCGTAAAAAAGAAATAGGCTGCATCATCATTATTTTGTGTGTAAAAACAATAAAAAAAAAATTAAATGAATAATTATGACCATTGTTAAGTTTTATTAGATACTAGTTGTGCCCCGCTGTTTCACCCGCGTTAATTTCAGAGTTCCAGCGGAAATTCCGGGATAAAAAGTACCCTATGTGTTAATATGATGTATAAGCTATATTATTGTAAAGTTTCATTTAAATCCATCCAGTAGTTTTTGCGTGAAAGAGTAACAAACATCCATTCATCCATCCATCCATCCATACATACTTACCTATTATATTATCTGTGGCATAGGATACCTTTATTTCGGAATTCCCACGGAATCTCTGAAATTAGCACGACGTGGGGGATCGACTATAATAATTCTATACATATACTTAAGTTATTTCTAACTTTCGAGCTTTTGCCTACGATTCCGCCTCCATGACAGTTGAAAGAGCACTTATAAGTAGGTACATGACTCCTGCTACCTTGAATAGATTGCGTTGAAACTAAGAGTTCACTATTTATTTAATTGTAGACTCAGACGAAATAATTCGTCTGAGATTGTAGAAACAAAGTTCCTTCACTGGAAACTATATATATTCGTTATTCGATTTTCATGAATAAATTTTTCAGCACATATGCTCGTAAACTGGCTCTTAATATGCCGTTCTTAGGTTCCTAATGCAGTTTAATAAACTCACGCGTGCTTCCTACTTTATATTAACGCACTAGTGCGGTAATACTATTTTAAAAATTTCGCACTAGTGCTAAAAACATTTTTGTCTATTGTCATAATATTATGAAGTACAGTTTTTTGGGGTATTTTTGATCTATTACTTATTTCCTCGTATGTGTTGAATAATGTATTCATGAAACGCATGGGTATTGGGTCATTACTTCTATTATGTACTATTAAGGTGCCTACACTATAAGAAAGCAAGTTCGAAAAGTAATCAATCCCGTGATACGTGCACAAACAAATCAAAAAGCATAATAAACTAACAAAAATTCCAAAAACAATAATAATTGGTACGTATAAGTAACTGCAGAAATGTTATCGCTATGCGGTGATATTGCAGCGGCGATCTTTGATTTACAAACGTTGCGTCCGTTCTTTGTTCGCCTCCTTATCTTTCCAATAAAAGTGAATTATTGGCGAACAATGTTCATGAAACTCGGTGACTATAATAATTCAAAGAGACTTTTCCATTTTAAAACTGTCCCTACACTTTTAATTTCTACATCTTTCACCAAATGCCAATAACATGTGCGTTTGAGATTTGGTTTTTGATAATAGAATTATTGCAATTTACTTAGAAATTACCTATTTCAATTCAATAATCGTCAGGTTATATGGGAGATATATTACATAAGAATAATTTTTCCACCGGAAAAACCCGTTTGCAGGCTGAATTAATTTGGCTCAGACCATACCAGTTAAATTTTTACAATGGATACAGTCTACTTTGCGTCATAGATACTTAGACGTATTATACGTATTAGACGTATTATAATAATAATAATAATAAAATTCATTTATTCAGACGCTTTTTTTTTTTTTTTTTTAGTCCAATATTGTTAGTAAAATTGTGCTTAAAACTATGTTAGTACAAGTAATTTTTGTTTGAAACCGGTGCGTGCAATGACATCCAGTGTCTTAAGAACGGACCGTCCAACCGATCAGCGACTACGCCCAGGAGGCTGCTGCCGCTGGCCCGCGTCCGCCGCACCATCGAGGCCGCTCGCCTGCGCATGGTGGTGCGGAAGCAGTCCACGCGCGCGTCAGCAAACATTCCCGACGCGCTGCAGAAGCGAGGCAGCCGCAACAGCGCCCTGAACGCGTTATTATATTGAACGCGAAGAGCATCTAGCGACTGTCGCGCATGCCTAACCCACAGGCTGCACGTATAAAAAGAAGTACAAAAGGCTCGGAAGAGCGTTATTTTAACTTGATATGAGCAACGTGCAAACCTGCGAGCTATCATATTCGCACGCACCGACAGCGCCCGCCTCTCGCGTTCAATATCCGCATCATCTTTTAAGTCATCAGTCACCACGTGACCGAGATATTTAAATCTATGCACCTGCTTCAAAGCCACGCCAGCCAGGATGACAGGAGGCACGCTGGTCGGGCATTTGGTCCCGGATTTAAAAACCATAAGTTCGCTTTTCTTTGCATTATATTTTAGGCCGTTTTCACGAGCATAGACTTCGCAGATACCTATGAGTTCTCTCAATCCACCAACTGACGCGCTCAGCAGCACCATGTCGTCCGCGTAACTAATATTATTGAAGCACACACCATCCACATGACAACCGACATGGCGGCTGCTAAGCGCGACAATCAGTTCGTTCACGTACAAGTTGAAAAGCGTGGGCGAGCTCAACCCCCCCTGCCTCACCCCGCATCCCAACCTGTACTAGTCCGAGAGGCCGCCTGCCCATCGCACATTATTTATCTGATTTCCATACCAAAACCTTAGAACGCTGATTAACTCAGGAGGCAGATTTACTTGGCTTAGTTTTTTCCACAAGACGTCGTAGGAAACCAGATCAAACGCTTTTGACAGATCGAGGTAGCAAGCGTAGACTGGCGTGTTCCTGTCAGTGTAGTATCTGACAGCCTATAAACCTAAATATTATATACCTAAAAAAAGTTATAACTAAAGATTTACTATAGGTTTTTCGTAAACATACACGTAAGACGATGTGAATATTGAATAAGCTTAGAATATGCCTAACTATAGTTCAGCACAAAGTCGATTTTGACCAATAAGTAGAAAAAAACAATAAAATAATTAGGGGCAATTACATATTAATATACATTGCTTACAATATTTTGGAGTAGAAATGGATAGAAGCCGTTAAAAGCCTGCAGCGCTACCATTACTACGAGGGTCAAACGCTCCCTCTAACAAACCATTTGGATGTCTCACCAATATGCCCGCATGCCCTACCAAGCTGCTATACTTCGGAAGCATATCTACATCATGACCTCTATCTTTTAGATATTCTAAAATTTCCTTTGGAAACCTGTCTTCTAACTTCAACGTGTCATCGTGTTTTCCAGTAGCTCGACCGTAAATCCATCTTGGTGCTGAAACCGATTCTTGCAATTCCATACCTTTTATCACGTATCGATGGAAGATAGCTGCTTGAGTTTGGGACTGGCCATCGCCACCACGAGTGCCATACACTAAGACTCTACCATCATTCAATCGAGCCGCAGCAGGATTCAACGTGTGGAATGGTTTTTTTCCAGGTTTCAAAGTCAAGATATGATTTTTCTCCAATGTGAACGCAACTCCTCTGTTATGCCATAGAATACCCGTGTTCGGCAAAACTACACCGCTGCCGAAAGAATGATATATGCTTTGAATAAATGAAATGGAGAAACCTTTGCTATCCATTACTCCGAGCCAGATCGTATCGCCTGAGCCTATGCCTTTTCCGACGCGAGAAACCTTGTTAAAATCAATATTGTTAGCCAACTTAGTTATTGCACTGTCGTTTAAAAGCATCTGGGGATCTGTTTTCATTGAACATGGGTCGGTAATATATTGGTCTCGTATTTCAAACGCTTGTTTAGTTGCTTCAACGGTCGCATGAATAAATTCACCATCGTCCTTTCCGTTGATCATAAGCTTGTCCAAGATTCCTAAAATCGTCAAAGACACTAATCCTTGTGTCGGTGCTGGTGTATTCAATAATTCTCCCTGTGAATGCAAAAGCCTCAATGGTGTCTTTCTAACTGTTGAATAATTCATTAAGTCAGCTTCCGTTATAGGCATACCTAATGCTACAATGTCGTCAACAATAGACTTTGCTAATTCACCTTGGTAGAAACTGCTTAAGCCGTCGGTAGCCAACCGCTTCAATGTCGCACTTAATTTTTTCTGATAAAACCTTTCGCCAACTTTCGGTATTATACCATTTGGTAGATAAATTTGTTTAAAATCTTCACTTACATCTCCCTCGATCATAAACTTTTCTAAATCCTCTATATGTGATTTGGTAACTGGATAACCTTCCTCTGCATACTTTATAGCATCAGCTAAAAGACGTGTCAGAGATTTTTTTTGATAACCACATTCAGTTACGTAATTTATCGCTTCTTGCCAGCCTCCGACTGTTCCAGGTACTGTAATAGCTGCCTTTGGTCCTCTATACGGTATGCTATTGTGATCAGCGAAGAAGTCGTGGGTAGCTAAGCTGCCTGCTGCTCCTGAAGCTTCAATAACAAAAGGCTCTTCGTGTGGTGGAACTATCAACCAGAATCCATCTCCTCCAATACTATTCATATGCGGGTAGACCACAGCTAAGGTAGCCGCAGCAGCTACAACTGCTTCCATGGCGGTTCCCCCTTCTTTTAGTATCGAATAAGCACTTTGCGTTGCCAAATGATGGGGTGTCACCGCGATTCCATTAAAAGCCATGTTACTGGAAGCCATTATTGCTCGATTTCTTTCAATCTCCGTTTGAACTACTATTGTTTTTCCTGAAATGAAAATTAAATTATGGTTAATAATACTAAGTTTTTTTAGTAGGTACCTACCAAGTTCAACCAATAACAAGTTATGAAGAAACGATATAGATTTGCGTACAAACGAGTACTGAATGGTGAAACCTAAGAAATGGTTCATAAAATAAATTTTAACGTTCCGATAGCTTCTAGCCCGCATCGTAAATAGAAGCTAAATAGAGGGCTCTACCGAAAATTACACTCCTGGGGATCGGAACGCCGTAAAGTGATATTGCTACGATATTATGTCTATTAATATATTTCCAAGACTATCTTTTCATATAACTACATTCACTCTTATACAACACATATTATCTCATTCAATACTAGCCGTTGCCCGCGACTCTGTCATGTGGTTGATCTTGTGTTTGCAAACCTTTCAGCATCGCTGTCGCGCCCTAGTACACGTACAGGCTCCTGTCTGTCATAGAATATGTACCTACAGACTAGTTAGTATACATTGATAATTATGATTGATATACTAAATACTCTAATTTTTTTTTACGTCCGCGTCAGTGACTAGTATAAAAAAAAATTGTTTAATAAAATCAGTTTGACTTTTTTTTTTGACACCAATAATATTGTATTACTGACACTAAATATGAAATATAAATAATTTAGTTTTAAATATGACGTACCTATCTAGTGTCGGTTATTTTATACAAACCCTTACAAACCCAAATATTTTAACAAAAAATGAAAACCAATTTTTGACTTTATCAGTTTAGTGCATTTTTGTGTTTGAAGTTTTAATTTTTTGTTAAAATTTTATTTATTGTGGATTGGTTTATCTATACTAATATTATAAAGAGCAAAAGTTTGTGAGTTTGTGACGTCTCTGGCTCTACTGAACCGATTTTGAAAATTCTTTCACTTATGAGAAGCTACAGTGATCCTGAGTGTGTCGTATGGTACTTTATTATTCCGAAATTCTCGCGGGAACTCTGAATATTCCGCGGGTAAAACTACGGGGGAACAGAGCTATCTCTGGATCTACTGCACCGATTTTAAAAATTCTTTCTCTTATAGGAAGCTACAATGACTTTTTATCCGAGAATTCTCGCGGGAACTCCGGAGATTGTGAGTTTGTGAGGTTTTAGGGGATGATCGCTGGATCTACTGAACCGATTTTGACTTATAGGAAGCTACAGTGATCCTGAGGGACATAGGGTACTTTTTATCCCGGAATTCCCGCGGGAACTCCGGAGTTTGTTACGTTGTAATCTGTGGATCTAATGAACCAATTTTGAAAATTCTTTCACTTATAGGAAGATAAAGTGATTTTGAATGACATAGGGTACTTTTATCCCGGAATTCCCACGGGAACTCCGAAATTACCATGGGTGAAACTGTGGAGTGTGGGGGTCAGCTAGTCTATATGAAATACTTTGTTCTGAATGACTGATGGATCAACGCACAGCCTAAACCGCTGATCGTAGATACCTGAAACTTGGAGGATGTGTTCTTTGTACGACGTAGGCATCCGAAAAGAAAGGATTTTTGAAAATTCAACCCCTAAGGGGTTACAAAGTTTGTATGGCACAATTTCGTGGGAACTTCGAAATTATCGCGGGTGAAACCGCGCGGAACAGCTATTAAAATATAAAGTGACAATTTATCTACCTATATCGCTATATAGATGTGCCTGTAATATTTGAAGAGTTCCTCGATTTCTCCATGATCGCATCACCAGATCCTGACTTATTTACAATGGGACCAACTTGAAATCATACCCTATGAAACAAAGAAAGAATTTTTCAAATCGGTCCAGCCGTCTTCGAGTAATCGTGTAACAAAGATACAAAAAAAAAACATTCAGACGAATTGAGTACCTCCTCTTTTTTTGGAAGTCGGTTAAAAACCTGATGCAACCTATTTAAAAAAATAAACAATAATATGACTAAGACATAAATAATGTCAATAAAATTAAAACTTTAAAGGTTATTCAACATTAGTTTGGTGATGACCTATCTACGAAATTTTAAGCGCAACGCCCGCCGTACGTGCCTATTGTACGAATGACCTATTCGAATTTTTTGCTACGGGCGCGGCGCTCGCGCCTAATATTTATTTATTTATAGTATATTGTTATCCTTACTAATTACGCTGAGTAAATAAATGCGCTATTTAATGCGAAAGTGAATTTGTTTGTTACGCTTTCACGACTTATCAGCTCAACCGATCATCATGAACTTTTGCATGCACGTTGTTAGGGATACAGAGAAGGACATAGGGTACTTTTTATTCCGGAATTACCGCGGGAACTCCGAAATTACTACAGGTGAAACCGCGGGGAGCAGCTAATAATTAATAATTAAACCGGGCTAATAAAAATGAAAAAATACAACCTGTATTAAAATATGGTGCGATCGGTTCGAAAATCGATTCTGAGCAAACCACTTTCTTTAGTTTTCAGTTACTTAATTCATTGACACGATTCATATTGGTTTGGCAATTTATAAACTCGCCATTAACGGACTTCCAAAAAGGAGGAGTTTTGTGTTCGGCTGTATGTATGCTGTATTTCTGTATGTATTTTCACTGATTACTCGAAGACGAAAATATTGTATTCTGAGATGGCGGGTTTATTAGTAAGTAAAAATAAATAAGATGGCTAGTTCTTATATTTTCAACATTTTCCCAATTTATACTGTTGAAAAAGCTTTTGTTATATTGAAAAGCAATTTTAATTACACGACAATAGGCACCTAGAAGTGAAACCTACGCAACGGGAACAAAATAGGGAAACCTTTCGCAGGCTCAATGCAAATTTTAATTAATTTTTTATTTATCAAAAAATCATAAAAGTGTGTAAATAATATTTCCCTAATATAAACATTGCGAAAATAACTTAATGGACGTAGAATAAAAATATTGAAAGGAATTATTATAATAAGGTACGTCAGTTTAATGACTAGAAGAAATTAAAAAATCAGGAACGCAACATGGCGCAGTGATTGGTACAGTATGAGGAGTAAAACACTAGATATAGGTATAAAATAAACACATGTCTGAGTTGTATGTCTTTAAACTTTGTTACTATTGCAATAACATTCAACCGATGTCAAAAGTGTTACTGGCTGTATATTTAGGTACTTACATAATTATTATAGGTATAGACGTACCTACGTTTACAGTGTAATTTTACGTTAAAAGTGTAAACAGTGTAACTTCTGACCGACAGCTTGCTTGATCAATGGGCATGTTGACAAATTTTTTTTTAGTCAGTCTTGTAGATTATTAAAAAATATTGGACACGTATTTTTTTTTACGTAATCAAAAAATTACGGCGATATATTGAGTTGGAATTTCGCGGGACGTCACTATTCTGACAGTTTGTATGGCGGTTTTTGCGGTTAGTGACGTCACGACCCTCTCACCCTAAACTTTAATGTGCTTTATCTCTGTATATTTTAATTTATTTGAAAAAGCAAAAAATACATGTCTATTGTTTTTTAATTTTCTAAAAGGCGGACTACTTAAAATTTTGATTTTCAAAAGTTGTCAACATCCCTATTGATGCCATATTCACCATGCTGGCCTCATAACACGCATAATATATATATCTATTGCGCTCTGTATCAGTAGTACATACTACTGAGTAGTCTAACTGGTAGTACAAATGATACAAGTTTGTATCAAAAATTATATTATATTGTATTATTTGTGCTAGTAAAAAATATACAAGCTAAATCCCTCGGGTTTTGTTACAATCATAGCATGACAGTTCAACTGGTAGTACAAATGACACAAGTGATACAACCTTGTATTATTAGAATAACTTTGTATACATTTTGATCCGCAGTCATGTATTGATTAAGTACCTCCCCAAATATTTTTTTTGGAAAATGTAGGTACTATACCGTTTTATATTTTTCACTTCTCATGCTTTGAAAGTACTTATTTTAAATAAATAAGCACTCAGCATTTTTATACAGCTGATCCTTTTGAGCAAAATGGTGTCAGCTCAGCATATTGTCAGCTCCAGACTGCCTCTGTGAGGTAACGCTGGCCTTCCGCTGCGACCCACATACACACAACCAAACACACAAACACACAGCTAATCCTGACTCTTATAGTTATTATAATACTAATCCCAGAAAGCTTTGTAATAATCCCAGAAAGTGAGATATGTAATGGGGAAATTTTAGATAAGGGTAACGTTATTGCAATTTCGCTGCGGAACCATAAAAAGAAGATCGCTCTCTGCCGTTACGTGTTTCTACGGAGGAGACCACTGTCCCAACATCACACGCACAATGTAGGTAACACCAGCCGAATGGCAAATATCTAGTATATCATAGGTAAGCACGGTATAGATCGGTGCCCAGCTTACACGAGTAATCTTTCATCAAAATATTATCCAACCCCGAAACGCTCCAGCCCGCTTAGCCAAGTTAACAATCTATAATCGACAATCGTTAGTTGACGCATAGAAAAATGGGAACGGAATCGTTATGTCACGTGGTCACGCATACCTGGACTTTTGATTAGACGATTTTACGTGATCACGCGTGTTTACGCACAAGATTGGAATTTCATATAATATAATGAAACTCAAGTATTTAGTATAAGTTTTTAATGCGGTAACTAATGTAATATTCAATTTAGACTGTAGAACAAAGAAAGGTCGTGTCCTTTCGCTGGACGTACCTATGCAACCGAAGTGATAATAATTTTTATTATCGACGCAACGGTCAATTTATATTTTAGATAAATCTCGATGGTAGGTAGGTGCCTCGTAAATATTACTGGTTGCTATTCTTCTGCTTAAGGCGCTTTAACAACGCGTGACATGACGATTCGTTGCTTATTTAACGATTGTAGATTAACTTGGCTAAGGGGGCAGGGATATTTTATCATTCGCACGACTCGAGCCGAAACCGAAAGAAATTAAGCCGCGGTGACTCGGCTGCGTACCTACCTACTATACCTAAAGTCGAGCCGTAAACTACGCGTATGACCCTTCGCGATCATGGACCACACCCGTAAAATATATTTTAGTGCCTTACCCAACCCCAGCGGACATATTGCCCGACGAACCGAACGGATATTGAAAATGAAGTTTTTTGTATGCATTGAAGGTTTTACGGCGCAAAAGTGACGACGGAATAACCGACGCCTGTGACGGGTTGACTATATAATATACATTGGGTTCCTATGGCTTTATTCGTCGCTTTGGTTTTTACGATATATTACAGTAAGTATCAAAGCTTTCAAGGAAACCCTATTAAGTAAGTTTCTTTAAAACTTTTCAAGCTTATCAATATCGAAAGGGTTTGCATGAATATTGTGTTAAAAGGTAGCTACTGAAACCTTTATTAAAATTCCTCCCCTCTTCATCAAAACCAAATTTATTTGAAGCTATTGTTCGAGTAGTTACAGTTATCATCGTCAAAGAAAGACAATAACAATATCAATCTGACAAGTAGGCATTCTTCTTCTTCTTTAATAATGGCGTAATATATAATTATTTATAATTTGCCAATGACAATGTTTCTTAGTAATCTATGGCGAAACGCCAATCACATTGTTAGATTGTTCCCCAAGTTAAAACATGGCTCTCTTGAAAGCGAGTTTCCTGCTCAGGGTTCAAAATATTTATGCTGAAAGGTAACTGAAATAACGAAGACTAACCGAACGTTACACGCGTGTTTTACCTACGGATTTCACCCTTCAACATTCCAACATCCCATCCTTTTAGGGTTCCGTAGCCAATGGCTAAAAACGGAACCCTTATGGATTCGGCATGTCTGTCTGTCTGTCCGTGCGTATATCACAGCCACACAAGTAGATATATTCTGTAAACCGCATTAAAATTTTCACACAAAAATAGAAAAAAAAAATTCAATAAATCTTACTTAATCATACTTAAAACTGAAACTCAAAATTTTTTTTTTCATCAAACTCATACGTACATCTATGGATAGGTCTTCAAAAATGATATTGAGGTTTCTAATATTTTTTTTTCTAAACAATACTTTGCGCGAGAGACACTTCTAAAGTGGTAAAATGTGTATCCCCCCCTGTAACTTTTAAAATAAGAGAATGATAGAACTAAAAAAAATATATGATGTACATTACCATGTAAACTTCCACCCAAAATTGGTTTGAACGAGATCTAGTTAGAAGTTTTTTTTAATACGTCATAAATTAATCGTAAACCGCAAAAAAATACACTATTATTAAAACATCGATCAAAGTTACAACGAACTACAAGAACTTTTATATGTTAGGTTACTTGCTGCTACGGAACCCTTCATGGGCGAGTCCGACTCGCAATTGGCCGCTTTTTTATTCTATCACAACTTTTAAAGTCATCTTCAA
The DNA here is from genome assembly GCA_907165275.2 of Zygaena filipendulae. NCBI lineage: Eukaryota > Metazoa > Arthropoda > Insecta > Lepidoptera > Zygaenidae > Zygaena > Zygaena filipendulae. Next base: position 11,560,123 of record OU015657.1, on the reverse strand, counting down.
TTTTATTGTTTCCCGCCAAAGTCGACCGGGGCAAATATTCCCTGCCAGTGCACTTGCAATAAGTTAGGCAAACTGTATGAGAAACTTTTACCATCCAGCCAACGGGTCCGGTGGGTTATTACTTTTAATAACATTATATTGACCTGAATTGAATGTGGCAGAAATACATAGAATTGGTCTAGGTATTTCAAATTGTCTTTTATGCGTTCCGGAACACGAAATTGTTAAGCCAATCTTTACTAAGTATTAGCCAAGTTATACTTGGAATCAAAATTTTTAGAACCAAATGTTTGTCGGTTTAGAGCTGTGACTATAATTTCTTTTGTTCGACGACAATACCTAGACGACAGCAGAACTTACCAATTATAAAATAATAATTATTGTTTTTTTTTTTCAAATGTGTGAAAAGTGATTAGGTAGCTACCTACTTTTATAATTGTCACCTCTTAACTAATTGTTTTAATCATTTTTGAGGTGCGCTAAACAATCAAGAATGTGCTAGTAGAAAACAACAGGGCGCAAAATCTGAAAGTTCAATTTTCGAAAGCTTATGTTCAACCAAGGAGGATGATGATGATGATCTTCTATATTTTGTTCAACGGTTTTACGTGAAATATGTTTTTCATTACTCATACTCGGAAAGTAGGTCTGAAGTTGCCTGAGAAGCGGGTTGAAAGTAACCCTTTTCAGCCCTAGGGAGAATCGCTTTCAACTGACAACTGTCAAATTATTAAAAAAAAACTAGGTCTATTTTTACATTTCTATTGAACCATGTTTCAACTTTCTATACAGCCAGCGCGATGTAAAATTGAAATAACGTAAAGTTTAAGTAGGTATTAATTAAAATAAAATTCACTCACTTTTTCCTAAGCTAATTCCTATTTATATTTTTTTATTTTCTTTAATTAATACTTAATAATTAAAGATAATATTTTTTTTAGGTCGCCACAATGTAAATAAAAAATACTGGCTGAATAGCTAGCCGGCCAAAGAAAAAGAAATAGGTGGGAAAGTGTCAAGCGACTATCCGATCTTCACTCATTTTTTCTTTAGCTAATTCCTATTTTTATTTTGACTTTCCTTGCATTCGTAATGAAAAGCACAGTGTTATCCTCGGGAGAAAGACTTATTTAGTCCCTCGATCTATTAGCGCCCTCGCTACGCTCGGGCGCCAAACCCCGTCTCGGGACTAAATAAGTTACTTTCACCCCTAGGATAACAATGTACTATTGTTTATTAAGTGGTTACGAAACGACATTATAATATTAGGTACCTACTTACGGCTGCAATCAGTCGTTGTAAATAGGCACAGATAATATAATACTATACTACTACTTCATTTTAAGTAAAGATAAAAAAAAAATCTGCAACACTCAGAGCTGTTCATTAAATTAATGTTAATTGGCATTTATAACTAAAAACTTACCGCCGCACTGTCGACTTTAATGATTAGGTAAGTAAGTAATCACGTAGTGGTTATATACTCCTTGGTAATCATTAAAGTCGACTCTGAGTGCGGCCGTTAATTAGCAAAATCTCAATTAACTTGAATTTAATGAATGTCTCTGAGTGGGGCCGTTAATCTAAAATAGTAGGTATTGCAGTCTGCTACCGAGGCCGTGTGTGGTTTATGGTTTATAGTTAAAACTGTCATAGGATTAGGTAGGTATAGGTATAGTATTTATTATGTTCAAAACATTTAAACTTTATCAGAGCTGGAACCGTAGCTGATATAATATAGTATGGCTATAATAGTCAACTAAGGGAAACTACAAAGAAACTTGGCCAAAGCCACGAGACAAACAAAATTCGATTTATTTACTACGCTTGCATCCTCCAGTGTCGACCTCTGTTTGTATACCTAACTCCACTCTTTTCTTATTACTCTTTGCTCTGCCTGAAAAGCTAAAGCATGTTTCCAGTTTCAAATTTGTTTTGTCTCTTTTCGTTTGTTTCTTTTTGCGAACTGTTCTGAAAGCTCCAGCTTTAAATAGCATTTTAATATTTAAACATTATATAGACCTACCTACCTAATAAGTAGGTACCTAAACCACCAGCACCAAATTTTTTTTAATATTAAAAATAAAAAAGGGGGAAATTTAAAAATTAGGTACCTACCTAGAAGAAGAAGAAGAAGAAGGGGGGGGAGGGAAACTTGTGGGAAGAGACCACTGAGCAAATAATCACTAATATTAGATTCCATAAAATGTTGGGATCTTCGATGTTTTTGTCAGACATGGAGAAACTTCTTCTCGTTAAATAAATTTAAATAAGCTTTAATAACGATGATAATAGGTAGGTACTTTTAATATCATTGCATATTAATGATCTAATAATAGGGTACTTGCATGATTTATTTTTTTCAGTCTATTTTAAAGATATAATTATGGCCTACTTAAACAAACCAAGAAAAAGAAAAAAAAATATGCATAAATTAATTAAATAAAGCGTTTCAAAATTCCTACTTTAGACCTTACCGCCGAAACGCGGAATGACTCCACTTATTCAAAATTACGCCTTATTAATCTGTGATAGAAATGTCACTGTCGTATTGACAGGGTCATGTGACACTGACACTGACAGACAGATAACTTCAACATCCAAAAGCGAAATTAAGGTTGAACTGTGTCGATTTACTTCCAAAAGTTCCAGTAAATAATCAAAATGCATGTTACTGATGCATTTTAAAGTAAAAAACTTCAGAAAATGGAAAATATGCGTTGACTGCGCTGCGCTTAGTTTCTTTTGCCTTCTCTGAAAGAGATAAAAGTTTCCTAAAAAAATAAAAGTGACGTCATGTGTCAAGCTTGGCTGTGATTTAGTTTTCGTTGCAACGTTCCGTTTCACAAAATTAAAAGTTAAATATTTTGGAAACTGTTGAAATTTTTTTAGTAAATCTTTCACGATAACGCTTTTCTAAGGCTCTATTTTTGAAATATTGACACAATTTCTTATTATAAATTTCATGCAAGTACCCTATTTCTATAAATTTCATGCAAGCACCCTAATAATGGCAATCTATCGCGAACGACAACGACTGACAACGACCCTCCTACATCCATAAAAAAAAAGTAATTCTGTAATTGTCAAATGTCAACTGTCAATCAAAATTGAAAGGTATTTTGTATTCACTCTGTGCGAAAAAAAACACTGCTTTTGCTAATTGCTATGCGGCTGTGATAAAAAGTCCAATTGTATGTTAAATTTTGTGAAAACAATAGGTTAATCTAAATAAACAGTGTTATACCGTAAGCCGGGTGGTTGATGGCACGTTGATGGTCATGAGCTGCATGCGTGGTTACCTCAAAATAGATTTTTACGTTCTGTGACGTTGAAGGGAAACGAACTTTTACACAATCGCTGGTGGGTTTAAACATTACAGGGTTTTTGTTACAAAAAAGAATATTTTTTGTGAGTCCAAGAAATACTTTGTAATGTATAAACAGTTGCTTAGACCTCTCATAACGGAGGCCAGCTGTCAAGGTCAAGAGGTGGGTAAGTTTTTGATTACATTGCCCAGTGATTATGACATAATTGTATCAGATTCCTCCCTTCGATCATCCAGCTACTGTTGCCATCAAATAGTTTTTTTAGCATAGTCTGCCCTTGAGATGTCCGCCCTTGAACTGCATCATATAACACAGATGCGAGATTCTGTTACATTAAAATCGCCATCCCAAGAAACTCGCTAACTAGCTTTAATAAGTTACAAATGTTCCCCATGCTTGAGAATACTTGAACTGCAAAATTTGATTAGATCTAACCTCTTCAAAATACTGCAGCAGCCAGTAACAAGTAAACCTTCTCGATACAACTATTTAAAACAAAAATCACATTCCTAATTGAATTATACTTTTTACTTCCAATTTATTTTAGAAAATTGTGTAGAAATATATTTTTAACAGTGAAAAAAATTTTCCTCAGTGATGGAGAGTAATTTTATGTTCAGAACGAATATCACAATGCTTGAATACATATTAGATAACAATTTTCTTATCTATAAAGCCAACCAATCACTAATAATTTAGTCTAGTTTGAGTCTTCTCAACAAAATGTCAACTGTTAGTCGGGTAATTTTTTAATTAATTACTTTTTATCTTAAGCATAAGTGTAAAGTTTACACTGTTTTTTTATAATGACATGTTATGTTTCTAGTGCACTTTGTGAAAGTTATTACCTATTTAAAAATATCATAAATAAATTGAACTTGAGAAATAATATGATGTTTTACAACACATCAGATAGAGAACTTCATTATTTAACTTTGTACTATATACACATAAACAAGTACTTTAAAAAAATAAATTATCATTATTGTATTTTATATAATATAATATGTAGTTTTAATGAGTATTATATTACATAAGTTACCCATATTGATAGGTTATATTTTGCTCTATGTAACAGACTACAATCCTTTATGACGTTGCCTTAGATACTATACATAATAGTAAGTGTGATAAGACAGAGATAAGACAACTTGTTATCATTATATTATGACAATTATTATATTTAATCTAAATGCACAGTAGTGTGCGAGCTATAAGGCCAAGTCATGGCCAAGTAGGTACAATGTACATAGTCTAATAAAATTATAATAACACATTAACTAATATATTTGGACTTTTTTTATCATAACTTTAACTTTATGATAATGATTTGTAAGTGATAGAGTTATTCTACATTATTAGATAAAATTGACTCACAATTTCATGTAGTAGTTTAAAAACCAACTAAAAAACATGAAAAAATGTTAAAGAAAATATCCTATTTTATTTTCGTTTATTTAGGTCAACAACAGCTACAAGTACATAATATTTATTATAGGTTCCAAGATTACAGTATAAATAAACATTTAAATCTTTACACTTTTTGTATCATAGACATGTGCCAAATTGAAAACAAGAAAATAATTGTTAAAGAAAAAGTTTAAAAACAGCTTGTAAACTCAATTTAGACCGTTTTTTTATAAATGAGAACATGTCTGAGTTCCTAGCATGTCTTACTAGATAAAGGACTTGGCCATAACTTTACCACCAATTATTTTAATTTCAGTATCTATAGGTACTAATATTATAAGAGAAAAGATTTAATTTTTTATTTGTTTGTTATGATTTAACTCAAAAACTACTGAACCGATTTCTTTCACCATTAGAATGCTACTTTATCTCTGTGTAACATAGACTATAATTATTAAACCTGGAATTTCCACGGGAACTCTGAAATTACCATGGGTGAAAACGCAGGGAACAGCTATCTTATAAACCGACACTTTTAGGACTTGGCCTTATTTTAACATTCATCTATTTTGTGAAATTACTTATTCTAATCTAAAGACTTAATGTATATGTATTTCATTCATTCATTAATTACAATCAACCAATAATTGCCTACTGTGGTAGGTAGGTAATTATGTCTTATTATTGTGGCAAGACAAGTTTAATAGTCTTATGACTTGTATGTTCTAGTTTCCTAATTTCTTAATTTCATACAAATGAAAATTTTCAGAACTCATATTAATTCTATATTAAAATAAAATAAAAAATGTCCCCCGCGATTTCATCCGCGGTAATTTCGGAGTTCTCGCGGGAATTCCGGGATAAGAACTATCCTATCTTTTAAGTTAGACCATATTATAAATGGTTGCAAAATTTTATCAAAATCCGTTCAGTAGTTTCGGAGTCCATCGCGGACAAACAACGTGACACGTGATTTATATATATTAAGACTAGCTGTCCCGCGCGATTTCATCCGCGGTAATTTCGGAGTTCCCGCGGTAATTCCGGAAAAAAAGTGCTGTAGTTTACGCTGATAAGCAGTTCACCGCATTAATTCCGGAGTTCCCGCGGGAATTCCGGGATAAAAACTATCCTATCTTTTAAGTTGGACCATTTTATAAATGGTTACAAAATTTTATCAAAATCCGTTCCGTAGTTTCGGAGTCCATCGCGGACAAAAAACGTGACACGTGATTTATATATATATTAGATATATGTAAGTAGGAAAGTATATACATAGAAATAAAGAGTGAAAAGATATTTTCACTATCTTCAACAATAAAATGACATGCAAGGTCAAATAAACACACTTATGTGGGATTATTACAGAACCAATTTAAATTATAAGTGCTTCACTAAAGTGTGCACTCAATATGCTACAAAAAAAGTTTACAGGAACATGAAGTCAACACAGATTAAGTTTGCATCTGATTCGTATCTCTATTCCATGGTCTTAAAGTTTAAAATAGATATTTCATCTGACCTTGATTACTTCACTGTAAAAAGGAATATAACTCATCATATCACAGACATGAATGTATAATTAGAAGAAATTTTTTTTTATAATATGTCCCAGTTATGTAACTTGTTACATAATTCCTGATCTGTCATAGGTAATAAAATAAAAGACAAACTAAGTTTATCATTTTGTATACAGGGGGCTGGTTATTTAAAGAGAGCTGACACAGATAAGCTTCATGATATATTCCTGAAGTTTGCTACCATAGAGAAGAACGGTGAGAAGCATATCACCAGCGAAGATTTTGTTCGAAAGTTCCTTGGATTATTTGACGAAGGTTAGTAATTTTCTGGGCAATTTCACAGTATTATATAAAAACTAAATGAACTTGCATGTACAGTAGGCATCAAAATTATGTAATCACTTTTGACAATGGTTGATTCTTATTGCATTAGTAGTAAAGTTCCATGACTGACTGAAAAGTGATGACATATTTTGTTTTATGTATGTCTAATTTTACAGGTGGTCTGAAAACTGCAAAGATTTTATGTCTTTTCAATTTATGAGTCATATAAATAAATCTAATGTATTTTTGACTAAGTAAAATAATTATGTAGATAATGTTAGAGGATATGCAAAAAAAAGTGTATGATTATATTATGATAGCAAATTTTTAAAATTCCATGAAAAAATACATATTAACTGAAACAAATGAACTATCAAATATAAAAATATATGTAATTAGGTATAACTAATAACAATATTATCATAATTCTTCCATTTACTTGATTTGAATGATTCCTCTGCATTGTACTGCTCAAACGTAATATAACATAACAGCCAGCGTTTGTAAATTGACGAACTTTACAATTTCACTGCAACATATTATGTATATTATATAGAATGTCTTTGTGTATACCTACATCACTTTGGTTTCTATTAAAATCATAAAATTGAAATCTATAAACGTAATTATATTTTTTATTGCAATACTTTCTCACTTGTAAATAAAACGCATGTCAAATGTCACAATAATCACATTATCAATGGTATAATTGTTAGGCATAATCTGACCGTTATGTAATAAATAAATAATAGTTTGTCCTATGTTAGAAATATAGGTAATAGGTATGTCCGAAACTTGTAGTATTACGTAATTAATATTCGAATTGAATAGATATAACAACAGAACTTTACTAGTTCTGTTGTAATAAATTACTAGATGTTCTCTGCTTTTTCACATCCAAAATAGCAGCGTTTTACCTACCAATAAAACGCTTATTAAGCGAATACCTTATTCGAAGCCTAATATTTGAGAGTAGCATCACTGTTTTCATTCACGAGTCGGTCTATTGGCCGGATGGACGTACGATTTCTCCTACTTCCGGCCGTTACCCCCACTCGTTCACCACCAGGCGGCGGGCGGCGAACAAGAACGGCCGATTGTCATTGAGTCTCAAATATATTATGTACCTAATTGAATTTTAGTATTTATGAAATACTTAATTATATAGGTATTCATTGTTCTAGTACCTAAAATTAAAGTAACCAGGCAGAAATAAAAGTTAGGCTTCGAATAAGGTATTCGCTTAATAAGCGTTTTATTGGTAGGTAAAACGCTGCTATTAAGCTTTGACCGTTATTCGAAGCCTAATATTTGAGACATGTTTGTTATCGCCTGGTGGCACAAGACGCCAATGTGATTATATATTGACATTATAGAATGTGCCTAGTGTTGGAAGTGAATTAACATGAAGTTATTAAAGTATTTAAACCTGATATACATAGCAAGTGTTGGTGTTAAGTCAAATGGATTGAAACGCAGGTTGGTAAATAATTGATTTATATTTTAACTTCTGTCTCAAACAAGTGATTATTATTATTTTCTCAATGACTTAATATTATAATTTACAGAAAATTACGAAGAATCAGAAATGATTAAATCGCAACAAATATAATAATAGGTATAACTAGGATTAGCTAATTTATTATTACACAAAATCTTAATTGTTTACAGGTTCGAAACACGTTGAAGTACTGGAGAGAGGTACAGAAGCCGCGATCTCGCGACAATAAAATTTACGAAAAGTATTCTCTGACCGCCAGTTACCTCTTGAGAGAATATCTTCTACGGGACAACTTTGAATCCAGTTTTTGGAAGCTACGGCTGGGCGCAGACTACCGGGACTGGCTTCAATACCTGCCTCCAGTAAAGTTTTCTTTATCCAGCCTGCAATCACAGTTCGTGAGGCCGCCTTTGGGGGTCCACAGCAAGTTAGAAATAAATTATCACTATTACAATTTGAACGTCGTTTTACTGATAAATGTATTACCTTTTTTATCCAATGAACTGGATCTAAATTAACACAATCATTATTTTTTAATAATCGCCAACCAGATTGTCTACTTAAAGGGGTATCTGTCTTAGAACCGTAGTTAGGCCAAAAAATAATTGAGTTGTCTGATATATTATAGTTTTTTGAATTGATTGATAACAGCGTGAGGTCGTGTACACGGCGACCAGAACACAATAAAAGTAAAATAGAGGCTCTCTTGGAACATTCATAAAGGTTATTCTCATCGACATTATTATTCTGTAACAACTTAGATAAAATATCAGTGTCCCATATTGGGGGTTTATTGTGTTTTGGACGGCTAATAGAAATAGCTTTTAGCGCATGTTTCACGAAACTGTGATTACTTAGCATATTAGCATTAGGATTAGCAAGGGTACATATGGCCGATTTATATACTAAAATGGTGTTGTAAGCTAAGCCCTGTTTTTGATGAAGGTAAATCAAGAACCTCGCTAGATCAGAGCCAGAAGGATTGCAAGTATTTACAGAGTTATTTTTAGACCAAAGACACCACTTGAGCCAGGCAGGCCTATAGGTCTTCAAAGACGATTCGCGCCAACTAGATTTTAATAATTGTACTTCGTCCTGTGACCAACTCTTTAAGCTTTCCGACCACCCCCACATTTCCATATCTCTAAGGTCATCTCCGATATTTTCGGGGGTGGACGACCTGTCGCCGTGTCCACCAGAACTCGATCCAGATGGAAGACCGTGAACGGCGGAGCTAAGGCACGGTTTTTAAGATCTGGTCTCCAAAAGACCTTGTGCCATCGCGGGGCAATTATTAGATACGTTCCTGTGGCTGAGTTCAGATGTGATAGCACCCGAGGGATTAAGAAGGGTGGAGGAAATACCCAAGCCAGATTGTAGTTCCAAGTCTGGCTGAATGCATCATGGATTACCGCATGCTGATCGGTCACATCCAGAGAACTGTAAGTCGGGACTACGTGTGCTTTGGCAGATGCAAACAGGTCTATGTCAGGAGTGCCCCATTTCAGGAATACTTGCTCTGTTAGCTCTGGGAGGAGGTGCCATTCCGGTGAAGGAGCAAGCCGCGACAACTGGTTGGCTTCGCAATTGAAGCGACCTGGTAAATGGTGCACTTCGATGTGAATATTGTGGTTGTCTAATAAATGAAACACTTTGTATGTCAGGTCCATGAGGGGAGCTGATTTTGTCCCTCCCTCGTTTCTCAAATACGCCACCACCGACCTGTTGTCGCTCTGAATCAACAGGGATGAGTTTGCTAGGTAATGACAATGACCTTGAAGTGCGTAAAGCACTGCAAGCATTTCTCGTTGATTCGAATGCAGAGCTGCTTCTCCGTAGTCCCACAGACCCGACAACTCCTTGTTGTCTAACCGTGCACCCCAGGCTTGTTCGGACGCGTCGGTTACTAGGTAATGTGAAACTGGTGGGTAATGCATTAGTGAGTGGTTCGTGACATTGAGAAGCCACCACTGTAATTCTATCAGGGCAGACTCTGGAATCTCGTATGATAGGCGTGGGTTTGAGTGAAGCAACATATGGCAATGTTTTAATAGAACCCGATGATTCAAACGGCCGCGAGGTACTGCAAAGCTCGCGAAGTTTACTGACCCAAGAATACTTTGGATTTCGTTTAAATTGGCCTTTTTCCTTCTTAGAAGGAAGGCTATTTTTTCGCGTAGTTTTGCGCATTTCTGCGTCGACAAATACTTCCGGTTCAAGTGTGGATCCCACATAACTCCCAGGAACTCTAAAACCTTTTGAGGTACTAGTACCGATTTTTGTCTGTTTAGATGCCATCCTAATTTTTCGAGAGTTAGCAGTACATCCTGTGTCTGAATTTTCAGGGAGAAAGGACATTGGTTTACAAGGATAAAGTCGTCCAGATATACCAGTATCCGATATCCTCTCTCTCTGAAGATTTGAGCCACCCAATTGGTTAGCGAGGCAAACATCTTGGGGGCACAGGCTAGACCGAATGGGAGACAAGTCATTTGTAATAGTTGGCCTTTGAAAATCAGACTGAGAAAGCACCTGTGTGACTTTGCGACTGGTAAATGGAAGTATGCATTTGACAAATCGATTTTTATCATCCAGTCGCAAGACTGAAGAAAATCTGGAAGCCTGTGGACGTTCACTAGGGAAAATTTTGTGATTTGTACGTAATAATTCAGATTTTTCAGATTGAAAATAGGTCGATAAGAGCCGTTGCTTTTTGGTGTTAAAAACATCGGTGAAACAAAACTGGGACTCCAGGGAGCCGGTTCTAAGACTCTTATTTTTATCATTTGTAATATTGCAATCTCCATGTCCTTTGACACGGGAGTAACAAATTTTGTTTTGTTTGGAATAAAGAGGGGCGGTTTGCGATAAAAGGGTATTCGAAATCCCTGTATTAGATGTAAAATCGAAAGAGGTGCATGCAGAGCCTTCCATTGTTCCACAAACTTTTGTGACTGCCCCGCTTGAAAACCGTTCAAGTCAGAATTTACGTTTTTGTTGGTATTCCCTGCGCGGGTAGTTTGAACTGCTAGGTCTAATTTGGTTGCGGTTGTTACCGGCGAAGCCATCTGGACCTTGCCCACGTCTACTTTTTTGACGTGAGAAACCCCCCTGTGCGGGTAGTCGTTGGGGGCGAAAATATTCGCGCCCCTGTGGAGGGTAATAGAACTGTACGCCTTGCGCAGGCGGTGGTACAGAAACAGCATATCTATTGTTAAAAGTAGTGAAATTATCATTAAAGCCTTGCGCAGGCATTTTATTTGTGTTAGATGTACTTGCGTAGCAGGTTTAATAGGGTTAGACGTACGTTGTGGCCAAAATGTTTTAGAAATACCTCCATTTTTTTCTATAGCGGTCGAAAACAAGGCTTTTTCAAAAATATTTTCATTACTTGGAGGAATTTTGCGCAGGGTAGCTTTAAAAAATTTGTCTCTTACAGAGCGCAAAATGCAATCTCGCCTTTGTTGTATTTGGTCTGCGCGGTGACCGCAGGCCAGTTGCAAAATATCATTAGAATTTTTTTGAAAACTACCCTCTACAAAAATTTCATTAATTTTGTCAGCTATAGTTTTAGGAGATAAATCTTGAGTAGTACTTGACCAAGAAATCAATTGATTAAAACCACTTTGAGCCGCTTCTCTTTGTTTAACTAGAGCTAACGTTATTGCTGCAAAACCACGCTCTGTTAGGCTTAAATTAGAATATTTGTCAAATGGCTTTATTTCCTCGTTTGTTTCAAGGTCAGTATAACCTGGGTATGAACAATATTGCTTTTGAACATCAGAATATCTAACATTAGACCAATCTTCTGAACCGAAATGTTGTATAGTGTTAATTAAATCAACGTGACTGTGTAGATTTTGGAATCGTAGGCTCCTTTAAAACAGTATTAATAGAAAGCTTTAATGCTCCTGATAGATCAGTGGATGAAGGTTTGTCTACTTCGTTGTCTAGATACAAATCACCGCTAATATCGGCATTGATCTCGTCGCCACACTCACTGGAGCTGGCTAGAGGGCGAGATTCCACTACAGAGTCACTTTGAAACATATTTCCGAGGAAATTTTTTATATCACTAACCTGTTCAGCTAGAAGCTGTAAAGCACTATACCGACGCTGCTTCTGTGGAGGCTCCTCGGATCTCGAAGCAGCAGGCCTCTTACAAGCTGTTTGCGGCAAAGGCACCAACAACTGCGCCGGTTCAAGCACCGGTACAGGGGGAGAAACACCTGATATTTCTGATATATCGTCCATCCTGAAATTAAAATACAGTTAAACAAAGAAAAAACTTTTTCGAACGGTAGCACCGTTAAAAAGAAATATTTAATTTGAATAGAATAAACTACCTGCGAGTTTATTCGAAAACACGACCGAACGTGACGAAAAAATTGACGCCAATGACAATCGGCCGTTCTTGTTCGCCGCCCGCCGCCTGGTGGTGAACGAGTGGGGGTAACGGCCGGAAGTAGGAGAAATCGTACGTCCATCCGGCCAATAGACCGACTCGTGAATGAAAACAGTGATGCTACTCTCAAATATTAGGCTTCGAATAACGGTCAAAGCTTAATATCAATTTTGCGATTCTCCCTGTTACAAAAAATCGAATTAAAATGAGGTGAAGGTAGCTTTATTTGATACGCGTGCAAACAAGCAGACAGGCTAAAAGAAAAATTGTAAAAAAAAAGAATGAGCTCATTTTGTGCGGAGGTTCCTGTTTCTGTAACCCCTACCATTTACCAACAGGCTCAGCCCCGGGGCCGTATTTTTGAATCGCTCGAATAACTTTCACACACAGAATCGCGAATTCACATGCGAATTCTCATACATAGCATTACATGCAAATATTCCGTGTGCGAGTTGTAATTCTAGCGATTCAAAAATATGGCCCCTGTTTCGTATAGCCACAGATAAGGCCACATAGTAGATTTTATGATGCGAGTGAGTTTAACGACAAAAGCTCAGGCGACGACGTTTTTTAACACTTTTGCAAGAGAAAAAATACACTTAAAAACCAAGTGCAGCTTCATTATGAACCTAAAAGCGATGCACTAAGAGTCAGTTGCGGGCATAATAGTAATATATTTTTGTTTGATTATACCTACTTCTTTCAAGTTTAAACGATTGCGATTTATATGGATATATTGTCCACATATTTTTGCTCATTACAATTCGTTGTTTTAAACATACACATTAATTTCCAGATGACTACAACAAGGAGTCGGTCAAGCTCATCGCCGGCATCGTGGATATGGACAAGGACGGTCTCATATCGTTCTCGGAGTTCCAGGCGTTCGAGGGGCTGCTGTGCGTGCCCGACGCGCTCTACAAGACCGCCTTCCAGCTGTTCGACACCAACGGCAACGGAATGGTCGCTTTTGGTGCGTACAAAAACATAGATAACATCCGAGCAATTTTTCGTTGAGATGAGATAAACTTTATTTGGCTAGCACTAGCTGTGTCCTGCCTTTTAATCTCGCCTTTGTTTCGGAACTCCCACCAGCAACCAGCAACTCCAAAGTAGCAAAGTGTGAGAATGGCAATAAAGTTATACGAGTTATTAAAAAGGTTAGAAGGGAGAGGACACTTTCTCTATGACTTTGCTCTCTCTTCTCTCTGATCTCTCTGCCCTGTGCGTGCTGATTGTAATTCGTATACTTACTGGTGAATCTGTTAATTTGAGAAGAGAATTAAAGTCAATTAATATCCACTGTGCATTTAATTCAAACTCTGCAAACAACCATACCTTTCACACAAAGTCCCGTCAAAATCGGTCTAACCGTTTCGGAGATTCACCCGCGTGAGTTTCGGAATTCCTGCAGAAACTCCAAACTTCTTTTATTCTTACAAAAAAGAATTTGTGAAACCGTTCCAGCCGTTCATGCGTGATGCCGTGACCAAGGGAAATAGGGATTCATTTTCACCCGCGGTAATTTCACAGTTTCCGTGGGAACCCTGGGATAAAAATTACCCTATGTCCTTCTCTGTACCCCTGACAACGTGTATGCGAAATTTTGTAGTGATCGGTTGAGCCGTTTAGCCGTGAAAGCGTTACAAACAAATAATCACTTTCGCATTTATAATATTAGTAAGGCTAGATATTAAAAAACGTACCTACCTACACCACGCAACAAACACTTTACAATATAAAGTAAGACCACTGGGCAATGGTACATACATACATTACAGTTTGAATTCAGCAGTCTACTTTTTCTTTTTATTGAATACTTAAAAAAAATCCATCTCTATGTATTTTCATTATCATAGTACCAACAAAGAATATTTGATTGATTGATTGATTGAAAATCCGCAGACGAATTCGCCGAGGTGATGCGCAAGACGGTGCTGCACAAGAAGTTGCCATTCAACATGGAGAGCACGTTCGTGAGCCTGTACTTCGGCAAGGACAAGAAGCGGCTGGTGACGTACGCGGAGTTCAGCCAGTTCCTGCACGACTTCCACGAGGAGTACGGCGTCGAGGCGTTCAAGAAGTGCGACAAGGACGGCACCGGCTTCATCAGCGCCGGCGACTTCCGCGACATCATGGTGTCCGTCAAGAATCATCTGCTCACCAAAGACTTGAAGAACAAAGTCATCAATGTGAGTGCGGTCGTTCACAAACACTTTCGTTTTAGAAGCTAATGGAAATTTTGATTTGTTAAAGCTGGTAAACATTTTTAATAATAGTTATTTTATCGTAGCCGAGGGAAGCTTTAAGACTAACTATAAATGGGCAATCAACTCAGTTATTGGGTATAAACCTGATTAAAAAAACAGTCATTCATGAATTCCGTCATATAAGAAAGTTAATTAAAAATATTAAATGTTTTTTTTTTTTTTCAAAATCTTAAATATCCGAAAGTACTTGACATTTTGAATTTGGAATACGCTCGTGTTTATATAAATTTATGACTAGCTACTCCCCGCCGTTTCACCCGTGGTAAGCTCGGAGTTTCAGCGGAAATTTTGGGATAATAAGTGTCCTATGTCCTTCTCTGTACCCATGACAACATATATGCAGAATTTAATGGTGACAGGTCAAATCGATCTCAAGTTATGGCGTGACCAAGGGAAATAGTGATTCATCCTGAATATCATAAATGCGAAAGTCAGTTTGTCTGTTTATTACACTTTCGCGGATCAACCGATCATCATTAAATTTGGTTTTTTTATCAGGGTACGAGAAGGACATGGGGTACTTTTGTCCCGGAATTCCCGCGGGCATTCCGAAATTAACGCTGGTGAAACCGCGTGATACAATATCTTGTTTTTTTATACTATATAATATATAGATAGGAGTTTTCGAGGAGGTTACATGATGTGGACGTGTTACATAACAAAAGTTGTATAACATGTAACACGCACCGTACGTTCTGTACGCACCGTTATATTTATTTATTTATTCCTTTATTGCACATAAAACAACAATATTACACTACCTAAAGAAAAGGAGAAAGCAAATGGCGGTCTTGTCGCATAGTTGCGATCTCTTTCAGACAACCAACTTATACTTACGATGTCTAGTAGAGGACGACTTGTCTTTTTCTAGTGTTAATTGGACGCAGATAAGCAATAACATGTTAACCCACAAAATTAAGTTATTGATTCAGAACGATTTATTGAGTGTTAGGGAATGTTTATTAATTATATGTTTGCCTTATTACATTGCTTAAATATGTAACTAAATATTGATCATAAAAAATGTTGACACAAAATGGCGTTATACTTTTAAAACACGATTTACTCAAAATTTCTGCAGTGTGGGTTAACACACTATTGCTTATCTATGTCCAATTATCAGTGATGTTTTTGTGTGAATAAACTATTATTATTATTATAATAGAAAATCCCGATGAGAACTTTTAGTCTACACTCTACACACATAAATAACCCACAATGTTCGCTTTCCGCAGGCGTCCGGCTTCCCGCAAGGCGAGAGGAAGATCAGTTTCCCATACTACATGGCGTTCATTTCGCTACTGAACAACATGGAGCTGATAAAGCGCGTGTACCTGAACGCGACCAACGGCCACCGCACGCAGGAGGTGACGAAGGAGGAGTTCCTCCACTCGGCGCAGATGATGAGCCAGATCACGCCGCTGGAGGTGGACGTGCTGTTCACGCTGTGCGACATGCTGCACCAGACCAACGGGTGAGCCGGGGCCGCTGCAGGACGTTTGTTAATTTTTTTATTTAAAAAGTAGCTGTGCCCCGCGGTTTCAGCCGTGGTAATTTCCGGACCTAATGGACATGTTGACAAATTTTTATTTTTTAGTCCGTCTTGTAGATTATTAAAAAATATTGGACACGTATTTTTTCTTTTTTTACGTAATCAAAAAATAACGGCGATATATTGAGTTGAAATTTCGCGTGACGTCACTATTCTGACAGTTTGTATGGCGGTTTTAGCGGTTAGTGACGTCACGACCTCCTCATCCTAAACTTTAATGCGCTTTATCTCTGTATATTTTAATTTATTTAAAAAAGAAAAAAATACGTGTCTATTGTTTTTTTATTTTCTAACTGACGGACTAATTAGAATTTTGATTTTCAATAGTAGTCAACATCCCTATTGGCGCAGAGGTCACCACGCCTACTCGCTAATCAAGGGATTCCGGGTTCGATTCCCGGTGGGAGTGCACTTTGTGTGATGAACACAAGGTTCCATTTTCCAGTCTGGGTGTGTTTATATATCTATAGTATAATATATAAGTAATTCTATGTAGTATATACCACGTTTGCTTGGTTTCCACGACACAAGCTAATAATAGCTTACTGTGGGATCAAGTAGATCTGTGTGTTGTGATGTGGATTATTATTATTATAACTTTTTATCCCGGAATTCCCGCGGGAACTCTGATATTAACGCGGGTGAAACCGGGGGGAACAGCTCCTTGGGATCTTTTGTACCATCCTCATCCTATGGTCCTTCCTCTACTCCCTGAAGACCTCGGCGGCGAAGATTAGTGTATAGTGGAAGGGTAGAAAGCTAAAGTCGTCTGGTTCTGGATAAGCCGTCCCCAGAAGGCCCACTCTCTAAATATAAAACTCAGTGCAGTGATTTATTCGTAACGTAATATTACGTGCCTGGCCCCGGGGGCACTTCTTTCGTAGATCGTGGTATTACGGGAATGGCGGTTTTTGAGATGCAATAAAAAAAAATTAAACCGATCTTGTACAATCTCTTTTCCAGTCGAATCATCTACAACGACCTCAACTCGATAACGCCCGAACAGTACTTCAAGCAAGTAACGAGACGGGTCGCCGAAATCAAAGCGGTCTCTGTAAGTATACCTCTCCCTTTCCCACACGAGCGAACGCAATACAACCGTCTCATTTTAACACCACCCGTTGAATTGCAGGAGCTGGCTGCGCGTTCGTTAAACAAGTAATTTGAAATGTATGTGTAGAGTAATATAGTCTTTGTGTACGATACAAATAAGAGATAATATTGGAAACATCACTAACTTAATGGCTCTTTATTTTCTCTTTCTTTCAATGCCGATAAGGAGGAGGTAAATATGTTGAGAGTAAGAGAGCCTTATCGTTTAAAAAACTTGTTGGGAGAAGTTCTGGTGAGTACTAAAGTCGCTCGCTTGAGTTTATGATGTTTCTATGTTTTCCTTTATTTCCTATTAGCTTGCGGTGAAGTTTCAGTGCGATAGTATAATGGGTATAATCATAGGGTGTAAAAATCAAAATTGTACCTATTTAGTCTGTCAGTTAGTAGAAAAATAATAGAACGTATTTTTTGCTTTTTTAAATTATTGAAAACAATACTTATATAAAACGTATTAAAGTTTAGGAGTGCTAGTGCTCGTGCTAGCTCGTGCCATAAAAACTGAGTATAAAGTGTACCTAGGCGTGACGTCACACGAAATTTCAACACAATGAATCGCCGTTTTTTTTTTTATTACCTATGTAAAAAAATACGTGTCCAATATTTTTTATAAATCTACGAGACGACTAAAAATTAAAATTTAAACATCTAGCCCATTGTATCAGGGTCCTGAAACCTGTAGTTTGACGAAACTTCGTATAAAATTGTTCATTGTTCGAAAAATATCTTATCGCCGAAACTTCGCTGATTCATGTTTTCTTTCGTCGTTGTTTTCTTCGTGTATTTCCGATTTCACTTAATTTCCAATTTATCACAAATTCTACATTTATATGCTGTATTAAGGCTCGTGGTGTCGCCAACGACCTTGGGCGTTGAGGCGTGGCCTAATTTTCTCGCCCCCGCTACCCGCACCCAAACATCGCGCGATAATGTACGTAGGGTCAGTGGAACAGTTATCGGCACTCCATCAAATCTATCATTATTTTAATTGATATTGATTAATTGATTGATTGAGTCATGCAAATATTTTTATATCGTATTTTTTATGTTTTATTTTAATACTTTAATAATGAAGGTAAATAATTATTGATGTTTATTTTTATTATATTGTAATTTTACTATAAAGGATTAATGATATCAAATTCGTAGTTAAATAGGTAGTTAAATTAATTTATTATTTTACAATTTAGTACTTATTTAGTACAATTTAGTACCTATACACAAATTGATTTTTTTCTTTTCACATATTTAGTGTACCTATTTGGTACCTTTAGGTACCGAATTTATTTTTAATTTATATCGTCCCAGAAAAAAGTAGTAGACTAATCAAAATTTTCGCCGTAAGAAAACATATTTGCTGTAAGTAACAAACAACAACTTTTCACCAGAAACATTTTTTTTATAAAATTGAAAATAAAGCAACTTTTTAACAAGAACTGACAGAATTATGATTTTTTTTGTACATAGTTTTGTTAAGTTAAGGGTGCGCTCCGCCAGATTATGCAGCTCTTATCCGATAGAGGCCGCGGACGGCGCCATAAAAGAGTTTTCTCAATTTACAGAGAATCACAAGGTTAAAAAATAGATTTTGATGATGGCTGCGAGAGGATGAGTGTTTAATACATCTTTAATTTAAAATTTTTATATGGCTTTACGCGCATTATTATCCTTTAACTACACGAAAATATCGAATAACTGGCCGAAACGTAGTCACACACACATGCAAATCGATTAATACTAGACGATTAGGATTCGTAATTTGGCTACCTCAACAAGAGTCTCGGTGGTGTGCGTCTTTTTTTGTAAACTATGAATCGTGAAAATCTTGTGTTCAAACCTTAGATTTCGATTCCACTTTTTGACCACGTGATCACATAGATATGACGAAAACATGAAGTTTGAGTACCAACACGATGGGTCTGTAACTTGTAGTTTCCGAGATACAGGCTATCGAAGATTTGATCTCGTGATCACATAGATATCACGAAAACATGAAGTTTGAGTACCAACACGATGGGTCTGTAACTTGTAGTTTCCGAGATATAGCCTATCGAATATTTGACCACGTGATCACATAGATATGACGAAAACATGAAGTTTGAGTACCAACACGACGGGTCTGTAACTTGTAGTTTCCGAGATATAGGCTATCGAAAATTTGACCACGTGATCACATAGATATGATGAAAACATGAAGTTTGAGTACCAACACGATGGGTCTGTAACTTGTAGATTCCGAGATACAGGCTATCGAAAATTTGACCACGTGATCACATAGATATCACGAAAACATGAAGTTTGAGTACCAACACGATGGATCTGTAACTTGTAGTTTCCGAGATACAGGCTATCGAAGATTTGATCACGTGATCACATAGATATCACGAAAACATGAAGTTTGAGTACCAACACGATGGGTCTGTAACTTGTAGTTTCCGAGATATAGCCTATCGAATATTTGACCACGTGATCACATAGATATGACGAAAACATGAAGTTCGAGTACCAACACGACGGGTCTGTAACTTGTATTTTCCGAGATATAGGCTATCTAACATTTGATCACGTGATCACATAGATATGACGAAAACATGAAGTTTGAGTACCAACACGATGGGTCTGTAACTTGTAGTTTCCGAGATATAGGCTATCGAAAATTTGACCACGTGATCACATAGATATGACGAAAACATGAAGTTTGAGTACCAACACGATGGGTCTGTAACTTGTAGATTCCGAGATACAGGCTATCGAAAATTTGACCACGTGATCACATAGATATCACGAAAACATGAAGTTTGAGTACCAACACGATGGGTCTGTAACTTGTAGTTTCCGAGATATAGCCTATCGAATATTTGACCACGTGATCACATAGATATGACGAAAACATGAAGTTTGAGTACCAACACGATGGGTTTGTAACTTGTAGTTTCCGAGATATAGGCTATCGAAAATTTGACCACGTGATCACATAGATATGACGAAAACATGAAGTTTGAGTACCAACACGATGGGTCTGTAACTTGTAGTTTCCGAGATACAGGCTATCGAAGATTTGATCACGTGATCACATAGATATCACGAAAACATGAAGTTTGAGTACCAACACGATGGGTCTGTAACTTGTAGTTTCCGAGATATAGCCTATCGAATATTTGACCACGTGATCACATAGATATGACGAAAACATGAAGTTCGAGTACCAACACGACGGGTCTGTAACTTGTATTTTCCGAGATATAGGCTATCTAACATTTGATCACGTGATCACATAGATATGACGAAAACATGAAGTTTGAGTACCAACACGATGGGTCTGTAACTTGTAGTTTCCGAGATATAGGCTATCGAAAATTTGACCACGTGATCACATAGATATGACGAAAACATGAAGTTTGAGTACCAACACGATGGGTCTGTAACTTGTAGATTCCGAGATACAGGCTATCGAAAATTTGACCACGTGATCACATAGATATCACGAAAACATGAAGTTTGAGTACCAACACGATGGGTCTGTAACTTGTAGTTTCCGAGATATAGCCTATCGAATATTTGACCACGTGATCACATAGATATGACGAAAACATGAAGTTTGAGTACCAACACGATGGGTTTGTAACTTGTAGTTTCCGAGATATAGGCTATCGAAAATTTGACCACGTGATCACATAGATATGACGAAAACATGAAGTTTGAGTACCAACACGATGGGTCTGTAACTTGTAGTTTCCGAGATACAGGCTATCGAAGATTTGATCACGTGATCACATAGATATCACGAAAACATGAAGTTTGAGTACCAACACGATGGGTCTGTAACTTGTAGTTTCCGAGATATAGCCTATCGAATATTTGACCACGTGATCACATAGATATGACGAAAACATGAAGTTCGAGTACCAACACGACGGGTCTGTAACTTGTATTTTCCGAGATATAGGCTATCTAACATTTGATCACGTGATCACATAGATATGACGAAAACATGAAGTTTGAGTACCAACACGATGGGTCTGTAACTTGTAGTTTCCGAGATATAGGCTATCGAAAATTTGACCACGTGATCACATAGATATGACGAAAACATGAAGTTTGAGTACCAACACGATGGGTCTGTAACTTGTAGATTCCGAGATACAGGCTATCGAAAATTTGACCACGTGATCACATAGATATCACGAAAACATGAAGTTTGAGTACCAACACGATGGGTCTGTAACTTGTAGTTTCCGAGATATAGCCTATCGAATATTTGACCACGTGATCACATAGATATGACGAAAACATGAAGTTTGAGTACCAACACGATGGGTTTGTAACTTGTAGTTTCCGAGATATAGGCTATCGAAAATTTGACCACGTGATCACATAGATATGACGAAAACATGAAGTTTGAGTACCAACACGATGGGTCTGTAACTTGTAGTTTCCGAGATACAGGCTATCGAAGATTTGATCACGTGATCACATAGATATCACGAAAACATGAAGTTTGAGTACCAACACGATGGGTCTGTAACTTGTAGTTTCCGAGATATAGCTTGTTGAAAATTTGACCATGTGATCACATAGATATCACGAAAACATGAAGTTTGAGTACCAACACGATGGGTCTGTAACTTGTAGTTTCCGAGATATAGGTTATTGGAAATTTGACCACGTGATCACATAGATATCACGAAAACATGACGTTTGAGTACCAACACGATGGGTCTGTAACTTGTAGTTCCGAGACTATATCTCGGAACACACGTTGCATCACGTGGTCACATAAGACACAATAAAAATATTATTTTCATTGCATCGGAGAATTTGGAGATAAACGCTGAATTTTATCACCCCATGCCGAGATACAACCTTTCGAAAATATGGTCTCTCTCTTTTACTCATCGTGAAAACAAGAAAGAGATAGCAAGAATTTATTCAACACAAAAATATAAAATACTTTTACCCGTAAGTTACGTTATACCTCATCGTACGTGACGCAGAACCAAAACGTCTTTTCCAACTTTCCACAAGTTATTTGTATTCGCTTCGGCTACTAATAGGTACCTACTACATCAGTAATAGGTATATTTTCAAATACAATTCTAAATTATCTTGGTAGGCAAAATTGTCAAAACTCACGGCACAACGCCGCGCCACCTTGTGATCCTTTTGGAATTCACTACAAACTACTGCATTGGGGGGACTTGTCAGTCTACAGCCTAACTACAGCTGTTTATAGACCGGGCCGCCATTTTCGTACACTTATAAGTGTAGTTATTCGTTCTCTCACACAAGCAAAGGTTCGACCGAAATTTAATTCATTTTGAAATGATTGTAATTATGTTATTTCTTCACTATAATATGCAAAGATTTTGGGCTGTGCGTTATCGTAACAAGTAGTAGTATTTTATTAAATGAAGTCTAATAAATAAAAACAGGCGGAATGCCTTTAATATAGCTACGGCAGTTTGTATGAAAACTAGACCTTTAGACCCACCTTAATGTTAGTTGCAATTAAAATATTTTCACTAAAGTTACAAGGAAACAGGTTTTACTACTTACAGCATTCTTCGATTTGTATGCAGATAGAAAATTGCTGTATATTTTCCGATATCTAAAATGCTGTAGCTGTATATTTTTATTTTTATTAATTTATTGATTAATTTAGTAAAAGAAAGTAATAAAACAAAAATGTGTTTATAAAATTGCCTTTTGTTACAAAAAAATACAATGAACCAATAATTAAAATTCAGTGAAGTCCAGTTGCCCAACTTTTTGCAGCTTTTTTTTTCGTGGCATTTTTGATGTCGCTACCTTATTTTGCTCACAAAATTAATTTGGCGTAACCAAGCGGATTGCGACAGCGCGACGCACAGCCTACCCGTTTGAATGCCAGCGCCAGACTGACTCCCGTCGCCCGCGCACGGACCCGCTCGTGACCATTTGTAGTGAATGTGGTATAAAAAACATTTCGTCAAAACTATGTATTATTTTGGAACGATAAATGCTCAGTTTTAAGTTAAACAAGTTAGCAATCTTTTCCTGAAAGAATCGTGAAATTATCACTTGTAGTTTAGAAGCAGTAGCGTATTTCAAGTTGAAAACAGCTTCATTTCAATGTTTTTTTTTGAATAGTATTTTGTAGACTACAATTTATTTAAATGCTCAGATTGAAGTTCATATATCAATCTTTAATATATGTTAATTCTGGAATCGTCAGTAGGCTAATTTATGAGCTTTAGGGCCTCAAAAATGATCGTTTCACGACTCCATGCGCCTTAAAGGCTCAAACCGATGAGATGTTAGTTTTAAAATACGAGGATAGCTGTTATTGAAATTGAGCCAAATGTCCGAGTAGAACGACATTTCATCGGATTGAATACAGCTTGTTATGTTATAAATATAAGCGCTTTTAAATAAGTAGGTAAGTACATAATAGCAAAAACTGTACAGCATAATATCATTTCTTCACATACCTACAATGAATTTTTTGTCTTAAGCAAGCTATTAAATTAAATCGACAGTAAATAATATGCACAATGAACTCCTTATTTACCTGTGAAGTAAATACTGTTGGAGGTGGTGTGAGGGAGACGAAGCGATCGTACAGTTTCTACGATTATGATCGATATGATACTTGCAGGGGCGGATCTTTCGGGCACCGCGCCTTCGTCACTGTAGACCTACAGAAAAGGGATAGGTGTAGCTCAATTTTGTGACGGTATTGCTCACGAGACGATCTCGATTTTAGAGGGAAAAAAATTCTTTAATAAAAATTTATATAAATCTAGGTACATATTATACTTTTAAGTGCACAAATTACCCTCCTCTTTATTTAACCCTGTACCTTTGTCCATATTCTGATTAAAAACCGTTAATTTGTTACAATAGAATGTGGTAAACGTATGACGTATTATATATTGTTTCAGAGTCCCGAAGAGCGCGGTGTCTTCATACAGATATTAGAGAGTGTGTACAGATTCACGCTCGGCTCAGTTGCTGGTGGTGAGTGCTGGAGTTCACTTAAGACCCTTAACGAGTAAAGTTGGCGCCTCCCGCTATAAAAAAAATCATGTCTTCTAAGATATTATATTTAAATAGAAAATAGGGTGAATTGATGATAATTCTGCAGCATTTAAACAACGAGCAATGGGTATGTTCCGTTATACTGATAGCACTGTAAGGTATGACATCAATTCAGTATACTGCGAACCCGTTCCTTTATACTGAGTTGTCCTGGTTACTGTTTAAAACGGAACGCAGTCTAGTATACTGTCATCCGTGTCATTGTCATGTCACGCTGTCGACCACTCATGTCAACCGACCGACGCGGTTGATCACGTGTTTTAACCACTGACAGCACCTTACTTCGGAAACGCCAGTGCTCACAGTACAAAAATGACGTCATACCGCCTACTGCGGATATCACGGCAGTATGCACTGAAAGTGATATCGGAACGAATTTCTCGTCACTGCGAGCACTGTGCCAGTGCTATCAGTAGGTAATGCTGGGGCGACACTAACGATCGCGATAATGGACGTTTAACGTATCTAGGTGTAGCCACGACTTAACGCGATATTTTGACAACGACATTCACATTACCGTTTGACGTTAGGCGATAACTCAAATGGCGGTACATCAAAGAGATTAACGCGAGAATTAATGCGTTGAAGCGGCCACACTACGTAGTGGCCCCAGCATAATAGAGGAGACACACCCTGAACGCACACACAGTGCACGTGTGACGGGTGCAATGTTGCAACCACAGAACAGAAAATAACATAGAAGGGACATCAACTTAGTTTAGTATGAAAACAGATGAAAACCAGCGTCGCCGGGTGATTTACGCACACAAAACTTTTCATCACGCACTAAAACATTCATTAACGTAAAGAAATGTATGAAACGCTTTATATGGTTATGTTTTTACTTAGTCACTGTTTTCAATTGTGGTGTAAATATACTTGGGATGGCAGCAAAAGAAGTTTTGGGCAAGTAAGAGCATTTACTCTAACTTCTTTTGTAACGATGGCGCGCCTGCCCCGCCTACATATTGTCCTCTCTAGTTAATTTATGTGCTCTGCGGTCGCAGCCGTGGGCGCGTCGGCGGTGTACCCGATCGACCTGGTGAAGACGCGGATGCAGAACCAGCGCGCCGGCTCGTTCATCGGCGAGGTCGCGTACCGCAACTCGTGGGACTGCTTCAAGAAGGTGGTCCGCCACGAGGGCGTGTTCGGCCTGTACCGCGGCCTCGTGCCGCAGCTGATCGGCGTCGCGCCCGAGAAGGCCATCAAGCTCACGGTGAACCAACTAATTCGTATATTTGACGCCTTTTACAATGGTGAAATTAGCGGTATTCGCTATAAGAAAAAAAAATCTAAGATATATTTTTTTTTAATAAATCGTTTTTTTTTATGGAGGGAATTAAGAGTTACAGGCGAAAGCCCCGTTCGGATTTTAACCGCTCTTCTCTTTGAAAAATACATTATTTTTGATGATGATTCTTTAATTTGATAGCAAAAAGTTCAAACAAAAAAAAAACAAAAAGTACCAAAAACGGCCACTTATGGCAGTTTTAGTTTAATAAACTTTTTTTATATTACAATAACCCAAACTTATCATCATTATTGACCCCATTCTACATACCTATTATTATTCTACAATAGATTTCTTTGTATGAGAAAAACCACTAATATTATAAAGGGGAAAAATTTGTTTTTTTGTTTGTTACGATTTCACACTCAAAAACTACCGGACCGATTTAAAAAATTCTTTCACCATTAGAATACTACATTATCTCTGAGTAAGATAGGCTATATTGTAACCTAGAATTCCCGCGGGAACTCCGAAATTATCGCGTGTGAAACCGCGCGGGACAGCTAGTATTAAATACAGATGAAGCTGTCTACGAGCCTATAATATTAATATTAAACTAGCCAAGTGCTTGTCGGATGTAACCCGTAGTGGGAAAGAATATTCAACGCTAAAATTTAAAGTTTAAGCTTTTCTTTTGATTTTTCATATTGTAACCTAGAATTCCCGCGGGAACTCCGAAATTACGAACGAACAGCTAGAGTACATTATAAAGCGTTTATTTAACGGTATTTCTTGTTACAGGTGAACGATTTAGTACGCGACAAATTAATGGACAAGAAGGGAAACATTTCGATCTACGGGGAGATATTGGCTGGAGCGTGTGTAAGTTTGACATTTTTTTTGCTCTTTGTAGGTATTCAGTTTGAGCAACACTGGCTTCATTTTGCATATTTGGACTTGCTTGCTAATAAAATGTTTTGTCTATTATAATAATATGATGTATATTTTATACCCTATATTTATATAATTTTATGGTCGCCACTGATATTAATCAGCGTCGTGGGATTAGTTAAGTGTTTTTAACTCCGACGCAAAAACGACGTAAGTTTGACGTGTCTGTGTGTGCATGTCTGTGGCATCGTAGCTCCCCAACGGATTAACCGATTTATATTTAGTTTATTTTTTTATTTTTAAGGTAAATTCGTCGGAAGTATTCTTAGCTGTTTTATGAAAATCGGTCCAAGATGTCCACCGCCACAAAATGGCGGACTAGGTGCCTACATATTTTTTCAAAATTCTCTCAATATGAATATCAAATGAAAGGGCTTGACTAGTAAAATACTAATACACCGTGATAAATTTTAAATATAAGATGGCCGCCACCACAAAATGGCGAATTACCTATTTTTTTCTAAGAACTACCTCAATATGGGTATCAAATGAAAAGGGTTTTTTAAATGTTTAATGATTCATCCCCCCCATCTCCCCTCCAGGCGGGCGGCTCCCAAGTGGTGTTCACGAACCCGCTGGAGATAGTGAAGATCCGGCTGCAGGTGGCCGGCGAGATCGCGGGCGGCGGCAAGGTGCGCGCCTGGAGCGTCGTCAAGGACCTGGGCCTGTTCGGCCTGTACAAGGGCGCCAAGGCGTGCCTGCTGCGGGACGTGCCCTTCAGCGCCATCTACTTCCCGTCGTACGCGCACGTCAAGGTCCGTCCACGAGTTTGTTTCCTTTATTTATTTACTAGCTGACACCCGCGGTTTCGCCCGCGGTAATTTCAGAGTTCCCGCGGGAATTCTGGAATAAAAAGTGCCCCCCATGTCACTCAGGAATCCTATAAGTGAAAGAATTTTCAAAATCGGTTCAGTAGATCCAGGGAGAGCTGTTCCCCCGTGGTTTTACCCGCGGGAAATTCGGAGTTTCCGAGGGAATTCCGGGATAAAAAGTTCCTTGAAACTCAAAATCACTGTAGCTTTCTATAAGTGAAAGAATTTGCAAAATCGGATCAATAGATCCAGAGATAGCTGTTCCCCCGTAGTTTTACCTGCGGAAAATTTGGAGTTCCCGCGGGAATTCCGGAATAAAAAGTCAGGATGACACTCAGGATCACTGTAGCTTCCTATAAGTGAAAGAATTTTCAAAATCGGTTCAGTAGGTCCAGAGATTACCCCCTACAGCGTCACAAACTCACAAACTTTTGCTCTTTACAATATTAGTGTACACAAAACAGTTCACAATCGAAAATAAAATAAAAATTCATACCTATCTATTATTAATTATATGCACGATAGTAAAAGAGATAGATTGCACACCAAGATATGCATACACAACAGCATATTATAAAGTACTATAAGAATACTCATTACTATTATAAATGCGAAAGTGAGTTTGTTTGTCATACTTTCACGCCGTAACGGCTGAATCGATCACCATGAAATTTTGCATGCACGTTGTCAGGGGTATAGAAAAGGACATGGGGTGCTCTGTATCCCGAAATTCCCGCGGGGATTCCGAAATTACCGCGAGGGTGAAACCACGGGGAACAGCTGCTAGTCTTACATAAAAAAGAAGATGGCCATATTTTTTTGTTGTTTAAATAATTTGATATTTTTATACTTACCTATAACAATAATAATAATGAAACCCAAAAGAAAACCCAAGCACAACTTCGCAACGCCAGTGGCTCATGCGGTACAGGATAAAAATCAAATCAGGGCGATTATAATCTCGTAATCCTTTAAAAATCCAATAATCATGTTGTTTGCAGGCGAAGTTCGCGGACGAGAATGGCTACAACCACCCGCTGACGCTGCTGGCGGCGGGCGCGATCGCGGGCGTGCCCGCCGCCGCGCTCGTCACCCCCGCTGACGTCATCAAGACGCGGCTGCAGGTGAGGCGGGGTGCGGGTGGGGGCGGGGTGGGGTTGGGAGCGGGGGGCGGCGGAGGTGGGGTGCAGTAGGGAGCGGGGGGCGGGGCAGGGAGTGGAGTGCAATCAAGTGGCGTCCTGCGGAGCTAGGATGCGCAACATGATATGTTTATCGAACGAAAGATCGTCACGACAAATATTTGTGGGCGTCCAAGCAAAAAAGTGCAGTAGTGGGGTATTGAGTTAAGACTAGATTCGGTTAAACATTTTTACCACTGGTAGACAAAATGATATATTATGTCGACGAGAATCGATAAAATGGCTCGATAAAATTTTATCATGTTGCGCATCCTAGCTCCACAGACCGGGGAGGGAGCAAAGCGTAGAAAGGGGCAGGGCGCGAGCCAGCGACTGGGGTGCGGGGCAGGTTGCGGAAGTGAGGGCGGGTCAAGGAGTGGAGAGTAGGGTGCAGCAGAGTGGGCTGTGGAGGGCGGGGCAGGAGAACATGAAGCAGTGCGTAGAGAGGGGCAGGGCGCGGGCGCAGAAAGCATAGACCGGGGTGCGAGGGCGGGGAAGGAGGTGCGGGGGACGGGGATAGGAGAATTAATACTACTAGCTGTGCCCCGCGGTTGACCGTGTGAGTTTTGGATGTCCCACAGGAATTTTTTTTTTTTCTAAAATAAATGTCGCCCAAGTTACTCCTTATAACATCAGCTATCTGCTAGTGACAGTCCGTTAACACCTCTAACGTCGACCGAACCTCAAGCTTTAGTTACCATCGCTGCAATCTTATCAGTCTGTCAATAATGAATACTTCTAACTTGCGCGGCGGCAGGTGGTGGCGCGCTCGGGACAGACCACGTACAACGGCGTCATCGACGCCACGAGGAAGATATACGCCGAGGAAGGCGCCAGAGCCTTCTGGAAGGGTGCTATCGGTGAGTGGGCACAACCAACTGAGGGCTATACTAATATTATAAATAGGTGAAGTTTGTGAATTGTGAGTTCGTGACGTTGCAGGGGGGTAAAACCAGGATAGTTGCCCTGGGGGTATAGTTGCCCCGATCGTAATTACTCTAGTTTCGCAGATGAATCGCGTGCTATTTTATTTATCTATCAAAAGACTTTCCAACTACTATTAAGTGGACCGCGTCTCATGTCTCTGTGCGATTGCACGGGAACGCAAGGTGCGATCAAAGATTTTTCCGGATAGATGCCTTGTTTCCCGGCGGGTCGTCTATCCTAAATGTAATTTATATGGACTAGGTAACTATCCCATATATGGGATAGATGTCACAAAAAGTAAAGGTCCGTAGAAATCGCTAATACTCTGGAAATTTCAAAGATAATCTCTTTTACATTTAATAAATTTGTAGATAAAGAACCAAAGTACTTGCCAGTTTAAAAAATAAAATATTTTGATTTATGTACTGGGACATATGAAATGATTTCGAAAAGTGTGGCAACTATCCGGGTTTTACCTATATCACTAATCGCGGGGGACCGCTAGTTCTTTATAAAGCCAGAAACATTAAGTACAGATAAATTTTCTTTATTGAAAAAGGTGAAAGTAACCACTGTTTTTATTTCTGAATCATTAAGAATTCATACAAGTGTCTATACAAATATAATGGAGATGTAAAGTTTGAAAGTTTATTATAGGATGTAAGGATTAATCTCTGGAACATCAGAATCGATTCTAGAAATTATTTCACTGATAGGAAGTTTCAGGATCCCTGAGTGTTAGAGTGTAGTGTTGTCGAGGTAGTCCTGAAATTTTAGCGGGTGAAACCGCCGGAAACAGCTAGCAACTTCAACAGTGATTTACAGAAGACTCGATTTCATGAAAAGGGATCGATAGGTATTTTCTAAATATGGACAAAGCTAGAATTTTTTGTTCACGACTTACATCTAGAAATTAATTAAAACAGCAAATCCGGAATTAAATTTTTGCAATGTGACGTCACGAAATTAATTAAGGACTCCTTCCACCCCTTGAAAAACAATGTCACACTTTGTCGACCCCCAAGGAAAAGTAATGTAGTAGTCGTTGATGACGTGTTTGTATGTACGTCTGTCTGTTTGTTTGCGTGCAGCGCGCGTGTTCCGCTCGTCGCCGCAGTTTGGCGTCACGCTGGTCACCTACGAGATCCTGCAGCGCTTGTTCTTCGTCGACTTCGGAGGATCGTGAGTGAACATTTATATATTTATTTACTCATCACGCTAAATTCAAAGTATCCGCGTACTGCGTTCTTTTTTGTAGCTCAGACAACGTGTATGCAAAATTTGTTTGTTTGTTACGCTTTCACGCCTCAACCGATCATCATGAAATTTTGCATACACGTTGTTATCGCGGGTGAAACCGTGCGGAATAGCTAGTAGTATACAACGTGTTAATGAATTAACTGAAAATTAGAAAGTACCTAGTTTGCGCAGAATCGACAAGCGAATCGATTGCACTATGTTTTAATATAGATAGGTTATATTTTTCATTTTTACTAGACAATGTCTAAATTATTAATATTATTTATTATTATTATTTATAATACAATATTTGGCGCGTACGCCGCCCGCAGCAAAAAAAATTGAACCAGTAGGCGCGGCGTAGCGCTTGGAATCTCGTAGATAGGTCACCTCCAAACTAATGTTGAATATCTTTTAAAGTATAAATTTTTTCGACATAAAATATATTTTAATCATATTATTGTTTATTTTTTTAAATAGGATGTATCAGGTTTTCAGTTAATTCATTAACACGTTGTATAAGAAATGATGTTACCTACTAACAAAATTTATCTTTGTTTTGGTCGAAATAAATAAAATTTAATATTATTATTATTCATTTATTTACCTTAAATTTAGGTTTTTTTACAGTAGGTATAAATTTACAAAATAATAAATATTATAAAAAAACCTAACAAGACTGATCGGTTCACCTTGTAGCCGACATAGGAAATACGTATGTCATGTAGACTGACACCATAACATTGTGCTCCCGCCGTTGCAGCCGGCCGGCCGGGTCGGAGCTGCACGTGGCGACGCCCATCGAGGAGACGCTGAAGAAGCCGCACCACATCGGCGGCTACCAGGTGGCCATCCCCGTGCTCACCGGCCTCGAGACCAAGTTCGGCATCTCGCTGCCCAGGTTCTCCTTCACCCGGCCCCAGCAGGCGCCGCAGTGAGCCCGCCCGCCCCCGCCCACGCCCACGCCCACGCCCACGCCCACCAGGCACAGCGTCGAGCACCATACCTCACAGTCGAAATGATATTTTGATTATAGGCTTCGTTACGATATCAGCGTACAAGAGATGGTGGCAGCACTCCGTAAGAGTGAGTCGACTGCAACTCTCCACTACAGGATGCTACAGACAGGTGTAGTTATATTTTAAAAAGATCGTCATCTGGTAATCTTATACAATATGTTGACCCAAAGACCTTAGTTTATAATAGCGCAAACGATTTTTTTTTAAACGACTACTTTCGCAACAAAATAAACAATATGTCACATCACTAGGTAGGTCATAAATCGGTTACAGGTGACGGGTTCAAGATCGTTTAATGCAATTCAACACCGTTTAGGTTTTAAAGACAAATCTTTCTTCTAGGCTTGTTTATTTCATCGTACTGGTTCTGTTACTTGTGTCAAATCATTGCAGATGATATCGCGAACACAATCGTCAAATATGACTACACCTTACTGTAACAACCTGTATAAGTGCTACAATGCCTGTATGCCGCTATCACATCTAGGCTCGCCGCTGCGTCGTGGCGGGGCGCGGGGAGGCACGTAGTTAGCGGGGGGCGGAGAGTAGTTAGTATCCTTTGTTTGGGACCGCTCGGTGACACTCCATACAAAATCAAATGAACTGATTCAAGTACTTTCCCACAAGTAAACACGACCGGCTTGTACACGTGTTGTGCGCGTGTGCGTATCGTAAGGTTGACAGCGAGCTGACAGTAACTGTCAGCTGGGCCCTTATTCACTATGATCATAACGCGTCGCGCTAAGATAAGGCGCCACCTAAATTGCTTTTCCCTCGTGTTCAAAGAAGTTTCACTTTAAAAAAATATACATTTACAACGTTTCTTTTGTCATAAAGAAATAGAAATTTCTTATATTTTTGCATCTGGAGCGTTTGGGATTGTGTTTTTGGGAGACGCGTTATTTTATTTATTTATTTTTAGGAAGACCAACAGCTTTCCAGATAAAAATACTTTTAAATACAAAAATAGCAGCTAATTAAAGGTCTCCGCTGATAGAAACCTATTTACATACATTAAGACATCAAATACAGAATATAAGACATACATCACGTTACATCATACATCACGTTACATTACAGGAACATAAACAAAACATAAATATCTTCAACATTTCTAGATTCTAGAATCTTATTTCTAGATTGATCCACAGAGCATTGCCAATACTATTTAGAATCCTGCTGAGAGAAAAATCGCCTGCTTAGTGCATTCCTTGCCGATACCGGGCTGGTGTTAAAGAGATCGAGGTCAATCGATTTAGAAAGCTCGTTAAAAGTTCTGCTCGCCCGCACAATAAATGAATTTTGACGGTAGTTAGTATACGCAAATGGCACGTTTATGATGGGGGTGAATCTCGTAGATTTGACAGGGGATCTGATGGCGATTAGTGACAGCAAATCAGGACAATCGATCGAACCGGATGCAACCTTCAAAAGTTCTCACATCACACCGCGTCTCTAGAGGAAGTAGATGATGTTTTCTACAGAGATTAAGGTAGTCGGACGAATGATAGATCTGATTGGTGCGGTAGTAAATAAGTCGGATAAACCTTTTTTGGATACTTTCTAGACGAGTAATATAAGTGTCGTATCCAGGGCTCCAGACCTGGGAAGCAAGGGCAAAGAATGTTGTTGGTCATAGTGAATAAGGGCCCTGTCAGTGAATAATTATCACGTCATGTAGATTCTACATGTGTCAAACTTTTCTCGGAACTTCCAAGAAACGTTCGCGGGGTATGAGGGGAATAAAATCGGTGGGAGGTGGAGAGTGTCGCTTCTTTATAAAATCTCTATTATTTTGTTGGGGTGTGTGCTCGATGTGTGGATGGTAACGGGCGGTCGCGATGTGGCGGTGGACTGTGAACTCGAATTAGGAATCATCAAGCTCAAAGTTTATATCGATAAGTAACGCGGGCCGTTTTGTAGGGATAATTTTGTATTTATAATTTTCAAAAAAAAAAAACAAAATGGATAAAACTATTTGGCATCATATCACCCAAAATTATAGACATTATTATAATTAGTCGTTATTTTTCCCAAACATACAATATTATGTTCATATCGATATATTTTATAGTGTTGGACCTAAACGATACTGAACGATATATTATCATATCGATAATATTGATTCGTATAGCACCACTATTTGTCGAAGATAAATGATTAGAC
Source organism: Zygaena filipendulae (assembly GCA_907165275.2). Classification (NCBI taxonomy): domain Eukaryota; kingdom Metazoa; phylum Arthropoda; class Insecta; order Lepidoptera; family Zygaenidae; genus Zygaena; species Zygaena filipendulae. The sequence continues at coordinate 11,526,099 of OU015657.1, read as the reverse complement.
ACGCGACGCTACCTACCGCCATCTGTGGGATTGGAATTACAAATCGTCGGTGCTAACAGAGTCCTACTAATATTATAAATGCGAAAGTATGTGAGTATGGATGGATGTTTGTTACTCTTTCACGCAAAAACTACCGGATGGATTTAAATGAAACTTTACAATAATATAGCTACATACATCAGATTAACACATAGGGTACTTTTTATCCCGGAATTCCCGCGGGAACTCTGAAATTAACGCGGGTGAAACCGCGTGGCGCAACTAGTAAAATTATAGTGATGTACCTAGTTTTGATTTATTCAGCGGTGGTGAAGGTGAATCACGTCTAATATCAGTGTTATCTAGAAGGCGTGGATTTCTAAAGAACTTTTGATTTAATTTTTCGTCACCGCTATGTTACGACCGCCATAAAAAGGCGACGCAGCGCGCTGAAGTAACTTTAGTTTTACGACAATATCGATGATTCGATTCTGCCTTCCACGAATTAAGGTCGGCGACAATACTACTAGTCTTACATTTGAGAAATACGAAATAAAGACCAAACCACAAATTCGTTTAGCTTCCACATGTACCTAGTATAGATAGAACTAAGTTAAGTAATACTGCCGACCGGCTTGTTGGCTTGAGCCCTTATTTTTATTTGCGCTTATATGGTTGTGTCGCTGGCAAAATGTATAATTCGTTTGCCTAAAAAACAGCTGGCATTTTGTCTTTATCTTAATAATAATAGACAGAAAATGTCGCTATTATTATTTGTTGGCGCCCCGAGATTCGGTCAGGTTTGAACTGTGATCAGAACAGAGACACATAGGCGAGACACCCGTTACAACGCATTTCGTATCTTTCCTCGCGGCATTGTACAAAATGCCGGCCGTTTATAAATGGACGAATATACTATGTCGATGTTAGCTACACAAGATTCAATTTTGGACTCGATCTGTTGAATCAATTTTTTGAAAGGCAGCAGTTCAACAGTTCACGCGTCGTCAGTAGGCACAAATACGCCTACAGAGTAATAATTCATTCTATATCGTACAGATGGACGGTTTGTTCCGGTATTACTGATAGCACTGTAAGGTACGACGTCAATTCAGTGTACTGCGAAGCAGTTCCTCTATTGTTCGCTGTACTGGTCACCTACTGCTTGAAACGGAACGCAATCCAGTATACTGTCATCCATATCATTGTCATGTCACGCTGTCGACCGCTCATTGAGCAATCATTGGTCCGAGATTGATCAGGTGATCAAAACCACTGAGAGCACCTTCGAAAACGCCAGTGCTCACAGTACAAAAATGGGACTGCGGTTACTGCGGCCGCATGCTGTAAGTCACAAAGGAACGAATTTCTCGTCAATGCAAGCACCGGGCCAGTGCTATCCGTGATAACGGAACATACCCTGAGTGTAAAATTGAACCGTGTATAGTCACTTAGGAGCAATAATACGCCAGTCACAATCACGAATGAGATTTATTTTTAGGAAAAGATTATTATCATAACAATTTTGGTATCACGCTTTTAAAAACTTTCTCCGTGTTATGATCAGGGATGTGATTTCTAATAAAAAATAATGCTATATAGCGTGATACTGAAATACTTAGAATAAAATACATAGGTAGTTAACGAAATAAGGAAAATATAGAAAAATAAAGCTTTTACTGAAAGATCATTTAATAATTCAGCATTTGAAATACCTACTACGTGCTGTTGTGAACAGTAAATTTTTAGAGAATTTTTGCGTTTTTTTTTATAATTATTATTTAGTTTGTAAGCGATAAATCAGAATCATCAATAATTATTACTGTTGTGTAATTATATATTATTATTGTTTCATAAACATCTTTCTATGTTGTTGTTATAACATTTTGATTATTATTTTGATGAACCTTTTGGAATTTTTTTTTCTTTGCTGTTTGTTATTTGAATGTGCAATAAAAAAAATAACGAGATAAAATTAACGAGTAAATTACTGTCGTGAGTAGTTGTGGTTTGTACAGAAACAATTAAAAGACCTATAAATAAAATTTGAAATAATATTATTATAAGATAAATAGATAGGAGAGCTTTTTGATAGTTGAGATTATTTTTGTGGCTTATCAAGAATGTTAAGGTCTAATGAAATGTAGATAGTTTTTGTTTTGTACAGTCAGCAGCAGAAATATGTAATCAACTTTAGTCGTTGACTCTCATTGCATTAGTTATAAAGATCGACATCTGACCAAATTGTTTACATACATATTTTGATGCTGACTGTACACGTTGTAGAATAATAAATAATATTAAAGTTTGTGCGTGTCCAATTGTCCATATAATATAAAAAAGTATGTATATAAACAAATACATTACAAAATACAATCATCTGTAACTAAAGGGCCTTTCGTGACCTGATTTTGATTGCTACATCGATTTCAAATACGTGTTGTGTTTTAACGCTCTGCTAATATTTTAGGAAATCCAAACTAAATTACTAAAATAAAACGATATTTTTATCTCGCCTAGTTAAGCTTAGCTAGAACTTTAGTGCATTTAAAACTTTATGCCAAAAAATTTGCATTTTGCTTACGAATGTCCTCCATTTCACTTTTCGGGTCTGTTGTTAATTTAAAAAAAATGCTTCGATATACGTTACTTTGTTATTTATTTATTTAATTGTTATATACTTATATCTACCACTATATATTTTGCCTAGTAATAGTCGAAACTTTCATATCAATTCTATGGATGGCCCAATTACTATCACTGAATGCACAATTTTCTGAATAGGTAACTTACACTTTTTTAAACTTTTCATTCTTCTATGATACTAAAATCTTGTAGATTGTTTAAATGAAAAAAAAAATGGACCACCATCCTGTATGACAAAGTGGTATTAATTGCGCATAGTTAATATTAAAACAAGTGATAGAAGTCAATGTGACTAAGTACCTATATTTATTGATACTTGTATATTTTTGTGTTAACAATAAATCAATCGAAACATTTTTCTTGTTTATTATTTTAACAACCAGTTTTCCAGAAATGCTTGTTCAAAGATTAAAAGTTAGCACGCTTTTTTGATTCTACAACGTCGAATAAACCGACCTGGGTGTAATTTATTTAACAATATATTTAAAGCTTGGCTAAACTAAGCAAAGCTTACATATATATGGGTACCGGACAACTGATATATCTCTAAATAGGCAAATCAACCCGGTGCTTGGGTTGAAGCGATACAAGCGCGCTTTTCTACCCGAAAACGGCAGGCTTACCTACAATTTATGTCTACTGATATTTTTTTATTGTAAGTACACTTTTTTTCTCTCATAGGAGCAAATGAGCATGACACACCTGATGGTAATGGGCATGTTGACTAATTTTTATTTTTTAGTTCGTCTTGTAGATTATTAAAAAATATTGGACACGTATTTTTTCCTTTTTTACGTAATCAAAAAATAACGGTGATATATTGAGTTGAACTTTCGCGTGACGTCACTATTCTGACAGTTTGTATGGCGGTTTTGTGGTTAGTGACGTCACGACCTCCTCATCCTAAACTTTAATGCGCTTTATCTCTGTATATTTGAATTTATTTAAAAAAGCAAAAAATACGTGTCTATTGTTTTTTTATTTTCTAACTGACGGACTAATTGGAATTTTGATTTTCAATAGTAGTCAACATCCCTATTGGTTATATTATTTTCACACAGTAATATAGATGGGCAGTCAACCCGGTGTGCTTGTGTTTAAACCCGAGTACCGCCGTTGCCCATTTTTATACACAGTAAACATCCAGCTTCAGGATAAATACGAATAATGTTGACTTGAATATTCATCACTTCCCCCTCCATTGTTTCCCCTGAAACGGGGATCAAACCTGCAATACCAATTACTGGACCAACCGCATGGTATTGCATAACTAGTAAGACTAGAGGTACCTACTTTTTTATACCCGCACCTGTGTCACAACCAGTATGTTCTCTTATTCGTCTGTGGTCACAACCAATTAAGTTATTTGAATTTTAGTCAAAAATATTGTGATTTTAATCTTTGGAACAACTGCTGAAGTAACAACAAACAAACTTAGTGTGTGTAGTAGTTATCTTTGTGTTGCAAAAAATAAGTTTTCCAAAAAACGATGAATCAACTATATTCTATCCAACTGAACCGATAAACTTGTTGTTGCGATCTGAAAAATTTCATTACATACAAAATTCTCAGCCGAACAAACCAGACTCAAGTTAGTTGCGCAGTGTAGTTGGTGCATGAGTCGGACGCGAAGCATATTATGGTTGTTCTAACAATTAAACAGTATTTTGGAATTTCAGACCTATAAATAAATAAAAAATAAGGTTTCAGTGAAATTATTTAATCGAAAGCTATAATATGCGTAAAGGTAAATACTAAATTTTGCCACAAATTTTATAGATACCTAAAGAAAAACAAAAACCGAATAATGCAACAAAAATCAATAATCTGTAGAGTACATAATAATAATAACCATGTTTTACATATTTCAACAAACTTAAAAATTATAAGAAAAGATAAAAAAAAGATAAATAAACAACTAGGTCTACATGAATTTTTAGACCACGGTCATTGGTTTTGCTGCGCATAGAATAATAACAATAGTAAAAGGAGTTCAGATCTTGAGCAAAAACAAAGTTCATTCGGCGCTGTCGCGGCTTTACTTGCGCTCGAGTTTCGAATTCACGCAGCAGCCAGACAAATAGCCTAACAAAAGCCGGACGAGAAAATATTCGGCCAAATACGTCTGTAAAAAGCCACACATTTCCGCCTAAATAATCCCTACACACGACACAACGTCTTTACAAAATTGTTTTCAGTATTGGAGTGGTGGACCATCGATTGTAACAATCATATCTCACGTTACAAACGAGGCGTTGACTTGTAGCGAATCACTCTCAAGATTGATCATACCTAAATACAATAGATATTATCAAGTAAATAATATAAACAATTACGGAATAGCGATAAATTACATAACAATTAACTATATAATGTGGAAAAAATTAAAAGGCAGTTTTGGCAATAAATCTAGAAAACGAACTTGCATTATTGAAATATACAATATTGAGTGATTACTCGTACCTTCCTACCTTAGATAACTATAATATTCTAAAGTAAGACACTAACACACTCGCAAAAAAAAATTTAAACATCATACTAAAATCAACTTTAGTTTAATTGAAATTGCAATACTGGAGCTTAGTAATGAAGTCTTAAATTGAAAGTTAACTGAGCTAGATTCAAGTTCTCTCTCTTGTTCATTGCGGGAATTCCGAAACTCACGCGGGTGAAACCGTCGGGCACAGCTGGTATCTCATAAACTTTGATAGTCTTATTAGAATACTATAGTTAGTCTATGACAGTAATCATCAATTTAATATTAATTGGTTGGCAATCAAACAACCTGCACCGGTAATTATAACAGTATGTATTATTATAAATTGTGCCCACATGACTAGTTTTTCTTTAATCACCATTTTTAATGGCCTCATAGTCAAACTATGTAGGTTTCGTTGACTAGACTTAGAAAATTTGTCTGTATGCGATCACAGCTTATCCACATTAAAACCTGGTAAGTGGCAATATGTGACATTTTTGTTATTACAAACGAATGTTGAACCTACAAGCCTAAAAGGGTTGCAAAAAGCAAAAACGTGGGATAAGTGCTTTTTTAACATAAAATAAATCTAAACTTTTCCCGTTAGGTAGAGTTCCATTTTTTAATTTGTAGTTTTAGTGATGTTGGACTCACTAATCACATAATTTACTAATCACATAATATGGAGTCTTGTTGCCACTAATCACTATTTGCTTCTCAACTCACAGTGTATTGCCAGCTGAGTCACTGTGAGTCATTAGAGGACTGACTCTGGTAACGTGATACATCCCATACAACAAATATTAGGTATAATTATGGATAGTTGGATACCGGCCACGTTGCCGATCGGGTTAATGTCAGTACCCATCGATTCTAAGATTCTAAACTAGGTATATAGGAACGGTACAGTTTTGCATGATCGCAATTGGCTACTTGATTAGTGAAAAGTATTGGATACGTATTTTTTCTTTTTTTACGTAATCAAAAAATAACGGCGATACATTGAGTTGAAATTTCGCGTGACGTCACAACCTAGTGCAGTTTGTACCTGTTTGGCTTATACTGAATATTGACGTCACAAGCCTTCCACCCTAAAATTTAATGCGCTATATCTATGTTTATTTTCATTAATTTGAAAAAGCAAAAAATACGTGTATTTCTAACTGACGGGCTAATTAGTTTTTATTTTCATACCTTGGAGAATACCTAATTGAGGGGAGTTTTCACAAAATGATACATCGTAAAATAGCATTTATTTCAGTAAAATATTTTATTTGTTTTTTAGCTTTTCGGGGGTTCGGGGTTTTAATAAAAATGGCGATTAGGATAGTAATTGTACTAAGTTAATATAAACTTACACAAAAAACCAATAATCAAATAAAATTCACTGGAAAAATTAGATGAAAAATCGATAAGTTTTTTAACTTTGCTACATCTACTGTTGAGGTCTCGGTTTGATAAAACCCCATACAAATAGTTAAAATTGCGAGGCCTATTAAAAAAAAAAAAATACGCGTCGAATTGAGAACCTCCTCTTTTTTGGAAAGTCGGTTAAAAAGGTTCTTAATCGTCATAGTTACGTCGAATATTTTGAGAACTTTTCTTAAAAGGTGTATCTATCAATTTAAAAAAAACTCGGCAACTTTGCAATACTATTGGCATGGTTTATGAATTGATTATGCGAATTTTTTTACTATCATGTTCAACTAAAAAAACTTAAGAAAACAAGAACGAAACCGCAGATTTTTTTGTGTTATGTCACTTTGTGAACTCGCCCCAAAAACATAGATATTGGATTTTGATAATTATGGATGACCCAAAAGTTGGATCTATGTTATATTATTGTCTCTATCGAGGTCAAACAACGTATCACCTTATGGCTAGTAATTATCTTCGTTATTGTCGTTTAAATTTTACGTGTTGCCAATAAAAATAACTATTATAATCTGATTTGGCTCTTATATAAATATTATAGCAGGGGGGCAATTATGTACCTTTTGTTGCTATTACATTTCAGTTTCAATCAGAAAAATGGCGATTTTGTGATTAATTAATAATGGTTCTAACAGCTTCTACTTTTGAAGTATATTCATTTCGGTTGATTGCTAGATATTGTGGGTGTCAAAACGTGCGTACTGTGATCGCAAAACCGCCATGATTTTGATTGGCACCGTGAAATGATAGAAACAAAAGTTACATAACAGCCCCACTGTTCAAATATTATACAAACAATGATACAGCGTCGCTACGGTTAAAGAATTTCAATCAACCAATCCAATTACTGTACAGTAAACCACGTACCTATAAAACTAAATAAAATTTACTCACTAACTAAATAATGTGGACACAATCAATAAATCGTCAAAGTTTTTTGTTGTTTACCCACTGATTCTCACATTCTGCTAAACCTCTCCGAAGTTCGTGTGTCTTGTTTCCTTGGCGTGCCGCTGCGCCTCCACTTGGCCCGTGAGGAGTTTGTCGCAATTCATACACTTCAGGGTGAATTTGTTGAGGTCAGTGAACTGCCGCGACGACTTCGCCTCGTGCGCCAGCTGCTCCGCTTCCCGGTATATCTCCATGTCCTCGATCGGGAACAACGTTTTAATACCGCCCTATGCGTGTAACGAAGATAAACTTTACAAAAAAAGTAATAATACAGATAAGCTAATTCATATTCATAAAACCAGTGAATGTAATAGAACCATGGGAACCTCTCGATACAAACTATAGTAGCTGCATCATTTTGTACGAAACCTTAAAAGACACCATCACAAAGTTCAAAGAGATTTAAGATTAATTAAATCTCGACCTTATTTCTTAGTAATTTGAGTTCGATGTACCAAACTAATTTACGTTGGATCATTATCTCGCGGAGGGCGGGTTCTTTTGTATATGTATATAGCTGGGAACCGATTGACTATACTATATGAATTTGGGTGAGGCGATAAATTACGATCGTCAATAGAAAGAAAAAATGGAAACAAATTTGAAATTAGAGACAACACCATTACAGTCAATAGTTGCGTTATTTATACTTATTACCAGCTGTTCCCCGCGGTGTCACCCTCATTAATTTCGGAGTTTCCGCGGGCATTTTGGTATAAAAAGTACCCTATGTCCTTCTCTGTATCCCTGACAACGTGTCTGCAAAATTTCACGATGATCCGTTGAGCCGTTGAGGCGTGAAAGTGTAACAAACAAACAAACTCAAACCCCTACACATTGTAAGAGGTACAGAGAAGGACATAAGTAGGGTACTTTGTATCCCGGAATTCCAGCGGGATCTCCGCAATTTCCGCAGGTGAAACCGCGGGGAACAGCTAGTAAATAATAATTAGTGGTTACTATAACATCATAATTTACTTCAGGAATTAAAGCGATTTTCAATACTGATTAAGATGAGCAGCAAATGGTTTATGATGGTTTGGTGATGAATTATTAGGTTTCAATGTTAGTGCTTAGTAGTTATTACCTCGACCTAACTACGTATAATAAGTCTATAGGCAGGATAATTAAACAACGGACCACTCTCAGACCAAATAAAAACTAAAGACGGAACGCGTAGAACAAACAAGTGAAGTCAGGAAAAAGACACCACGCCGTGCACGTACACAGAAACACACACACACTTAAGAAAAAGACATCATTACTGGGAATCGTTGTGTTGTGGCACTTTCCTAAGCACCACATGCATACACAACCGGCTTCACTTCGTTGTTCGAGACATTCCGTCTTTAGTTTTTATTTGGTCTGAGGGACCACTCTATATTCACTGTATTGACTTAGAGTACACTATACGTAAACATCACCTAGTTTGCACCTATTATTACAATTGAAACAAGCTTAATTACGCCCTATTCAAATTATACGAATTAAAGGTTACGAAACCACGACTGTTTTTACTTGCGGACGGGAAGCGACTGGCGAGCGAGAAGCTGCGCCTGATTAACGTCGCCGATCCTATATGGTAGGTAATGTGTGTCGATGATGTCACCACAATGGCGACCGGCGTCGAGCCAGGATTAGTCACTCAGTGAGTAGCTTGGCTCTTAGTAATAAGCAAAGCTCTCATAGAGTGGCCTTAGCCTTATGTATGTATGCATTCAAACGCGTTTGTAGATTCTACAAAAGTTAATAGTAAAAAACTTACATCAGACATTTCCAAATAGAGTGGATCATAATGTACACCATCAAAGAGTAAAAACACTCTTTGTCCGTAGCTCTGGTCTTCGCCAAATCTGTTTATAATTGCATTTAACGTATCCACCACAGCCATTTCCGTCCCGTAGTAACGTGAGAGAATCGCTACCTGTAAATGTATTCAGTGGTTGTTGTCCATCATTCATCAAAGGGAAGCGAAAAGCACCACTTTGGTTTCACTTAACCAACACCGTCCAACAGTGATGATGACATTAATATGTACATTATGTACAAATTAACCGCTGAAACTCATATTTGTAAGAGATTTATTTAGCTAGGTAGCTTGTTCAAGAAGTTAAGACATGTCATACAATCCATAAATACTCACAATAATAAGCAAGTAAAAATGTATGTACATTTTAATAGCTTTCATATAACATCACTGTGACAATGTTGAAAAAGGAGGGTCGGGTTTGACGTTAGCCATCCTTCCCGTATCTCAATATGGTATCCTATTAATTGCATTAATGATGACAAACATCACTAACTTATTATAAAACAAAATCTTCCACCGCGTCTGTCTGTCTTTTCACCATAAATTCAAACATTATTGAATGGATTTTCATGCAGTTTTCAACAACAGATAGAGTGGTTCAAGAGGAAGGTTTGGTGGTGTGGTTGAAGAGGGAGGTTTGGTGGTTTGTTTCAGGAGGTAGGTGTGTATCCTGAAATTCCCGTGGGTGATACCACAGGGCTACTAATATAGTCTAGTCTATAATTAAAAAAAAATGTCATAATCACCTCAATAGCCCCACCCCAAGAACTTGGTTGTTTTATCCACTGGCAGTATTCAGCATTTGGTTTACCTAGCATTGCTTCGCTATATGTGTCAGGATCCCTCGCCACCTCACAGGCTATGAGATCACGCATTATAGTGTGCACTGTTGTGTCTATATTACCATTTAATACAAAACCTGGAAATCAGAATGATTGAAAATTAAAACATCATAAATAAATAAAATAAAAATAAAATCATTATACACAATGCAATAGAAGTATATTTCATACTATAAGTTCAGCAGGTCAATTAGGTATATAACTTTTTTTACTATCGTATTTCAGTTTCAATTAGAAAAATACTGATTTTGTGATTAATTAATCATGTTTAGGTAGCTTCAACTAACGAGGTATGTTTATTTCAGTTGATTGCTAGATATTGTATCATGCCATGCTATGGTTTTGATTGCAACCGAAAAAGCTAGAAACCAAAGTTACATAATAGCCCCTCAGTTTGGGGTTTCATACATCACCATGCATGAATCAGCAGTTTTGTAGTTTAATCAGTGACAAATTCATGTCTATGAAGCCTTCAGGTGCACTGTTATATTTGCCAAGATATTAATTAATAAATTATACTGAATACTTTTTTCAATACAAAACTATTTACTATGCATTTCTTAATAAGTACATAACCATACATTAAGTACAACACTGCATGTTTTTTCTCAAAGAAATATTAATACATTATAAGTAAAGTGGTAACGACTCCCAAAAAAGGAGGTTCTCAATTTGACTGTATGTTTTTTTTTTTGTGTTTGTTAAGCGATTACTCGAAGACGGCTGGATCAATTTCAAAAATCGTTTCAGTTTTAATTTTTTTGTTATTTTATGTTGCAAAAGATCAATATATTTTTTTTAAGGTAATACTCTAAAGGCTTTCTTTTATTTTGATACATTTTATGAAACCATGGCTAAATTCCAGATAGACATAAGTACATTTAAATTACTTTTGAATCCACAAAACCAATTAACATTATTGTTTTAATTAACTTATAACTCTTACCGCCGCACTCAGAGTCAACTTTAATGATTACTTAGTTAAGTGTAGATTTTTGAAACAAAACTGCCGCAATCAGACTAGTTTAGTAATTAATGTTAATTGGCGTTTAACTAATTAACCGCCGCACTCAGAGTCGACTTTAATGATTACTTAGTTAAGTATAGATTTTTAAAACAAAACTGCCGCAATCAGACAAGTTTAATAGCTTAATGTTAATTGGAATTTTACTAATTAAGTTACATCTCATTAAATGTCCATTAACATTAATTCATTGAACGTCTCTGATTGCGGCAGTTTTGTTTTAAAAATTTATACTTAACTAAGTAATCATTAAAGTCGACTCTGAGTGCGGCGGTTAATTAGTTAAACGCCAATTAACATTAATTACTAAACTAGTCTGATTGCGGCAGTTTTGTTTCAAAAATCTATACTTAACTAAGTATCATTAAAGACGGCTCTGAGTGTGGCCGTTAACAAGATTATGATTAACATAAGAACACCTTTACGTTTAACATGAGGTGGGTGTTAAAATAAAAAAAAGTACCTATGCTTGTAAAAAGACAAGAATTGTCTGATGGTACCACTTTCTTCATCAGAATACCGGGCCTGCATGGACCTATCGTTTCATGTGACAACACACCATTCTGCATAGGCATCGTCTCTGCAAGGTTATGAGGGTTCCCACCGGCTGCTGCTGCTTTTTCCTCTACAATTAACGTTTCGCCGGTTTTTAACCCTATATCACATAGTTTCTTATCGTCATCATTCACATCCAAAGGTTTCGGTGGATAACCACCCAACACGCAAATTCTATCGACACTAATTTCTGTCAAACTATAAAGAAACATCTTCAGTTCACCCACTGTACTATCAGAGGTCAAATCTTTTAATATTTGTTGACCGTTTTTACTTTTAACTTTGATCGCAATAGCCGTCATTTTAATTATTAATTTGCTTGATTGTGGAGAAATTAATCTAATGCCACGACTAGCATGTACCGTTGCTTCAATTATCTAGTCAAACTTCAAAGAGTATAAAATTAGAATTAATTAACAATGAAAATAGCAAAATTGCAATTTGCGAATCACGGTTCGCGATTCGCGAAAAATTCTTGACAATTGACATTGAAAATTGACACTTGACACTGTCAAGTCAACTCACAACTGTCAAGTCAAGTTGCCAACTCTCCGTTTCAAAACACGCATTGAGCGTTGCGGCACGCACAGGTGAAGTCGCGTTGGGTGCCTCAGCTGTACCGAACTCTGAAGACCTGTATTATCACACAGCACACTCGTGGCGCTTAGAAATAAAAAAGATCTAATAAGTCTCGAGAGCCATGTAGACTGGTACCGAACTACGCGTAATCTATGGAGAGTAGAGGTAAGGAGCACCATTTTAAGTGGGGAAAAAGCTAAAAAATCGAGCAAATTACACTCGCCACAAAGCTAGCGCGAGCGCAGCTTGAGAAAATGAATATCATTGTTGAAGTTAATAACCTTTGATTGGTGACTAGGTACTTGACTAGTGTACTTAGTTGGTTGATAAACATTTTATAATACTTTTTCGATTTTTAAATTGTTGACTGTTGTAAAAGTTTAGAAAAAAAAACGAACAACAATAGGAAAAGTTTGCGGAGTGAAAAGTTGCCAAGTTGGCGAAAATAAAAAAATTAAAAAGCATCGGAAGTAAAATAACTTTTGGCGCGATCTTTAAAATTCATCGTTAGCTACCGTAGGGCCACACGATTTGATGCTTCTCGATACCAACTGATACCTATCCTCAGAACAATAACATTTAGTTATTCTTTTGAGTACCTAACTATCTACCATAATATGCATACCTACGCTTACCTACGCTTATTTGTTATTACTATATCCATTTTTTTGGGAATTTAAATCGGATACAATTTATTATACCCGATTGAGGTCCGATTTAGTGAGTGAGAGAGACCCTAAATCGGAACCAACTTACTTCGATTACACCTTCCAATTTCCTTATTGGGTCCCTAGAAATTGGAGTGTAATAAGCGCATTAGCTGAATAGGTACGCAATCCTAATTCCAACCCTTGAGACCTAAATAGCTAGGTAGGTAGGTGTACCTACTTTAGTGACCGTTCTTACTACATAATTAACGGCCGCACTCAGAGTCGAGTTTAATGATTACTTAGTTAAGTATAGATTTTTAAAACAAAACTGCCGCAATCAGAGATGTTCAGTAAATTAATGTTAGTTGGCATTTAATGAGATGTAACCTAATTAGTTAAATGCCAATTAACATTAATTTATCAAACTTGTCTGATTGCGGCAGTTTTGTTTTAAAAATCTATACTTAACTAAGTAATCATTAAAGTCGACTCTGAGTGCGGCGGTAAGTATGATAGAGCTTTTCCCTGCGGCTTTATTTTCAATAATATCTAAGTACCTAGTAGATCTATGAAGTAAAACTTTCCCTCGGGAGCCGTACCTACTTTTTATGGATAAAATGTAGGTAGGTATATGTCCTTTTTTTGTGCCCCTGACAAGGTGTGAAAGGTATGCAAAATTTCATGACGACCGATTCAGCAGCGACATTACAAAAAATTTCTCTAACGCCCAGCATTTAGCATTAGGTACCTACTTAGATGTTAGAACAAACATTTCGATAGTAAAAAGCCTTTTATGTTGACGTCATATTTTTATTAAAAATAGCGTAACATTCCTACACGTTTAACTTAGTTATAAAATACTTACTTAAACCATACACTACAATTAGGTAGGTATTATGAATAATAACTATTATTATTATTATTATTAGAATAATAATCATTAATCATCTATATAACATTTTGGCACAATATTTTATAGAACAACAATAACTCAGGGTACTTTACCCATCGATATTGCAAGTTACCTAGTAACATTTTTACTGAATTACCTACCCGAAAAAGATATGTACGTATACCTACTTACATACTACTTAGGTACTAGTATAAGTTACCTACTACTATAGTAAGTAGGTAGGTAGGTATGTCTTTTTCGGATATCGGATAATTCAATAAAAAAAAATGTTATCAACATGCTATACGAGACTCGGCCATATTTTGTGATTTATTTCTGTTGTAAAATAAACTACATTTATTTAGGTACGATTGAGAATAATCTTCAACATCTACCCACTAACTACCTAGTTATGTCTTAGTAAACAAGAGTGATATGATATTTTGAACACCTAACAATCACTACGTTTTATTATGTATGTATGTATATAATATGTATAGGTAATATAATTTCCTATGTAGATAACCATTTACAATTAATTATTCTTAAATGTTACATATTGTCTCAAATTATTTTTTATAAATAGGTACTTACCTACTGTTTGTGGTTCCAATAAAGTTAATAATATTATTATTTTAGGTCTAAATAAGTATCTAATACGATCACCTATGATAATAATTTTTCAACAGCAGTAGGTAACTATGACTATATTCTTTGGTTTAAATGTAGGTACTATAATGGTTTATTTTTTACGAGCTTTTGTAAATAGACGAATTACAATTTTTTTTCCTGTGACTGATAGAATAAGATTGAGTAAGATAGAGTAAAAGATTGCGTAAGTTTATGGTATCTACCTATAGGTAGATAGGTACCTTAGGTACTTCTTTGCACACTTGTTCACCTACCTACGCTGGTACAGACCAAAGGTACAGACTATGTAACATGTTAGATAATTTGTCTTATATAACACGTCCACATCATGAAAATCAACATTACAACTTAAAACGAGACTGTACACATTAGAATAACGATGCAATATAACAATGTTATAAATTATAACCATTGTCGTTTCTCGTTCTTCAGTGCTATGCTATCCACAACGTCGCCGTTGAGAGGACGTTTCACTAGCTGCAGCAGCGACTTTTGTACTTTTAAACAACAAAAGAAAAACAAAAAAGCTAACGTGACTAGGTTATGTAACATATTGTTGTATAACATGCAGTGACCACATTACCTGAACATTGTTATATAACATGTTTTGTTAAGTAGTCTGTACACACCGTAATTTGAGTGATGCTAGATACAGGTTATTATTTTTTTACAATAATATTTTCAGACAGAAATTGATCCTGAATATTTTATAAGCTAATTAATCTTATAAATTAGTAAGTAGGTAATTATCGAAAGAAAAATAAATAATGAAAAATGTACAAAAAAGAGTCAGTAGGACCTCATTTCGCATTTTTAATTACCTTTAACTACATAATTAGTTTGTTGCAGGTATTCTGTAAACTGGAAGACATTAAAAATATAAAAATAATGAATTTAGAAAGCATGGTAGGTACCTACCCGCCATCTACCTATCACCATCCCTATTTAATTTTATTTTCCGGAAATTAGGAAATTATTAATTAATACACTAGGTAACTAATAAGAAACACAATCGATTTTAATATTTGACTTTTTTTGCAAAACGTTACTTTCTGTGTTTTTTTTTTACTAAAACTTAAGTAGGTATCTATAATTTATTGTTTTTCGTAACAACTCACGCGACGTACCTATTAGGTACTATAGCCCGCGCATAGTCAAGTATAGATAATAATCAATGATATTATAAGTAAGTATTATTAATTATTATTATTTATAGCTTATTCTAGAAATGATTTATTTACATCGTCCTTCAGTCGTAAAAGTAAAAAAACATCGTTCAAATTAAAATAATTACCTAAGTTTTACGGTGTGAACGTCAAACCTTCTATTTCAAACCAAAATTCTATTCAATTTATTATATGCAACGTTCCGTATGACATTCTGTTATAGTTAAATTGATAAAAAAATAATGTATCTATGTTTAGAGAAAAATAAAAAAATTAAAAAAAAATGTCAAGAAAATTCTTAAACTACGGCAACATTGAGCACAATACACAGTCATAATAATAAAATTATTCTAATATACTTACTAATTTATTATTCATTATATTATCAAATGTTAAATTGGTAACTGTACGTAATATTGCAAATTAAAATTTCCGATTCACTGTTCGTCAAATGACATTTTTTAATGGCAATTTTAAAATCAGCCCCAAATAGGCATTTTAAGCGCAGATCCACATTTTGGATGATGAATGAATAGTCATAGATATAAGAAACAGACAATATAAACAGCCGACCTAACATAATTATTAATATGTAGCATGAATAAATTTTCGATTCAAAATAGGTATATAATATTACGAGTGAGTACCTATGTACCTACACGTCTTGACTGTGTGAAGGATTCAATAAAGCCCAAGGGCTTAAAAGGGGATGAAACTTATGTGAAAGTGCCGTTAGTTTTGGAGTATTGGTATAGGAATTATAGGTCGTAGTCGTAAAAACGTACCAGTAACTAGTAAGTATTAATAAACAAAGCGAGCGTTTGTATGACTGTGCATACCTAGAAAACATCATAAAAGAAAAAAGATTGACCCGTGGAATGCGCGTGCTTTAGAACGTCTTATGTGTATACTAGCCCTAAAATGTGGTTGGAGTTTGGACTAAGTATAATAACATGTACCCGGTGAACGAAGAAACATAGAACTCGCCCTTATTCCTTTGGGGTGAAAGCCGGAAGTACCTACCGGATACACGCGTGTCACGTTTGCCTTCGTTATTACAGTCATCTTTCAGCATCTATTTGGAACCCCTGAGCAGGCAACAGGTTTTGAAGAGAACCATGTATTAACTTGGAATCAATCTAACATTGTAATTAACGTTTCGCCATAATTGAAAAAAAAAATATATATATTATTAAGAAACATTGTCATTGGCAGAGATTAGACTTATAATCATTTTATCTAACAATTAAAAATTAGGAATAAAAACTCCATAATTAAAGAAGATGTTTTTACGGTCACAATGACGCGGGTAATTTGTATTAAGAGCGGTTTCCAAGGTTCTTCATCCAGTGCATAAATATGCAACACAAATGTATCTCTACAATAAATTGTTTAACAGTTTGAATTTCAACATAATAGGCTAGATGACTAAATTGTTGTTGGTCCGTCACGTAGATCGATAAAAAATATTGGACACGTATTTTGTCTCTTTTTACGTAATCAAAAAGTAACGGCGATACAGAGTCGAAATGTCACGAATTGGTATACAGTTTTATTGGGGCTACGAATTCACGTCGACCCCCATTCCTAAACTTTATTAAGTTTTAAATAAGTAGACCATATTCTACTTTTGTGACGAGTTTATGACTAATTGAACATAAAGTATGTAATTAAATTATTTATACCCATTTTTCGAAGAAAAATTAAAATTTTATCTATAATGACAAAATTTATTTAAATCTTTGTGGATTTATTGTTATTTGACAATTCCAATTTCAAATTTGAACTTATTTGGCCATTATTTTGAAGAAGCAAAAAAAAAAAATGCGTGTCTTTTATTTTTTTATTTTCTAACTGGCGGGCGAAATAGTGTTTCGATTTCCACACCCCGGCACCGTGTCTATTGTGTGTTCAGTGATCGTGTTCCGCTTTGTGTCGGTCGTGTGTGTTCCGGTGCGGCCTCCTGTGCCTCGGGTGGCGGGGCAAGGACCACCGTCACGTGGGCTTGCGCACGAACCGCGGCTGGCTCCCGCGCAGCGCTCGCCTCCCCACCACCAGGGGCGGCATTCTTTCATCTTCCTCCTCTTCTTCGCCGCCCTCCGTGCTCTCTTCCTCGCTCCACACCTCGGGCTTCACCGCTTGGTACGACGCCGAGAACCCTTTGAATACTATAGAGTCGTCCGTACGGAACCTTATTAGGAGCGCTTCGGTCGTCGATACTATCTCTGGCGGCATCTGGAAGCAGATAATGTCTAGATTTATCCAACTAGTTTTTTCCTGCGTTGATTTTGGGATTTCCTCGGAAATTCTTGTTATCGAAACGAACAGTATGTTCCTACCCTATGATCAAAATTTAACTTATTTGTAGGTTTATCTCGGTAATATCAAATGGTTATTATTCACTGTTGTACGCATGTGAATGTCAGAACTACCACGGGAACTCTTTGTTCCGGGATGAAAGTATCAACCCAGAAAACCCAGACTTACTGAACTTACTGAAGCTTGTACGTTACCTTGGTGCCACAGAAAGTGCCGTAGTCTCCTGCACTCCCTTCCAAGCCACCGAACACTTGCACGTAATCGTAGCCGCAGTTGGTCTCCGGCTCGAGTTCAAACGTCAGGAAGGTAAGCCTCACGAACTGGCCCATCGGTGCGACGATGTTCCAGTCGCAGTCAGCGAGCGACTCGTACGAGTCGTCAGCGTACCTCGAGTGAGAGTACAAGTGCTTGACAGACTCCGTCGCCGTCAGGTAACCTCCGCATGCTTTAGAAAATAAATTTATCTGTATTTATAAAGCCATGAGACTATTTCATCAAAAATAAACGCTAAACAATGACAATAGACTAAAACATTAGAGACGCTTATTTTTCCACAATTGGGTATTCTCCAAGGTTTGAAAATCAAAATTCTAATTAGTCCGTCAGTTAGAAAATAAAAAAATAATAGACACGTATTTTTTGCTTTTTCAATTTAATGAAAATGAACATAGATAAAGCGCATTAAAGTTTAGGGTGGGGGGCTCGTGACGTCAATATTCATTATAAGCGCCATACAAACCGCATTGAATTGTGACGTCACGCGAAATTTCAACTCAATGTATCTCTGTTATTTTTTGAGTACGTAAAAAAAGAAAAAATACGTGTCCAATATTTTTTACTAATCTACACGACGGACAAAAAAAATTTTTTTTGTCAAGTAGCCAATTATTATAATCGTAATTTTACTCGATGTAAAGTTAAATTTTTTCGCCTCCTTATAAAAAGTTGACCAGTCACGCGGTATGAGAAAAACAATTTAAGATAGGTAATCCTTTTCCGACGACGTAGGTCTCAACTTTATTTTGTTAAAGAAACCGATGAACAGGCAAAAACTTACCAGTAGAGTGTGTAGCCAGAAACCCTCTTCTCTGGACGGAGGCATCTGACTTGAACACTACGTACATCTGGTTCTGCG
Source organism: Zygaena filipendulae (assembly GCA_907165275.2). Classification (NCBI taxonomy): domain Eukaryota; kingdom Metazoa; phylum Arthropoda; class Insecta; order Lepidoptera; family Zygaenidae; genus Zygaena; species Zygaena filipendulae. The sequence goes on along the minus strand of OU015657.1, from coordinate 11,506,987 downwards.
ATGCAACGACTGGATGAGGAAGCTTGCTGCCGCAGAAACTGCCTAGAGTCTTCTCTTCAGCTGACGCTCCATCGTATATTGTGACATGATCGTATGCACATTCCTGAGTGCGAAAAATATTTATTTGCTATAAGTGACTAAATATATTGTTATGGGAGAGCATTAAGGGTCTAGGACTTGGTAGTTGGATTTGTAAGATCATGTCAAAATTTACCTGATGTGGCTCCAATTCAAATACGTTGAAGATCAGTTTGATGCGGTGTCCAGGTGTCGTGGAAAATTGCCAAACGCAGTCTTTTCTCGCCGGATATGTGTCAGGGTAATTTGGACTGCGTAAATTAAAAACAACATTAGGTACATACATGAATATTGATTTTGAAACCCATAAAGTAGTACTCGTTAAATCCCCTAGACAATTAGGTTCGTATATATAAATGCTACTCATTTTTTTTCTATTTTTACAAGGTATGCTGTGTCTTACTCATTGTGATAGTAAATGAAAAGGATAAATAAAAGCTTCAAAGATATTTGAGTAGCGTTTACCTAAATAACAGCCCAACACTCACCTCACAATGGTGCCATGAGGTTGCGTAACGTCGTGCTTACAGCCGCCTTCTTTGCAGTCGTGCCTGTTTGTGTGAAGTGTGAAGCCGCTGTGACAGGCACATTCGTAACCACCCAGTGTGTTGTGGCACTCGTGCTGACAGCCACCATTGTTCTTAGCACATTCATCTTCGTCTATGTAGAACGCTGCAGCAAAGCCCGAACGATGGACTGATGCGTCAGACGTGAACTAATAAGAAATTAAAATTGAAAACACACTTTCCTAAGATATTCAATGAATTGGAAATTTTACATCAACTCAAGGGATTAAAACCAGGGGCTAAAATTTTGAAGATCATAAATTTATATTTAGTTGAAACTTGGGATATCATGAGCTGGACAGAGTGGATAAAATTAGAAGTTTAATTAGATGTAATTTCTACCTGAACTCGTAAAACTGATCCGTCTGATGTTACCGGAGCTGGTAGAGTCGATCCACAGAAAGCACCGTGTCTTCTCAAAACGTCAGAACCTAATCTGGAGTGTACCGTCACACTATCGTATTCACATTCCTTTGAAGAAAATACACTAAATTAAGTTAAATTTGAAGGCAACTTACGTAAAACTATGGTTGGGATATTTTATGACTACCGAATTCAACGTGCTCAAATTTTAGTTAATTTTAAAAATTCAACAAAATAGGTAATCGAAACATCATTGAAAACTATTCACGATGTTAGTTTTTAGTTATCTCACCTGCTGGTACATATTATTGCCTTCTAAATCAAAATGTGTGAAGTTTAACGTGATCCTATGTTGAGGAGGAGCCACGATCTCCCAGAGACAGTTCTTCGATGGTGGATACAAATCCGGAAACGACGGTGATGTTATCGTCCCATTAGATTCATATAATACTCCACCACATGCATCTGAAAAAAATAAATTCCCGATATAGCTACCTAGGTATAATAATGTTTGAAAATTTGCATGAACTACGAGTAATTACTTCAAAAACTATACCGACGCGATATATTTTAGCTTTCGCTGGCAAGCGGCCAGGCCTGCATAAGACTTATTTAATTAGGATTCTCATGTTAGAGTTAGGTATTAAGTTAAAAGGAAAGGTTTTCCAAATGCATTTGTCTATTGAATTACTCGTTAAATTAAATTGTATCTCTATACGCTTTTTAGTTATTTGTTTTCTACTGAGAACTTATTGTTAACCCAATTCCGACTGACAGACTTTTATAGGTACACGTATAAATTTGTGGTCTCATCGCTGCAAAAAAGTACTCACTCTCGCACTTTTTCCCATCAGAATGAAGTTCGAAGCCAATATCACAAGCACACTCGTACCCTCCCAAAGTGTTGACACAGGAGTGGCTGCAGCCATGCTCTATGGAGGCACATTCATCGAACTCTTTCATGAATGTCGCTGAGAATCCAGCCTTTTGAACTGAGCCGTCAGACTCGAAAACTACAAGAAGCTTGTTAGATGTCGTTCTAAAAAGTTAATAAAATATAGATAGATTTAGCGCAATCCGCAGTTAAAAATAAAATAATTATTTGTTCAATTGACGCCATGGCGATATTCCATTTCACAATCATTTATCAATAGGTATATGGTGGATTCGACTGAATCATATTTTTCTTGTAAATATTACCTTATATCTGGAGGTATTTTGTGTCCACAAAACACTCCAATCAGCGGCGAATCCATCGTGTCACCATCTCTAACTTTCACCCTATCGTAAGAACAAGTGTCGTGATTTTCCACATCGAAGGAATGGAATCTTAGTGCCACTTGATAATCCTGAAGACCAAATCAACAATTTAAGAACGGAAATTATAAGACAAATTTCTTCAAAGCCCAAAAGGATCTATTTATACCTGAGGGACAGAAAGTCTCCAAATACAACTTTTGTTTGGTTGATAGTCGTCCGGATAGTTTGGAGACTCCAAATGACCAGTACTGTCTACCTCTATGTCGCCCCCGCATATAGCTGTGAAAGCAATATAGGTAGTACGTGCCAAATGAAGCTAAACACTTCTATAATTTCTTACTTGAAAGTAAACAATTATTATCTATATGTATTATTAAATTGAATTTTCACCTTCATAGTGTGCTCTAAATCCTTTATACGACTTCGCCCGCGGCGGCCCAGGCTGGTAAATAACTGTCAGTCGGGACCCGGTGGATCTCATTATAGGTCCTTTGCCAGACCCGCAAATACGTCCCAAAACAGGGGCATCAGGCATGTACCCATCTCTAATCTCCACCCACTCCGAACGGCACTCTTCCGATTTGTGAATATCGATTTCTGTAAAAGGAAACCTCGATATTCTTACTTAATTTGCTAAAGTTTAGGTACAGCAAAATAAATACCACTTGAGAAGAAAAATTAAGCGAAACTGTTTTCTATTTCGGTACAACAAATTAATAGCGTTAAAGTCTGGCACGACCGCAATCGTAAACATGTAGTGACCGGTGGCGACCGCCGATAATTTACGACCCTCACTTCCCCAACCGCCAATTTGCTCTGACCCTCTCAATCCCTTTCGCCTTTTACCGAGAGCAAGCAAACGAAGGAATTTTAGGAAGAACAAAGGTTCACATTAAAATGGCAATTGTGAGAAACAGGATTCCGGAATAGTTTAGTGTCGTTTGAAATCGTTTTGGAAAACTTATCGCCCGTAATTCCTTTCATAATTATTATGTTTTGGTATATAGTTAAACCGTGGCGCGTCCTAGTAAATATATTGTCAGACTTCCTTTATTCTGTTGGTTTCTCATAATATTTTGTTCACTAGTAAAGAGAACAATATTTTCACAATAGCTTGATATTAAAAACTTATTAATTAACTATTATATTTAGATTCAGAATTGGAAAATCATCTATTTAAATACCTCTCTAGTTTTAGACTACCTACGCTTTGAAAAAAAAAACAAATGGAAAACGAATAATGGTAGATACCTTGCGTCTAAATAAAGATTCATGTTTGCCACTGACCGTTAGGGGCGAGCACTTAAAATAAAAGCTGAATAAATTCATTAATTCACCGAAGAAATGTTCTGTCTCTGAGGTTTATTTAGTGGAAACACCTACCTACCTGAGTAGTCTTTTATGCCTTGTTTGTTTTGAAAATATCCAACTACTTCGTTGTACAAAAACAACGGTGGTAAATATTCTTTCGTTCATGTAGCTATGTGTACCTACTTAGGTACATGATTGAAAAATTCGGCTTATTTAAAAATGTTCGAAATAAATATTTTCCTGTGACATAATTAATTTGATATTTCTAATGGGATTTTGTACATCAAATCCCACCGAATGTAAATCTTGTACTAATTAGGTGGCTGTTAATAAATAAATTAATTGATAAGGAGCGTTACAATCTACCAAAACGAAACAGCATACGAAAGATGATTTATCTTTAGAGTAACTATAGCCTATCAGAAAGGATTAACAAATACTTAGAGAAGGTTTCAAGTCCTGTGTCCAGTTGGGTGTTTGTTTGTTTGACAGATAAGACAATAAACCATTATAACGAGATGGCCCTTGTCAAAATAGGTATCCGCTTGTCATATATACGCTGGACCCGTTGGACACATAAATTGTAGTATCGTCTGTCTGTATGTCGGACAATTTAAGGGCTTACTCGCGTCCAATGATGAATTGTTGTTGTACCTATTAATATTCCTGACAAAGGAATTACAAAACAACATAACACGTAGACTAATCTTAATTAAGTACCTATATTGTCTATGCAACGTTCATGGCTCATGTACATCTGACAAAGTTTTACTGTATTGGCATAAACATTTGCATGGTAAACTTTCCCTGACCGTAGATTTTAGACGTACTAAACAAAGAGCGCGAGTATATGATCTCAGGCTCGTACTTATGTAGGTATATTTCTACCTAATAATTTCTAATCTTTATACGAATCTAATCGATTACCATATACTCTGTGAAAAAGGAAAAAACATCATGAGGAAACCTTTTTTTTTCTTTTTTTTTTATACCTGTAAATGTATAACCAAGGACTATTGCCCACACATCGCTGTGCTGTGCTGCATGAGTATAGGTAGTTGGTATGTAATGATTTTATATATTTGAGTATTGTCATGTATTGTGTAGTTGATGTATTTGTATAGTACATAGTATATATTTATTATGGTAAATGATATGTATAGTATAATGTTGGAAATGCTTTACCCAACCACCCGTGTCTATGTATTTTTGTTTGTCCTTTCGCATAATTGGTTGTCTGGAAGAGATCGCAACTATGCGATAAGACCGCCATTTGCTTTCTCCTTTTTCTTTAGGTACTGTATCATTGTTATTTTATGTGCAATAAAGGATTAAATAAATAAAATAATAAATAAATCGCCAGCATTAGATACAATTAAGTAGACCTTTGTCCCAGTAGTGTGGACAGTAAAAAGACTGGTTTTGGCAGCTTTATGCCTATGAACATAACATTCGCTTCACATATTCACATTCACAGAGCTTTACTATTGGCTCATCCTGTAATTTTGTAAACAACAAAACCTACAACACAAGTTTCATTACGTTTTATAGCGGGTTTACCTAAGGTTTTATTTTGATGTTTCTAGAACTCCATTAAGAAATTTAATTTCAAAATATTCGTTAAAAAAAATAAAACAAACGAATTGTTTGAGATGTACATAAACAGTAATGATAAAGATAGAATAGCTGAATAAAAACATAAAGGATGAAATCGTAATCCTCAGCTGTCAACCGCAAGACATTAGATAATATAACAACATCACCAAAACTAAAATGATACCGCGAAAGCACATCATTATATGTATAAAGACTGGGATAAAAGGATTGTTGTCAATCGAACATAGCTCCCTAAAGTCTGGTTCAAGCAGATTATGGCGTCTGCTGGAACATTTTTTCTTAATATGCCTTTAGTTAGGTACCTATGCTATGTCGATTATTTTAAATTAGATACAGCATGTGAATTGCTAAAAAACTGCTGACACGTGTGGAGACTCTAATTTCTTCGATTTATTAGGTAATTTATAATAACAAACCTAAAAATATTTACCTACAACCAACAATATAATAAGTATCTTTTAATATCATTAGCCATATCATTTTGCTCGAAGTCTATAAAAGTTTCACGAAACGTCGATGGTACATTTCAATTTTTCCCTTAAGTGTTTACGACGTTGACCGTTGACAATTTTATTGCGAATCAATATTATACGAACAAGCAAAAAATGAACCATTGTCTCGAATATCAGTTTCCGAGTGTCCCGAGTGGGCACTCTATACAATATTGAAACGTCGAGTGGCTTCGCAAACACTCCACCGCTGTCCTGACGTTCGCTCCCTTTTACCGTGCTCTAAAATTACCAATTCATTGACTTCCCAAGTCCCAACTAATTTTGGTTTAACGGAGGAAACGTTTAAGGAGTTCGAAAATAGATTTCGTTTGCGATGATGCTCGATACCGATTCTACTGATTCTAGCGTGGTATCCCAACTAAAATTTTCAGAATTAGACTTATTGTTAGATACCTACCAGTGGGTAACAAAAATAGTTCGTAAACAAAATTCATGCAGCATGCGTCAAAAGTATCTTTAGCTAAGTAGAATTTAGAAATCTTATTTAAGTGGAGTGAGATATAATTTTCAAACTGAATAAGTACCTTCTGTGTCACTGAATCAAAAAGCACAGATCAATCGTAACTAGGTATAAACATACGAATAACTTCTTATTGAAGGTATCTGTAAACGGTTTATATAAGTTATGTTGTGATAGACACACTTAATATAAAATTAAGTCATCTTACCAGTTATGTTGAGAACAACTCTTTCACCGTGCGTGGCGACGATCCTCCACTCACAACGTTCAGGAGTCGCTGGCGCCGGCTCCGTGCCCCACCCAGGGGAGTTGAACCAGCCAGAGTTTCCAAGAAGAGTACCACCACATGCTATTGGAGAAAAACAGTCGAATCAATAGGTTACTTGACTAAATTTTAGTTTTTAGTCCGTCATAGAGATAAATACAAAATATTGGACACGTAGGTATTTTACGTTATTCAAAAATGTCGCCTGAGGTCACGCCTTGTACGTTATGAGTTATGAGTTATGACGGCACGGACGACGACGAACTAAATGAAATTTTATTTTCATAGCCCAGCACCATGCCTATTACATTTACAACTTTTAGACAGCACCTAACTGCTATGGCAAGTGTCGCGGATTCGATCTTTGCATCAGGGTTAACATAGTGGTGAGCAGTTGTACCTACATTTACCGCGAGGACAACAAACAAAAAGATATAAATATTATATCAGGTTTTTGATACCATAGCACAAGCTCTGTTTTTAATTTAGGATGAGCTTGCGACAGTATTAATAAGAAAATTATACAACAAATTTGTGATAATGAGAAACTATATAGGTAGAAGATAATTACTCAATCTCTGAAAGTAACACGTCATAAATAAATATTTGATGCAAAAACAATATAATACCAAATGGAAAGTATCCCGGAAATCTTCATGCGATGGTTTTGTTTCTGACAATTCTAAAAATACCCGGAATTCAAATAATATTTAGATTCCTCACCGGTCTTAGGTTGGTTGAGGGTATCGATCACATCAAATTTAATCTCGTTAACAATGAAGGACAAAGCCTTTCGGAGATTATCTGGCTTAGTGTCGAAACACTTTGAACCAGGGAGTTGCGTATGCTGGGTTATAATGACCGGACCGGAACTAAGGCCCACTTATCGACATGGTTTCCGGTTATCCGACCAGAATGCATAAAGGAATTAAAAAGTTAATACAGTAGCAATGGTATGACAGTAATATTAAGAAGGATTTATATTATTTGACGACCCGATTGGCGCAATGGTCACCATGCCTGCCCGCTAATCATAATCAAGGGGTTCCGGGTTCGATTCCCGGTGGGGGTGGACTTTGTGTGATGAACACAGGGTTCCATTTTCCAGTCTGGGTGTGTTTATACATCTATAGTATAATATATAAGTAATTCTATGTAGTATATACCACGTTTGCTTGGTTTCCACGACACAAGCTAATAATAGCTTACTGTGGGATCAAGCAGATCTGTGTGTTGTAATGTGGATTATTATTATTATTATTATTATTATTATTATTATTATTATTTCGAAGATTTTTCTTTAAATAATACCTGCTACTTTAGCTGCTCAAGAATTAAATAGTTAATATTTAATTCTTAGTTAATGTTTAATTAGGTATAACCATTTAAAAATCTAGTTACATATTCTTATTCACTGAGAGTTCGCTCTATAAGTAGAAATATTAATATCCGGTTCACATACTTGATTGACTGGTGTTCCTATTTTAGTTTAATATTCCCATTTATGATGGATAAAGTAATTTAGGTCTGATTCGTCTGAAGTCTGGCCAAAGATAATATAACCACTATGCTTTAGAAATGAGTAATAAATAAAAGAAAATAGAAAATATATCTATTGTTGGGAGACTCGTCTCGGAGAGCGGCAACACTACGGGCAGCGCCATGACAGCGGTCGGCGCGTGAGACGGAACTACGGAAGTAGTCGCTGTGTGCAAGTCATTCCGTCGCATCGTCGTTCGTCGAGAAGTGTCGTTATATTGGAAGTTTATAATTTTTGTCTGTTTTTATAATTTATTTGGAAATTGAAGAAGGCTTACCTAAAATCAGAATTGGGATTGTCTCACGGACCACAAGTATTGGCATTCTGACATGACAATTTAATATTTGTGTAACTACCCGTTACTTATGGTTTGTCATTTTTGTTGGTAAGTTTCAAGTGTGATTTAAATTATTTAATAATAGTTCTTCGTGTGTCTATTTTCTGTGTGATTGTGTGATTCTTATTACGTTTTGAAGTACCTTTGTCGAGTGAAAAGATTGCGACAACGTCAACGAAGTTCGCGCGATCGAACGTCTTGTACGATGTAATCGCAGCAATACCTATTGTTGTCATTCGTTTTCTGTGCCTGTGTAAATAAGTAGGTACTAAGCTACTTTCTCGATCCCTACGTCTGTCAAGCTAGAAAGGTCAAGTCGGCAGAATCAATTGATTTTTAGGTCAAAATTTAGTGCTCAATTAGTGCTAATTTAGTGCTGAAAAAAAAAATTTGGTGCTGTGATAGGTGGAACAAAAATGAGAACACTGCTAACTTTTTATTAAGCTAGCAGTGTACCGTTCGTGACCGCGTTACAATACAGTTGCAGCGGAATTCGCATGGGCTAATAATTTAGTGCTCAATTAGTGCTGCCATTGTAGCGAAAAATTTTTGAAAAATAATCGTTTTTGAATTTTTTTTCAAATAAAATACTGTACTAGCGACACCGGCCGGTCTAAGAGCTCAAAAACGGGAACTGATGAAATTGAAACACGTCACCATTTAGCGCTCAATTAGTGCTGCCAGTATAATAAAGAATTTTTGAAAAATAACCTTTTTTTTAATTTTTTTCAATAACTTTTACTTAACCCGTGAGAAGGCGCGCTTCAGTTTGTTACACAAAGAGGCGCGCGCGAGCAATTTGCTCACACTATTTTAAATGCTCATATTTCTACTTTTATAATATTTATTGACTTATAATGGATTTATGTGATTAAAACAAGGTTTAATATGTAAGAAAATAAGTATTTTAATTAAAAATATTTAACATAAATGTAACTTCTATAACAAATAACAAATCGACTTATTTTTAGTTTTTAATTTTGGCAGTCTTCATAAAAATCGTAATAAAAAATCTTACATAACAAAAAATTAAAAAAATCAGTCTTCCATGAGATCTAGACGAGTGTGCCTCTCGAAACACATTGAACACATGTATGTGATATGTTCAGTGCAGAGTAATTGCTTGCACAAAGTGCAAGCTTTTTTTGACCGTCTATTCTTACGTCTAGGACATATTGAACAGAATCCACTTGACCTAGGCTCTGCAATAGGTGTAGGCGCTGGCACAAATCGCTTCATTAGGAATTTGAGATCTGGCGATATGTTCTCTATACAAAGCCGGCGTGAAATATGTGGTTTTACCAGCTCGAGCGCCACTTCTTTTAGGAATGTTCGTCGTTCAATCAAATTCATTCTTGGCTACAGTTTTGACCCCTGGTAAGTGGATAACGATATTACAACTTCTGGTACGTACGTTACGTAAAGGCTTATGCATAAGCCATTTCGTTGATTGATCTTTTCCAGTATAGAATGGGGTCCTACCTCTTGGTTGTTGCGGCGCAGGAGTTGAAGTATCAGCTTCAGATTCATCCGAAGATTGCTCCGTATCTGTTGCATGAAGACTGCAAATGATAGAACTATCGCTTTCTATGGTGTCAACACGATGTTGTTCTCCATTCTCAAGATCCGCATCCAATGCTTCGTCACTAAAATCCTCCTCCAGCCAAGAACAAATTTGTGCTTGACGTCGTTCGTCCATTTTACATGTGTATTGTAGCTAAAAATAAAAAATATTATTACTAAAATATTACTACAGAGTATTTACGTAATAATTAACCAATATAATACAAATAAATAAAATAATATATTCTAGAAAACACAATAATACTTTTTTTATACACAAAATAAATACTTACATGGATGGGCGCGTGATGAGCAAATTACCGCACGATGGTACACGGCCTCCACAAACACCTCGCTGCGCGGCCGCAACAGAACTGACAGCCATGAGAGTTGCGTCAGGGGGGAGAGGATGAATAGTTAGGAAGGTACCTAGGCACTTGAGATGTTACGGTGTCTATATCACCAATAATTCTTGCTTTTAATTTTTGTGTGAGCAAATTGCTCATAGCGCGCCTTCTCACGGGTTAATTAAGCTAGCAGATTTAGCTAGCAGTGTACCTTTCGTGACCGCGTTATGATACAGTTGCAGCGGAATCCGCATGAGCTAATAATTTTGTGCTCAATTAGTGCTGCCATTGTAGCGAAAAATTTTTGAAAAATAATCGTTTTTGAATTTTTTTTCAAATAAAATACTGTACTAGCGACACCGGCCGGTCTAAGAGCTCAAAAACGGGAACTGATAAAATTGAAACACGTCACCATTTAGCGCTCAATTAGTGCTGCCAGTATAATAAAGAATTTTTGAAAAATAACCTTTTTTTAATTTTTTTCAATAACTTTTACTTAATTAAGCTAGCAGATTTAGCTAGCAGTGTACCTTTCGTGACCGCGTTATGATACAGTTGCAGCGGAATCCGCATGAGCTAATAATTTAGTGCTCAATTAGTGCTGCCATTGTAGTGAAAATTTTTGAAAAATAATCGTTTTTGAATTTTTTTTCAAATAAAATACTGTACTAGCGACACCGGCCGGTCTAAGAGCTCAAAAACGGGAACTGATGAAATTGAAACACGTCACCATTTAGCGCTCAATTAGTGCTGCCAGTATAATAAAGAATTTTTTAAAAATAACCTTTTTTTAATTTTTTTTCAATAACTTTTACTTAATTAAGCTAGCAGATTTAGCTAGCAGTGTACCTTTCGTGACCGCGTTATGATACAGTTGCAGCGGAATCCGCATGAGCTAATAATTTAGTGCTCAATTAGTGCTGCCATTGTAGCGAAAAATTTTTGAAAAATAATCGTTTTTGAATTTTTTTTTCAAATAAAATACTGTACTAGCGACACCGGCCGGTCTAAGAGCTCAAAAACGGGAACTGATGAAATTGAAACACGTCACCATTTAGCGCTCAATTAGTGCTGCCAGTATAATAAAGTTTTTTTTTTTAAATAACCTTTTTTTTAATTTTTTTCAATAACTTTTACTTAATTAAGCTAGCAGATTTAGCTAGCAGTGTACCTTTCGTGACCGCGTTATGATACAGTTGCAGCGGAATCCGCATGAGCTAATAATTTAGTGCTCAATTAGTGCTGCCATTGTAGCGAAAAATTTTTGAAAAATAATCGTTTTTGAATTTTTTTTCAAATAAAATACTGTACTAGCGACACCGGCCGGTCTAAGAGCTCAAAAACGGGAACTGATGAAATTGAAACACGTCACCATTTAGCGCTCAATTAGTGCTGCCAGTATAATAAAGAATTTTTGAAAAATAACCTTTTTTTTAATTTTTTTCAATAACTTTTACTTAATTAAGCTAGCAGATTTAGCTAGCAGTGTACCTTTCGTGACCGCGTTATGATACAGTTGCAGCGGAATCCGCATGAGCTAATAATTTAGTGCTCAATTAGTGCTGCCATTGTAGCGAAAATTTTTTGAAAAATAATCGTTTTTGAATTTTTTTTCAAATAAAATACTGTACTAGCGACACCGGCCGGTCTAAGAGCTCAAAAACAGGAACTGATGAAATTGAAACACGTCACCATTTAGCGCTCAATTAGTGCTGCCAGTATCATAAAGAATTTTTTAAAAATAACCTTTTTTTTAATTTTTTTCAATAACTTTTACTTAATTAAGCTAGCAGATTTAGCTAGCAGTGTACCTTTCGTGACCGCGTTATGATACAGTTGCAGCGGAAACCGCATGAGCTAATAATTTAGTGCTCAATTAGTGCTGCCATTGTAGCGAAAATTTTTTGAAAATTAATCGTTTTTGAATTTTTTTTCAAATAAAATACTGTACCTAGACGACACCGGCCGGTCTAAGAGCTCAAAAACGGTTATTTTTTAAAAATTTTTATTATACTGGCAGCACTAATTGAGCGCTAAATGGTGACGTGTTTCAATTTCATCAGTTCCCGTTTTTGAGCTCTTAGACCGGCCGGTGTCGCTAGTACAGTATTTTATTTGAAAAAAAAATTCAAAAACGATTATTTTTCAAAAATTTTTCGCTACAATGGCAGCACTAATTGAGCACTAAATTATTAGCTCATGCGGATTCCGCTGCAACTGTATCATAACGCGGTCACGAAAGGTACACTGCTAGCTAAATCTGCTAGCTTAATTAAGTAAAAGTTATTGAAAAAAAATTAAAAAAAAAAGGTTATTTTTAAAAAATTCTTTATTATACTGGCAGCACTAATTGAGCGCTAAATGGTGACGTGTTTCAATTTTATCAGTTCCCGTTTTTGAGCTCTTAGACCGGCCGGTGTCGCTAGTACAGTATTTTATTTGAAAAAAAATTCAAAAACGATTATTTTTCAAAAATTTTTCGCTACAATGGCAGCACTAATTGAGCACTAAATTATTAGCTCATGCGAATTCCGCTGCAACTGTATCATAACGCGGTCACTAACGGTACACTGCTAGCTTAATAAAAAGTTAGCAGTGTTCTCATTTTTGTTCCACCTATCACAGCACCAAATTTTATTTTTCAGCACTAAATTAGCACTAATTGAGCACTAAATTTTGACCTAAAAATCAATTGATTCTGCCGACTTGACCTTTCTAGCTTGACAGACGTTCGATCCCTTTCTGCCGGTTAAATGTGTTTCTCCAGGAGTTTAAACCCTGATGCAAACGTTGAGTGCGTGCGCCTCCACGAGTGCAGGCGCCGCCGTGTCACTGAATCGCGACAGCGCGGCGTTAGCGCTAGCAGAGCGCCTCGCGGCGCGTTGCCTGGCCGCGACAGTCTGGCGCCACTGCGATGGAGTTGCCTGGGAGCTGACTCAGGGCAGATCGCCATGTCTCACGGTGACAATACTGCGTTCGAGGTGCTGGATATGCTCTTAAGAGCTAATGATCGCTGCCTATTGAGTAAGACGTATCCATTACTTACTAGATACCTGCAATCACATCGGTCAATCGGTATTGACTGCCGATACAAAATTCCATTAATTTCACACTCCACTTTGAATGAATTGGTTGAGGTAACTTAATACTTATCTTGCATTGTAAGTTACCCGAAGGAAGACTATCACTTATGTGAATCAAAGAGTAAGCTACCAAAGTAAAAAAAAGATGAAAACAAAACATTGAATGGATAAATTACATCTTAACAATTGTATTTCTAATAAACATGAAATGAATATTTGTGCCTATAGTAGACTTATTGTCTGTCTGTAATCTGTATGTACCTGTATATTGTTGTCTTGAATGTTGTGTGATATTTTCTTTTGAATAAATTTCATCACAGATTTATAAAGCTGCGTACACACGAGTGTTGCTTTCAATGGTATGGGAACATCCATGTTAAATATATGAAGGTAGCATGGAAATTATCAAGTTTGTGTCTCCTATACTTCTTGTACCTAAGCATTTTATTGAAAAAAGGAGCAGATATGAGCTAATTAAGCTCATTCTAATAATAATTAGCAACTTATGTTTTTATTCATTGAAGGAATATTTTGATGCCTGATACTGATATTTTGTCTGAACTTGACTCTTGTGATGAAATAATTTGTGATGAATTACATGTTAAGTTTATGTAATCAGAAATGTGAATCTGATATCTAGTTGTGAGTTTAATGTTAAGTTTATGTAACTTGAAACGTGAATCTGATATCTAGATGTGAATTTAATGTTAAGTTTACGTAACCTGAAACGTGAATCCGATATCTAGATGTAAATCTAATGTTAAGCCTCTATTCTTCTGAGTGTTAAGCTTAATGTTCATCTGATGTATTTAAAAATAGTAATCTGAGTAATGAAATGTTGTAGTTGAACTGAAATGTATTTATGTAGATGCCTAGTAATTTAATTACTAGTGCATCCTAATATTTTTGGAACACCTGTAAAAGATAGCTAAGTCTTAAGCTCACTGTAACAATGTATAAGACTCTGTTGTGCTATGTACACTTAGTAAGCAATAAATACTTGAATACTTGTTAGAAATGGTCAGGTTAGGCCGAGCTCAAGAAAGATCGAAGCTCTTGTGAAATTACTTAAGCTTACTAAAGTTATGCAATTGTCAGTTCTACGACTTGCAGTTTACTCTTAGGATGCGTATCTGAACCGAATGCTGGAATCAAGTGTCTGAAAGAAGTTCGACGTGGGACTCCAGTATGCACACGCCCATACTGCCATGGACGTGCTGCTGCACCGCTACGCTATAGTGCGCTGGTACAAGTTGAGGCTGTGTGTTGCGTCCTGTGGGCGATATTACCGCGCCACCGTTCATCGTCGCTGTACAGATCGCGTCACAGCACGCCGTTGCGTCTGTGTCGGCGAAGTGTCACCGTCACCGCACTGTTTTGCATTTCGACTGTATGGCACTGAGGTCACCTTGAAGCCAACCTACGAGTGGGTCGCTACGTTCGACGGTGATGACGATGATGATGAGGATAGCGATGACGATGAAGATGGAGATGATGATGAGGATGAAGATGGTGATGATGGTTGTGGAATTCTTCGTTGAGCGAAGTGTTACTGGGCACCGGATCTCTGCCCAGGGTTGAAACCTTTTCGTTATGCGAAGAGTCGCTGTGGTACCTGATCACTACCCAGCGTGTGAAAGCTTTTCGGTAATGGCCTAGGCCGAAGAGTCGCTGAGTGCGACTGTGAGAGTGTGCGACCGTGCAACGAAGAGACTCTCACAGTGCGGCTCAGTGTTGATTATTTTGCATGTGGTTGTGGATGTAGACGTAGATCTTGGTTTTATTTTGGTGTTGGTAATTCGTGTGACGAATATTAATTTGGATGAATATAACTGAAACTAACCTAACTGTGTACCTAAAACCTTGTCACTTTTGTTGTATCTGCGAACGTTGTTTAAATTTTGTTGTTAGCGATGATGACGAAATTGGATGCAGTCTAGAGACCCTTTGTTTACCGATCTGTTACATGTACTGGATGTGCGAGACGAGTCTGATAAGACCTTATCAGATTGATCCTGACGAGGACGTCAGGGTGTCAGGAGAGGCCGTGTTGGGAGACTCGTCTCGGAGAGCGGCAACACTACGGGCAGCGCCATGACAGCGGTCGGCGCGTGAGACGGAACTACGGAAGTAGTCGCTGTGTGCAAGTCATTCCGTCGCATCGTCGTTCGTCGAGAAGTGTCGTTATATTGGAAGTTTATAATTTTTGTCTGTTTTTATAATTTATTTGGAAATTGAAGAAGGCTTACCTAAAACTATAATTTGAATTTAAAATAAAGAATGCCAAAATGGAACAGAAAAATAGATACAGCAAGTTTTAAAAATAAAGGAGTCATAAAAATGTGGCAGGTTCATAACGATAGTGGCATACAGCCGCCTTGTTACACATTTGAATTTATAATATAAGTAAAAATGCTTACTTGCACATTTGTAGAGCAAATTGGTTTGCGCTATATCACTAACACTCAACCTCACTCTTTGCCCAATCTCAGGTCTCTTCATGCCTTCCACTTCCAAAGGCAATATCGTGTCCAAATAAGTTCCTTTGCTGAAAGTGTTTCTCGCGTAATGCATAATAGAGTCGTAATCGTAAGTCTGACCCAAGGAGTTCACTTCCTCTTCTGTCAACTTGTTGAAGTTGTACTCTTGACCTGATGAAAAAAAATCACAATATTTAACTATTGCCGCAATAATAGTTGGTTGGTCATTGGTCAAGTTCGCTAAACTTCCCTTGTCAAATCAATAAAAATTAAATCTGCTAATTTATATTCCAATCCCTTATTTATAAGTATATGTATACACCGGATGAATGAATGCCGGAGTCTATGTTTCACCAGCACTACAATTTGGACCGCTTTAAGACTAGAGTGGAGTGAATAGATATTTAGTTGACGTTGTAAACACCTTAGTCCATATCTGACCAATCAGTTAGTAAAAAAAAAAACAAAAAAAATGTTGACCGATGTGTATTGAATTAAATTTAATAACTCTTTTAAAAATTTCAAGTAATAAAAACATCAAAATAAGGAATCGGCAGCAAAACCTAACGAATATTATGTAATGGTTGCGGTAAATGGTAATTAAGATCGTTTATAACAAAATTTGTCGACCACTTAATTTATTACCAACCCTTTAATCTTTATATATATATCAGGGTGTAATTTTCAATGTATGAAGTGATACATAGCAGCACTTTCATTGCTTGGAGCGTTAGTGGTATGCTAAGTTTGCAATCTGATAAATTCCGATCCAGAGTTATGACGTGGCAACAAGAAGCTAATAGTTATTTTGTGAATGCAAACTGACGCAGATACGTGTATAGTTACCCACTTAATTAATTAGAAACCACTCAATTCACAAATATCTTTATTACAGCATATTCCACGTAGTTTGACGTTTCACTATCAAACGGCCAATCTAGTGGAGTAAGGTCGTACAGAAATTGGAGCAACGCATAAACTTTAGGTCAATCCCATTTATACAGTGACCCTGAATGGCCCGACTCGTTCACGTAACTCTAGTAACACTAAGCCTCTACCTAAATTAGCACATTAGCTGAGAACCAAGCATAACTCGACTCGGTTCATTAATTTATACCTATATGTAAGATACATACATTTTTCTAGTCTATTATTTTTTTGCAATTTTACTCACACTTTTGGATATTGCATAGTAAATAATAATTTTTTATCTTTATGTGGGGACCAATAAACTCATTTTTCTTTTAAATATATATTCACGTTGTTTAACACTATCTGTTCCCCCCTGCGGTTTCACCCGCATCTATATTGGAATTCCCTCAGGAACTCTATGTATTTCGATTAAAAGTACCCCGCGTCGTTGTCCAATGCCTAAATTACTTAGCTTTAGGTAAGTATAATATATTATACCAAATAGCTTGCACCGCGGTTTTTTAGCGCATATAAATGGGAATTTTGTATTCTGAAATAGTGTTATTAGTTACCTACTCTAAAGTCTAACAGCTGTAGTTTGTATCATCCGCTGTAGGAATCTCCGTCACAGACTGCGCCAGAAGGTCTGCAAACAGGGAAAGGTGGCGAAGGATCGTGAGGAAAGCTGTGTCCGTCCCTGCCACCGAGATAGACGCCTCAATGTGACCACGACCGCTCTGCCAAGAGCGAGACGAAGAAGAAGAAGAGAGATCCCAAGGTACAAATATTTATTATTCTCTAAATTTAGACTGAACATACACTGTGTCCGTAACTTTGATCGCGTGGTCAGTATCAAAAATATGAAAACATAGCTGTCCCCCGCGGTTTCACCCGCGGTAATTTCGGAGATTCCCTGGGAATTTTGGAAGAAAAATTACCCTATGTCCCTAACCTATGTACCCTATGTAATGATCAAACTAGTAACGATTGACTTCAATCGTTTCAGATTGACAGACAAAAAGACTAAAACACGAAACATTTTTAAGCTAGGTATACGGCTCTACCTTCCAAAATTAACTAGAGACAATAAATAAACAAAAATTGTTTATCAGCTGAAAAAAAGAATTGCGTTAAAATTTACAACAGGAATCCATATTATTCCACTTCAATGTAAGAAAAAAAAAGCAATTTGCTTCTACTTGACTAAAATGTTGGTCATATTATATAGATACCTACGTAGGTATATGAAGTAAGTCGCAAAACTGTTTGTAAATAGGTAGGTACCAACTTGCAACTTTTCTTAAAACTGTTCAAATTCTTGAAAGATTCCTAATTCCTATCAATACATACTTCAAATTACAAGGGCGTATACGGTTCAGTAATTTTTTAATTAACTCGAGGTATTTTCACAAAAGAGAAAATAACAACTTCTACGGACCTCACAAAAACTTGATTTATACCTATATACCTACTTTACGCGATCGCTTGGACATCTCTACACAGTATAAAACAAAGTCGCTTCCCGCCGTCTGTATGCTTAGATATTTTAGACTACGTAACGGATTAGAAGTATCTCGGAATTTCCGCGGCAACTCTGAAATTACCGCGTATGAAATCGCGAGGGACAGCTAGTCTACTGTATGCAAAGTTACTTCCGCATATTCATACTGCAAAAGGGTCTTTTGTTTGTATCGTGGTATCGTATTAATACCATACTTTCATACGGCATAGAATACGATTCCGGTTCGTCGCATTGAAATCAGGTCAAGTTTTTATTCAAATAATGTAAGTATAGATGAGCAGTGTCTCCGAGCACCTTTGTCTCGTAGGGATTATGAGCACACAGTTAACCGTTCAGAGCTTCAGTTGCTAGATGTATTTGAGACTCACGCGCTCGTAAAAGAAAAGAACATAACAAAGAGGACCGCGATTTAGGTCAGGTTTCACATATTAGTTGTTTTCCCGGTCCTACCTATCTGGTTAGTAAAGTCGTAAAGTTGGTAATCCCGCACACTTTTGCTATGTTCTAGAATCTAGTGTTACGGTACATCTACTACTATAACTAGATGTGCCAAATGGTTTTCTCCTCGATTTTTATTTACTAGATTTCCAAAAATCTGTCTTTTACCAACAACTACCTACCATTAACTTGAGATATACAAAGTCTTTCTTCGTGGCGAAACTGCGTTGCTAAACTTCTCGTTACCTCATTTGAATGAACAAATCAACTTGTTCTCCAAATAAAATTATACATACACATTAAAAAATCGAAAATGTTCAAACATCTTCCATAATAAACTTTTCAATTTTAAAGGTAGGTAAAGTGCGGGCGTAGAAAATCTGTAGAAAAAATAGATGACAAAACGGTCGCGTTTACTTCAGTAAAGTAAGTACTCTATGGTCTAGAACATGTTGGTATTGTAATATAAACGTTAACCATGTCACTAAGCATAGAGCCGTTGTCAAGGACGAAACAATCTGGGACGCTCCGCAAAGGAATTCCTCAAGGAACCTGACCGTTTACATTCTGTCGGGTGCACGCGAGCACGCTTAAATTCGAGTCTGAATAGATCTTTAATTGAATTAGTTTAAATAGGCTTTGTTAACCTGTAAATTTTATAACCAGGTAGGTACATATTTTAACGTTAAGAGTATATAGCTTGAACAGTCATTAGCCTTTTAATTTGGAATACTAAACAATAAAAAGCTTTCATTGAACTCCTTATCACTTTCCACATCACTGAACGAATACACCAGCAAACGCGCAAGAAAACCTTTTAATTATATAAATTAACAAGTTAAATACTACTTTTAAATAATACTTGTCTATGTTTTATGGATTATATAATAAATAATAGATATAAAAAATAAAAAAGTCGAGATAAAAAATGCTCTATGTTTCTCAGGAATACTATAGCTTCCTATAAATGAGAGAATTTTTAAAATAGGTTCAGTAATTTTTGAGTTTATCAATTTCTACTTTCACTTTCACATCAATTATCTTAGTTGAGCGAATTTTGAGATTACCTCATGAACTCCTTTGTATCGGGATGAAACGAACCATAATTTCACCTGCGTTAATTTCAACGTTTCTTTGGGAATTATGGGATAAAAAGTAATTGGAATACTGTAGCTTCTTATGTGTGAAAGAATTTTAAAAATCAGTTTCGCAGTTTTCAAGTTTATATATTACAAATTGAAACAAATATTTTCTCTTTATAATAATACTAGCTGTTCCCCCGCGGTTTCCCCGCGGTAATTTATATAATAAAAACTACCTTATGTCACTCAGGACTATCGTAGCTTCTTATGAGTAAAAGAATTTTCAAAATCGATTAATTAGATCCAGAGATTACCCCCTACAACGTCACAAACTCACAATTCACCAACTTTACCTTTTTATAATATTAGCATAGATTGAAGTAGATATAGATAAATCTTTGAATGAAATGACCTTGCATGTGACTCACCAGTCATGATATTATCCCTGATGATCTGCACGTGCCTGTCGCGGTCTGGCCTGGTGTGCTCGTGCCAGAATCCAACCACGTGGCCCAACTCGTGAACCACAATGCCGAATTTGTCGCAGTTCTTGCCTATCGATATAGCCTGCGCCCCGCCACCTCGTTTGCCAACGAACGAACAACATCTGATACGAAATGAACACGGTAATGTTATAGTAATCAATTTTCCTGATGAGAATAAAATCACATTTTAATAACATACTCCATAGGTAGAGCTTGTCTAAACTAAAATGACGCGCCCCACTGCTCAATAAGCAGTTTTAGATGTGGGAGATCATGTATTGATATAGTGTGAGTGCGGCGACACTATGCAGCAACTGAGGACAAATGGCAAGACCAGATTTATATGTGTTGTATCGATATTTTAACGGTTGTGCGTATGCGTATGCCCGATGGAGGGGCGCGTCGTTTTAGCTAAGACAAGCTCTAAGGAAGGTGATGATTTTGTGTGTAAACTTTCTGAACCTAATCCCCGGGTTAAATTTTTGCCTGCCGTTTGTGTACAACCGAAAAAAGTTGATTTAAGTCATTAAACTAAACGATTGGAACAAGCACTAAAAAGAATTAAGCGTCGTTTGAGTGAGTAATTTAAAACAAACATGGGTCGTGTGACCGAGAACTAAGCATTAATTAGGTCAATGACTTTTGAAAATTGCACACAAAAGCTGAATAGCCTGTAAGTTATATAATGTGTAGTGAATGTTGTCTCAGGTTCGCAATTTCGTACTCCTTGCTTGTAAACACGGCAAATAAGAACTGACTGTAGATTCTGCTTAAAACTTTTATTTAGTTATTATGTTATCATGTAAAAGACTTGTAAGTCGTAATGATAATAAAGGTTCTTTAAACACAACTTTGCAAGGATATTTTGTACTGGTAAACGTAATTTCACAACTCTCTTCAGCCCAAGCTCCAATTTTTCTTTTTTCATCCTTAAAAATCCACTTCTCTCCTTTTCAAATAAAATCTGACGTACCAAAACAAAATAATAATAAAAAAGGTTGATATTGTAGCAGAATGCTACAATAGGTACCAATAATTCTGAACGGTCCAAGCCGAGGAAGTATCGAAGTGTCCATGATCGCTAAAATTTTGGATTATATTTTTTGGAAAAATTCCTGACCCATGATTAAGAAGAAACTTCTAATTTTTATCATTGGGCAGATTATATATGAATATAAAATGCTTTGTCCTGAATGACTGATGGATCAACGCACAACCTAAACCGCTGATCGTAGAGACCTGAAACTTGGAGGGTGTGTTCTTTGTATGAATGTATTTTCTGAAATGTTACCCCTAAGGGGATGAAAAGTTGGGGCAAAGTTTGTATGGAACAATTCAGCCGGAACTCCGAAATTATTGCGGGTGTAACCGCGCGGGACAGCTAGTTTATCATATGGACTTATGTAAGTATAATCTAAAGTGATAATAGGTATACTTCCATTATTATAGCAACGATTGTTGTCAACGTTGGCCGCCTTTATTCACTGATTTCAACCGTTCATGGAGACAGCACCTTTTGTTTCAATTCTATCAGTAGAGAGTTGGCTCTCTCCATTTAACCAGACATAGGTACCTACTACGAGTATACCAGTTATCTACGTTGGTATATCGCACTATTTATTTGCGGTTGTAAGACGCTATTTCTTACTAGGTACCTATTATAAATACGAAAGTGAGTTTATCTGTTTGTTTGTTCCCTTCAGACTTCAGAATTTTAATAAAATGTGTAATCATGGCTGGCAGGGGCAAAGAAAATGTCCTGCAGTTATAATAATAATAATAAGGAATAATAATAATAACAATAATGAACACAACAAAAAAAGAATTTGCGAAATTCGTGCAGTCGTGTGATGCCGTGACCAAGGGAAATAGGGATTCATTACATATTATAGCATATTATACATACATTTTATACATTACATTACATATTATATATTATATTATATTATATTATATTATTATTATTATATATTACATTACATATTATATATTATATTCATATATATAATTACAGATTTTGACTTAAACCCAAACAAGGCCCTTATTCATTATGAGCATAACACGTCGCGTTAAGATAACGCGCCACAAAAATTGTTATTTCCTCGTGCCCGAAGAAGTTTCACTTGAAAAACAAAAATACGTTTACAACGTGTCATAAGGCATACAGGAATATTATAAGTTATAATATTTTGGTATATTGAGCGTTTGAGATTGTTTTTTTGGGTCGCGCGTTATGGGCAAGGAATATATTGTTGGTGAATAAGGGCTCAGTTGAGTGAGGGCACCAGTTTTTTTTTTGCACTAGACTTTTAGACTTTGGTTACCTAGCTATGCTTCTGCCACTTTGAAATTTCACTCTCCATGATTAGAAGGTTTACTTCCGCAAATTCCGTGAACCACGGCGGGAACTTTCAGTATAATATTGACGACCCGATTGGCGCAATGGTCACCATGCATGCCCGTTAATCAAGAGGTTCCGGGTTCGATTCCCGAACTTTGTGTGATGAACACAGGTTTCCATTTTCCAGTCTGGGTGTGTTTATATATATCTATAGTATAATGTATATGTAATAATATGTGTAGTATATACCACGTTTGCTTGGTTTCCACGACACAAGCTTATAGCTTAGTGTGGGATCAAGTAGATCTGTGTGTTGTGAAGTGGATTATTATTATTATTATTAGAAAAGAAAAGAAAAGAAAAGAAAAGAAAAGAAAAGAAAAGAAAAGAAAAGAAAAGAAAAGAAAAGAAAAGAAAAGAAAAGAAAAGAAAAGAAAAGAAAAGAAAAGAAAAGAAAAGAAAAGAAAAGAAAAGAAAAGAAAAGAAAAGAAAAGAAAAGAAAAGAAAAGAAAAGAAAAGAAAAGAAAAGAAAAGAAAAGAAAAGAAAAGAAAAGAAAAGAAAAGAAAAAAAAAGAAAAGAAAAGAAAAGAAAAGAAAAGAAAGATTTATTCAAACGAAGGAGAAACACAACACAAATGAACACATACAGGACAACACAAATGAAAACAATTAAAGTAAAACAAAATAAATAATAAAGAAAAACAAAATAAAGAAAAACAAAATAAAACTGAACAAGAAACAATAACTTATTTTGCCATTTGTGTAGCGTGTCTCCACGCTCGAAATGGTCCTTGACTCAGCATTATGTCGTGAGTGTGGGACGCTCACGACGCTGGTTTTCAGTCAAGGCCATAGTGACGCACGAATACCACGCAACGCAAGACGAACGGGCGCACACAAACCATACGCACTATAGCAATAATAAAAGAAAGAACACACAAAATAACTCGATAACTCCACACATACCTAATAGATACATAAATTTATAAATTTATTACTATATACTACTAATTTGTTACTATTATTATTATTATAATAAGTGCACTATATTGACTTACCCACAAGACCGTTCGGTGAACACGATGTAATCCCTGTGCAAATCCGGCTCGCGCTCCACAAATTTGAGGCACGTGAAGTTCTCCCAGTGCCTCATCGCCTGTTTGAACAGCGATTTGTGCGCGCCGCTGAAGTTGCCGTCAATCTCGTAAGGTATCACACCGTTGTCCCATATCCGCTCCCTGCGGTTGGTCGCCGCGCGGATCGAGCGGTGCCTTTTGTTTGCCTGTCGAGTGTCAATCGTTTTATATCTTGCACTGTCAGCATCAGCAATGTGTATTGTGTAGGTAAAGAATAAAATTGTGTCGCTCGTTGAACTTTATTGCAATAAAATTCCAACGACTGTCAATTCTATTAAATTAATTAATTTTTTGGAAGAATACCTATGTTGTCGACTTAAAATTGATGCTACATATTCTTAATTAAAGAAATTGTCTTCTTAATTAAAGAATATTAGTAATAATTAATACCTAATATATATTATCAAATATGATAAGTTCTGCTGACTATACAATGTTTTCTGTTTATATAAAGTAGGTAAGTACTTCTAATAATAATATAAGTAATTTAATTTTTATTTCATTCCTTATTAATGAGTAAAAAGTTTTAGTTAATTCATGTAGGTTTTTTAATATATCAACGAGGTATAGATAATAATAAAAAAAGCATTTAGCCTAGATAGTAAAAGACAACTTGTTGAACAAAAAACCAAATTTTTTTGACTTGATAAGTATAGATAGTGAAAAAATGTTAGGGGACAAACTGATAATAATTGACAGCGGAAGGATTTCTTGTATGTAGTGTAAATTTGTATTTTTTTTTTCCTATAAAAATAGAGACTATCGTTTTAAAATAAAACTCAAAAGTAGATAAATATAATGAAAGAACATTGGTAAAGCAAATTTTATATAATAGCTATAGTATTGAAATTTCAGTATCTGTTTCTACCGCATTTGCCTATAAATCACTTGAATTTTGCTTTTACAGATAAATTCACCCGTAATTATTATTAGGTAGAGCGAAAATTGCTGGCACATTGGCACAATTATTTGTCCTAATAACTGACAGGTACGAGTACCTACCTGTGAAGATGACCTAAATTATTAGTTTAGAAGTCATATTTTAATTGAATTTGTAATAACTGACTGATGAAGATTACAACATTACTTCTGATTAATAACTGATATAAATATATCAGATGCATCTACATTTTTTTAAACACTTTGATACTAGATTCTTTGCGTCCTTTCGGCTTCATCAAAGTGAATTTCGGGACTCTATTTGTTTAATCAGAACATTTTCTATCTGAGTGCTTTTCATTTAAATTTATGTAGTCGTTTACGTTTGATTGAGTATCAAAATTTCGAACGTCCAAACGTCATCTTTTATACCATATTAGTGAGAATACCATACCTTACTATTGTTGAAGAGCTGACTCTCCATAGCTTCTAAATCTTCATTTGACTCACGAAAAAACCAATTACTGAACTGTTCCGTCTCCGTAATACGTGAATTCTTCTTCAGTGGTGGTTTCACTTCGAATCTCTCTTCGAACTCGTGCTCTGGTATTATAAACATTGATGGTTCGCCTTTGTGCTCTGTACTGTCGTAATGTTTCTTATGATGTCGAAAAAATTGCTTCCTTTCAAATTCATTCTCATCTTCAACAGCTGCATTTTGTCCAGTTCGCTCGTTCGAATAAATGTTTCTTAGGCTAAAATTTCAATTTAACAATTATTATTGCATACAACTAGCTGTGCAGTGGTTTCACCTGCGCTAATTTCGGAGTTCCCGCGGGAATTCCGGAGTGAAAATCACCCTATGTCCTTCTCTGTACCTCTGACAACGTGCATACCAAATTTCATCCAAATCCGTTCAGCCGTTTTTGCGTGATTGAGTAACAAACATCCAAAAATCCAAACATTTAAACATCCAAACATCCATACTTTCACATTAATTTATAATATTAGTAAGATTAGTAGACGAAAAAACTATTATTGTCTAATTAAAGCACGAAGGCGTGAAAAACAAACAAACTCACTTTGGTATTTATAATTAAGGTAAGGATTAAGAATGAAATACTACATAGGTAGATAAAGCCCTAGTTCTATAATACATGGCAAAGTAAGTAAGACCTAAATAGAATCAGCTGGTCTCAGTAAACCTAATAAATACTAGCAGTAACTCTAAATATGCAGATTTCGTTGCATTGCATTCAAATCTTCCAGAGCTCCCATTATTCTCAGTCCCTACTATTGGTTTGGCAAAGAATCTAACAAAAGTACCTACGTATTATTATGATATTATCTACACCTACAGTATCTTGGCAAAGCAAAAACGCTATGAACTGGGTCACGAAAAAATTGCCTAGATTTATATGCAAATTTAAATTACAATTTTCGTCGGCGAGGGAAGGGTTTTCAAATATAATAGGATATTAAGCATTAATCTCAACTGAGTTTGATATCCATGCTATTATTAAAAATGCGATAGTTACGGTTTATCTTCTCGCCTTTACTACTGATCCTATCACCATGAAATTTCGTATACACGTTATCAGGGCTACAGAAAAAGATATAGAGTAATTTTTATTTGGGAATTGTTACGAGAACTCCGAATCCGCGGGAAACAGTTTATGTTATTACGTATTACATAACAACAATTAAGCACAATCATTACCACCTAAACTTGTTTTTACAACAAAAGGGAAGAATGACTTATACTGACATTTATTCGGAAAGGGTCTAGTCATCGAGTCATTGTTTAGAAGCCTGTAATGTGAACCTAGGTCCATTAGTAAGAGGCAAGGCTCTCGTTGAGTCGCAATTAGGAGGGGTCGAGCCGTATTCACAGGACACTGTCGGAACGGAACCTTTAGAATTTTGGTGGATAGCAAAATGAAGCAAAAGTGTATTGTTGAAATATTGTACGACATGGTCTTCATCTTTATTAATGTTGACTATTTCTCATTCTGACCTACTTGATCTCATCGCTGTTTATTTCCTTTTACTTTGTGTTTAAATCATTTCATTATTTCTAGCATTTACTATTGTCACTTATCAGAATCTGTTGATGTTTAATTTAATATTTTTAAGCAAGTATACTAAGGGTCATACACAAGTTAGATTATTGGAAGCTATACATTTTACCCGGATAAAAAGTCTTTATGCTCATGCTAGGACCTTTCTCAAAGACATTTCATTATTTAGCCGTTATGAAGTTGAATAAAGTTTATTACATTTACGTTAAATAATCGAAGGTTAATTTCCTAAAGAGATTTACGGCATTATTGTTATTTGTGTACCTACTATACAAAATACAAAATACTCTTACTTGACCAACAATAGAGTACCTACACCTGATCTAATAATAATAATAAAAACCATAATAATATGCGCCATATATTATTGTGCGCCAATCGGGTCATCATCTGTATAATTATATTATTACTAGTTGTGCCCCGCGGCTTCACCCGCGTTAATTTCAGAGTTCCCGCGGAAATTCCGGGATAAAAAGTACGCTATGTGTTATTCTGATGTATAAGCTATATTATTGTAAAGTTTCATTTAAATACATCCAGTAGTTTTTGCGTGAAAGAGTAACAAACATCCATCCATACTCACAAACTTTCGCGTTTATAATATTAGTAGGATTTAAAACTGAAGTTATCAGAGATGACCTTTTATTCGTTTTTTTTTACTACCTTATTTTCCAAGCGTCAGCTTCGTAATTTCCTCAGAAATTCTTTTATCGGCATGAAAGAAGTAAGTACCCTACATGTCCTGTTTCAAAACCTAAAGTTGCCACTGTTCCATCCTCGTGTACTTCAGAACTCCCTTGGGAACGCTTTGTTTTGGAATAAAAATATCTTATATGATCGTATCAGTGAAAGAATTTTCTGAATCGGCTCACTTTTTTCCTCTTTGTCTACCTAGTCGCCGCACTCAGAGTCGACTTTAATGGTTACTTAGTTAAGTATAGATTTTTAAAACAAAACTCCCGCAATCAGACAAGTTTAATAAATTAATGTTAATTGCCATTTAACTAATTAAGTTACATCTCATTAAGTGCCAGTTAACATTAATTTACTGAACGTCTCTGATAAATTTATGCTTAACTAAGTAATCATTAAAGTCGACACTGAATGTGGCCATAAGACAAAGAAAAAAGTCTGTCTTGTACGTACCGTCTCGAATTACCATGTCGTCTTCGCCTCCTCCGTCTTTTTGGCATTGTTTGTTCTGTAAAGCTCTGTAAACTTTCTGTTGGTTTCAACAGATCATTAGCTTCTACTGCATCTACATGTCTATCTTGATTAGTTTCATTCACTATAACCTTATTCACGCTGTCAGTATCATCATCCCGCTCATTCGTTGATATCACCCCATTAGTAGGAGCTGGCGCGACGGTTATATTATCTGGAATAGTCTTGGCTGTGATATTGTCATTCAAATCACCAGTTATTTCTCTACTATTACTTTGTATTTTATTTGTAACTTCATCAGCTCTGTTACTTGAATTTCTCGTATGAACGTTGGGGTATAACTCGTCTATATTTAATATATTGCCTGTTGATATGTTAACAAATAAAACACCGTCTTGTTCTAAGCTTTCTGACTCTGTGAGATTATCAACGGTTGCTGTGTGATTCACATGTTCAGGGCGGTTTTGGTTTGTTGCAGGAGTAAAACTTTCTAAAGTGTCTTCTGGAGGTATTCTGCCATTTTTCATCAGAATCGATGGGTCTAAACCAGCTGGTAACGTCTGTAAAGCAAAATATTATTAAAAGTCTAAAATATTCAAAATGTGTTTGTTTATTATTTTTCACTTTGATATTAATTTACTTTGGTGTTAAGAGCAGCGTCATTAGATTTTGTCTGCTCACTCTCAGCTACAGGTGGTACAGGCTGTTTAGTTCTCTTTCTTAAAATATCTGGCAACCCTTCCTCTTCCACTTGTAGACCTTCTAGTAAAACCTCTTTTTTCAACCTCTCCACTTCTTCTTGAAAAGATTTGTTTATTTTAGGAGGAGGAGTACTGGTAGGTGGTTTGAAGATGTAATCTGTATCTGGTATTGCTATGTCACCTTGAAAGTTACCTGAAACAAAAATCCAAATTAGTTATTATAAAAACAATAAGGAGAAAATTTACGTACAGAAACTCTCAGCAAGCCCCTACATTTTTTTATGTATTAAATAGATATTTTAGGACTCATTCAGAAACTAATATTTTTAAAATTAATAAAATCTAGATATCTAGTTAGAACGACTTGTTAAATTACATTAGAATAATGTGATTGTTTTACGGAATAAGTAAATAATATTTCGATATTACCTCACATAAATTAATATGAATTCGAAACGACAATAATACAAATTAAGTGCCGATCGACCTACGTTCTCAACAATAGGAAACCATTTAATATATAAGGGGCTTCATCAATAACGAATTATGTGGTCAATTACACCAACAATATTCAGTTCATCGAGTTGATTTCTGAGCGATGCTCAACCGCACTACCGTATACTCATAGCTAACTTTGTAAATATTAAACCCATTCTCTCGAAAATATTCAATAAATTCTATCTTGTTTTCTCTATTCTTTTCGCTTTTATAAGTTATAACGAAATCCTGATTAAGAATCCAGTGATAAAATGTTATTATCTCATCTCAAAGAGTGGCTAAAATTTGAGAGTAAAGTGTTGGTAAAGTGAGATAATTGTGAGAATTGGTAATTAATTATTGGTTGAGCATGATTATCCTCAAACAGTCGCCATGGAGATCTTGAACTTCAGGCAGTTGAAGCATTTTTTTGCTTCACTTAGTCAAGTGGCCTTTCAGACACCGTAGAACTTATAACTTTTTTTTTTCTTTTGGAATGTCATTTTTGGTTTTGAAAAAGAGAGGTGTCAAAAGAGACAAGAAAACTGGACGGAATTTTGGAATGATATAAGAGACGGGAAGCGAATGCCTCTTCAAATTCCATTCTAAAAGAAAAAAACAATAATAAAAAAGGTTGCAAGTGTATCAGAATGCTAGAGTAGGTATCCAGACTGTTTCTCTACTCTCCAGTACGTTAATAAAGTTTAACGATGCGGTGGACCCAACACGTCTGGTCTATGGTTTGCACCACAGCTGGACGCAACACTGGCTGCCAATTAATTAATTGTCTATGCGTGCTTACACCGCGCGAATTGGATATGGCAGTAGTAGGCCGGCTTGCGATGCCTGGCAATATTAGCACAGCTGAATACCATGAATATTCATTGGAGGTTGCTTTGTAGACTACTGGCCGATTAATTAATTACAAGTAAAGGCAGATTTTAGTTACGTCAAATTCGTCAAGTTCCATTCAACGGAACCACTTTTCAGAATCGTTTCAGGGATTCCATAGATTTAACCCAAAAAACAAACTTTTCCTTTTTAAAATATTAGTAGTAAAAGTGCTTTCGCATACGACCGACGCAGACGTTTTTATAGGCCAATTTTGTAGGCTAGACTCAAAGCTCTATGATACCTGCCTATCTGTACTGAAATATGTTTTACCAGATCACCGCACACTAGAAGTCTGCATTTCAATTTAAAAAGATGTGGACGCAATAGATTTACAGCAAAAAGGTCTATTTAGTAATAATATAGTAAGAGACCCTTCAATTTTATTTATATATAAGTATGTATGGTATGTTTGTATAGATGTATAGATTTGCTACACTTGAGAATCATTATAGGTATTCACATACAACGAAAGCATTTGGGTTACGCCGTGAGTAACATGAATTCTTCGAGTTCATTCACAGTTAGTGTTCTATTGCTAGTGTACCCAAATAACATAAAAAAACAGCAGTTAATAAATAGGTCTTAGCAATGGATACGAGTGTTGCAAAACTAATAGGTAATAATATTCGTAATAATTTCTATACCTACTATACTAATTGAATCCGCATGTCGATCACTACTTTTATTTTACAGAATTAACGCAAGAATTCTAAAATAAAACACAAGTTTCTGAAATATTTATTGCCACACATTATTATTAATGTTGATAATTATAGTACGGGAGATACCGATGCTAATTCGGGAGCGACTCGAGCGTCGTTGGGACCTATTGGGTTTTGAAGATTAGGAGATATAAACAAAATAAGGTCATATGATATTTTTTCATTCACCGGTGGGTTTAGCTTCTACAGGCTTTCAAAAATGTAAAAAAAAATATTAAAATGGAAATACTCGAGCGCGTCAGATATTGTAGTTTAGATACTCCAAGGTGTCTCTGATTTCGAAAATATATTCATCTGCCGATTTGCGTGGTGGGGGTGGCCATCCGGAAGTGGAGAAAATGAAAAAAAAAAACATTTACTCGAGCGCGTCAGATATTCAAAGGGGATGTTAAGTGAGCCCTAAAAATGCTCCCCTTCGAAAATCTGCCGATTTGGAGGTGACGCAAGGTAGTAGCGAATTTTCGAATATGCAAAAAAAAATCTCAATTTTGAAATACTCGAGCGTGTCAGATTATTTTACAGAAGGTTCAGCTTGCACTCCAAGTTATGTTGGCTTAAAATCTGACAATAATTTTGAGGGGTATTATTAATCTGACTGCTAGAAACAAAAATTATGATTTATTTTTAAGATTTTTTTTTTCTTTCTGACGTGTAAGTTTAATAACTTTATGAGCTATTTCTTGTTCACAAAAAACACACTATATTTCTATGAAATATGTAAAAGCTCACAAAATATTATTCACAAAACTAACTTTAAAGCACAAACAAGTCAGAGCGTTTTACATATAATAACATGAACGCGTTGTTTTGTGATAAGCTTTATTATATAATATATACAGGCTGTTGTTTTGGTCAACAACGCCCGTCACAGAGGTGGTTGTACTAACGATACTAATGTCAAAAAAAATATAAAAAAAAATAATTATTTTTTCAAGGAAAATCCGAAAAAATTATTTATTTTGTTTATACAAGCGGGCGAGCCTACGCTACCGGTCGTTGACCGCGTGGCGCGGCGCGCATCATATGGCATGCAATAGTACCTACGTACATAG
Organism: Zygaena filipendulae; assembly: GCA_907165275.2. NCBI lineage: Eukaryota > Metazoa > Arthropoda > Insecta > Lepidoptera > Zygaenidae > Zygaena > Zygaena filipendulae. The sequence goes on along the minus strand of OU015657.1, from coordinate 11,475,319 downwards.
TACCTACATACACCCCGCCTCGGTGGGAACGCGGGCGAATGCGGCGGGGCGGCCGGGCGGCGGGGGCCGGGGGGCGCGGCGATGTGCCACCCCCGCCCGCCGGCGCTAGCGCCAGCGGCCAGCGCCAGGCGCCAGCTAGTCTGCCTTCCACAGCCGCGGCTATTGCGCGTGCGTTGTTTCTGTGCTAAAATGGCTCGGTCGTTCGCAGGATTAACCAATAGTGAAATTTATTGAGTATTTAGTAATAGCGAAGATGAAGCGAATAGTGTAGCCGAGTGGAGTGCGACGTTTTCAACTCGTCCAAGTTTAACTCGTTACACCATAAGGACTGTTGTTTTTAGTCTCAGGGAATGGGTAACATTCGCTACACCTCGTCACACAACAGGTACCTAGAGGTCAATCTGGGCTCCCTGTTAATGTTCAAGATGCAGTCCTTGAATACCTACTTTCGTGCGCAGCCGCGCGCGAATACCTACCTACCTGGGATGCTGGGCGAAGCTTTGGCATTGACCATTTAACATCGGAGTTTGGTGATCGTTGGATAGGAAGAGGTGGACCCATACCGTGGCCACCACGTTCACCCGATCTAACTCAATTGGACTTTTATTTGTGGGGTGACGTAAAGTGGTACGCATGACGAATACGCCGACACATTAAAACAAGAGATACTGAATGCTTTAGAAGTAATTACGAACAATTAAACTGTTTTATCGCGATTAAAAGACAATTTGCGATGTCGTGCTTCTGTGTGCATCGCGTAACGCGGTAGACAATGAACAGATAAACCGTTAACGTAAAATCAGTGTCAATAAAAAAAACTTTTAGAAGACTTCGTGTTATGTGTAATCAATAATTTGTAAATCACGTTTAATGATTGTAAATAAGTTCGTTCACCTTTTTAAATACGCCAAAGGTACTTAATAACAGCGCCATAGAACTTTAATGGATAAAAATGTCATTTCTAATTTAATAATTTCTAAATTATTCAGTTCCTTTGCCGGTCCTAAGCCCAGTAAAGTATGGAGGGAAAGAGAGTCTAAAATGTTTTGTTTACTTACCGTGATCTAAATAGGTAAAACGTTTGTGCAAAAGTAGGTACCTACCTAGGTAGTAGGTAGGTAGTAGGTAGGTAGGTACCGACGACGACGAGACGCGCGATGTAGCTGCTCGTAGCGCGTAGAATCTATGATGTCGTAGCTCTAGTCTACGCGCTAAGGCTTTACCAATTACCATTTAATGTAAACATTTTTAGATATCTTGTGCAGAGATTTTCTTTTAAATAATGTTCCGAATTATAAAAAATATATTTTTTTTATATTTTTTTTAGAACCCATATTAGTTATATTACTACCTCCGTTACGCGCGTTGCTGACCAAAACAACATATTGTATAATTACATTAAAGTGAAAGGTTATAGGTGAACCTATAGTTTGATGTAATACTTACCTTAACTTATTTTAATATGTATTTTAACCGACCAAAAAAAGTTATAATTTGACACGTTTAGCGCCGTGATATACTGTGATGACGTTATGGCGACGGAAAGTAGTGTGAGGACGGTGCGAGAGAGTGAGAGATAGAGAAAAAGTAAAAGAGAAAGAAAGACAGTGATATGAATAGGTACATGTTTCACTGCAGCTGCTCGTTCGATTCGAAGACGATTTTTGTTTCTTCGGCTTATGAAAATCGGCAGATTATATTTTTCCCGCTATCCTTGAGTTATTTACTTTAAAATAAAAAATAAATCAACTGCGCTCGAGAATGTCGAAGTTGCGTTTTTTTTTTGCAAGTTTGTGATCCTCTAACTCCCTTACGTCACGTTCAAATGGTCAGATTATTCATATACATACTTCTCACTATGTAATTAACCCACCATATCTTAATCTGACGCGCTCGAGTATTTCGAGTTATCGATTTTTTTTTACTAATCTGATCGGTTATTCTAGACGCACCCACCAGTGTAGAGGGCCTATATTTGGTGGAGGTACTCAACATGGTGCAAGGTACCCCCCTTATGTTCATCTGACGCGCTTTAGCTAATCCACAAATCCCCTCTTGGCGGTCCGTACTATTAATCAACTTTAATAAAAATAATGAAATACTACAATTTCTCGAGTCAAGTATAAAAATTTTTAAACATATCTTTGCCCAGCTCCACAGGAGGAAGACCATATAGTAAAAAACTTAGGTACAAACTACGTATTCAACTGTAACCTAGGAATAGGCCTAAGAATAACCTCGCGATAGGTTACTGTTATTCAAATAGGTACAGCATTTAAGGCCTACTAAACCTATCCAATTGTATGCGTTATGTAATTGAATAGCAAAGCGCTGCACCGTACACAATCAAATACACACAAATGGATTTCTGTTGTGCAAATGTATGCACATTCAAATCATTTGATTAAATCAAATGCATTTTGTGCACTATTTGATGTGCGCAAACGGTTATTTGATGTTAGCTCGAACGAAACTGAATGTAGAGCCAGTAATAATTAATATCCCATTAACTGAAAACTACCCGCTTCGCTGTTGTTTTTTACTTTCATTTTTGGTACATCAGTTGCAATTTTTTCTATGTATGTATAGCATTGTATGATATCATAATATAAAAATAACTTGTCCAGAATTCGTCCACGCCCAAACCCAACACAGTGGTTGAGTGTGAAGCAGAAACTGTTTTTGGTTTTCAGTGAAAAACGCGTGGAACGTTGAATTCGCGGGAGAACAGCCTGGTGTTTTGTTTGAATATCATGACAAGCTAGAATAGCTGTGCCCCGCGGTTTCACCCGCGGTAATTTCGGCGTACCCGCGGGAATTCCGGGATAAATAGTACCCTATGTCCTTTTCTGTACCTCTGACAATGTACATGCCAAATTTAATCCAAATCCGTTCAGCCGTGTATGCGTGATTGAGTAACAAACATCCAAACATCCAAACAGCCACACTTTCACATTTATAATATTAGTAGGATTATAACAAACGATATCTCGGTATTTCGTATCGTTTCGGTTTCTCGGTCAATCGGCCGGTTCTGGTCACGACATGCAGCACTATACGCTTTTCCCGACAGTATGGACCGTTGCACGGATAAAATAAAATATTGGTTTCGAAATAATGCCAACTAAAAGGTCATTAGTCATTAGTGTCAAAACACTGATGAATGAACTTGTAAAGACTATACGCTTTTTATGTAGGTACCTACTATATTTTATTGTTTGATAAATATGAAACGTGTGTGAATTGACTGAAGACTAGAAAGTAGTTTGTTCAGAATCGACTTCCGAATTCCGAAAAAGGAGGAGGTTCTCAATTCGACTGTATGTTTTTTTATTATCTTTGTTACATGAGGATCTACAGTCGGAGCCGCGGTTCCCCGGGCATACCACCTCGCCCGGCGGGAAGCTTCCCCTTTGGTGGCGGTCGAGCCATATCACTATCCTGCTTCCGCTACAAGCCCATTAAAAACCGGAATATAAGTAAAATTTTAACAAAAAATTAAAACCGACTTCAAAAAACACTAAAAAGTAAAAAATAACCAACGTACCTATGTGTTACCTACTGATCGTTTCGATGTCGCTGCCAAGCTCGCTAGTATCTGCAATATGGTGGAAGCAGACTTAATCTGTCTACCTACTATTTAGCTTGGCACCGTCTTCGGAACCATCAGCACGGTAGCACATAACTACGCAGGTTATTTTTAACTTTTTAGTGTAGTGCACTAAAAAGTCTGTTTTAATTTTTTGTTAAAATTTTATTTTTAATTTAAATAGTAAATGATACGGACCGGTTCCATTACTCAGGCTGATAAAACCGCAGGCTCCAGCAAGTATTCGATAAATTTTACACTACACAAGAAGTCTCCAATCATCGGAACGTAACAACTAACAACACAGGGGCACTCCAATGCTTTTGTCAATCAAAAAGTCTCTCGGAGCGTTTCCGCCATCGTCGAATCAAACGTAGAGCCACGCCTTCAGATACAAGTGATAATAATAATTCTTTCTTTACAGCGAAATTCATTCTCCTATCCAAGCATCAGTATACCCAAGCACGCGCAAAGGAATATTTTTGTTCCATCTTTTTTTTTTCTATTAAAAGGAAAAAATATTCAGTTAAATATTTGTTTTGAAAATGGAACGACGACAAGTGATGGTGTTTGACACGAGCGACGGTAAATACCATAGAGCAAATAAATTAATTAGAAAGGACATGTAGGCGGGGCAGGCGCGCCACGGTTGCAAAGGAAGTTAAATCAAATGCTCTAACTTGCCCAAAACTTCTTTTGCTAGTGTCCCAAGCATATTTTCAACAATATTCTCAAAACTATGAATTTTGAAAACAGTGACTAAGTAAAAACGTGCCTAGCCATAAAGCGTTTAGTACATTTCTTTGCGCTAATGAATGTTAGTGTGTGATGAAATAGTTTTGTGTGCGAAAATCACCCGGCGACGCTGGTTTTCATCTGTTTTCATACTAAACTAAGTTGATGTCCCTTCTATCTGTTATTTTCTGTTCTGTGGTAAATACGGGTGAAATATCGCTTGGTATGTTTTTCTCGTTTAATTTTTTTTTTTTCAATATAAAACTTATAAAACACTTGACGCTATCCACGGCTTCGTCTGTGTGTAATTATGAGATCTCCCCAGGGTAGCTTTTTTTTGCATTGCATTCGCAGTGGATTAGAAGAAGCCTACGTCACATCACATCCTGACCCTCTAATCAGCTGTGTTCGCAATCATACCGATTTCTGTTTCTTTGTAAAGCGATATAGAAAAAAACTGACTTTCTCCTTTAATTGTAGATTATTTTAAAATAATAGGTATTGTGTCTTCAATTTCTACTAGCCTTTGCCTAATTATTGTCATGATAAAAAAGTAAACCGAGATAACAAATAAGTATAATTTATATAATAACAATACATTTTTTGATTGATTCTTTTATGTTAAATAAATAAAAAATAAGATTAAAAATTGAATAAAGAGAATAGGGATGTTGACTACTATTGAAAATCAAAATTCTAATTAGTCCGTCAGTTAGAAAATAAAAAACAATAGACACGTATTTTTTGCTTTTTTAAATAGATTAAAATAAGTATACAGAGATAAAGCACAATAAAGTTTAGGATGAGGAGGTCGTGACGTCACTAACCGCAAAACCGCCATACAAACTGTCAGAATAGTGACGTCACGCGAATTTTCAACTCAATATATCGCCGTTATTTTTTGATTATGTAAAAAAAGAAAAAATACGTGTCCAATATTTTTTAATAATCTACAAGACGAACTAAAAAATAAAAATTAGTCAACATGCCCATTATATTATTGTAATAAGGCTTCAGTCAATTACCCTTAAAATTGCCCTTTATACTTGTCCACCCACAATAAAATTATTAAGACTCTAAGTGTAGAGTGTAGGTGGACAGTTAAATTTCCTTTTACTAAATGATACTGAGAAACGTCTATACATAAGTACATAACGCCTACGACATGGTATATAATATCTACTATATATCTATTTAATTGACAAATAGACACAAAGCCTGAATGGATACTTAGGTATGTATATAGGTATGTATAGAACGTCGACAGTATAAATTGGCTGACAAACCTGTAACAAAGCAAACATCGTACCTATCGACCCCGAAATGAGATTGTCTTTACTTAAAAACTTTGACGAGGATCGGATTTTCTCTATTAAAAGTTACTTTGTTAGACCTATTAATATTTAGGGACTTAAAATATTTGCACACAGTAATTATAAAATTAAGAAGTTACAATTTACATTATGTTTTCATAATATTTCACTGTTGTTTGAATGTTGATATCCAATAATTCCACTCGCAAATATCATGGATAAGCGAAAAAATCAATAGATTTGTTAAAAATATAAAATAGTTATAAACTGTTTAATTTTGACTATGTCTGTCTCTTTCTAAAACGGAATTTTGTATGGCGGTTGTAGGGCGCTACAAGCCGAGTGACGTCGCTAGACTGTAGCGCTTTCGTTGTCCAACTTGTACTTTTAAACAGTCATATCTCTGAAAGTACAAAAGCTGTTTGTAAAAGAATAATGTTATTATACTACTAATACATCAAGGTTTATAAAATAGTAATAAAAATAAACATTAAAATTCCCTATTACTGCCTACTGGGCATATATTCACTATCACCAGCAACATTCCTTCCCCAAAACGAGCGTACCGAAAACACCATCTGAAACGCTCCGATGCCAAAACATTAGAAATAAATATTATGTATGCCATAAGACACGTTGTAAATGTATTTTTTTGAAGTGAATTGTCTTTGAGCACGAGGAAAGAACAATTTTTGTGGCACGTTATCTTAACGCGGCGTGGTATGGTCATAAGGAATAAGGGCCCTGTTTGTTGGAATAATTTTATCTCCACAACTTAACAACTACATGATATTATGTTAGGGATTCATTATTATTTGTTTGAATCCGTAACTGATAAACAAAAAGGATTTTTTTGTTTGTCTTTTTATCCGTACGTACGTACGGATTTGAATGAAAGCATGTATAATGTAGAGCTTATTTTTCGTATCAACATCAAGCCTAATTTGTATTGGCATATAAGAGTTCTCGAGGTAATGTGAAGATAGGGTTAAAGGGTTAATAGCGAAATTGCGAAGTTGTGAAATCTTTTGGAAATTAAAAAAAATCAGAACATCTATCTTTCGAGCCACAACGGCAGAAAAGAATATGTGTAACATCCATTTTCTTGTTTTCCACGGCTCCCTTTTGTGGAACCGTGATTGTGCGGCGTCTGCAGACGTGACGTCATATGACGTGACGTTCATACAGCTCTCTTTGTGACGGGCGTGTAGACATCGCGTCGGAATGGAATGCCGGTGGGGCCTTGTATTGTGCGTCGAGGCTCCTATGGCTGGATAAAAGTTCACGTACACACAATACCCATGTACAATGTACATTGCATATTACATACATATATGATCATAATGTTTTAGGCGTGAAATATCTTTGCGCGGTGGGGTCAGTACGGGCTATGAAAACAAATTAATGTTCTGGCGAACTTTGTATCGGCTTATAAAAATAAGAAAAACTGTATTCATATTTTTTTAATAAATCACCTATTGGAGTCAGGAATCGAACCGGCAAAATAAAAAAAAAACAGTGTGTATTTGAGTCATCTCAATCATACCTATAGGTTTATAAAAAAAATTTGAATTGAGAAAAACTGAGTTTGAAATTAACATGAAAAGGAACGAAATCCTTTTTTGTTTGTCTATGTATATAGTATAAGCAGTTTACACGCAATAAAAGATAAATAAAAATATAAAGATCGCATTACGTAACGAAGGTGGGCCGAAAACATACGACGAAGTATATCTATGCCTTTAAGCTACTGCTATTTCCACTTTTATAGCGTATTCTTAATCTAGAATTGCCTGGATTGCTAGTCTTTCCCCGGATTTATCTCAGGCCGGGCTCATTTTTATATTAGATCTAGATTTACACCATCCTGTTCCAAATTATGCATTGCATTAAACAGAATTCAAAAAAAGATGTCAGAAATCAACCACTAGGTACCTACATCTCCTAGTAAAAGCTTTGCTTAGTTTAGGATTATTATCACCAGCAACATCAGCAAAACTAACCCACCAAAGTGTCATCGCAAACAGACGTGTGGCATTTACATAGGAAATATACGGGATAAACAAACAAAATTTTTTTGATAGCCGGTAGTTATATATGTGCATAGATGTGTCAACATATTGTGATATAACACAAAATAGATATTTGGACACATAGATAAATAGATGTTGTTGCCTTTTAGATCGCAATACTATTAAACTCAATATTAAATTCATATACGTAAACAGTAATTGGCACAGCTGTTACTATTAATTATATTGTGATGGCTGCCATGAAAACAGCTTTCAATCTTGATGATGATCTAGCTACACAGGATGTTCGATTTAAACCACTATTACTAATGATGACAATCATAGGGTTCCCCAGTCCCCTGTACTACTTGCGCAATGCCGCAATGGAGTATTGCTACTTGAAGAGTGAGGGAGAGGCCAATTTTTTTAGTTTTTGAAAGTCAAATCGATCGATTGCGCTACCAAGGTGTAGCTTTTAAAATTAACATGCAGCCAGCGAATGTTACGTTTGTGGCTAAATTCGTGTGCGTCACTTTCGTTGCATGATACCCAAAGTTTTACTCTTAACGTGAAAAAAGAAGTATGAATAACGATGTCTTCAGCTATAAAGACTGACATTATTGTATTATTTACAACACGTAGGTAATTCAGCGAAACATCATTCAAAGTTCATGAATAAACATAAGTTAAAAAAAGAACTCCAAAAGAAACTATTTGCAATTCGCAACCTTATGAGAAACTTTTAACGATCAAAAAACTTTCACTTTCCAAATTACAACGTTGTTTTTTTGGTATACGAAATCCCTTAAATTATTATTTATGATGAAAATTCCAGGAAGTTTCCCCTAAAAAGTGATTTGTTGAAATTTTATCCATCAACATACTTTTATAATGTATTTGGTACATTCATAATTGGACATAGATAAGCAATAGTGTGTTAACCCACACTGGAGAAAATTTGAGTAAATCGTGTTTTAAAATTATAGCGCCATTTTTTGTCAACATTTTTTACGTATTAGTTATATACTTAAACAATGTAATTAGGTAAACACATAATTAAAAAACGTTCCCTAACTCTTAATAAATCGTTCTGAATAGGTAACTTTATTTTGTGGGTTAACATGTTATTGCTTATCTGCATCCAATTATAGAGTAGCATAGGTTTATTTTCTCATGAATTAAATTATGTACATAATATTATACAGTAATTCAGGAAGAATATAATATTTTGAATTATAGAACGGATAAATATCACAATTTCCTTTGGACAAATTGTGATATTGTAATAATAATCGTCCTTTGTAAGTACGAATATAACAGCCGATTATATAGTTTATATAATTAAATATAAATCGTTATTTTCAGATTCTAATTTATAAATTTCTATATGTTGATTCAGATTAAGATAAAGTACCTAATGTTTGACCTGCATGTAGTCTTTTGTGAGTGTGTTGTCTCACGTTTTTTATAAGCGGTGCATAGAATAGGAGTTCATTTTTAACCTATAGGTCAGATATTAAAACAAAAATTCCATCGTGTTACACGTTAGCAGGTGAAAGCTTACGTCTCTGTCGCAGTGGTACAGACGCGCACGTAATGCCCATTGATCAATCGAGTTGCGTATTTAATCAATTGAATTGTACAGTTGTGTACAGACCATTCGAAAAATTATCGTTCCATAATTTTGCTGTAATTGTACCTATTTCGTGCTTGTTTTGAAGTTGTTTCGCAAAATGATGCAATAAATTTCTGTTAAATGGCTTAATTCTGTAACGTTTACTCTAATTGGAAAGATATAAAATTAAAATTGTGTTCGCCATCGTGCAATAGAGTGAATAATAAAGTATTATAAATGGAGCGAGTATGAAAGGATGTGTCAGAAGGATCAGGCGATGAAAACGTACAGTGAGTATAAAAATATTAACACTTTTGCAGTCATTAAACTAGAATACTGTTGTAATAGGATCAAGTGACTACCAAATGTGATATTTTTATTCTGATGCTGATTGTACGCCGATCAGGTAGAGGTTATTCAACCATCAATAAGTCATGCGTACATAATAAAAATAACTTAAAAAAATAACACAGAAAACTTTAAAACTTATAATTTGTTTTCAAAAGAATTCAATTTTGTTTCAAACAAACCCTAATAAAACAGTTAATAAAATAAACAAAATGATTAAAAAAAGAAGTCTTTTACTGATAATAATTTCTTTTGCGACTCACCTATGATTGATTGATTAAAAAAAAAAATTGTGTACGTGGATCTAAAATACTTGTAAACTCGATTGTACAGGCTGCAGTGTGATCCGCACAGGCTAGCCGTATCGCCTCCCGTGCAATGGTACAGTCATGTATATGTACTGTATTAAGTTGCGGAAACCGCGTCGTCAGCAGTGGACAGTCGCGCGCTCCGGGGATGTACAATAGGGATGTTGACAACTTTTAAACGTATTTTTTTATATTTCAAATAAATGAAAATACACAGAGATAAAGCGCATTAAAGTTTAAGGTGGGGGCTCGTGACGTCACTTACCACTACAAGCCGCCATAAAAACTGCACTAGTTTGTAACGTGGTGCTAACGCCCATGGAGGTAGTACGTTCTTTTTTTCATCTAAATTCAAAATTTATTTTCCTGAGCGTCGGCGTTATTGTTTTGTTTTCTTTCGAATTTTTTCACGCTGCGTAAAGCAACTACGCTTTGATTTGTCTTTTAAATAAATTAAATGAATATATTATTATAATCTTAAATATCTGCAAGCTATAATATAATCAAAAATCTACAACTTAAATTACAAAAGGAAGCTGTTCACTAAACAGGTATTTAATAGTTTTATTTGTAAATTATATTTAAATATTTGTAAGCCTTGATCCAGGTCTCATGTAATGTTTTTATATCACTCACTGGTCTTTTGTGATGTGGCGTGAGACCTGGATGGCTGTCGGCAGGAATTTCATGTTGACAAATGATTCCAGCTTCCTTCTTTGGATATCAAAACTACTTTCTTCAACCTATCTACAATCTTTACTTGAAAACTTTGGAACTTCTGCTGTTCCTGTTCCTTCTTCCTCCTGATCTTCGCATCCTGGCCGACGCCACTGCAGTTTCGGACTCTACGTCTACCACGGATCGCGAAGGCCAGTGATTGTTTTGTATATATTTAAACTTACTCTTAGATTCTGTACTGATTACTCAAAATTATAAATTTATGAACCGTGTTTTTCTCACGACCCGTTTCAAGTTAGTGATGTCACGCGAAATTTCAACTCAATGTATCGCCGTTATTTTTTGATTACGTAAAAAAAGAAAAAATCCGTACAGTAGGTACCTAGGTACTTATTACCTACTAAGGATGTTACGAAGCTTCGACTCCGATTACGATAGTCGAATCTTCCGATCTTCACACCTCCGATGATATAATCTAAGCATACCTACATAGGGCCAGTCAGCGGGAAGCGACTTTGTTTTAAAGATATGGAGTAATTTAATCCTTACATGCGAATGTGCGTCTATCTGTTTGTTATGCTTTCACGTCCTACTCAATACAGCTATACTCAATCGATTATCATGAAATTTTGCATACACGTTGTCAGGGGTATAGAGAAGGACATGGGGTGATTTTATCCTGGAATCGGCTCGGGGACTTTGAAATTAACGCGGGAACGGCTAGTAAGTACCTACTGTTTAAAATGTCAACAAAACTTAAAAAATAAAATATAAACAAGAAATACCCCCAAAGAAACTCGTAATATTGTATCTCGCGTTTTGTTTCATAAGCACTCCTGCAACATTTATCGAGGTCCATAATTCCATTAACACGAAGACTCTTACATGGTTTATCCATTACCGGTGGATCTTGTAAAAACATTCGTCGTACATATTATTTACTTCTTAATTAGCCGTGGATTTTCTACGGAAGGTCTCTCTTTTAAGACGAAATCTTGCTTATTTTCCCCACGTTAGAATTAACTGTGCGAAGTTCACGAAGTTGTGTATTTTGCAATGATATTATAAGCATTTTGTTTTTGATGAGATGATGATTATGTATATCTATATTATAATTATAATATGTAGAATAATAATATGTCGTATATACCACGTTTACTTAGTTTCCACGACACAAGCTTACAGCTTACAGCCTTACTTAGTTACTTATAAACGTTTATTAAAATTAAGACACAGCTAAACAATCAATTAAAAAATATCGTTACTCATAAACGATATTTAGCGCTAACTAACATCTTAAGTGACTGCTTAAATAGCCGTCAAGTTAATCAACGTCGGACCTTTGTTTAAGGATTAATGTTTAACCGCTAGTTTTTACATGTATATCTTTATATATAAAAATTAATTGCAGTTCGTTTGTCTCGCTAAACCTCGAGAATGGCTGCACCGATTTGTGTAACTTTGATCTTGAAATAATTGTGGAAGTTCAGGGAAGGTTTACAAAGTAAATCAGGCTACTTTGGAGTTCCTGCAGGAGTTGGAGTTCCGGATGAAACCGCGGGGCACAGCTAGTAAAGTAATATCTATCAATTTAGTGACACAAAGTCAACTTAAACTTAGATATAAAAATTGTCAAAATGATCTAAACGCCACGACAACCGTGGGTTGTGTGACCGAAACGTGCTTTGCTCGTTTTTAAAGCGGCCGGAGCGGAGCGCGTGCCGTCGGTCGTTATCCTGCGGTGTTTTGTCGCCGCTAATTAAGCGGGCCCGCCCTACGGTGCCCACACACGGCTGGACTGGCGCGCCCATTACTTGATTTAATTATAATGAACCAGATTACAGCACCAAATTACTGTATAAGAGTGTTGTAAGAGAGTATATATAATACATACAGCACCGTTAGTGAGATATCTGACTGCTATACGCCGGGTTTCAAGGGTTCGACCCTCGCAACAGGGTATATATTTGGGATGAATATTTTTGTTGAGACTAGTTATTTAGTGTCTATTGTAATTTGTAAGTATATAGATATATTTACAGAAAAAAGTAAGTAGGTATATAAGTATCTAGGTACTCTAGCTGTTCCCCGCAGTTATTCTCTCGTTTATTTCGGAGTTATTAGGTATGTCCTTTTCTGTACCCTGACAACGAGTATGCAAAATTTCACGATGATCGGTTGAGTCGTGGCGTGAAAGCAAAATACTTGTGTGTACTTGTACTTAATGTTAAAAAATATTTTCGACCATGGTATTTCGAGGTCTATAATCGCAAGGAATCCCCCAAAGAAATTGGAATATCATTCAATGTGAATGCTAGTTTGTTTGTTTGTAACGCTAACAGACCTTAATTAGCATTAACGTTGTCAGGGGTACAGCAGAGCGCATAGAGTTCTTTCCCGCGGGAAAAAAAAACCTAAAACTAATTGTAGGTACAATTAATAGGTATATTATCCGTGGATGTAGGCAGAGACAAATCACAAACCTTAATAGAACATTTAACAAATGTTGCAAATATTAAAAGAAAATAGATTCTTACATAGATATCATAAGAGCCATCAACGGTACAAATGGACGCAGATAAGCAATTACATGTTAACCCACAATATTAAGTTATTGATTCAGAACGCTTTATTGAGAGTTATAAAACGTTTTTTAATTATGTGTTTACCTTATTACATTGTTTAAATATCAACAAAATGATAAACATAAAAATAATAATAATAATAATAATTTATTTATTTGAACCAACTTGGATCATTTTGTTAGTAACATGATTGCTTAATCTATTGTTAGTAAATTACATTATATTTATATTTATACATTTATAGATTACATTATACAATGATTAAAATGAAATGACGCTATGATTTTAAAACACGATTTACTCAAAATTTCTCCAGTGTGGGTTAAAACACTATTGCTTATCTATGTCCAAATATGATATCACGTAGATTCAATACGGCACCTAGCTTCGACTGAGATCCGTTGTTACGTGACTTGAATTGGATCGCTACTGGAATGTTTTTATTATATCTGCTCTGTTATTATATCTGTAAACCTGACGCTCTGTCATAGGTTCTACTACTAGTGGTGTGCCCCGGCTTTGGTTGGCCCTCGCACGCTGACTGACATTATTTAACCGACGCCTAAAAAGGAGGTCCTCGATTCCACTGTTATGTTTGTTTATATTTGTATTTTACGCAATAGGTATATTCACCAAACTTAAAGCGATTGTAAAGTTTTTTTTTTTAATAAATATTAAAAGTCTTCTTGTAGGTAATAATTATTATGGTCCAAATTAAATTTGGTGAAGATCTGATCTGATCAGAAAAATTGTGCACGTGTGTGGATTTGGATGAAATTTGGAATGAAGATAGCTTATATCCCGCATTAAATGCATAAGCTAGGTATTTTTTATCCCGAAGTTACCGCGTGAATTAGCAGGTGCCATCAGGTACCTAACAGCTCTAGTTAAGTAATAACTTTTATAATTTTTGCATTGATGTGCTTCTACAGACGAACTGGCGTTTTAGTCTTTCTTTTCAGTCCCTTTTTTCCAGAAAATAAAAATATAGAAAAAAAATATTGAGTATTAAAATGACGACGGTTTTTTGTCAGTATTAATTAGAAATTAATCTATTAATAGGGAAACCAATACAAATCGTCAATAAGTGGTAATCTAATTAGAGTTCATAAATAAGATTATTCCCAGCAAAATGGACTAAGTACATTAAAACCACATAATAATATGTTGATCATAAAAAAATGTTAACACAAAATGGTGCTATATTTAAAACACGATTAAAAAAAATTTCTCCAGTGTGGGTTAACACACTATTGCTTAACTATGTATATCCATAAAAAGCATGGTCTGTATACATAATGTCATGATAAACACTGCGAAGTTTAATACGAATCTACGTATGTCAACCGTGCACAGAACAGAAAATAACAGATAGAAGGAACAACTTAGTTCAGTATGAAAACAGGTGAAAACCAGCGGTGCTGGGTGATATTCGCACACAAAACTATTCATCTCGCACTAAAACATTCATTAACGTAAAGAAATGTATTAAATGCCTTATGGGTTATGTTTTCTCTGTTTTTGAAATTCAGTTTTGGGAATACTGTGGAAAAATATATTTGGGATTTGGGCAGCAAAAGAAGTTGTGGGCAAGTTAGAGCATTTGCTCCAACTTCCTTTGCAGCGGTAGCGCGCCTGCCCCGCCTACATGTGCTCTCTAGTTAATTTATTTGTTCTTTGATGTCAACAATGTACTTACCTATTTAGAGAACACATAACGCTTGATTCTATTAGGTAGGTAGTTTATACAGAAACTGTACGCAAACATAAACAAGTCCAAAGATGTTATGAGCACTTGAATGCTAAAGCAAAGGCTAAAGATTATTATAACATGAATATAAATATATATAATACTAGCTGTCCCCCGCGATTTCATCCGCGGTAATTTCGGAGTTCCCGCGGGAATTCCGGGAAAAAGTACTCTACGTCCTTCTTTGTACCTCTGAGTTCTGGAGTTCCCGCGGGAATACCGAGATAAAAACTATCCTATCTTTTATGTTGGACCATATTATAAATGGTTACATAATTTTATCAAAATCCGTTCAGTAGTTTTAGAGTCCATCGCGGACAAACAACGTGACACGTGATTTATATATATTAGAATATTAGATAATTAGATAAATAATATATAAATCCTAACTAATACATATTATAAGTGAGAAAGTGAGATTGATTGTTTGTTTTGTGGTGGCGTTCACGAACGTCCCGCGCGTGGTGCGCGAGAGTTTCGGAACGCACCCCTTTTCGGACACGAAACTAGCAACACTAGCGGGCGCGTCACTACGCAACCCGCCATGAATTCGTCCATTACCGCTTATGTCGTCTAATAAGAATTCTGCAGTATTTCTCACTTTATGTTATGTTTTCAATATAAATATTTGTATCTCCTGAAGCGTATCACTAAACCCTTCGCCTGAGACCTTGATCGATAAAATATGGGTGCACTGCAAGCCACCCATAGTTTGTTACACTTTCGCACCTTATCGGCTCAACCGATCACCACGAAATTTTACATACACGTTGCCAGATTAAGGACATAGAGTAGAAACCGCGGTGAACAGCTAGTAACATCACAAATCGTAAAACGACACCGAAAGAAAAAATACTAAAAATATCATATTTTTGGCAAAGAGTATCTTGGAAGGCGGTAGGTAGAATGGTGTTTAAATATTTGCTACTTATTTAAGGGACACTAAAGTAAAACAACCAGTTTTTGCATTAGACAATGACAAATACCGACGCGGAGCGCTTTACCCAAGCATCCCTTTGTGATATTTTTTAAACATGTAATGAAATATGAGGGTTGGTCTGGGTGTTGCAATAATTCCACTTTTTCTGACCCTTTTACGCTTAATATGTTTTGGCATAATCACTCAAGATTCGAACGGTAACACGATGTTTTAACACCGTTTAATAATAAATAGCTGTCCCCCGCAATCACCCGCGGTAATTTCGGAGTTTCCGCGGGAATCCCAAGATAAAATATAGATATAACCGTCCTCGTGAATCATTCTATCTATTGATGAAAATCACATGAAAATCCGTTGCGTAGTTTTAAATATCTAAGCATACATAGGACAGACAGACAGCGGGATGCGACTTTGTTTATACTATGTAGTTAAAACACATTTACGTAACACTAGCGGTTCCCCACGTTAATTTCGGAGTTCCCGCGGGATTTCCGCAAATAGTAAATGATATAGCATACAATCGTATACTTTTATTGCATTAAAAACACATGCTGTTCCCTCCGGTAATTCCAATACAACAAGAGGATCCCGAAAGATTCTCAAAATTCTCTATCTAATTATAATGTACCATTTATATTATACGTATAATAGCATACAATCGTATACTTTTAGTGCATTTAAAATACACGATGGTCCCTCCAGAGCGACGGGTGCACACCAAGCTTATCGCGAACCGTATCAGAGGAAGCATTCCTGCCTAAAATGACACCCATTTCCTGTTGGGATATGGATATGATCACCTTATAAATGTACTGATACCTCGACGAGTCGACACTGTCATTATTATATACTATCTGTACGCATTCTAACAAAAAAAAAACAAAATTAGCGCGTATAGACCCCACGGTTGAAATATAATATTACATACCTATACCAATAGATGGAGATACACCAAGAAATATATTATGTAATGCAGGTAAGGGCATTCACATGTCTAAATCAGCTGCAGTTGGAGTTTTTGGCGGGCATCGAAGATGGCGGTTTAGTCATTTATTATCGTGTCAATAAAAAATTGTTAAAAGTGGATTTTGTCGTGGTTTATGGTGCTGTATTGGACAATAATTTTCATAGGGACAGTTTTTTGTGTGCTCGAGAAGATATGGGTATGACATTTTGAGCTGATTTCTTCGGTATTCTCCAAGAGCTCCGAGAGTTCTTGTAGTCTATTCAGTACCATGACCTACAAGTTCAAACCTAAACACTAATTTTTGCATTTAAATAACGTAATTTAATTGAAACTGGCTAAATGCATTATATGCGAAAGCCAATAAGAAGAAAAAAGAAAACCTGCAGTTTTTGTCAAGTGCTTCTTTGTATTTATCGGTTTTTCTTCTGAGGTTTTTCTGTAAACATACGCATATTTTCCTGAAATCGTAAATTAAAAACGTCTCCCTTTTAAAATGATATTGTATATTTATATATCACATCCGTCGTTAAAAATTACATTGGTATATACATACGTTTTTCCCTCTTGACTTAAGGGCCACATTTTAAGGGTGGTATAATAAATATTATTGTAATTTTATTAACGCCAAAAATAGCTAAAGGGCGAACTTTGAATAAAATTATTTAATTTCAAAAAGCGTAGCGACCAACAAATGTGCTCTTAATAGCAACATTGTAACGTACACTTCCTAGGTAATTTTATCAACGTCCATGCGTATATGCAAATTCACATATAGAGGTACTATATATAATATAATGTATATTTGCAAACGTTTTGTCGGATTGCTTTGGCTAACGAGATTCGAGCGAGGCACAGCTTTTTAGCCTCGCACTGGCGGGGGGCGGGGGGCGTAACCACTTGAATTATGGGGATGCTGACTAATTTGTTGTCGACTGTCAAGTCATAATACGCCTGCGAAATGTTATAATTCATTTAATGCGACACTCGGTGGAATTATAAATAATTGTTGGTGGCTAGGTAGGTATGTATAGCGCGCTTGTTTTCGGCGAACAAACGGCGCTGCGATTACCTTACCCACACATTTTGATTCAAAATGAAACAAAACACCGTCTATTTTGGTATAAACACAACTCTACATTTAATTAATTGTCTAATTAGGGTTGATGGAAATTTAGGTACTTTCCTGAAATATTTGTTGGAAGCAATTTGGAAAAGCGTCAATCTTTAAAAAAGTTTTTTATGGATTTAAAATTATTTGAGTAAACAGTAAACAGTTGTTACAGTTAACTTGTGTTCTGTGTAAATGGTTCTAATTACATCCTAAAGTAAACTATTTTAACTAATGTAGTTTTGCTCTGGCAACTATTGAAAAGTATAATAATTATTATTTATCGTAAAATATTTTTATCTAATACACAAAGATTATCGTGGTAAAAATATATTCCTAGAGGGTTTCCATAAAGGTTTTTCTTTTATTAAATCTTACTAAACTTTATTAAAATCCATATAAAACATCTGATTAGATCATGAACTCTAAATTAAAGCTTTGGAACACGAAAGTTTGGAAGCGGAAAGCTTGTAAACTGAGTAGCATCGTAGAAGCCTTAACATTCAGTCTACGGCGCTACGGAGCTACGCCGCCGTAGCCTTTGCGCTACGAATCGTGATTTACCGTAGCAAATACTCTGCACCATTCATCGCGTACCTTACTTGGGCTGATTTCATTAGGATATAAAATAGCGTGATACTGAATAGAATAAGAGTATCTTTGATTTATTATTTTAGCTTTCTTATAAGGTTGTGGAAACAATAATAATACAATCAACAATAATAGCATGTTGTTTTACCGCCGAAACAAAATATTATATTCTTACTAAAGAGTTTTATGTGGTTTGACTTTATAAAAACCAGGTCAGGTCGTGGTCATATAAACTCTCCAGCGTGTGTGTCTATGTGTAGGGCAGGAGGAATAGCAGCTAGTGTGTTAATAAAAGTTACTATACTTAGTTTTAGAAGTGTTTCGTTTCTTCCACGTGTACACAGTACGTTACTTTACTTTAAGTAGCAATGTAGGTACGTTGGACAATTCTCACAACGAAGGCAAAGTGAAAAACAAATTCATTTTCAACTCACTAACTTCAATACAGATAAATCGCAATGAAAAACTGGCATTGTCCGATTTTTACGGTTCACCAAATACGGGGGTACGTTTTATTGACTTTAAAGGTTTATGGAGTGCCAGATTCCCGTGGCGTCGGGTCCGACGCTAACCGGTGGAATCGGTTGGCTTTTTCTACCAATGCTTACGGTTTATTACCCTGTTAATGGCCTGTAAAACGGTATTGTGGCCTCGGATTATCGCTGCCGGTATCATTATTCCATAATTTATACCGGTCATTTTCCGATTGCAAATTTTAATGAAGCAAAACATGTAACGTATAATACTGACCTACCTACATGTATTTTAATCCTATTAATATTATAAATGTGAAAGTGGATGTTTGGATGTTTAGTTGTTCTCAATCACGCAAAAACGGCTGAACGGATTTGGATGAAATTTGGCATGCACTTTGTGAGGGGTACAGATAAGGACACGGGTTCACGCGCCCACTTTTTAATTTTTTCCTTTATTTATCCAAAAATAAATCTCACCAACCTGTACACAGGTTATTGACAAGAAACTGCTTAACTTACAAATGGAACTTGTGACTGAAACTGCGGGAAACGGCTAGTCAGTAAAATGCAATTATACTGTTGAAAATAATGTGAAATTAGTGTTAAAAGTGTAAAATTTTGAATAAATAGACAAAATATCGCCAGATCTTTTCATTCTTAAGCGAATTCTGAAAAAAAATTACAATTTAAACAAAAATTCCTTTCGAACCACACAAAAGCCGGCTTCAACTTTACGTAGCACCGTTAAAAAAGTTATTTCAGCACAAAATAGCTTCAGTTCGCATCGCGAACTATTCGCATTTGCGCTGCGAGCAAAGAATGAAATTCTACCTCTAGGCCGGCTGGCGCCATTAAAAAGCGCTAAAACAGAAATCAACGGCAGACTATAAAAACCAACCCTCTCGGCTCTCATTGAAATTTTAAAAGGTGATGCTTTATTGTCAACAGGCGCGAGTTGATTTTATTTGATTGTGACAATTTATTTTCGCTGTATTGTGTAACAGCGAAAATTGTGTTTAGGATTTTTTGGAAAAAAAAAATTATACTTGTTACAGAATACAAGTCATTATAAAAGAGTTCGATTACCACTGGTATTTTTCACATGTTCTAATTTCACATATTTTATACATAATAGGAAGTAGGATAAGCTTTTTAAGTTAATAACAAGGTTGATTGTTGTCTTACGTTGTCAATGTTAAATATTTTTTTTAGATTTCCCTTACTTCGTATTAACATTAACTTCTTTTTTATTTGTCACATTCGCCTCTATAGAGTTAATAAAATTAGGAATATTACTCTCAAATTTAAAAAGTTACGTACAATATAAATACTATCAGTTGTAAAAGTATGTTGACAGAAAATGCTTCATTGTAAACAAAAAGATAGGAATGTGTTTTTAACCAATTCCAATGTTTAATTAGGTACGTCACTATCATGACGGCGGCGGGCGATGGGTTCCAAAAGAACTTGTTCCACATCAAATAGAGAAAGAGATATCAGATTCGTATAACCGTTTCTATTTTGAACAACTTGGATATTATGTGACTTAAATAATGTTTATCGCTACATTTATCGCTATTGACCTGTTCTATATCCTTACCTTTGAGCAATGAGCCCGCATAAAATGCGTAAGCGGGGGACAATCATTACGAATTATAAGGTGTCCATGACGAAAAATCTTTTAAAGCAATCGCTCGCAGTGTCAACAAGCGTCCTTTTGTGAATATTATGCGTGGGAAGTTTCGATTTTAGATAGTGAATATTTTTTTAGCGTGACCAGATAAAATATAAGTATCATTTGTTAGTACGAGTAAAAGGCTACTATTACGTTGTTGATGGTTAACGAATAAACGTATATTTTTTGCAACTTTACTTTAGCTACCTAAATCTTTAATCGAAATTAAAGCAGATATTCAGTCTCTATAGAATACAGATGTTGGATTGCATAAAAAATAACTCACCAGCTTTACATGGATCCATCCCAAGGTCACCGGAGTCTTTGTTGTCGAAATGTGTCGTCAATAGTTCATCTATGGTATACTTGTGGGGGGTGTCATTCCTCTCAGCCGAGTTTACTTGTGAGAGAGCACACGTGAAAACCGTTAGTATCACACCGACCGCCGTCGTGGACGGACGTATGCGATGAGCTATCATTTTGAACATCATTATAGACTCTGCTTTTAGTTCTCATTTACATAATCTTCTTGGTAACCAGAATGTTTAACTGAAACAAAGATACGTAGAATTAAGTGACAAAATCAAATTGCGTTTAAACTACTGATTAAAAATACACAATTACCTATTGAAACCTGAATAGTTAAAAATTATTGTGCCTGATTTTTGAACCATATTATGGAGTAGGTATATGTTATAGAAAAGAACTTTAGAGAGATTATTTAAAAACTAGATAGCTTATCAACCACTCAAAAGACAAAGTTCGAATAAAAAATGTATTTTAATTACTGCATTTAGGTTCTATTCATGTATATCAATGACGTGATATGGCCGGGTATAATTAATGGCTGTGTCTGTATTAGTGAGGTGTGAATTTGCACAAAAGATTGTCAATTTTCCAATGAATTCGCTGAAGAACTTTGAGGAGGGGGCTTTGATTTGTTCGAGAGCTTCGCAAGTTGAAGTATCTGGCCGGCTAGATTAGAGTTTGTTTAGCTAATCGTATCTAATCTATACCAATAAGAGGTAAAGTTTGTAAATTGTGAATTTGTGACGTTGTAGAGGATGATCTCAGGACTGCATCGATTTTGAAATTTATTTCACTTATAGGAAGCTGCGGTAGTTCTGAGTGAAACAGGGTACTTTTTGTTTCGAAATTCCCACCAACTGCTCAACCGATCATCATTAAAGTTAACAGGAGTACAGAAAAGGACATCGAAATTAGCGAGGGTCAAACCGCAGGAGATAGCTAAACTAAGACACATAATCATAGCACAGCTAATAAGATAGTAATAAGGTTATATCTTATTTTTTGTTTTTTTTTAGATGCCATGGGGTTGAGACGGACAAAGTTACGACATCTTTTAGAAAAAGTGTGGTTATTGAAAATCTCGAAAGATCCGCTGATAGTTTTTACCCTTATTGCCTTAACCCTTACCCTAAGTTAAATGTTTTTCATAAAAAAAGGGTTTGTTATCTTCATCACTTCCATCCATGGGGTCTAATCGATATTTTCAACACGTGCCGTCGACGGTCGAATGAATGACGAAGAGGTTTCGTTGTCGTATATAGCGCAATAGTGGTAGATAAATTTTTAGTTTTAATCACATTTCGTTCATAATCGAATCGCCAAAAATATAGATCACCACAGAGTTCTTGTGGAAGTCCGGGATGAAAGTATAGCAGGTGCCTAAGTATGTCCTTCGTTGACAACGTGTATGCAAAATTTCATGATAATCTGTTGAGTAGCTAAGGCATGATAAGTTTGCAGACAGACTGAGTTACTTTTGCATCTATAATACATTAATCTTAATCTCTACAATAGGAAAAGTGTTTATTTTTTATTATTATTTTATAAACCTTTATGTATTAGTAGTATAATAGCATTATTCTTTTACAAATATTTTTTGCATTTTCAGAGATATGACTCTTTAAAAGTTCAAGTTAGATAAGGAAAGCGCTAGTTCTATAGTGACGTCACTCAGCTTGTAACGCCCTACAACCGCCATACAAAATTCCGTTTTAAAAAGAGACAAACATAGTCGAAATTAAACAGTTTATAACTATTTTATTTTTTAATCAAATCTATTGATTTTTTCGCTTATGTTAAGCTTATCCAGATATTTTCGAGTGTAATTATTGGATATCAACATTCAACATTTTTTTTTTTCTAGTAACTTGTGGTTAATGGTTTTGGTGGTACAATTGGTAAATTTAGCTAAGTAAGATACTATAAGTATAAGTGTATTTTACACACTGTTTATAAGCCCAATAAATCGAAAAAAAAATACATTTCAACAACTAGAGTCTATTATCACCTATAATAATGAATAAATTTATATCTAAAAACGTAGGTAATACAAACAAATTATTCTAATTAAAATTACATTAATTAAGAAGAAGAATAAAGAATATTACTAAGTACCAAGAAACAACACTCTCCGCCCACCATTTTCATGCTTCCTCATGCCTCGCGAAAGTTTGGTGGTAGTTTACAGTTATCAGCTGACAGTTACTATAAACCTTGCGCACACACGCACAACACGTGTACTTACAAGCCACTCTCTCTTTTCTTGTGGGAAAGTACCTACTTGAATCTGCAGTTTATTTGAATGGAGTGTCACCGGTCTGGTATAACTTTGGTTAGTGTATTATATTTTTTACGAAAAATAGGTTTTTGTAGGTACAAGAGTAGCCGGTGTAACGTATAGGTATATGACCGCCAGTGTATTTGATAGTTTAAAACGAGAGAATTGTTACCTATTATAAAAACGAGCCATCATTGCACCAGTTGAACTTTTTACCACATATCACGTGATATGCCTCGGTCACGGCCGACAGATAAAAGCATTCTGTTTTACAAGCGAGACAAAACATTTAGTTTTGGGTTTCTGAGGATCGCATTCACTTATTTTATTTATTTATTTATTTATCTATTCATTGCTTACTAATTTCTGCTCATTTAATAATGACTAGCTGTGCCTATACGCAGCTGCAATTTAGAATTTCGGCACTCCTTCGGAAGCTCATTGTTACGGGATAAAAAGTGTCTAAATGGCATTGAGGGATACCCACTGTAGCTGTATTTCAATCAGTGAAATCATAGATATACCTGCTAAATACTCACGTAACTCTCGTAACGCTCGAGATAAAATATGTATCTACCGCATTCTGTTCAGTCAAACTCGAACATACAAACCTTCGCAATTATAATAATTCTGATTCCAAAAAAAAGGTGAAAGCGGGACATACATCTATCATTTTATCCAAAGATATTAAAAGAGAATAGATAGATAATACGCTCGGCCGCTAAGCTTACCCTTTGACCCACGCAATGGTCAAATGGACATAGATAAGCAATAGTGTGTTAACCCACATTAGAGAAATTTTGAATAAATCGTGTTTTAAAATCATATCGTGATTTTGTTTCAGCATTTTTTTATGTTTAAATGTTTTTTGGTATTTAAAAAATGTAATAAGGTACACACATAATTAAAAAAACGCTCTATAACTCTCAATAAAGCGTTTTGAATCAATAACTTAATATTGTGGGTTAACATGTTATTGCTTATCTGCGTCCAAATGATCTTATGCTAACAAAATGCCGTTTGCTAGCAGAGACTATTGTCTATAGATACCACTTGACGGAAAGCAATGTGATTGGCTATTTGAAATGTTTTTGTGGTGATTGGTATTTGATTGCGTCGCAATGATGTGTTTGGTTTTATTTTGATCATTCCCCTCGCAAAAATTGGTTGACGTAGATTGCGTACCTAGTAAAAGTTTGTATTGTTCGTCTATCCTCTTATAATGTCTGATTTTATCGTTGACTTTTCTCGCGGGTCCCATTAAACAGTAACTTTAGGTAATAAATTGGACGAAAAGTACATTAAAATTTTAAAAAATTAATAAAATCTTACATAGGATAAAAACAAATGAAATAAATAAAAACAATTTAATGAAAACAGTAACTAGGGTAAGAGTAATTTTATTGCAGTTTAATGTTTCAAAAGCAAAATAAATTGTCTTAGCCGAGGAATTTCGGACACAGTAAATATTCATTGAATTAAGATTTCTTCATTACTAATATTATTATCATAACGGTCTATATACTGACAACCATTTGCTACAAGTAATCAGCTACTGTTCTTTGACCCTTCAAACGTGTTTACTACAGTACATACGCGGCAAACAAACTACGACTCTACACATAAACAGTTAGGATATAATTTTCACCGTTATTAATGTATAGTTGTGTTGTTTCTGACGTGAATAATATACACCCCGGTCATTCTTATCGGGCGGCTGATAAGAAAGATGTTCCAATAATAGTTATTGTGATGCTTTCAACGTACGGATATTAATTTATTCCTCGACTTTTTTTTTTAAATCGATAGAGATTTTGGCATCACACTTGAGGATAGAGCTCTTGAAATGGTCATAAGGAAACGCGTCGTGGACATAGGAGAAAAAAATTAAAATAGATTTCCTACATTAGGAATTGGAAAGGCACCTGAAATTAATAGGGACGAATAGACATGGAGAGATGAACCCTGAGAATCACGAAATATAAACTTAGTTGTAGACATCGAGTCAAAGACCATCGAGTCACAGCCCACGGATAGTGTGTGTGGCACTGTCTCTTTGCATCCAAGACGGTAGTGGAATGGGATAGATGGATAAGAGAGAGAGATGAAAAGATATTCGGCAGTGGATGTATACCTACAGATAAAAAAGTGAGACATCATTAAATTTCTGATGACAATTTCTGGTGATTTGCTTTCGATTTAAAACTTGAAGCTGCTTTTCTTGACAGAATCAATAAAATCCTTTTAATTTACATCAATCATGAATAACAAACTATATTAGGTTAGAAACTTTATGACCAATAAACCTCGCTGGTTCGGTGTAAATATTGGAAAAATCCACAATGCATAAGATATAGACACATAGAGTTGTACTACTGGACCACTATTAGATAGTAAATGCATTACATCCGGCAGGAAGAGAAACGCTTGGGACACAAATAAAAATTTAATCTTTGATATTTCATTTCAAACAAATATGTTTGATGTAAATTGGTTTTTTTTTTGTTATCAAAAGGTATAAAAGTACCTATTCGATTTACGAAAAACCTATGCGAAATGTTATTTGATTTAGGTACGTCTTATGTATCAAATACATATTTTCGTCGTTGGAGAAAAGCGTGTGCCTCATAATACCTAAGTATATAGGTAAGTATTGTAAGTATATGTATTAAAGTATATGCTACTTTAACATGATATGAATCTTGCATAACTTTTAGCAAAAGAATTTTTAATAATCACCCCTCTCCTTCGAAATCAGGTATACTTCAAACGACATAATTCAAGGCTTCAGAGAGTTTAATTTAACGTTTTGTCATATTAATTAAATACAAATAGGTGCTCGGGTACATGCGAAGTTACAAAAGCGCTGCGTGTCGAGCGAAAACACGTCACAATAAAATGTTACGAATCCATTAAATGAAGGCAGGTGAACATTACACACGAACATGTCATATTTCACATCTAAGTATTGTGCCAGTAGGTATATAAAATATGGAATCAACTTACAACATGCTAAAGTAATAACTCATGATGACTGAAGCAAAAGAAAATATCTTTATCCGTGAATTTGGTTGATTTTTATGATCATGTAGAGCCTTTTTAAGAGTTCAACACGTAAATCTAATTATATTGTCGAATAACTAGCTGGTAAGTACATCTCAATTTCCTTTTTTTTTATCGTACGTTGTCAATGAACATTTAAAACTGATTGAACAGTCGTGCTACAGTTCGACAAATAGCATATGTGGCAATAGTATGAATGAAACGGAAGCAACGCCTGGATTCGGGTATCGTTTGTTCAATACTACCATTGAATGGGACGTCGTATAACAGTGGGTAGGTACCTGGTATTGTGCGGGATTGATTTATGCGTAAGCTTTTTAGTTTAGGGAACGAACGATTCATTGGGCATCGCACCCATGGACAGTTTTAACGTAATGCCTGCACTACATTATCGCTGATGATCGTTGATCGTGCGATCGTGTGATCGGCGATAATGTGGACACGTCTACGCAACCACAGGCGATTCCCTTTGGTCTACGTTCTGCTTATTTCTTCTAAACTACCCGAATGATTTTGATGTGGTTTTTTCTATCGCTAAACGTTTATATACGTAAAAGGGAGTTCCCGAGGAAATCAAGAAGTTCACGCAGGTGGAACTAGCTAGATACATAAATATATAAACGATAACTTCACATCAGTGTAGGGTTCAAACTTGCACCGGGTCTAGAAATAGCTTTTGCAACTTACACAGCAAAACAACACATTCAACTTCAATATCAAGGTCACTTTTCAACTTTCAGCTTCGTTTTACACCAACATTATAAAAAGCCGCAACACCTAGTAGTTGGTATTGGTGAATATGAGAATCAATTCACCCAGGACATTTAATTTTAATAGTAATTCTAATAGTACGACAGGTTGAAAAAAATATTTAGTATAGTATATAGTAGAAGTAGAAAGGTAAAATTATTTAAATAGTCAAAATTCACGTCAGAATAATGTCGAGTGAAATTTGTTTGTACTAGATCAATTTACGCTCGGTAACTTTTGTTCGTGGTGAAAGAAATCATGGAGCACTTACCGTAACGTTGCAAAACAATATGGTATAATATTATAACAAAAGTGTCCACAACAAAGTGTCACTCGGTGCACAGTCGTCACACACGCGTGTTGCGGATCCCAGCCGTGGCGGACCCAACACGGTCACAAGTCACAGTGTCCGACGGTCAACTGACTACTGACTGACATAAGTAGGTACCTACGCACTCCCGGTCACACTCTGGATATTCTAGAGGACTGGTACTACCAACAAGAAAAGATGAGTAACATTGACATGTGACGAGGTGGCGGCATTTGGCTGATTTTTATCACCTTATTTATTTTTAAAATTCAGCTATTTTTTTTCCAATTTGGCATTCCTTATTTAAATTAATATTATAATATTACCTATGTATTTTCTATTTTTTTTTGTTTATAATGTCATTCCATTCCGAAATTTCCGACCAATAACATCAAAATTACTCATACTTATTGTTTTTCTTGGAATCTCAAAATAAACTTATTTGTTTGCATTCTACATACCTTTAGAGCTAGCCTTAGAAGACCTAGCTAGGTCACGGAACCCCTCCCTATCTCCTATACCTGACAACTAAATGCCCATCAAGATACACAAAGACAAAATTGTCCGCACAAAAAACCTGTAACATGAAAATACACAAGTTTTTCTGATTAACAAAGGTTGGTCTGTGAGCGCTGTAAGAATTTTGCTTACCTATTCCATCAAAAAAATTTCAACAGTTGTTTTTATTTTTCATTTTTATCTATCGCCGGGCGCCTCTGCCACTTTTTGTAAGGACTTTTGTATGGAACTGTGAATCAAGAAATAACGTCAAAAATCATCAGTGGTGGGTGAGTAACAGTTCGAGTTTTTGTTTTCTTTCGTCTCCATTTGTCTTTAATTTGACACGCGAATGACAAGTCGTTTTCTGATGGTCGATTTCTTAGAAATGTTTTCGTCACGGCTCACGGCGCATACGTCTTTGGGTCAGTGTGTCCGATCGGGTTGATTCAATTATACAATTAGAATTGAAAAATATGCGAAGTACGATACATTTTTATGTAGTTTCATGGATCTTTCAGAAAATATATTTAATTATTGTTATTATCATTACGATAGCTGTTTCAGTTCCGAAATTCTCGTATTTTACACTAACATTATAGAAACGTAAAGTGTGTAGGTATATTAATTTTGTAAGTTTGGATTTATGGTGTAATCACTGGAGCTATTTAACCGATACTAAATAATATTTTACTGGGTGGAAGCTGCAGCATCCTTGTATGGCATAAGATAATTTTATCTGGAAAGTGGAAAAGAAGAATTCCCGGGGAATAGATAGATGACTCGTGCGGGATTCCCGCAGAAATTGCGTGAAATTTTCTCACCGCGAATGTACACGTTTGTCCCTATTTACATTATAAATGTTTGTCAAAACTAGACGTATGCGAGTCATTACACGGAACAGGTTAAAGTTTATCATAAAAGTACAACATTACGTATACATACATTCAACAACAAATCTTAATTACTTCTCGTTTTAGGGCGTGATCACACTAGCGGTTTACGAAAGTTTTCATAGCGGAACGGACGCGTAGCGAACACGCCACAGGTGTACACTGTACAGTTAGTGGAACGGACGGTGTTCGACCTTCGGGTGCACAGCGAAAATGTCGCGTACGCGTAGCGTTATGCAACGTTTTCGATGCCTGAGCGCGTGAGTATGGGCTTGTCAACCAAATTTGAGTTTATTCTCTGTCTTCTATTAGATTAATAAAAAATATTGGACACGTATTTTTTAATTTTTTACATAATCAAAAAATAACGGAGATACATTAAGTCGAAATGTCGCGTGATGTCACAACGTGCGACAAGTGTAATAGAATTTTGACTTTCACACCGCGGAAACAAGCCTAAGTATGTTATACACGGCGACCTCGCTGCGCGTCCCCGTCGCCACAGCCGTCGCCTTCACTGCGCGTCCGAACCGCTATGAAAACACTCGTAAACCGCCAGTGTGACAACGCCCTAACTGTGACGCGTTCAAACAGTGACATCTTACACGACTTAATTAAATTAATTAACCGTTTACATGTGAGACGGACGTTTAACAGCCAGCTCTATATAAATGTTCACTTTTAGGTATATATTGGAACCTACCCATCTATACGTACCATTAAAATAATTTATTTACACATTCATTTGGTTTTTTATTTACTAGCTGGTGCCCGCGGTCTAACCCTAAAAAGAGTTTTGTGTGAAAGTTTAATTATAAAATATGATTGACCTATAATGAAACTGCAAAGTTGCATTAGTACCTACAATCAATTGGATTGATAATTGAACTACACTGAGAATCTATTATTATTGGGTCTACCCAACTGGTCATCATCAAAATTTTGCATAGGAGGCCATAGGATATTTTTTATTCCGGAATTACCGCGCAAGCACTGGCAAACAGCGGGGAACAGCTGTCTTACTAAATTTTTTAAGATCTAATTTCACATTTAATCACCATCATCCACAATCCCATTGAGAATTGTGATTTCAATTAGGATAATGCTATTTATATCTTTCGCTAAACACATTCGGTGCGTAATCGTATTATAATAATAGTCCACTTCACAACACACAGTCCTATTTGATCCCACACTAAGCTATATTGTGTCGTGGAAACCAAGCAAACGTAGTATATACAACATATATATTATACTATATATATAAACACGCCAAGACTGGAAAGTGTTCATCACAGAAGTAAACCACCACCGGGAATCGAACCCGGAACCTCTTGACTAGCGGGTAGGCACCTACTGCGCATAGCGATTGTCGTATCGCCGCGCGCCGGCCGCATTACGTCTTATTACGTCTTATTACGTCTATGTGCCTAACTGCCTATAATATTATATATAGGTATAATTTGGGTGTATTCTACACACGATTTGTTAACAACAGAGGCGTGAAATTGAAATACATATAACAAATGTGTCCTCTATCCAAACGATGTAAACGAATAAAGAGTAGGTAGTAACATTATATACGAATATTATGCAGCTGAAGAATTTGTTTGTTTGTTTGTTTGGTGGTCTCCGGAACCACGGTTCGAATTGAAAATATAATTGTGTTGGATAGTCCCTTTATCGAGGAAGGTTATATAACATCACGCTACGACAAATAGGAGCGTTAGGCTAGTTTCCTAATTTTTTTTTCTTAGTCCGTTTTGTAGATTATTAAAAAATATTGGACACGTATTTTTTTATTTTTTATGTAACCAAAAAATAACGGAGATATTCGGAGTCGAAATTTCACATGACGTCACGCCTCGCTACAGTTTGTTCGCACGTTATAGCGAGCTGTGACGACACAAGTCCCCCACCCTAAACTTTAATGCGCTTTATCTATGCATATTTCCATTATTTTAAAAAAGCAAAAAATACGTGTCTTTTATTTTTTTATTATCTAACTGACGGACTAAATAGAATTTTGATTTTTTTTACCCAGGAAACTAGCCTAAATGTTGCAAAAAACTAAAAAATAAAATATTACTTTTGAGAGCTTCCATTGCGTATAGGTACATGTTACCCAAAAATTATCCTAGTATTTTGCATTAGTAGGATTTTTCTTCAAATTAACGCAGGCGAAACGGGCGGGCACAGCTAGTATTATAATAATAATGCTTGGACATAATAATTTATCACATATCAGTATCAGCTGGTCCCAAATTAACCAGAGGGATGTTACTTTTGTTTCTATAATTTTTCGGTTATAATAAAAAAAATCATGGCGGTTTTGCGATTACAATATGCGCGTGTTGGCCTTTTAGGCGCAATAGGTACGTCCAATAATATTGGCTATTTTTCTAATTGAAACTGAAATATGATGGCAATAAAAGTGAAGTTCATTATTGCCTTGCAGAGCTTGACTACACTTTTTTGTTGTAAATCTCTGTTTAACATAAGTTATACAAGTATAATGTGTGGGTAGGTAGGTAGGTACCTACAATGTAAAAGTTACCATGTTATCTCAGTTCTCAACTTGTACGTATTTTCCCTTTTATAATCTAATAATTTATAACAAAAAATATGTGTCTATTTTTATCATTGATCTCATATAAAAAGCAGATACACAATCATCGTCAAAAATGGCCTCATGAATCAGTCGCATTCGTAATCGTTTAAAAATTATAAAAATAATACATCTAGGACCCTAAAAAAGGACGGAATTTCATAATTTCGGTAAGTACTATTGTAATACTAACCAACTATAAGTATAACCACAGCTATAACTACGTAAACACGACTGTGGGAAGTTTTTAAGTGAACTTTTGTATGGGACTGTACGACGTATACGTATCTACTTTTTATATGAGATCGATGATAAAAATAGACACATTTTTTGTTATAAATTATTAGATTATAAAAGGGACAAATTCTGTAACAGGAAAAACTTTATGAACTGTCCTTTAATTGCTGGTCATTACTGAAGCATTAATCATCCAAGAGGATAAAAGAGTATTCCAATATATATTTCTTTTTTTGTAAATTATTATCGCCATTTGTACTTAGACAAACACCTGGTTTGTATTTACTAGCGTTTCCCGCGGTTTCGTCCGCAGTAATTTCGGAGTTCCCGCGGAAATTGTGGAACAAATAGTACCCTATGTCCTTCTCTGTACCGCCTGAAAACGTGTATGAAAAAATTAACATTGATCGGTTGAGCCGTTAAGGCGTGAAAGCGTAAGAAACAAACAAACAAACGGACTTTCACATTTATAATATTAGTTAGGATAGCTGTACCTCGCGGTTTCACTCGCGTCAATTACGCGTTGGTTTCAACCAATTTACACAAAACCTTGGCCAACTACATGCCTAAATCTTCCTCATGAATCACTCTATCTATTGGTGAAAACCGTTCAGTAGTTGTTGAGTTTATCGCGAACAGACAGACGCTGCGAAGAACTTTGTTTTATAAATGTAGGGATTGATAATTTAGTAACAAAGGTTTTAATAACAATAAGTTATGTCAAATATCATTCTATATTAAGTTTTAATACAGGTACTCTCTCAATAAAAACTTGATGTCCAATTCTTTTGTCAAATAAAACTTCTCCATTCCCCAAGTGTTTGTGTTGGTGCTGAACTTCTGAGCAATAAAATTGAATATGTATGCGTACATTCACACTTTCACTGTGGGGTGAAAACAATGGATTAAATCAAACTGTCTGTCAAGTAGTATTTACTCAAGGCCGTTGAGTGGCAGGATGAAAAATAGATTCGACCCGTCGCGCGTCGCCGAATGATTCCAGCGGGCGGCGTTTGCTCTGCGAAAAGCCAAACTAAGTACTTATATTTAATAGATTTTTATTATGCCTCTCAATTCGATTCTGGTTAAAGCTGTAGGTACCTAATTCGAAAACACTTAAAACTTTGCGTTTACATTTCCGATTGGCAGAAAGTTTCTCGGGCATTCGTAAGTATAGGTACCTATTGTAGAGTGGTTGTGTCTAACCTAATGGAGTTTAAGAAGTGGGCAAAGTACCTTTGCTATCAGATAACGCAACTTCGTAGCTTGGACTCGTTAATACTTTATATTAAAAAAATAATAAAAATACATAATCTAATATATAAAATTCTCGTGTCAAATGTTCGTTCCCATACTCCTCGGAAACGGCTTGACCGAATCTCATGAAATTTTTTATGCATATTCAGTAAGCCTGAGAATCAGCTACTATCTATTTTTCATCCCCCTAAAGGGATTCCTAAGGGGATCCTGCGGGAATTCCGAAACTCATGCGGGTGAAACCGCAGGGCACAGCTAGTATACTTATATACATATTGCGTTCGGACCACAAGCCGTTAAAATTCAAAGATTTGGTTTTATTTTCGAATATTTTTATGGGTTGAATCGAATTTTAGAGATTGTCCTATACATATTTCAAAAACTATATTGTTTAATTTTATATTTAATTTCAGTTAAAAGTGTTTTTTAAGTAGTAGAAAAGTTAGAAGAGAACACATTTTTACGAGTTTATTGGCATCAACAAAATTTTAAATTAAAAAGTCAATTTGAAACGACATTATGACTTCCAAGATTTTTATGACTATCAACGATATCCGATGGTCCACACGCATTTTATTATGTACCTATACTGAAATCATAGAATACACTTTAAAAAAAAAATGACAAGATATTATGATATTCGACCCGATTAGCGTCAACCCGCCCGCTAATCGAGAGGTTCCGGGTTCGATTCCCGGTGGGGGTGCACTTTGTGTGATGAACACAGGATTCCACTTTCCAGTCTGGGTGTGTTTATATATCAATAGTATAATATAGTATAAGTAATTCTATGTAGTATATACCACGTTTGCTTGGTTTCCACGACACAAGCTAATAATAACGTACCTACTGTGGGACCAAGAAGATCTGTGTGTTTTGAAGTGGATTATTATTATTATTATATTATACGGACAGACGGAAGGACATAATGAAACCATAGGTAAAAGTTTCGTTCTCACCATTTGGATAATTAAACCTTTTTACTATCTATCCAACATTTATATCCTTAATAGGAACTGAATGAAATTCCTGAAATTTAGATATCACTGCTCCGCAACCAATATGTTTTTTTTTTTATTTATAGTAAATAGTTTTAAACATCATAAATCATCTGCGCCTGCCATCAATCCGTATCATTTCACCGCCACTGAATTTGACGGCAAGTTCCGCCCTACACCTAGATATGAATTTCCGGATTCTCTCAATACCATTAAATTTTTACAATGTTTACAATGTAAAAAGGTTTCTCTAGCTGTCTGTCTTAATTTTTATTGTTTATAGCCAGTGTTATTTAAAAAAATGGTATATTTATGTGTATACTAGCTATCCCGCGCGGTTTCACCCGCGGTAATTTCGAAGTTCCCGCGGCATTTTTCCAACTTTGCAACCCTTTTTTATCCCCTTAGGGCTTAATTTTCAAAAATCCTTTCTTATCGGATGCATACGCCATACAAAGAACACACCCTCCAAGTTTCAGGTCTCTACGATCAGCGGTTTAGGCTGTGCGTTGATCCATCAGTCGTTCGGGAACAAAGCATTTTATATGTATTTCGGAATTTGTTTTTTGCATCAATATGGTTTGACGACCCGATTGGCACAGAGGTCACCATGCCTACCCGCTAATCAAGGGGTTCCGGGTTCGATTCCCGGTGGGGGTGGACTTTGTGTAATGAACACAGGGTCCCATTTTCCAGTCTGGGTGTGTTTATATATCTATAGTATAATATATAAGTACTTCTATGTAGTATATACCACGTTTGCTTGGTTTCCACGACACAAGCTAATAATAGCTTACTGTGGGATCAAGTAGATCTGTGTGTTGTGATGTGGATTATATAAAATAATTATGGTAATTCTATGGTAATTTAATAATTTTACTAGGTATTTCCAGCAGCACCTCATTCATAGATAACTAACCTACTCGCATCCGAAGCGTTGCATCTTGGAAGTTTATAATCTCTATCGATATCGTCCTTATGGACGATAGAAACACAAACCGATTGCAATGAAACAAAGTCTATATTTTAAATTAAACTGTGAGAACGCATTTGTGGATCCAGCGTTAATTTTATTAAGTATACTTATGCGTGATGCGCCTAAAACACAGACAGACAATAGGTACCTACCTACGTAAATTTTATAAATCATACATGTTATTATACTTTTGGATTCTTTTTGAAAAGGTTTTTTTTTAATGTCTTTAATGTACAGACGCGCCCCTATTTAAGTGGTTACATTTTTATTGTTGCGAGGGAAGGTAAGATAGGTGACTCTATCCCCACGGAAGATTCCGACCCTCGTCATAGGGAATAACGCATGATGACTCGATAATAAACGTACTTCCGAACACCTTTTTACGATTATTTATTTTTAATGTCCCCATCCTTCGAGCTTTGAAGTTCAGACAGTTATTGTAAGAATAGCAAAAAGTAGGAGAGAGGAAGAAAATATTGTATTATATTTCTACACAACACACTGCAAGAAAATATTTACTTAGGTATTTATTTAAATAAAAAAATTAAATAAATATAAATAAATGCACATGAAGTTGTTTCTTGCGTTCTCTGAAGAAAGGGACCAACTCTATACAGGCACTACTTGTTTAAAATTAAAGTTTTAATGCAAAGTTGGCGCTTATATATGACTTATGAAGCACCTTATGGTGCTATATCTATTCCTATATTGCTATTGCTTGGGAGAAAGCGCAACAAACTCTTCGGTAGCACGCTGTCAGTTTATTTAAGAAAACCTAGCTAATCCCCGCGATTTCACTCACATGAATTTCGCTACTTCCCCGGGAATACTTTGTATTTAATAAATCATTTCTTTACCAGATACAATTTAAATGATATAAATATTACAAAATTTTGTAAATACCTATCGAGACAGTCAAACTCATTTTAATTTGTAAATATATAAAATATTACATTTTATCCTCTAGCTATTCATTTACTGTATAATATGGCTCGGTCAACAAGAGATTTTTGAGTCTACCAACATTATCTTCTTCATAGGAGTTGAATAAACATCTAATAAAATAAGCACGACACGAAATGTGCATAAAATATTAGGTATTTTGGTACTAGCTGTTCCCCGCGGTTTCATCCGTGTTAATTTCGGAGTTCCCGCGGGAATTCCGGGATAAAAAGTAGCCTAAGTTACTCTTTATTAGCTATAAAATCAAGTCAAGTCAAAATCGGTAGTACAGCAGTTTCAGAGATTAGCCGGAACAAACAGACAGACAGAAAATTTCAAAAATTGATTTTTTGATGTTAGTACCGTATATACTTTCGTATGCATTTAGTGAAAAGCTGTTAATTTGAAATTACAATCAAACAGACAATTTTATTTATTTTTATAAATTTGACATTACCGTCAGGTTCACTAACTTCTGTCAAATTACACTGTGCTCAATCTCTTTATAATTCAATACTAAACCATAGCTCTCTTGACGAAGTTTCATTGTAAACTCATAATATTACATCCCTCCGTTGCATTGACGATTCAATTACGAAAACTCATTTTTTCAATTCACAATTTTTGGGCATAATCCATTTCGCCTGCCTTCATTACTCGCGTTGGAGTCAGATGCTCCACTTGGCACCATAAATTTCGACATTATTCACTACAAATGAGCAATTTGGCCCCGTGATAAATGCTCACCGTTAAGGTGCTAATGCGAAGTGACACGTTTTCCACCTCTCTCTTAATGTTAATAGAAAAATAAACTCTAAAGAATACCTATATTTTATGGGTGCTGTCATGAAAATTTTCATTTTCATTTTTGATGTCAAAA
Source organism: Zygaena filipendulae (assembly GCA_907165275.2). Classification (NCBI taxonomy): domain Eukaryota; kingdom Metazoa; phylum Arthropoda; class Insecta; order Lepidoptera; family Zygaenidae; genus Zygaena; species Zygaena filipendulae. The sequence goes on along the minus strand of OU015657.1, from coordinate 11,438,630 downwards.
TGAGCCACAATATGGGCCACAATATGGGCCAATTTTGAATAAAATTATTTGACTTTGACTTATATAATTTTTTAAGCTAAGTTATTCGACAAAGTATGTTTTGTAATAAAAAACAAAAAAACCTAGTTTAATCGTCCATTTTTGAACGGTTACTAATTTATAATGATATTTTTAAAAAGGTAATCTATCTGTACATATAAAAATGGCGCCTTAGTCACGCCATAACTTGAGAAGGATTTGGGCGATCACCTTCAAATTTTGCACATGTGCTAGGGGTGTTGACAAGGACTTTTTATCCTGGAATTCCTTCGGGGAACAGCAAGTAGGTATTAAAGAATACAACATCCGTATATGTTTGCGGTCGCAAAACTCGAAAAGTATAGTCGATGGCTTGACTTGAAATTTTGACAGGTCGTCGCATTTTTATCCAAGAATATTCATACATACTTTGTGTTTCAAAATTCCCATGGAAATGGGATTTTTCTTTGGTATCAAATATTACAACACATTGACTTCACTATAACAAATAATGAGTTAGGTCACAGCGAAACGTTTAGCTAGTAGGTAATTGTATCAAATAAGCATAAAAAAGTTTTAGACAACATTCCAAACTCACAATTCAGCAAAAGCTTGTTAAAGCCAGATAGATATGTATAGAGATTGCGTGTTCGAATTCATAACAGTACCTAATTAATTAGTGTATTCAGAGACGCAACAATTAGGGGTTCGTCCTTCCACCAATAGATGTCGCTAGTGGTAAAGTACATCTCGCTATGGTTTTGTTGCCAGTTTAAATATGAATAGCTGGTAAGATATTTTTTTTTAATCGATAAAATACAGATCAGTACAGTAGTATTTGTTTCATTGTGGTGCCCTCTAGTGACGGATTTGTGAGTTAAACATTGCGCTTCTGAAATACCCGATACCTACCGATCAGTTTAGAAATAAAAAATATACACGTCATTTTTCAAATTCATCGAGTTACACTACCGACGAAAAGTTTGGAAGCACTTGTAATTTTTGCTTAAAGATATAGCAAATCGATAATAGCTGGTTTTATCTATGTTGTAGTTTAATATATTATTATTTTAAATTATTCTACTGTATTTTGATTAATCGTTGTGGTTTTATCTTATGGTTATTGATCAAAATCACAATAATTTATTTTTTAATATAACCTGCTGTAAATTTCTTTAATAAACTAACAAGTTTTTACGCATTGTAGTTTGTTGTAGGTAGACAGTATTAACTATCATCTTTGTTAAGAATAGTGTTTGACTATTTTTTTACAGATAAATTTATCTTTTCGGTATTTTAACTTCGACTTTTTTGAAATATCAAAATGTCATTATTTTATGTTCAAAATTGGAAAACGAAAGCAGATACCAATTGAAACACGATCGGCTATTATTGTTTTAAATAATGGAGGGATTTTGAAAGATATTTTTCAAAAAAAACTTAGCATATCGCCTAAAGAAGTTGATTACACACTTGCGAGGCACCCGGAAACGGGTAGTTTTTCGGATAGGAAACGGAGCGGTAGACCAAAAACTACTTTCGCAGTGGAAAACAGGTTTAAAACAACAGTGTTAAAACGTAATCGTCGACTTACAGCACCAGATATCACTCAGGAGTTGAATAAAATGCAATCCAAAAAAGTGACTATTTCTACAGTGAATAATTGTCTCTCACCAGCTGGTCTACGCGGTTGTGTAGCAGTAAAAAAAACATATTACGGGCGATACATAAAAAGAACGTCTGTAATGTGCTAAACAGCATGAGCATTGACCATTGGAACAATGGAGAACTGTGCTATGGACGGATGAATTGAAAATTGAAATTTTTGACTCCACTGGGCGAGTATTTTTCCGCCGCAGGTCCCGTGAATGTGTATCTGAAGGCTCCTTGGTATCATCGGTAAAACACGACGGTGGTAATGTTTTAGTCTGGAGTGTTTTGCTGGAACAGTTGTCGGGGATCTGGTAAAAAATTATGAAATCGTGAGGAAGGAGCTGTATTTGCAAATACTAAAGGATCATATTTTTTCTTCAAGGACACGCATTATCTGTGAACCATTCGTGTTTCATCAAGATAATGATCCAAAACACTCTGCTAGAATATGCAAAGCCTTTTTAGAAGAACAGGAGTCGAATGGTATTTTTGAACTGATGGTGTAGCCCCCGCAGTCACCTGACCTGTCGCCTATAGAAATATTATGGGATGAATTTGATCAAAAAGCCAAAGAGCGTTTGCTACAGAGCACTAGAGAGTTGTGGCAACACCTACAGGAAGATTGGAAAAAATTGGCGTCGAAAACTTGATGAAGTTGCTGAAGAGAATGCCTAGAATCTGCCAATCTGTTATTAAGGCAAATTGTAATCATATGGATGAATATCAATTACAAATTAAATTTGTGTTCAAAAAATTAAAAAAATTCTGACATTTTATAGATTGATTGCTGATTTAATTAAATACCTAATCACTACTAATACAATAATATTTTGTCTTTCATTATTCTTTTAATAATTATTCATATTAGAAGTGCTTCCAAACTTTTTGTCGGTAGTGTAGGTACTCGATCGAAAACAGCAATAAATGTAAAGTGTTCTATACCTACCTATATCGCACAAATCCGTATGACACATGGAGAAATCCACGTGTCATCGGATCTCGTATACCTATAGGTAAGTGTTTTGTGTAATGTGAAACAATAAAAATGTAAATCACATTCGTCAGTTAAAGCGACGAGATCACGAGAGTGAAACGAGGCGCACGGAACCCTTCGCACTCGCAGATGAGTCTCGTTTTGAAGTAACAAATTAAAATAAATCATTTCTTTGTTTGTGTAGGAAATCGGGAAGTATAGCAGGGCCCTTATTCACTATGACCAACAACGCATTTCCAAATGTACATATGCCAAGATATTAGAAATTAATTATTGTTAACGTTGTACCTAAATATATTTTTTGCAGTAAAACTTCTTTGATTACGAGGGTAAGACAGTTTTTGCGGCGTCTTATCTGATCGCGACGTGTTATGGTCATAGTGAATAAGGGCCCAGGTACGCTCTTCAGGTTCTTAAGGTGGAGCATCAGAATTAGTTTTCTTACGAATTTCAATAGGTATTTTCTACCTTATTTAGATAAAATATTTCATAAAGCGATAATACCTAGATCAGTTTTGTCAAATTAATGGTGATTCAACGTTATTCAATTCTGTTTTGGGGAGTTCTCTTTTCCCATCGCACAGTTGCCTACCTATAGATACTTTCAATTTTGAAAGTATAGGTAGGTAAGGAATTTAGCGGTCATCCATAAAGTAGGTACGTCACACTATTTCATGACCTCTCCCCCCTAGTCACGTCTCACTAGGGAGGGGGTCTCGCAAAGTTGGTCCTCCTTCCCCCTAGTGTGACGTCGCACCTTTTGCAATTTTACATCTAAAAATAATCATCAAATTAAAACAGCAGTTGAGTGAGACTAAACAATTTAAATCTTAGTTCGCCAACAATATACAGATAAGAACTGGAAATATTTTTGTTTTTCGTTAAATAGTTCAAATGCATTTTAACTCTTAGAGGTATACCTAAGATTTTAAAATGTGACGTCACGAAACCTCGGATCCCTCCCACCTTGTCACATGATGTCACACTTCGTTGACCGCTCCCCTCCTTAACGTGTGACGTACTTTATGCATGGTACCTTAAGAAAATCCTAGCCAAAACTAAAAATGCGAATGTGATATTGTTTTTACTAAGAATACCTTATTAATTTTCAGTTATAAAGACTCTTAGAATACTGAGTATACCCACTACTTTAGTTTAATTTATTATGTTTCAAAGGTTTTGTTTTCTTTATTTTGTCTGATATTTACCAGCAAAAGGTCGTAATAATTGTATTAATATACACCAGCGCCTTATTATTCAATATTTTGGTAGTGTTAGTATGTTAGTAGTTCGAAATTAACGCAGGTGAAAACGCGGGGAACAGCTAGTATCCAATATATTATAGCCGCCTTGTTATTACTAATCATAAAAGTTCATCGATTGTGTTTCGATGAATCGCGATAGACCGGTTTAACCGCCGCACTCAGAGTCGACTTTAATGATTACTTAGTTAAGTATAGATTTTTAAAACAAAACTGCCGCAATCAGACAAGTTTAATAAATTAATGTTAATTGGCATTCAACTAATTAAGTTATATCTCATTAAATGCCAATTAACATTAATTTACTGAACGTATCTGATTGTGGCTTTTTTGTTTTAAAAATCTATACTTAACTAAGTAATCATTAAAGTCGACTCTGAGTGCGGCCGTAAATCTTTGAGCAAATACACCCGATACAACAGGTCGTGGTTACGCCGCGCAGTAGACTAACGAATACATAGGTACAAGTTTTAATAATATCACAAACGAGATATACTATCCGTCCGCAAATATTTACACAAGTAAAACAAATCCGTTCACGAAACAAATATCACTTATCTATTATACCATCATGTTTTATTGAATTACACCATCCTTTAAGGATATATCTATGGACAAACAGATACCCAATAACAGTGTTCGGCAAGCATAGAATGAGCAATATTGAGGCCTAAACAAACATTGATGTAGTTACTTGGAAGTGCTGGGGTTAGAAATAGACTAACAACAGCAAAAACCTTCGTGGGACGAGTGGATATGGGTTTTATTAAAAAGTTAATAAAATTTGAGTTTATTTTTCCTTCAAAAGTATCAACAAGTATGAAATGAACAAATATCTTTTAAGCTACCTATTTATTTATCCATAGATTTCCAACAAGGTAAATAGCGAGAGTTATTGTATCTATCATTTTCAGATTACCACAAAATTATACCTACAAAATTTTGTGAAGCCCTCATGAAATTGTGAAATTGGAACATAGCTTATTGATCGTTCAGTGTAAAACGAGTGAAAATGAGCGAATGTCAAATTTAGTTAATTCCCCAGGGCTGCTAACGAACGCTGTTGGTGACGCGCCATTAATTTGTTTTGTTGCCGACAATCAGGTGCGTTTGATGGAATGTGCCAACCCTTACCTAACGCTATAGATTTAAACGACATTACCATGTTACCTTTATAAAGGTAAGAGAATTATTACAATTATTCATCAATCTAATTTTCCATTGAATTTCATGAAAGGCAACGTGTTATTTAAGCTTCAAAATACATTGTTTGTGCTTCAAAACACCGTATAATTGACCAAGAGTCCGCCTCTATTGTCCTGTAGGTAACTTTGCAATACGAAGTTGAAAGTGACATTAACCTTGTAAGTTTAAAACTAAAAACTTAACTGATTAATAAACTCAGCGAAACTCCCGCGAAAGTTTATGGGCGGTTCAAGTTTCATTACCGACATAATCCAGGGCATTAATTAAAAATTTCCACTTGGATAAAAGTATACATAAATGTGTTGGCGCCATTGTTGTGGGAAAATACCAAGAAATATTTTATAGTTTCCGATACAAGCTATGTATTATTATTATTTTTTGTGTAAACAAACGAAAAATTAAGTGATTATGGAGGATAATAAAAATATCTTTACATCTATTAAATAAATTGAAGTGTCTGTTTGTAATTCCAAATAAACAGCTTTTCACTAAATGCTTATGAAAGTATATACGGTACTTACATAAAAAAATCATTTTTTTTATTTTTTCTCTGTCTGTATGTCTCTCTGTTCCGGCTAATCTCCGAAACGACTGGACTGATTTGAACGGGACTTTCACTGGCAGCTGATGTTATAAGCAGTAACTTAGGCTACTTTTATTTTAGAAAAAATAGTTCCTGCGGAAATTCCGAAACTCACGCGGGTGAAATCGCGGGGCACAGCTAGTAGATTATAAATTAAGTTCTTCATAGTCCTGTAAAGTGCAATGTAGAAGCTACAACATCTCTATAGCTATGTGGGTTTTTACCACAACACAAATAGCGTTTTACTGAAATCTTTTTCGAATCCTCTTCAACTGCATTCTGTTGTCACAGACCGCGTTCAAATGAAAATAATAGGATATGAAGTAGCTCTGACTTCTCTCCGTGTTCCGGTTTAAAAGTTAAAAGTTCAAACGAAACGAAAAGGTCACACAATGTTTCACCCGCGGTTTCAATCGCGTTAATTTCGGAGATCTCGCGGGAATTCTAGGATATACGTACCCAATTTCCTTTTCTGTACGTGTATGCAAAATTTCACGATGATCGGCTGAACCAAACCAACAAACAAATAAACAAACTCGCATAAAAGTAAGGATTTGTCTTTTTTTTAACATGTAGGTAACGCAAGTGGGTATGCTTACTAATACTTCGTGAGTGTTTATATAGTTCAAAACATCCCTAGGTTTGGATTGCGACTATAGCATTTTATTCATTAGGATCTCTTAAAACATGTAAAAGTTATGTATTTGATTTTATTATTCAGAGATCAATACTTTTGACTGAAAATAACACAAAAAGATAGACCAGAGCTCAGTTCTTGTCATAGCTTTAAGACAACCTTATATACTTAAGCACTAGGTATTTTATGCTGACTTCTTGTAGATCTCTAGATAATCTTTACTAAGGAAATTGAAAGCGGAAAATTCAACTTATAATTATATTTACATGTTGCAGTAGAAGTACTCTGATTAGTAGGAAAATTTTGAAAAGGAGCACAATCTCGCGGCTAGCTCAGCTAGCACTTGGTTGGAATTTCAGCTACTCTTTGTAGAGATTCAACACGTTTTATCATCTCGCAAGTTTCCGGAAGCTTTCAACAAGCTTTTGAGGATGTAGCTATGCGATACGTTTTTTTTCCTAAACACATCTATTCACGTTCATTGAATAGTTTGAAGTCGGGTGTATCCTCTCTCACTCGATTTAGCCTTTTTTCAGTGAACTTTTTCATTCACTTTCTTTTAGGTATGGTTAGTATTATATACATTGAAAAAGAAAATCAGCTAAAAGCACAGCTGTAAGGACCAAAAGAAAAATCAAATGTGGCGTTTACGTATTTTACGTTTTATTATTATTATGCATAATAATTATACCTAATAAAACTAATCTAAGTTTATTCACACTATTTCGTAAATTATTTGCTTTGTAAAAATGAATGAATAAATAAAAAAAAAATGCTGTTTGTCTTTTAGCTTGACAGCGTATCCCCTAAAAAGTACTGGACGGATGTCAATAAAAATTCATATTATGTAGGTATAATTAAGATAGCTTTTATTGAAGCTACACCACATATTAAATACATAGACTCCGGATTTTAAAATCAGTTTGTGCGCTTAATAGTCCTGTCATCTAAGTTAATCATAACCAAAAATAAATCAAATGCATATACCTACATAGAGCTGATATTAGCTCTATGTAGGCTTTTAATAATATATTCATAGCCTGCTAAGACGACGCAAACTAATTAACACTTGCCATTACCTACTTACGTACATTGAAGAAGTGACTCTTCATCATTCGCATTTTGACTTATAAAGAACACTTTACCCACGTCACGAGGTAATTAAAGTGAAACTTCTTCAGCACCACAAGGATTAAATGAATGCTTGTGTTACGAAAGCGTGACGGAAACTTAATAGCTATCAGTTGAGATGGGAGGGCAAAAACTTTTAAAAATAGTAAAAACAATCAGCTAAAGAGATATAAATGTAATCTCTTATATTTAAAAATGAATTACTGTTCGTTTGTATTGCTAATCTTGAAATATTTGTGGAAGTTCTGGGTAGGTTTAAGAAGTAGGTATATCCTAGTATATAGTAGGTATTAAAACTTATTCAACTACTAAAATGTGGTTTTATGAGATTGAGATGTGATGATCAAAGCATTTTTATGTTTTCTTGAAAAAGACAACCAGACGACCATTACTATTATGTAGAGGGTTGGCCAAACCAATACCGCAAATGTAGGTTTAAAAGATGTATTCACTGGTGTAACAATGGACAGACAAATAACAGATCTACGTTTCACGTTATTACAAGGCATCGGGGACAACCAGCGGGGCACCGATAAAGGCCGGAATTCCTTGGAAGTCGATAGTGACAAACCAGTTCAGGATTATCTCAGATAAAGGAATTCCAATAATATTTCACTAGCTGCCTACAAGGGTTCATATCGTATGGTCCAATTAGGAAGAAAGGGCGATTCAAATATAAACAAAGCATTTACCTAGTTTTTAAATAGGTGTAGGTGTATATTAATGGATTATTTTATTCGATTGAAAGTCACCTTTGAAAAAGTAAAAGAAAACCGATTTTGGATTGTCATCAGATTTCACTTTTGTGTGAAATCAATCTCGAGAAAAATCTTTTTAAATAAAAAAAATATTATAAAAATCGATTCCAAACCCTCAGCTAGTATAGTAAATATTATAGATACTTAATCTGTGCTCTCGGAGATCACGTATAGGTATACCTATTTATCCATAACATTAAAACTAGATGGAGGACCTATTAAAAGCACATTAAAAAGTCTAATTCAAATCAATAAATTTTTACTCAAAGTTGGCCCATGTTGCAGTGACTCTTTTTGACGTCAGTACCTAATATTTACAATATTACTATGACAGCTAAAACATGTTGGACACGTTGCGCCTTTGGTTAAATAATTTGGTTAATCTTAATAAGCATAAAATGGGGAATGGGGATGAGGACTACTTTTGAAAATCAAAATTCTAATTAGTCCGTCAGTTAGAAAATAAAAAAACAATAGACACGTATTTTTTGCTTTTTAAAATAAATTAATATATACAGAGATAAAGCGCATTAAAGTTTAGGGTGAGAGCGTCGTGACGTCACTAACCCCTAAAACCGCCTTACAAACTGTCAGAATAGTGACGTCACGCGAAATTTCAACTCAATGTATCGCCGTTATTTTTTTATTACGTAAAAAAAAAAATACGTGTCCAATATTTTTTAATAATCTACAAGACGGACTAAAAATTAAAAATTAGTCAACATGCCTATTGTAGGTAAGTACTTATCGTAATATTAATGAACATTGTTGACGGAAAAAATATAATATTTATATTTATTTTGTCATTATTTATAAGTTCATGTCACGTTTTGGATGTACAGAATATTGTGTAAAATATGGAACAAACATCGGTATTTGCAAAAAAAAAAGGTTTAGTTTTACCAATTCGACCTTCCAACAAACAAATAAATTATCAATGACTGACTTGAAATGTTGTTTTATGTATGGTCTTTGGATAATAATGTGTCCATCTGCGGAATGTTATTTTAGGGACAGCAAAAAAGAAACACGACTCAATGTCACGTTCCTTTACAGATTTGGTTCCACATTATACCTACTGTCTGTTGTGAATGTTTTTAAACAAGAGTGTCCTCTTTCAATAACAATAAGGTTTTTATTTTTTATTTTAGTTTCATTAAAATAAATGATGAAATCGACCTAATTCATTGATGCACCCGTCATTTCACCATCAATAATTTACAATAGACTTTGAAATACTATATTACCTCATCATTATTACTTTTAATGCCTGAAAGTGCTCAAAATTCCGTGTAATTTTGACGCCACAACAACTCCAAGCAGTTTGCAACAAATATAAAAGGTAGGTAAATGCTATAATTTTGAAATATTAAAAAACGTTATATTAATTGCATTGATCCACAAGCACCAGATAGCTAATTGCTTAAATAAATGCTTGAAACTCAATGTCTTATAAAGTTTGCTCGAAACTCATAACTTAGAGCCAAAACTTATAGTTTGGACTCTGGCCTCTTGCAGGACTGCTATTGACGTCCCATTAATCTGGCTGAACTTCCGCCTTCAACCTTCTACTAACTTCCGATTAGTTATTATCGTTTGTCTAACCTCAATTGAAATTTCGCATATATCACCACCAGCGAAGGGAATTAAGTTTTAGTGAAAGATAAAGCAAAGGTTTATAATTATATCTATTATTTTATGTAAGAATTTGTATATTTGTAGAAATATGAAAAGAACGCATAATTTATACCTAAGTATACGTACCTACCTGCCTTCCTTTACTTTATAGGTACCTAGTTATGGTTATTGATTTTTAGTTTTATTAATTTAATCGGACATTCATAAAAAATTAAAAAAATCAGTAAGTTGTTCAGAATCTGCGATAGAACCACAAGTTTTTAAACTACACTGTATGTATACTGTACCTTATATGTGGTATTTTTTACTAACAATCTGGGTCCAAAACCTTTCAGGTTGCAAGAACAGTCAAATGATGATCGGACGGGACGCGAGTACCAGCGTGCGTTTGGTGGAAATTGACGCCATGACCTATTATTATGCGGGACCTAATAACCCCGTATCAAACCCAAAAAACCGGCCAAGTGCGAGTTGGACTCACGCACGAAGGGTTCCGTACCATTATTTATAAAAACGGCAAAAATTCGTGTCTGTTGTATGGGAGTCCCCCTTAGATATTTATTTTATTTTGATTTAATTATTTATTTTTAAAGTGAAAATATCATTAAATATTCTGTGAATATTTCAAGCGTCTACCTGTTGCCGTTGTCGATATCGAGCAAAAACGAGCAAAAAATCACGTTTGTTGTATGGGAGCCCCCTTAAATATTTATTTTATTCTGTGTTTTAGTAATTGTTGTTAAAGCGGCAATAGAAATAGATACATCACTTGTGATAATTTCAACTAAATCTAACGTCTAACTATCACGGTTTGTGAGATGCAGCCTGGTGACAGACGCACAAACGGACGGTCAGTGAAGTCTTAATAATAGGGTCCCGTTTTACCCTTTGGAGTGTATCGGTAGATGTTTATAAATAATTAATAACATATTCAAGTTCAAGTTCAACATTTCATTTTCACATCCCGAAATACGAGTAGGCAACTCCCAAAGCAATTGTATGTAACGCACCTACTGTACATATACCTACTTATTATTTGGACGCAGATAAGCAATAACATGTTAACCCACAAAATTAAGTTATTGATTCAGAACGCTTTATTGAGAGTCAGGGAACGTTTTTTAATTATGTGTTTACCTTATTACATTGCTTAAATATGTAACTAACCGCCGCAATCAGAGTCGACTTTAATGATTACTTAGTTAAGTATAGATTTTTAAAACAAAACTGCCGCAATCAGAGACGTTGAGTAAATTAATGTTAATTGGCATTTAACTAATTAAGTTACATCTCCTTAAATGCCAACTAACATTAATTTATTAAACTTGTCTGATTGCGGCAGTTTTGTTTTAAAAATCTATACTTAACTAAGTAATCATTAAAGTCGACTCTGAGTGCGGCGGTAAATATTGAACATAAAAAATATTGATACAAAATGGCGCTCCTACTTTTAAAACACGATTTTCTCAAAATTTCTCCAGTGTGGGTTAACACACTATTGCTTATCTATGTCCATTTATCAACGTGTACTTGCTTGACCTTTCTTACCCTTATCGCTATTTGTCCTTAGATTTCACAGGTATAGGTAAACGATATGGTCCGCCCTTAAGCCAGCTATGCACACAATATCGAGCCCCTATACAAATTGAACAAAACATTCGATTTGCCATCGAACACACTTTCTATTAGGCCAATCTATGCCATCAATCCAATGCCTGGAATAATCGTCCTATTTCAATCATTGGATTAAAGTAACCGATTTAGATGGGTAGGTATACTAGGTACTAGGTACTCATAAAACCGGCTAAGTGTCGAACCACACACAGTGATGTAAAAATTCAATGCTATTATTATACATAATATCTTCTTCTATACCAATATTATAAAGAGCAAAAGTTTTGTGAGTTTGTGAGATTATGGGGGGTGATCTCTGGATCTACTGAACCAATTTTGAAAATTCTTTCACTCATAGGAAGCTAAAGGGATCCTGAGTGACATAGGGTACTTTTTACCCCGGAATTTGCGTGGGAACTCCGAAATTACCGCGGGTGAAACCGCGGGAGTCAGCTAGTTATAAATAAAACTCAATGTTTGTATTTTTGCCCTCTATGCGTTTCTAAACCATTGGTTCGATTGTGATGAAACTTTGGTGGGTTGTTCTACCTACGTCCGCAAAGGCTCCTAATCTTGATATAAAGAGATCCTGCGGGAATTCCAAAATTCACGCGGGTGAGTCTCCGAAACGTTTGGACCAATTTTGACGGGACTTTCGCTGCTAATTAGCTGATGTTATGTTAGTAGTTTAGGCTACTTTGGAGTTCCTGCGGGAATTCCGAAACACGTCACAGCTAGTTCAATAATAAAAGTGAATATCCCTATTTCCCTTGGTCACGACATTACGCGCGAACGACTGAACTTACCACCATTCAATTTTGCATTCCATTATCAGAGAAAGACATATTAGGGTACTTTTTATCCCAGAATTCCCGTGGGATCTCCGAGATTACCGCGGGTGAAACCGCGGGGGACAGCTAATAAAAATATATTAATTTTCAAATTATAAAAAAAAAAAATTAAATAAATAGATACTAGAATTATGTAAAATCTTTTTTTCAAATATAGTAGCAAAATACAAAAATAATAACCTATAAAGAGTGATCGAACTACTTATCCAAAATTTTAAGTCAAGTATCCCGGACGTACCTACTTCCGTTACATAAAAGTTCCTGAACAGCCCTCTATACGACACACCAACAAAGAAGACTTAGTATATACTTAGTATCCACTTGAAAACTCGATTGGGGATACGGTTTTATGGCTTTTTAGTAGTGAACTATAATATAAGAAACATAATATGTGGGCGTCCAAGCTAAAAAGACCAGTTCTCGGTATTTAGTATAAGCAGTTTTGTAAAGTTCGGTGAAAAAATTGCGTCCGCGATTTTAATTGATTATTAATAAATGCTCAATTTTCTTTAATTTCATATATCTTATCTAAAATAATATATAAAAATCTATGTAACAAGCAAGTAGAAGTGTGATTTTTATTTCACACAAACTTTTAATATGCTTTCCAGCTTTTTCAGAGTTTCAACTTCAGATGTCTGTAAAAAAACTGTGCTAGTTTTTGAATATTTTTTCAATCCTTACTATCAATTGACTATTCTAGATACCGAATCTAGTCTTAACTCAATACCCCACAACTGGTAGGTATCTTTTCACGTGGACGCCCACATATTGCTCTAATAGCCTACCTACCTAGTGCCTGCCATACGTGAAGTCGTAGTCACATTTCTAAAATAAATAATTAATTGGTTTCTTATCCAATTAATTATTAAACCCAAGTAGTTATAAGCATTATTATTTAGGTAATGGAAAAGAATCAAAATATCTACGTCTCACTGTAAATGCCCGTAGGTGTTGTTATAAAAAATGAAGTCAAATAAATTCAGTGTTATTAAACATTAATTACTTTCATTAAAAGATATCGCCCCCACCCAGGTTAATGTACCTAATACTTACATAGATAAAGATATAAATTATTCTACTTAGCCTAATAGGTATGAATAATGTGAAATAAAATGGAGCAAACCTTCGTTTTTGTCTTAAATATAAAAAGAAATAAAAAAATTCAAACAAGCGGTCCCTACGAGGTTACACCCGGACCGATCCATACTTTTAACCCCATTTTAATGCCCTTAGGAGTTGAATTTCCAAATACCTTTCTTAATGAGTCTTTGTGTCTCAAAAGACTAACGTTTCTGGCTTCAGTAGTTTCGTCTTTCAGCTTAGTCAGCATGAGTCAGGAAGCTTCTTTATATGAATAATATTTAAATACATATAATATAGACAACAAATGCAAGAAAAGACAAAGGATTCATAATAAACAACTGTAAATTGAAATATGTATTATGAGGATGGCATCAATTGAGCTGAATTTGGGAATTATAATAACTACAGCTGCTGTAATTCCTAATTTTAGTTTAGTATCTCATTTGTACACATCAAAATCGCTGAGGACACGGGTCTTGAGTTGCAGCCTAGAGCTTTAAAAAACGACTGTACTTATCTATAATTAAGTATCAAATATTGTCTGAAACTTGTTTTGTGTCTGAATTAATAAAAAAATAAAAAAAATAGAGAAGTTGCTCACAAAAGTTTTAAAAGCAAAATCACAGTCCAGAATACTGTTATACTGAACCTACATAATAGGTACGTAATATTATTACAGCTACCTACAATTTCCGTTTAAGAAAAATGGCGATAAAAAACGCCGAAGACCGGGTCCCTAGATTTTCAATTTAATGGGGTCCTCAAATTGATTTTGTGCGGAAGGCAACTCAAACAAGATTATTCCCCTTACAACCTATCAATGATTTGCTGATGTGTAAAGATTCCACCACAAAGAGGGATATTTAAACCCCAATTTGGTTTTATGTTTCTCCTCTGGCCCCTCTGGGTATTTAAGTACGGACTCCCAAAATTTACAGGTTTTCAATTTATTCACTGAAGGTAGGTACTTGGCGTACATGATTTCTAAAACTGTCTCCGTTTACCTACCTAGGATTTACGATCAACGGACAAACCCACACTAAACTAGCCATTTTATCTGAATTTCAGCTTAGAGTGCTAAAATTTCCGAAACCGTTGAAATAAAAGATTCCATATTTAATAAGAAGAGCCTAAATACCAATTTAAATTACTCCAAACTTTTAACCTTACTTAAGTACCTACTTTCACTTCCAAAAATTTACCTACGTTTTAGAAAGAAGCCTTGTGCAAAAGTACAAGTAGCCCACCTCACAATTTGGTTTGGGCGTTATTAAATCAGTCAGTCTGAAGTCGGAACCATAATAATATTAAATGTGTAGATAGATAAATAATATAGATAAATAATAAGACAGATAGATAAGATGTGTAGATAGATAAAAGAAAATTGTATTTCATGCTATAAAAATGACTTTGATTCATATACCATACCACTGTAAAAAATCGTATTCCATGCTTATTAATCAACTTTAGAGGCTTTTGTCGCAATGCATAAAGTAATGTGGGAAAAATAAAACAATTTGGGAAATTACAAAACTACTACTGTATAGTAGTAATCTGTAAATATTTCAGTTATAATAAGTACTTTGTTTATCTGAAAAAAAAACGACAATTTAACTTTTTTAAACCTGGTTAGTTAAAC
The DNA here is from genome assembly GCA_907165275.2 of Zygaena filipendulae. NCBI lineage: Eukaryota > Metazoa > Arthropoda > Insecta > Lepidoptera > Zygaenidae > Zygaena > Zygaena filipendulae. The sequence continues at coordinate 11,423,560 of OU015657.1, read as the reverse complement.
TTAACCTTTTTAATGGTGTTTAATATAATATTAACCATAAATATCAGTATTAGCAATATAAAATTATAATCTGTTTATGGTGCCAATAAACAAAATAAAGTTTTCTTCCATTCTACAAATTAATAAATATATGTGTAGATTTGATCATTATTTTTAACTACAAACGATTTGGATTTATTTTTAATATTTACTATATTTCATTTTTACTCTAGATATAATCATAATAATATAATTATTTAATGTTGTAAAAAAATTGTTAAAATAATAAAAATTATGATTCTTTGCAATACAAAAGGATACTTTAGAAAAAATATATAATACTCGTATTTATAATAACAAATGTAACTCACCGCAGTTTTTTTCATTGAACAGTAGATTATTTCGAAGGGAACCAACAGTTTAACTTATTTCGCGAATGGAAAGGTCAGACGTAAATTTCGTTAGCAAGTAGGAGACGCGGTACGTGTACGCTTCCCGGCCGCCCGAAACGCTGTGAACGGCTGAAGCTAGTGAAGCTCGTGCCGCCCGCCCTACGGAAGAGCTTCAAAGCTTTCAACCCCGAAGGTGTTGCTCGAACTCCAACTATAGGTATTATTCGCAGCACACTTTTTATTACTGGAATTGCAAACTACATAAAGGTACCTACAACATTATTTTATTTTACTTTCTTTATTTCAACATTAACAGGTATTTATAACATCAATAGGACAATACACAATTATAGTTTGACATGCACTTATCCTAATTAAATACTCTTAACAATGTCGACTTAAAAGGTAAACAAAGGACGTTGAGACAGAAAAGATACAGGTTGAAGGTAGTTTACAATTTTGAAAGCGAAGAGGTAAAGTTATTAAGATTGGATGTTGAGAGTAGGTATCTCAGAAAGCACTGATTCTAAAAAAATTTTTACTTACTTTTACGAAGGTAAAAAAGCTGCATTATCGCTGAGTGTCATGGGATACTTTTAGGTGCTTTTAGAATTCACGAGGGAGTCCGGAATTCACGCGGGCAAAATATCGAAGGGCAGATAGTTTTAAATAAAAAAAAATAGGTACTTAAGATTTCAGAACTAATAGTTAAGCGCTGATTTCAACTTGATTGAGCCAGTAGAAAAATTCAACAAAATCTTCTGACTCTAACGAGCCAACCACTGTCTTCAGGCTTCGGCCCCCCTTAGCCAAGATGATCTACTATAATAATCATTTTGCGTGACATGCGACAAAAAGATTTCGTTCCTTAGTTTTCTATTAGAGATTGTCAACTTGGCTAAGGGGGCAGGTTATAACAGCGCCGTAGCTCGTAGCTATTGGTCTACGAATAGCTATACCTACGATGAGCTACGCCATCATTGTCAACTTCCTATAGAAAGGGAACCATTTTATTTCAACACCTGAATGGAGCTACGCATATAATGCGTCGAAAAATTCCTTGCAAATTCTACTTAGAGAAAAACATTTCTCTTTTCACCTGTATAATTATCAGGTACCTACCTAAAAGTAGATTGTAAAAAAGATATTTCTCAGTTAGAATAACTAGGTAGGTACTTATATTTTTCGGTACCTAGTTTTGAAATTAGCACAGAGATGAGAGAAAAATTAAGGTTTCGTCACTTATAAAGTATTTAACCGAATCGTTGCGGATGGCACGACAGGCGTGTCGTAATTATCGTTAACAATATTAATAATAATAAACTTTTTATTCAGTTTCAAACAAATCAGCGTTGTTCCTAGTTTACACCCGCCGAACTGTATAAAAGTTTGTTGAAATTGAAAAAAAAAAAAAAAATTACACTAGGCGTGTCATTAATTCGTATGACGCGTAGCACGACAGTCGTGTCACGAAATATTTGTTTCCCGCCAAAGAGTCCACAGGTAGAAGATTGCAAAATTGAGTCCCGCAAGTTCTATGGTACAAGTTTACTTAGTTTAGAACCCAGGTCACCAACTCATTTCTATCCTACCTTTGTTGTGTTGCAATGTTTTGCGCATTAGATTATTAAGAGTACATTAAGGTCTAGGTAGGCATAGGTCAAGAACCTTTATGTAGCCAAACAAACGCATTTTTCATTTCTTTTTTTTCATTTTTCATTAACAAAGCGATTGTGGTTTTTAAGTCAGATAAATGGCTAGTTAAACCGTACGTTTACATTTACAAACAAAAGTATCTGGGCCCCGCCCTGGACCCGAGTTAATTTGTGGAAAAAACCTACTAAACCTACTATATTCCACCGATAACCGTTTACGCAGCGTACCTACCTACGCAAGGGAAGCTTTCAAAAGTAATATTTTTCCTGTTTTTGCAACATTTCTCCTTGATACTCTGCTCCTATTGGTCGTAGCGTAATGTTATAATAGATAGATAGATAGATAACTCTTTATTGCACACCAAACTAAAAAAAAAGTGTTTACAAATTTTCCTACATTCAACTTAAAGGTATACAAAAGGCGGCCTTATCGCTTAAAGTGATCTCTCCCAGGCAACCTTTGAGTGGACAGATTCATATATAATAGCCTATAGCCTTCCTCCTATTCAAAACAAAAACATTTTTTCAATTCGAACCAGTGGGTACCTAGGTACTGTAGTTCCTGCAGATATTAGCGCGTTCAACTAAATTAGCTTTTTATATTAGCACCTATAGACGATTTGGTAGGTACACGTGCAATCAAATGACCAAACCTATAAGGACTTTTTGTTTTATGTCAGATATCTATGGTTTTTTCTGAATTAGCTAAAGATGAACAACCTTACGTGGTTGATGTCAGCGACTTAAGTTGCGTTTGCGTGAACTTCACGGTTCCTCGTACTTTTTGTTATTGGAAACGAATACTACCTATTTAGTCCTTTTATAAAATAGAAACCTACTATAGACATAATATACCTTCCAAGTTTAAATGTCCCTAGTCACGCTTAGCATATTTGTTTAAGTAATCCCTTAAATTAAAAGAAAAAAGAGAATTGCAATTTTTTTATTCTCGGACGGTATTCTCGAAATGTCGAGGATTAGAAGAGAGAGTGGACCAATAAATATCGCTAATCCGCAACATGGATGAAATCATTTTGCTTCGTGCTAGGTATAGAAACATAAGAAAATTAAATTGGCTTCAGTCTATTTTTGCCTGTTTTTTAATTAAAACACGGCTTATTATAACCACTTCAACCTCCCCCTCCACCAACCATTTTTTCTGAAATGAGAGGCAAAAGATAGTTCGGTTTTATTTTAAAAGAGTGGTCAAATACCCGCCAATTTTATTAAAGGGTACTTATATATTGACATAATATTATTATCTAATAATTATTTAATAACTATCAACCTAGTGATTTATATTATTTTTGATAACTACCTATTCATATTTATATCATCAGACAGTAGGTAGACAGTAAACATTGGGCTGGAGTAAAAATATTTTAAAGTGATCGTTCGCGTCATAGTGAAATATTGTTTATGATCTGTAGGTAGTTAGACTACATCTGACTACATAAACATGCATGGAAGAAATAAACTTTTCAAAAATAGAACATAATATATAGCGTGGTGCGATAAAACCAAATGTAACGTCATGTAACGTCTTACGTCAATGGAACGCCGCGTATTCGACACGTCAAGTCGTTGAAATTTCAGTTTCAAAGTCAGTAGGTAATATTTAATTAAAATTATTGATTATGTTCAATAAATATTTTTAATTGTAAAAAAATTGTGAATCGTGCAATGAACTCAAGTGACTTCGTGAGCGCCTGGGACTTTTTATACGTAAGGTTAAGGAACGCAATAATTTGCTCCTGGGATCTCCCTGAGGGGTTTTTGTACAATTATTTACGTTTAAACAGTAAGTAAAAGTTGGTACAACTTAAATTTATTCATTTACAGTTTCACCCACGGTAATTTCGGAGTTCCCGCGGGAATTTCGAGATAAAAAGTATCCTATGTCCTTCTCTGTACCCCTGACAATGTGCACGCCAAATTTCATCCAAATCCGTTAAGCCGTTTTAGCGTGATTGAGTAACAAACATCCAAACATCCACACTTTCACATTTATATTAGTAGGATTACAATACATTTTATTAAATTTTAACAGTAAATGTGTGCAGTGTGACTGATCAACATTTATAAAGATGCGGTAGATTTTACAGTGTTTTCGAGAAGACAATGGAATGTGTAGATAAGGTTGTATGTACCTATTGATGCCTTACCTATTTACTAGGTAGAATACAGCCTGCATCATGACTGTATAACTAAAGTAGGTAATTATAGAAGTCTAAAATTAACGACAGAAAATTATCTACTTTTTAAGGAGGGTGTTAACTGGATTTACAGAACTAAAACTTACCTAGTAGAACTTTCAACCTTTCATCTACTAGTTTCCAAGAGAAAATGGGCGATGTGGACTTTTCCACCCTTGAAAAATTGATACTTAACGGAGCAGGCCTAGGCGGTTGGTAACAAAAGCTCTCAAATACGATATTACAATAGGCGTAGGTAATAATGTAGATAAGTTCGCGATCCTGCCATAGAAAGTACTGTACGTAGTTTTTATAATACCTATAACTTTTGGTACAACGGCCCTGTAATGTTGTTAGGGGAAAAGATTTTTTGTTAGTCTGTTTTCTTACGTTGTTCTTTCACCATTAGAATACATTTTAGAATATTTTTTCCCTAAGTAACAACCCGGAATTCCAGCGGGAACTCCAAAATTCATTATTCCAAACTTAAACACTCCTCACTTCAAAGTGTCTTGGGGTACACATACAACACAGCCATTAACGGATTGTGATTAAAATAGATGAACTGTTGACCCGAGAGTTTTTACCGGGAATCAAACATGGCGGTTCCGTCATAAAACTATGAATACATGTATGTAACCGCGGGGCACAGCTAGTATAATATAAGAATGTGATAAAATTAAGTAGCTGCAAATATTTAGATACAGGGCTGAAAGTACCTATACCTACGTTATATCAGACAGGATAAGCGAAAAATTTCCCGCGGGATTTCCGGGATAAAAACTATCTCATCTTTTAAGTTGGACTATTTTATGAATGGTTACAAAATTTTTCAGTTTTATTTCTTTGTTTTACAAATTAGTTTAGATATCGTGATTTACCTACTGTGTGAATGTGGTGGATTTTGCATAACAGTGATACATAAGTGATGAACAGTGTGCGGAGACAATGAAATAAAATGAAATGGGGCGTTCGTCCGTCGTCGGGAGGCCTATTAAAACTAAACTGTGAGGAGTTGCTGCCAAAAATTCCGGCGAAGCATTGAAATGCATCTGACCAATGCATTTCGATGTAAATAACTTCATAAGAAAAAAAAAACCACTGATTTGACTCTCTGGATAAAGTTACCTTTGCCTTTCCCGTAGGAGGTACCTACCTACTTACCTCAGTAGAATAGCTTTAGTTAAGGTGTAACCTCATGCAGCCGCTCGACGCTCGTTTGCAGCGATAAATCCACAGAACACACGAAATCTGGTCCCATTTGGTCACGTGACATGATTGTCGCCGCGTCAAAAACACCCCGGTGCAACCTCATGGAAGCCGCTCGACGCTCGTTTGCAGCGACATGTCTGGTTACGTGAACCTATTTTGAATTTCCCGCGACTAAAAAAAGTAGCGATAAGTCGCTGGCAGCAAAATCAGTGTACTGTGTGTTGATGGTTCCTGGCCGGACCACGGTATGGAACAGAGTTTTTACGCTGGCACAAATTCATTATTTTTATTGTTCCCTTTTGTGCCACTAATTCCAGGAATTTGTGTCTTCTCGTTCTGGAGTTACAAGAGTACGATTGTGGTCGGGCTGCAGGGAATCCTAGTTTCTGGCCCGATTACGATACGGAACGGAGATTTTTTGTTGCAAGATTACATTTTAATTGTGCCTTTTAGTGCCACCAGTCCTAGGAAAGTGTGCCTTCTGGTTCTGGAGTTACAACTTACAAGAATACGACCCAACCATGGCTCGGAACTGAGATTTTTTTTGAACAAATTAATTATTTTAGTTGTGCCTTCTAGTGCCACTAATCCCAGGAATTTTTGCCTTCTGGTACTAGAATACCTAACTATAGTACGAGCCTAATCTTTACAATAGCTGTTCCCCGCGGTTTCATCCGCGTAGTATGCGAAATATCAATGTAGTTTCTTCTGAGTTAATTTTAGAGTTCCCGTGGAAATTCCGGGATAAATAGTAGCCTATGTCCTTGTCTTTAACCCTGACAATGTGATGATCGGTTAAGCCGTGAAAGCGTAACAAACAAACAAACAACCTCATTTTTGCATTTATAATATTAGTAGGATTAATTTGTAAATATTTCCATTGACTTTTATAACAGTGCCCCAAAATATTTCAATACTCATTACAATTCTCTTCATCGCAGACACAACAGTGTTTAGAAAGCAATGTCTCACGCGTGGATCGATTGTAAACTTTCACTCATGGTAGTTTAGGCTCTAAAGAGCACGTACCCAAGGCCCTACAATTATTAAAAAAAAAACAAGTGAACTGACAAAGACTCACCAATGCATTTCAATGTAAATACTTCAGAAGAGAAAATTACTACTGAATTGGCTGTATGGACTTAGTTTCCTTTGCCTTCCCCATTGGGGTAAATTTAACAAAAAAAAGAAGACCGAGTGGTACCTACCCTAAGTACCTACCTAAGTTAATATTAACTAAATTAATAAGTCTAGACTAGACTTATGTCTACCTACCTCACCTAAACTAGCTGTCCCGCGCAGTTTCACCCGCGATAATTTCAGAGTTCCCGCGAGAATCCCGGATTACAATATAGCCTATGTTACTCAGGGATAATGTAGCTTCCTAATGGTGAAAGAATTTTTGAAATCGGTCTAGTAGTTTGGAGTTAAATCGTAACAAACAAACAAAAAATCAAATCTTTCCTCTTTATAATATTAGTATAGATTATCACAATCTTAAAAAGTTGGTTGATTTAACAATCATAATATATTATGAATCTATTCCACATCAAGTTTTTGTATCTTCAGTTCTTTTATATATAATTATCACAATCTTAAAAGGTTTATTGATTTAACAAACATATATTATGAATCTAGTCCACATGAAGTTTTTGTATCTTCAGTTCTTTTATGTATAATTATCACAATCTTAAAAGGTTTATTGATTTAACAAACATATGAATCCAGTCAACATGAATAGTTTTTGTATCTTCAGTTCTTTTGTTTTTATCACAATCTCAAAAAGTTTATTAATTTAATAATCATATATTATGAATCTAGTTAACATAAAGTTTTTGTATCTTCAGTTCTTTTATAAATAATTATCACACTCTTACAACGTTTACTGATTTAACAATCATATTATGAATCTAGTCAACATGAATAGTTTTGTATCTTCAGTTCTTTACTAATTATCACAATCTTAAAAAATAGAACTTTGTCTTAATGACGGAACAATTTATACAAATAATTCGTTAAACAAAACAAGAAGATCCAGTTAACAAATTAAGTGTCTGATGCAAATCTCTGACATTTTTTTAGCACCAAATTCAAAATCTCTATGACAGTTTCCATTCTTTCCGACGGTGGTAATCGTCGCAAGTTAAAACCCAACCCAAGTAGGAATCCATCGACATCATCCATTTGTGGTGGTGGAGGTGGTTCAGGCATTGGATCTTCTCAGGAAATTGCATCGGCAATACGGTTCAGAACAACCATTGACTCATTCACTTCTTTCTCTCTAATGGAACGTCTTCTTATCTTCTCACTTCGACTGAATACCTGAATTTTTTAAACCCAATTACAATGATAATTCTTATTAAAAACTAGCTGTGCCCCGCGGTTTCACCCGCGATAATTCCGGCATAAAAAGTACCCTATGACCTTCTCTTTACCCCTGCGTATATTATGCCACACGTGCATGCCAAATTTCATCCAAATTCGTTCAGCCGTTTTTGCGTGATTGAGTAACAAACATCCAAACATCCACACTTTCAGATTTATAATATTAGTAGGATAAAAATGTCGACAAAATTTTGAAAATATGTTAGAATTGAGTTGAATTGGTTACCTTCCTCATTATCGTGTTCGTAAACACTTTCGTCTACATCTACGTCACGCTCCTCTTTCTCATCGATATGCCGGCTGACATCACTGCTTGTTGTACATGAAATAAGACATAAAGTCGTAAGTTCTGTAGATAATCCTGAAATTTATAACTCTGCTAGTTTTCACATTCAAGTTATCTTTGGCTAATCAAATTAACTTTCCTATATTATTATACTTAATTACTGTTTTTATATTGTAAGGTGATATGAAATAAACGACAACAACCGTATCAAAAACAAAATATTAAACTGAGACATTTAATATGACAACAAAACTGCTAGGTAACAAAAAGGTGGTTCGAAATTAACATACACTTTAATCTTGATAAAACTGTACAATGAGGAAACAAAATTATCGTTTAAACGTTTATGATTCTCTAATTAAATGTTTTAATATATTTACCTCGTCTGAATCCATTGTTTACCTAGATAAATAAATTAAATAAATCGTTGCAGCACCAGAAGTCAACTCACGCACTCACGCCATTTCCCAAATACCAGCGTCCCAGCGCGGCGGGCAGCGACAAAGCTGAACATTTTCAGCTTTGTCGCCACATCGATTTATCGCTGCCACAGACGTATAAGAGAACATATTACGTCGCTCCAAACGAAACCTCATAAAAAACGAGCGACGAGCGACATAGCTCAACATTTTCAGCTTTATGACTGCCGCACCTTTTGAAACGCGGGAAATTCAAAATGGGGTCACGTGACCAGACATGTCGCTGCAAACGAGCGTCGAGCGGCTGCATGAGGTCGTACCCTAAAAAACGAGCGACGAGCGACATAGCTCAACATTTTCAGCTTTATGACTGCCGCACCTTTTGAAACGCGGGAAATTCAAAATGGGGTCACGTGACCAGACATGTCGCTGCAAACGAGCGTCGAGCGGCTGCATGAGGTCGTACCCTTATTCTTCTGAGCTACTTACCTAACTCTTGGGAAAACTACCAAAAAAAAAACTTCACAGTGACTTGACACCTGACAGTTGACAGATGACGTTTTTTCCATCGGAACTTGAGTCGGACATTTTCAAACATTTCAATTTTTAAGATACGAATTACGTTAAAAAATGGCTGGAATCGGTATGTGCGAAACGTCGGGCTGTAAATCGATTGCTCAACTACAATGTCCGACATGCGTGAAACTTGGTATACAGGGCTCATTTTTCTGCAACCAGGATTGTTTCAAAAAGTCATGGAAAACGCACAAAATCATCCACTCATTGGCGAGTAAGTTATTAGGTTATGTTGCGGTGTTGGGTTACATCTTACGAATGGTGGTAACTGTGCGATCTCTATTGTTTTAGAGGGTGAGAGCACCGATGGATCTAACGTGGTGTACAATCCGTGGCCTTCGTTCACTTTCACGGGTAAGTTGAGACCGTTTCCACCGGGGCCGAAGCGAACGGTACCGCCTCATATAGAACGCCCAGATTATGCTGACCATCCCGCGGGATTCCCTGCCTCCGAGAACGCAGCGAAGGGCTCCGGCCAGATCAAAGTGCTGGACGATGAGGAGATCGAGGGGATGCGAGTGGCTTGCCGTCTCGGCAGAGAAGTTTTAGATGAAGCCGCGAAGTAAGTAAATTAATCTTAAATCTGATAGATGTGGCTTGCTTATCGTGAAAATTACCTATTGCAGGTTGTTTTATTCTTCTAGCCAGTAGGTGTGGAAAAATTCAGAGGTTGTAGAGAATAAACCTTAAAAGGACATGGGGGCCCAATTTCAAAGATTTGTTGCTTATTTTTAACCTTATCTATTATTTTTTTAGCCAGTAAGTATCCAAAGTTTCTACAGGTTCTAGCTTAAACTCCTAAAGGAATTATGGGCTTCATTTTAAAGGAAACAGACATTTTACAACATTAATTTCCTTATAAAAAATATTGAAAAGTCATAATATTTAGTATGGATCCCATAAAAGTAGCCTAAGTTCCTCCACTTATATCTGCTTCCTGTCTATGAAAACTCCTTCAATACCAATACAACCATTTCTGAGGGTAGCCAGAACAAGCTGACAGACAAAATTTATAAAGATTTTTTGTTAACTTAAGTAGAGCTTATCTAAACTAAAATGAGGCGCCCCACCTCTTCAATAGCAGTTTTAGATGTATCCCGCACATGTATCAGATAATATCTGTTTAATAGTGTGGGTGTGGCGACAGTATTGCGCACTTGTGATGAATAATAATAATAATAAACTTCATTTATTCAGATGCATTTCCATATTTTAACAGTTGTGTGTGTGCGTATATATACCTATATGTATATTCTTATTTAGATGTAGGTATTTACTATTTAGTAAAAGCTATTATTATGATATACACAAACAGATACCTCTATTTGCAGATCCATTGGATAGGAGAAAACATTCAAAATTATCCTGTGTATGATTTTTTTCACACTCACTAGCAAATTTTCCGTTCATATTTGTGTGTTAATATATCCCAAATTTTCAGAGTATGTGGTGTTGGTGTGACAACCGAAGAGATCGACCGTGTAGTTCACGAGGCGTGTCTCGAAAGAGAGTGCTATCCAAGCCCGTTGAACTATCACAACTTTCCTAGAAGTTGTTGTACGTCAGTCAATGAGGTCATCTGCCATGGTATACCAGATCTGCGTCCATTAGAAGTAAGAAAATGTGATGACCCATTTAAGTGGCAAAGTTTGGAGGCTTTAAAATATTTTTGAAAAGCTAAACTTCAGGAGTGTAATTAAATTTCTACAATTTTTTTTTTACTTTAATATTTTTTTACAGGATGGTGACATCTGCGATGTTGATGTCACAGTATACCATCGTGGCTTCCACGGTGACCTGAATGAAACATTCTTTGTGGGTAATGTGCCTGAATCTAGTCGCAAGCTGGTTCAAGTTACATATGAGTGTTTGCAAAAAGCGATTGAGATTGTTAAGCCCGGTGAAAAGTATAGAGAGATTGGAAATGTGATACAGAAACATGCTCAAGCGAATGGGCTTAGCGTTGTTAGGTCCTACTGTGGCCATGGAATTCATAGGCTGTTCCACACGGCCCCAAATGTTCCACATTATGCTAGTAAGTGATTATTTTTTTAAACACTACAATATAATATGTTATTTTTTATTATAATATCTTTCAAACAGCAGATTAATCACGTTGGAATAAAACATGTCATAAAAATATATATTATAATTAGGTTAGGTACTCTTTTCTATTCAAATGTCTATTTAGATTACTTTTAAATAAGTTAATGGTCTGTCCACTGGCAGTTTGTTTTGTGCATTTACCAAATGGAAGCAATCCAGTTTAGCTGGAATTTATAAATATAGACCACAAAGTATTGTCTTGAGTAATATAAAGTAAATAACTACTAATGTTACAGAGAACAAAGCGGTGGGTGTGATGAAGCCGGGCCACTGTTTCACTATTGAGCCGATGATCAACGAAGGCGGGTGGCGCGACGAGCTGTGGCCCGACCACTGGACCTCGGTCACTGCAGACGGATCGCGCTCTGCTCAGGTACTTAACTGTTGTAAAACACCCCCTTAGCCAATTTGACAGTCTTTCTCTTTGATTGTTATCGCTATATACACAGAAAAATTAAAAACCTACCGTCATGTCTCGCGGTCACAAAAATTGGCTAATTGCTGATTTTATGAATTTCATAATTCACGTAAGCAAAGCTGAGGAAAACACCTGAAGATATCCTGAGAAAGTGTTAGAATTGAGGCAGGATAAATAACTCCACATCATGTACATATTGAAGGGTGAAAGTTTATTTTTCTCCATTGTTTAGATTTTGTTTCAACATTTGGAATTGGCTATTTTTCTCCATTGTTTAAATTTGTTTCAAATTTTTACGAGCATTTTGTTGAATGAATTTTAAGCTAAATAATGTATTTCAAAAAATTAAGCTCATACGTATATGTATATTTATAAAAATAATTCACAAAACTGTGCAATTCACTTATAAGAAATATGTTTTATTAATCGTACTAAAATTTGCTCAGTACCTACTTTTTGTGTAATAATTTTATTTTTCGTTTCAAAAAATAAAACTTTAAATCGCTCTCCTGCAAATTACAAATACCTATAATATAATACCTATATAATCTAATTATATGAAATCCTTTGTCCTGAATAACTGATGGATCAACGCACAGCCTGAACCGCTGATCGTAGAGACCTGTAGGCATCCGATAAGAAAGAATTTTTGAAAATTCAACCCCTAAGCTGATAAAAAAGGGTTGAATAGTTTGTATGGAACAATTCCGCGGGAACTTCGAAATTATCGCGGGTGAAACCACGCGGGACAGCTAGTATATTATGTAAATATCTGTTTTCTTTTATTTTCCAGTTCGAACAAACGCTCCTAGTGACGGAGACCGGATGCGATATATTGACGAAACGCGCATCTGGCCGACCCTGGTTTATGGACCAATTGGAAAAGCTGTCAGCCAAATCTTAGTCCACCAGCCAGTGAGGTGAACTTACAATAGTCTCGGTTTCGGTTATTCTCTTAAGTTGGTTAATTTTTCCATAAAAGCAATGTTCTGAAAACAAAAGTAAAACCCAAGATATTATCTGTCTTGCCAAGAGATAGGATAGGCATGTTGACTATTTTTTTTTTTTCAGTCCAGTCACGTCACTAACCGGATAGTTTGTATGGGGGCTTATACCAGTTAATGACTTCATGAGTCCCCCCACCCTAAACTTTAATGCGCTTTATTTATGTCTATTTTCATCAATTTGAAAAAGAAAAAAAAAATGTCTATTGTTTTTTTATTATCTAAATTAGAATTTTGAATTTTGATACCTATTCAAAAGTCGTCAACGTCCCTATTGCTTCAAAATTGGCATTAATTTGTAAATGAAAATTTTAAACGCCATATACCTACTCGAATGGGCTAGCTAACTAACGGCCGTACTCAGGTCGTAAATTTTAGTAATAAAAAATATTGGATACGTAATTTTTCCTTTTTTTACGTAATCAAATAACGGCAATACATTGAGTTGAAATTCCATGTGACGTCACACCTAGGTACACTTTATACTTTGTTATGACGTCACGTCCTAAACTTTATTTTTCAATAATTTAAAAAAGGATGATGGATTAAATATTATGTAGAATTTTATTTTTATACCCCGTCAACATTGACCGCTCATCTCAATTTTAGGTTTCTTTTATGTTTTTAGAAGGCAATAATAATGAGCTTTGTTTTTGTATTTATTTATTGCTAAAATTTATTTAGCACCTTACTTGCTTCGTTATCCTCCAATGGTGTTTAAAATTTTTTTTAGCAAATTAACTTGGCCAAAACTTCTTGTGCTGCCATCCCACCAAGTATATTTACCACGATATTCCCAATACTGTGAATTTTTAAAACAGTGACTAAGTAAAAATACAACCATAAAGCGTTAAATACATTTCTACACGTTAATGAACGTTTTATTGCGTGGTGAATATGTCACCCGGCGACGCTAGTTTTCATCTGTTTTCATACTGTCCCTTCTATCTGTTAATTTCTGTTCTGTCTTCCTTTAACCATATTCTGAGTATGATGTTTTCTGTATATCAACAAACGTACCTAATTTGTAGTTTCCGTCTTTCTTTTACTCGAGACTCATCAAGCTTTATTCTCTGAAGGGTAACCAGCAAGCAATATCTATTAATGCTTTAAATAAACTTTAATGCGAAAAATAAATTGAAGAGACAATGTGGCTAGTTTCTCTGTCTTTAGACCATATTTTGACCATTTGTAAAATAGGAAACTACCTATTTAATCTCCAAAAATTTTGTAAAAATTTTGTTATTATGAATTATAAAGATAGTTATTATACAAGAAATACAAAACATAGTTAAAATATATATTTTATGTGTTTTATTTTGTATTTTTTTTAAAATATTTTGGTACACTTACGTATAAATTAAACATTTTATTCTAATCTAAATGCACTTAACCATGAATTTTATTTTTCTATTGCATAAGTGTTTTTAAATACTATGAAGGCAGATTGCAGTGCGGTCTCAACATTTAAATTTTGAAATATTTATTGTAAAATCTTAATCGAATTTTCAGTTTTTATAGTTCATATTTTAATTGGCACCGATCTTTCAAACAATATTATATTTACACCAACATAAAAATATTTGATAGTACATAATATTATACATATTTAGTTAATTAAAATTTCAAAATAAATGTGCTAAAATTAGAAAGTGGATTAAATTCAATTAGAATGAAACTTTATTTGAAATTTCCACTCTATATACTTTTAAGTGTTATACTGAATCCAGGGTTAAATTTTGTTAAAATTTTTAATGAAATATGATTTTATTATTGGTGGAAGCCGCTCGAGGTGACTATGACTAATGAATGCAGAATGACTAAATAATAATTAGGGACGCCTTGGAACATGGGACACTAAACACTGTAGTTACGATATTAGAAGGGTAACTTGATATAATCTGCTTCTAGGTAGATCATCTGGCATTGAAAGCTCTAACCTTGCATTTGCATTCGCCGTAATCAGTAGTACCATGATGGTGATTGTTTCAACTCTATTTTAACACTAAATTTAATAAAACTTAACTGACAATACTAAGCATCCTAGAGATCCACAGTGACACAAAACAGTAACATTGTATGATCAGTGCTCTCTGATACGAGTTTAATGCAAATGGAGTCCTCGACTTCATGGATGTGTGTAAATCTTAATCTTCGAAATCCTCAAAGATCGGTACGTAATCGTCGCTCCTTGCTTTTAGTTTTAACCCGAAATGCGTCACTTGATTAGAGTCTGCCCCTTGCGTCTTATCCATGCTATGTACTGTAGAAGATTTCGAACTTTCGGCGGAGTCTTGTTTATTAATAATTTCATCTTTCATGTGCTTTAGCTTCGTTGCTATGATTTCTTTCTGGAATGTGTCAAATTATAAATAGAAAATAAACTTTTTAATAGGAATGAGAATAATCGAAGAAAAAAGCTATTAATATGATTGAGCAAAAATACGATCATTACAATTTAGCCTGATATCACAAATTTTTACCTGTTAAGTTATTTACCTGTAAAGGGTTATCAACATAACTAGCGTATATCCTCAAAACGGGTTCGCCAGTTATGTCATCAAAAGTTAACTTGCTTTTCGGTGGTATTTTCGCTTTCACCACTGTTATCTTTGGTGTAGTAGTTGAAATAGCGCCCTCCTCTTCTTTTTCAATCATATTTTGAACATCTTTTTCCGTACCTGCTATCAGTCTCAATGGTGCTCGTTTAGATAAAATACTAGCTTTCTCTTGGTTGAAATCTTTGTCCTCGCTTATGCTAGCTTCAACTATTTGGCCGGCGTAAATTGCACCATCTTTTGTCATTTTAGGCTCTTTATCTTCGGCTCTGACTAACGTGTATGCGAGTTTAACCGAATCGGATGATTTTGAGAATGGTATACCAAGTAAAGGTTTTAACTCTTCAATAGTTTTGTCGGTGCCATTTTCGTTATGTTCAAGAATATAGGTCTTTGCCTCTGGCTTCGCTGTATTGTTAGTGGTTGTGGTATTAGTATCTTCTGAGTGCTTTTTGGTCGTTTCCTGAGATTTTTCTACTTGTGCCATCGCAGCTGCGACTCTTACGTCATTGAGTGCTGAATAGAAACCATTGGCTACAATATTCCCCACACTATGACCTACTTGCGCGAAGTATATAGGTGTAGTCTTTTGTTCTTCCATGTTACTCTCGATAACGTACTTAACTGTGGCTGCAACAGGTTCGGATTCTGCCGCTATTAGTTCCACTGTTGCGTTCTGTGGTTCGAGTGTAGTGGTCACATCGATTTTCAGCTCAGTCACATTGTTCATACGCATTTCTTGAGGTCTGAGTGTTACAACAGTGGTTTCATGTGTTTCTCTCTGGACCACACTCTTTGTATCTTCTGAAGGTACGAAAGTGGCCGGTGGCCGTTTGGTGATAGGATTTTGCATAAGGAATAAGTTGGGTTGGGTTTGAATGTGTGTTTGTAAAAACGGTGGTTGTAAATGCACATTGGGTCGTATTGGTACGTGTTGAATTTGTGGATGGCGTTGCAATTCGGCTGTGTAAGGTATAAACTCAACTGCGGGGAACTGCTGCAGTATTTGATTTTGAAGTTTATGCAAGAAATTGGGATCAGATTGATACATTGAACTTGGCTGTATTATTATTCCATCCGCCCCGGCTTGTAAGAAGTCCTGTTGGGTCGGTAGGCCGTTTATACTCTGTGAAATCAAATAAATCTGTGAATTAGTAACTTTTCATAAAACACACTTTATCGAATACTATCAAGAGTTTCTAAGATCTGGTTTTTTTACCTGCTCTGCAAATTGCTGAGGTGGTCGAGATATACTTATAGATTGTTGAGGCATGGCAACAGATGACAAACCGAAATCAGAAGCCAATTGTAAAGCAGCGCCATTCCTTAGCAAATCTTCTAATTCCGGTGACGTTAGAGACTGTGAAGGATATAATTTACATTTCCAAAACTATCGGTTAACGAATTCTGGGCGTGCAAAAGGTTATGCAAAGCTCATAATGTTTTGCTACTAGTAAATTTTATTCTCTATTATTTATACTCACTGTTTCTTTTGAAAATCCCATTGGCATTTCAATTTTGTAATTTGCAAGATCTGAATATTTTTCAGTGACCTCATACGTTGGTTTGGGCTGAAATAGTGTAATCGTCATAATTTATTCATATGAATGAATAAACATAGGTACGGTTGCAGTCTTCCATAAAAATAGACATGAATTTTACTGTTCTTACCGATTCAGCATTAGCGCTGTTTTTCTGCGTAGGTCTTTCTGATGTTTCTACCACCACAATAGGCTTCTCTGACAAGCTGAGATTGGGCGCTGGTATAGTGTGGATAGCACCTGTCGGTCAAACGGCTTTGAACTACTTGTTGTCTTCCACAGCAATGAGGAATGTTAGTATTAGATTTACAAATAAAATTATTTCTATCATATAGGATTTTATGGATAAGCAAGCAAAAATTTCACTTTCCTGATAAACTTAACATGTTATTTACGAATTCAACATTCGTAACTTCTTACAAGTCTGTTTATTTGTAACACCTGCCAACCTGCTAGTTTTGGTAATATTTCCTCATTGCTGTAGATATTAGCTTTCGTGCACGATGTGCTTGAAAAATGAAAACATCATCTACCTAGGTACGTTATAATAAAGGTACCGTTGTCAAGAAATAAACTAAAAGAAAAGAGGAAAAAGAATTCGATTACCATGGGTCTATCACAAGTTTGATTAGTAAACTAATTTAGAGATATCGTCCAGAAGTATTGAAAGACCTAAGGATATAATGTAGAGTAACAAGAAAATAAAAATGTAATGGCTGTAGGAAGTTAATGCAAAGAAGCGTCATAGAAGTGGTCTGTCAAAACAAAAAACCTTCAGCATTTAGATAGGATACACAAAGACGGGTGCTCAGTGCACTAGCAATGTAACTGTACCACCATCTGCATGTATAACAGCTGGAGCTGATGCAGCTCTGATGAAGTCGTACTCTGAAGTCAGTTGTGACAATCGCGGCGTGGTCTTCCAGGGGCTCCCAGAGAACACGTATCTGGTAGTCGGCTGTTGTTTGGTCACTGATCTGGAATCAGGCAATGAGAAGTTGAAGTACCTACCTATAGAGGTGTGAGAATAATTATTGTTATTATCAAAATACGTGTAGGTATCATGATTGTCTTCTACCGCGTAATTTATTAAGACAAGCAAAGCGAGTCTTACTCTGACGTCATAATATCAGCTGACGTTCACAGCTGGACATAATCCTATCTCAGGAATTTCCGCAATAGTCGGTTCTGCTCTACCCTCATACAGCTGGAACCTACGATCTTCAACCAATCGTCGGTCCATCTCGCTAGAAGTCACCACGCTACGATTTCAGAAGATCTAGGATGGTACCCCAACGGCCATCAGTTCTACGAATAATGTTCTCCGATTGGGTAGGTACTTACTGCCAGCACTTAAGTTTTGCGATTCCTTGAGCTACCTACATATTATGTCGGTTACTGGATCTCATTGCACATTAATTTTTTCATAATTATTATTAACCCTTTGACTGCATGATGATTACTCTCATCCTTAGATACTATAATAAATTAATGCGAATGTGAGTTTCTTTGCTTGTACCTATGTTAGGATTTCACACTTTAACTACTCAACCGATCATCCTCGAATTTAGCATCCCTACACGTTAAAAGGATACAGAAAAGAACGAAGGGTACTTTTACCCCGGATTTCCCGCAGGAACTCCGAAATTGGCGCGAGGAACATTTAGTATTATTATATGGTATTTACCTGTGCGGAGAGCTTCTGTATATCACATAGGGTGATCTATTAGACGGCACTTGGACCAGCTTGTGGGGCCAGGGCCTCTGCAGCGTGACTCCTGGCCGGAATGCCGTCGGCGCCCGCAAATGACTTACGGTCGCCATTCGACGGAAGTAAGTGGCTTGCGCCAGTGAGCACAGTGCCAGGTATACAATTTGAAACTGAAACAAAAATTGGAGGAATTAAAACCTTGATATGACGCACGACGGATATTGAAATTCTTCCTACTTATTCGCTGTTCCCCGTGAATAAACCCATGGTAAAAAACATAGAGCCGAAAAATTCGCTGGGTCACTTGCCTGTTCCGCCTCTCTTATTCTGAAAGAAAATATAGAAGAATTCATGGGGAGAAAAACCTTATTTCGTTAAAGAATTAAATTCAGCTACGGCAATGGACGAAGAAGCAATTTCACTGTCATGTGATGTTAAAGGATACTCGTGTCCAATGATTGATTGGTGTCGACGAGGAACTTATTCAAAGAGCTAGAGACGTAGTATTAGCTCGCCTAAAATCTGGTACTTGTGAATTAATTGTGAAAGAAGATTTTCCAGAAATGACGGGACGTTATCGATGTATCGCCACAAATATACAATCTAGTTTGACTGAATGCTATGTGAACGTAGAAGGTAGTAACCCCTTTAACTTTAGAGTTCCAGCGGGAATACGTGAAACCCCGGGGGTCAGCTAATATTTTATAGTGTAGTAAAAGGGAATATGAAAATTCAAACCCTGACGAGCTGAAAGTTTGTGAGTTCTGTTAAGAGAGAGATAAATCTTGGCTACATTTTCTTAGTCTAGATCTCAATGCAACGGGAAATAGATCGGCTGTATTTATAAATTATCCATACACTGCAGGCCGTATCTACCAGTTTGTGTAAAGATAACATATTATCCCACATACGAACACACGACAAGTGAACAAGTCATAGACTCGCCAGATAGACCGGTTGTGTTAATTTCTATGTGAAAACCGTTTCTCGGTAGGTAACTGTTCGTATCGATATAATATAATTATGTAGGGGCGTAGTACCTACTTAAGTGATGAGGTCTAAATTACCACAAAGTTTTGACTTAGTACTTACGCGAATAAGTACTTTGGTAGGTAGGTACATCATTTTGTAGCTAAACATAGGAGAGCGATATGATCGCTGTTGCGACGAAGCTCTTTAAATAAATAAAAAAAACTTAGCTACTGTAAAACGGGGTGAATAGAAATACGGGGTGGAGGGGGATAGAGAAAGGGACAAGTTCGATACTAATTATATTAATTGTTTAATTTAATTATATATCTAATTATATTATTCACCCCATTTAACTATGCTCGTTTCTATCTGAAGTTCTGTCTTTAAGGTTTCTTAGAAAAGCCTCTAGCTTACGTACGGCCGCTTTTTGCTCTTTTCTTTCTTTTTTTTATTTAAGGTTTTAGATTTTCTTTTGGGCCAGTGAAGTAGGTACCTACCTATATTTTAATTTGGATTTGAAAACATTGCGATAATGATAGGTATTATTATAAAATTCAAAATTCAAAAGCTATTTATTACTTAGGATTGGTTACAATCACTTGTAATCGTCAGCGGGTTCTTAGAACTATAAATTACCGTCAGTTCGGAATACGTCCTCTGCTGAGAAGAACTGACAAGAAACTCAGCAGCGCTGAATAAATTATCAACTTGGGGTGGGTTTTTTATTACTTTCAACGAAACAATTCGACAGTCCCATTGTATGGTTACATTACCTAAATTATTGCATAACAGAAGCACAGAAGATAGGTGAACATAATAATATGTACCTAAGTACGTGTATATCGATCGATGATCGAGAACATCGTTGGCACTGCGTTCAATGTCCAGTGAAAACACGTCGTCACGAGTGGGTGCGGACGAAACCGAACGCTTTCATTAGTATGCGTGCATTAGCTCAGTTATGTAGGTAGGTACCTACCTATACTAATGACGATGATTTTTTTTTAAATTAATTGTGTTTAAATATAACCGAAGTAGGAACCTATTTGCTTTTATTACCGTTATCCTAACTAATATTACAAATGCGAATATGACTTTATTACGCTTTCACGTCCCATCTATCAAATCGATCATCATGAAAATTTGTATACACATCAAACATACATATCTACATTTCATCCCGAAATTCCGGCGGGAACTCCAAAATTAACGCGGGTGATAGGTCTTTTAGAAATTGGGTCTTGGGACTCGTTAAGACACTGCTAGTCTAGAATGTATAGTGCTTTGTGGAATCTTAATCTATACCTACAATAGCTCTATAATTGTGCAATTTACTGTTTTGCTTAGGTACATTTGGTGTACCTATACGTACCTACTTACCTGCTTCCATGGTTATAGTTTCCGTAGTTCAACTACTAATCGTTGTAGTTGAACATATACCTAACATTTTTATTATTTAACCAACCGTAAACAGTAGAGTTAATGTTGTACGGTAAATAAAGCAGAACGTTTAACGGTGAGCCAGTCCACAGTCCGATTCCTTTGAAGTCCGTTAGAGAATACGCATAATTATCATAAAATCCGTAACAAAACAGGGTTTAAACGATTCCACATTCTCAACATCATTATCTTAAATAATTTTTATCTCAACCTTTTCAAATCATTCTAGAGGTATCTACGTTTATTCAGAAATATCAATAAATCTAGCAAATCTTTTTAAACTTATCCGGCTCGAAGGACCACAAGAACTCGCTCGAGTCTTAGGTATCTACTTACAACACGAGTGGTCGAAGTATAATGAGCTTTTTAAACACAAATCGATCTGGCAAAGATTGAACATATGTCTGTCATAAATAAGAGAAACGAAAAAAAACATTCTTATTAACTTTTAAAAGTTTTATAAAAAATTATTATTGAGTATTGTTATATGATTAGGATGGCATTGCGTTGTTTTCAAGGTTATTTCAAGGATATCGATGGCACGAGCTGAATGAACTAGGTAAGACCGTTTTACTGTAGGACCGGTCTATCGAGATATCACAGTGTTCCTGGAGCTGTCAGCCTATAGGTGGTATTAACGTGTAATAGATAAAGACAATGACATACGAATACAATACATACAAACGTATAATACAAGTACAGGCTGTTCCCCGTAGTTTTACTTGCGTTATTTCTGGAAATCCTCTGGGAAACTCCGAGATGAAAATCCTTTCTTAGCTGTCATCTACTCCTAATACAAATATGTATAGGTACCTAGACCATAAATTTTAAATTTGAATCCCTGGAACTGGAACGCGATATATGCTTCATGCGTGATCACAATCAGTTAGATAAGTATCGTAGCTTGGATATTGTGATATGCAAACAAAACAAATTTTCGGATGGCCGTGCCCACAACCTTTTTAAGGCGCCTGGATCCATGCCTAAAACGCGTTAACTATAATTTTAAAATTATCCTAAAAATAAAAAAGGTTACCTAATATTTGAGTTCACTTACCTTCATCATCGTCAAACTTTATTATTTCATGTACACTTTTAAAACACCAAAGACCACTGAAGTTCGTTTAACTTTTACACTGTCAATTTATGTAGCTTTTACATCTGTCAAAGTAAAAAGTTGTCACTATTGCCTGAGTTACTTAAATCACTGACACTCTTTAAAAAAGTCTCTTTGACAATTAATCATAATATAAATGAAAATCAGAAATAATTTAGGCTTATATTTTTAACTTAATTAGGTAATTATTATACTTTTTTCTGAAGACGGTTGCTATCGTCCAAAGAGCGCACTGAGCGATCGACGATCAACTCGCTATGAAAGGCGAAATAGGTCACTCTTCGTTTTTATACCAACCCCACTATAGAAATCTCATTTACAAGTTTATTTACGTAAAAAATATAAAAAGATCTGCACTATAGATAAATGAAAAATCAATAAATCAGTGGCACAATACCATTACGTAAACATAGATAAAATTAAAAGTGCGAAATTGTCAGGTGTGAACCAAAATGTACCTATCAAGCGAAATCAAAATCAGCCAAGTGAGTGTTGGAGCACTCACAGTAAAGGATTTAATCATAAAATAATGAACGGGGTCACAGATAATTTAATGATACCTACTATATGTAGTAACTACATAGTACCTGCCTAAGTACCTACACAAATTTTCGTCAAAAAGGTTTTTATAATAGAATTTTCCACCACGTTAAAACTTAGTTGGGACTTGGGACAAACACTTTTTACGACAAACGCACCATTCACCAATTTTATTATACCTACGAGAAAAAGTCATTTTGAAACGTGGTAATTTCTCAAAAGGGCATAATTATACCTAACTAAATTCCCCATGCTTACATGCGCTGTATATACTTTTCGTTTCTCGCCCTCAGGCACCTGAATTTATGGGTGACAACCCTAATTAATTTAATCACACACTTGCAGTTCATATAATGCAACTTCCTTCCATATTTCAACTTGCATGGGGCTAATAGTGTCTTAATAAAAAGGCTGTGATGTACGGATAGAGGGACAGACTACGGAACTTTAACAAAGAGAAAAATTGAGGAAAGAATTTTATCCTTCCAAATAAACATAAAAATAGGTAATAGTTGCAATGCCTGTAGCCGTCAAAATGCCACGCCATTCATCATGATTCTGCGAATATAAAATAATATTTTTTTAGCTTAATAGCTACCTATGCGCGCGGTTTCACCCCCGTGAATTTCGGAATTCCCGCAGGAACTTCCATTTCACTGTGCCTTGCCTTCGCGCAAGTGAACACAACACTTTGTTTGCAGTTTTATCGCAATCCGATGAAGAGTACCGCTTATACCTACCTGATACACGAACAAACATAGATTGCCGCGATAACTTCGCAGTTCCTGTCAGAATTCCATGATAAACTGCAGCTACCTCCGTATAAAACTTCGTCTTGAATCACTCTATCTATTGGTGAAAGTCGCATGAAAATCCGTAGTTTTTGAGTTCATCTGGGATAAACAGACGTGGTGGAGGACTTTTTTTTATAATGTAATGTAAAGGGTATCTAACCTCATCTGCAGGTGTGCCTGCTGCCTGTTTGCCCCCTATGACATAAAAAAATTGCTATGGAGGAGTTGTACCTACTTAATTTTCAACTTAATCTTTAGTTTAAGAAATCATTACATAACTTTCACTGCCTGCATATGTCATTTGCAGTAGATGACCTAAACAGTGACCAAATTAGGCGTACAATTATTTATTAATGAGCGAGAGCTGATGTTACTATCGACGCAGCTGCAAGAGTCAGCGACTCCTGCGCACGCAACTAGCGCTGATATTGTTGATCAATAACCAACTCTCCTTTTTATAATAAGTAGGTACCCATACTTACCTATTATTATTAAACTACATACATTATATAACCTCAAGTCTGTCTCCTGGAGGATTAGACAGCGTATTATAACTGGGTGTAAGGATGAACGACGGATTTACCTTCGATAAAAAAAAAACACAAATCTTAATATATATAAATCACGTGTCACGTTGTTTGTCCGCGATGAACTCCGAAACTTTTGAACGGATTTTGATAAAATTTTGTAATCATTTATAATATGGTCCAACTTAAAAGATGGGATAGTTTTCATCCCGGAATTCCCGCAGGAACTCCGAAATTACCGCGGGTGAAACCGCGGGGGACGGCTAGTAAATAATATATTAATAGTACCTTTACTTACATTAAATATAATACTATAATAACGGTGCGCCACGCCAGCGGCCATACACAGGCTGTTGAAAAACTAAATTTTCTTTTTTTATTAAACTGAAACTGTTTAGATATTTAAGACGAAAATCGGATATTAAACGAGAATGGATGAAGGACGGAGGGAGGATGGACTCCTTGAAGGACGGTCTCTACGAGTCTCTCCCTTAACCTTGTATTATATTATTATGGATCTTCTTTTCATCCCCCAATCTTTACTTTCGCCTCGTCCATATCCATAATCATTTGCATACCTATAAACTACTGAATGTTGTTGGTCATAGTGAATATTAAGGTGGTCAAATGCGTAGCATGTTAACCAGTAAAAAATATCTTAAAATTTACGGTTCACATGCGTTCATATGCGGTTAAAGGTAGGTAGTAATAAAAATCAAATGACCGTTTACCAACACTCGCGGTCGCCGGTCGTCTACCCGCAATGCGCAGGCGCAATTAATTAATTACGAAGTTGCACTCCTCAATCACGGTCGCTTCGTGGAAAGTGCAATCAATGAGCCGACGCATAGATATAGGAAGATGCCAGATTATTGACTGTCTAATGACAGGTTAAGGTGCTTAAACTTCAGTTGATATATAAAGTGATAATTTCCACGGATGGAGAGTACCTACCTACCTACTTGATTCATCCGAAACTAAACTTTTTATCAACTTTGACTAAGCCGTATACCTACACTAAGGTCATGCATGATATAGCAGGACCCGATGAAAAAAATGTCATATGTATATTCGCCTTCTATTCTCACATATTTGATTTGAAAGGAAGTTGATGCAGGAATTTAATTTACACAAAATTATAATGAAGATCGCCTAAGTGGCCGCCGCTATTGGTTTATTTTTACTGTATATTCAACACTAGCTGTCCGCCGCGGTTTCACCTGCGGTAATTTCGGAGTTCCCGTGGAAATTTCGGCATAAAGGTGCCCTGTGTTACTCAGGACTGCCGTAGCTTCCTTCAAACGAAATAATTTTCCAAATCCGTTCAGTAGATCCAGTGATTACCCCCTACAACGTCATAAACTCACAATTCACAAACTTTAGCTCTTTATAATCTTATCTTATCTTAATCTCTAATATATATAAATCACGTGTCACGTTGTTTGTCCGCGATGGACTCCGAAACTACTGAACGGATTCTGATAAAAATCCGGCACTAATGCGGGGAACAGCTAGACATAGAGTATTTTTTTTCCTGCAACCTCCGCGGGAACTCCGAAATTACCGCGGATGAAATCGCGGGGGACAGCTAGTCTTAATATATATAAATCACGTGTCACGTTGTTTGTCCGCGATGGACTCCGAAACTACTGAACGGATTCTGATAAAATTTTGTAACCGTTTATAATATTGGACCATATTATAAACGGTTACAAAATTTTATCAGAATCCGTTATAATATGGTCCGACTTAAAAGATAGGATAGTTTTTATCCCGGAATTCCCGCGGGACCTCCGGAATTAATGCGGGAACAGCTTATCACCGTAAACTACTGTCAGGGGTTTCCCGCGGGAACTCCGAAATTACCGCGGATGAAATCGCGGGGGACAGCTAGTCTTAATATATATAAATCACGTGTCACGTTGTTTGTCCGCGATGGACTCCGAGACTACTGAACGGATTTTGATAAAATTTTGTAACCATTTATAATATGGTCCAACTTAAAAGATAGGATGTTTTATCCCGAAATTCCCGCGGGGACTCCGAAATTACCGCGGATGAAATCGCGGGAGACAGCTAGTATAAGTATAGATTAACAGGTATTTAACATTAATAGGACGATACACAATTATACAACTACCTACTAGCTGTTCCCCGCGGTTCCACCCGCGGTAATTTTGGAATTCCCGTGGAAGTATAGGGTATATCTATACGTCTTGTTAATTGTAACCGGTTAGATCTTTGGAACGAACAAGAAAAATATTCCAATAACTTATTAGATCTTGCTATGTACCTTAGTAAATGAATACTTTAAAATGGATAATACATTAGTTATATATACAAAGCAAAGAATTTTTGTTAAAATTGCTTTTAAAATTTGTTAAGGCGTTTTTTATTTACGTATCAATTTAAGGTAAAAGGGGGTGCCAAATCACGAGAACTTTTATCATGTAACATCATAGGTACCTACATATTATACCTGTACCAACGTAAATTATTTCCACACCTCTCCTTAAATCTCACTGGCATCCTGATTTTTTACTTGGTGAGAGTGCAGCAAGCAGAGGTGACCGCTCTGGAGGCCTCGCAAGGGGCCTCGCGCCCTAAGACTCGCGCCTCAAAGGCGCGAGTCTTAGCGATAGCGCGATAGTCTATGGACTTTTGCCCACTCTAAAGTCGGTGGAATACCTACCTTTTTTTAGTAGCTTAATAAATAAAAAGTAAGTACCTACTTACTTAGGTACCTAGGTACCTACTTTGTAACTGTTTGTAACGAGTGGCATTCGGCCGCCTCGTGACAATACCTCGTTCGCCCTGGAAGGAAAATCCTACAAAAAAAAACAATAGAAAAACAGAAAAAGCGATAAAAAACCCTTTATTTTGTGCCGCCACTGGCAGCAAGTTCATCATACACGTCGCTACTTTTTTGTGGTCAGGTTATCTTATCTAGCCCTAACTATATTATAAAAGCGAATGTGAGTTTGTTTGTTACGCTTTCACGCCTTCTGATTCTTCCTTAAAATCCCGTCTTAATAAAGACATACACATCTTTATATACAAAGGAAAGGGGTGTGTAGAATGTTGAATGAATCTTTAGTGTATAGGTATGATCGCAGGCTTGCGCGTTCAATTTTCGTCGTCGTTGGTCGTGGTTTTATGTTTTTAACCGACTTCCAAAAAGGAGGAGGTTCTATGTTCGATTGTATGTTTTTTTTTTTTTTTTTTTTTTTTTTTTTTTTTTTTTTTTTTTATGTATGTTCACCGATTACTCGAAGACGGTTGCACCGATTTGAAAAATTCTTTTTTTGTTTGAAAGGGTTTACTCCCAATTAGGTCCCATTGCCAAATCCAGATCTGATGATGGGATCTTGGAGAAATCGAGGGAACTCTTCAAAAATTATAGGCACACCTATAGCGATTTGGGTATTTTTTATAGTAAATCGTTCATTTGCTTTTGAAAAGCAAAATTTGAAGAAGTGGAACTGATGATGAAGACCACTGATGGTCATCGGAACTACTCAACAATAATACGTATTTCACGGATTCCGATTGGAGCGATTTCAAAAATTGTTTTTTTGTTTGAAAGGGGATACTCCCAAATTGATTCCATTGTCACCAAGTCGAGATCTGATGATGGAATCTTGGAGTAATCGAGGGAACTCTTCAAAAATTATAGGTACACCTATAGCGATTTTTGGATTTACTATAGTAAATCGTTTACTTGCTTTCGGAAAGTAAAATTTGAAGAAGTGGAACTGATGATGAAGACCACAGGTGGTCATCAATCTACTAAATAATAGGTATTTCACAGATTCTGATTCGTTAACTTTAATATGGTTTCTAAACAATTCATGCTCGTCACAATGTATATGGTGAAGTGGAACTGATGATGATGTACCAGGAGAACTCCTCAACAATTAACGTCCCTGCGTCGGGAAAAGCAATATTTTGTAAAAGGTGATGAGCAGTTGACATTAGGCTATTGCAACTTAGAGAAATTACGAACTAAGTCACTTAAAAGCGAGAAATAAACAAAATTTTAACAAAAAAATTAAAACCGACTTCCAAAAACACAAAACCAAAAATTTAAAAATGAAAAGCTAAAAATAACAACATACCGATTTAATCCAAAAGACAAAAACACACGAAATATTATTATTGGTTTTTGCTACCACTAATCGGTATGAAGTCGGTGACAAGCCAAATATGGAGGGGGTAGATGGGCTAAGTCGACTCCCGCCGCCAGCTCTTCGTGAGCAGGACAACCCAAGTGGGCAGACACCAGCGGACTTGTCACCGAATTCAAACCGATTAGTGGTAGCACAAACCAATAATAATATTTCGTGTGTTTTTGTCTTTTGGATTAAATCGATATGTTGTTATTTTTAGCTTTTTATTTTTAGATTTTTGGTTTTGTGTTTTTGGAAGTCGGTTTTAATTAACTTATAAAGTTCGTAGATTCAACCTTCTTTGTTATGAGGAAACATTGATTTAATAGATATTGTTCCATATCTTATACTATATCTATACAACATATATACCTATATCAACCCACAGCTGAAACCGCTGGGTCTAGCTGCCTAGAACCATTAAATTTTGCACAAGTATTCCTTATTCCTTAGGTGTGCACTAAGAAATGATTTTGGAAAATTCAACCCCTAAGGTTGCAAACTTTGTATAGAATAATTCCGCAGAAACTGCGAAATGATCGCGGGTGAAACCGCGTGGGACAGCTTGTAATAATATAAAAACAGCGATTCGTTATAATAAAACACGGATACAAATAATCATATTCAACTGTTTTATTTACAAAATTATTTAAAAAACAAAACAATATAAAATCATACACAATAGTAATAAAAAAGTGTAATTATAAATAGAATAACTTACGATTTTAATTAAAACAATATTATATTAAAATGACTATATACAACGGAAAAACCTGACGAGTAATATGATTAGGTAAAGTGATTGTAGATTATATCTTGGGATGCCAATTCAATCGCACAACTAACGTTGCCTATGTAGTAGGTAGATATATGGACATAGATAAGCAATAGTGCGTTAACCCACACTGGAAATTTTTTGAGTAAATCGTGTTTTAAAATTATAGCGCCATTTTCTGTCAACATTTTTTATGTTCGATATTTAGTTACATAGTTAAACAATGTAATAAGGTAAACACATAATTAAAAAACGTTCCCTAACTCTCAATAAATCGTTTTGAATAGATAACTTAATTTTGTGGGTTAACATGTTATTGCTTATCTGCGTCCATATTACCTTTTATTACTATTGGCAGAATTATTACTAATAATAGACGAATTGCAATAAAACTAAATACTTAATTGTTTATTGATGACAATCCATCGCGAACCATAAAATATAATCATGAAACAATTCCCAACAGAGGTATATTTTTAACTGTCTTGCTGTTATTTGTGTGACAAATTTAAAATTACGATGATTAATTATTAAACAAACGGAAATCTACATAAACGATTTGTTTAAAATAGGTATCACTTAAATACTGATATACTATGTAAATATATACACATTATCTACAATCCCACAAAAATTGCATTATTATCTACAAAAAAAAACGCTGTAAATGAATTCTTAAAGAAATCTTAAGACACTATTATGCCCACAGTACAATCAGCAGATTTTAGACTTTAAAAACGCATTGATGCCGGCTACACACGTAACGATATATCGTAGCGATTTATTCTGTGCAAACCGATTCGCGCTATGGATCGCGTGTATGAAAAATCGGTTATCTTTTATATCGATTATCGTTCATCAGTGGCAGTTGCAATTTCTATTAGATAAATCGTTGTCGATTGTGTTTGCACAGTTTTATCGTCGCTTGTGGATAGCGATCGCTCATTCCGGCAGTACTTCCCGGAGCTCGATTGTAATATACACTTTCTTTGCAACATTTCGGAAGAAAAAAGAGGTGGACATGGACACCCCGAACAACTTGCAAGAGTTTATAAAAAGCTACAGGAGTTTTTTGGCGGGAATCAAAGATGGCGGTTCGGTCATTTATTTTCATGATAAAAAATGGTTAAAAATGGATTTTGTGGTGTTATAAGGTGCTGTATTGGACAATAATTTTCAAAGGGACCGTTTTTTTATGTGCTCAAGTAGATATATGACATTTCGAGCTGATTTCTTCGTTTTCCTCCAATAGCTCCGAGAAAGATCTTGCATGGTATACTATATTGACTTGCAATTTCGAAACGTACAACGAAGCGTTTTAATAGAAAATACATTGATCTAATTAATTTACTTAAACTGGCTAAATGCATTATATGCGAAAAAAAAAGAAAAAAACTACGGAAGCCAAACTTGCCTTTGGAAGATCAAATCTAAAGATTACCATGATCGAGAAAAAAAATTGCTGCCTACAAACAGGCTGGTCGGTAAATACAAAGCCATCGATCCCCATGTCATCCTGGATGACATGTTTCTTGCAAGCTTCTGCGGAGAACTGACGATTAACACCGATATCGGAGGTGTGTGGAGACACTACGAACGTTCGATTTATCTGCACAGTCTGAAATCGCTCCGATATATCGTTACGTGTGTAGCCGGCATACTTTGCATTGTGTTGTGAATTGAACCAATCTCTGATGAATCTAAAGATTCATTGACAAACTATAATATATATTATACCTCATTAAAATTGTAAAAGTATCGTAGTTTATATCACTGGTATTTGTAGTTTAAAAGGTAGGTATTCGTTTTAGCCGTAATGCTGCTGCCAACTCTCAGCTGCGAGCTCAGTTCCATACACGGGGACCTCTGAAATGTGAGAAACATCACATATAAGTATTGTATTTAGTTTCCAATGTTAAACAAGCTTCCCACAAACGATTTCACTTGACTAATAAGAGATATTTTATAATAAAAGTTTCACATAGGGCCGGTTCCTATTCAACCTATTGTCTCCTTGAATCATCGTAGAATGATTACAAAATATTGAAAAGATAAAACCAAGATTACGAAGTTTTAGTTGGGTTTACCTATGCCCGTCGAATCTCATTTTTTGATTGCTATTTCATTGCAAATTTTGTTTTGGCTATATCTGCAATTAGTCTTTAGTTGTTTGTCTTTCCTCACTTATCTTAATAATTTACTAGGTCCGTCGATCCATCTTTATTTAATTACTTAGTCCTTGCCATAGATGTTTCGACACATAAGATTAAATTATAGATATTTTTTATATTACCACAATGACTCATATATCTAATTTTACTGTCTAATTCTATCAAATGATGCAAGAGACATTATTAGGTATAGATGGAAAAATAGATGTGACGACTTGTATCTATAAACAGATCGTATAAAGACCAGAGCCATCGTTTGTGAGAAGATGTATAGTTTTGTTTGTACAATATTAGAATTAAAATTAAACAATTTAAAGTAACTACGGAATACCAAATTGGTTCGAGTAATCCTGAAATACAAGTGTGCTAAACAAATACAATAGATCAAAAACTACTTAGAAAATACGTGTTAGAAGAATTTTTAAAACTAATTAAGTGTGCGAAATTATTGTTATCTACTTTATGTTAAAACTATGTTATCTAAATCTACTAATTAATAATAATTACAAAAGTTTATCTACATGCATTGATCTATTATCTACTTATACTTTGTGTAAATAACATGAAGGTCATCATACCAAAGGTCAGTCGAAGAGAAACGAATCTATTCTGTTTATTTATACCTAGCCAGTCAATAAGTCCACACGCTGTCATCACGTACCTCAGTCAGTCTAGTGTCAGTCTTGTTCAAACTTGAACTATCCTGTTGCCTCGGAGGATGTACTTCACATCTTTCCTCCTGTTCTGATTGGTTTCAGTCTTTGGTGCTACTGTCGTAGTGGTCGTAGTCGTCGACGAAGTCGTCCCCATGGGATCAGAAGTGGGATCGGAAGGGAGGAGCTCAGCGGGCAACACTCCAATCTCATTGTCAGACACAACAGGCGTCGGTGAAAGCGGGCCTTCCATCAACATTTCCCTATAAAAGTCCATCCCACCGAAGATCGGTAAGTCTTCCGAAGATCTTTGATGGCCGTTCATAAGAGCAGCGTTTAATTTCTCAAGGTTGCTGTTGATTTTTTCTAGTTTCTTAGAGGTTAAACCATGAGATTGGATTGCTGGGTTTAACGATTTCTTTTCGTGATTTCGTGGATCGTAATCAGAGTACGTGTCAAACATTGCTGGCTCGCCATAGGAGTTTACGGCGCCCCAGTTTATGGGTTTGAAGGGTGGTGAGGGTTGCTGGAATGATTGAGGTGCGGAATGTGGCGGAGAATGGTATGTAGTGGGTAGTTCGTCAGCAGCTGCAGCGGGTGCAGCTGATGAGAAGACGTTTTTGAGGGCGCTGAAAGCGGTGTGCAGGATAGAAGACGGAGGTTCGAGGGGTGTGTGTCCGGCAGGGGCGGTCGACTGGTACTCAGCAGGGCCAGGGCTGTCGTGCTGCAGAGGCGTCAGTATCACAAGTCCAGCGTGCAAACCGTTCAGTTTACCCCGTCCTGTCTCGGAAAGTAGTCAAGTCTTAGTAAGCCGTCCATTATTGTAGTTCATTCATTGTAAATCCAACTTTATGAAAAGTTTAAAATTTTAACTACTTTTAAAAAAGAAAAGGGGTCTCAATTTTTACATAGGTACGAGTAGGTATGTGTGTGACAACAGGTGTTAATCAATCTTTATATATATATTTTTTTTTTATTTCGAATTGTTAACCTTCAAGGTGATCCCCAATCCCCAATTTGGTTAAGATCTGATTATCAAAATCTGAAATCTCTTGAGTAAAATTTTTGAATGTACAATGAACACGTGCGATATCTTTTGTTATAAGTAATATAAAATAACAATATTTTATTTGTAACACGTGGGAAGTAGGTATTCTAATTTTATTGCCTACATGATTGTTTAACTAAAATCAATAAAGCACATAATTATCTAACTATAAACTACATAATTTTAATTAATTGGGTACTTTTAAATATCTCAAATCTACGACCTGTAATTTCTATCATGTCTACTACAGTTACCAAAAATGAGTATTTAGATATAACAGGGCATGTACCTATTTTTTGAAAGTGTATAGGAGTGTTCCAATTCTGGTTATGTCCTTAAAATCAAAATATAAATTAATATTATTAAATTTTTTTTTTTTGTTTCTTTAGAACATAATATTAAAAACATTAGAGATCTAGGCTTAATAACTTATAACAACTATTTAATCTCGAAGTGCTGCAGTTTATTTTATTTCATTCCCAAATAAGGATAAAATATTTAATTTTGTCAAAGTTTGACTGTCAATTCAAATCAAGTTCTTAGAGTTCAACATAATGTCCCTAATCTATACTAAAATTATAAAGAGGTAAAGTTTTTGAGTTTGTGAATTGTGAGTTTGTAAGTTTGTGACATTGTAGGGGGTAATCTCTGGATCTACTGAACCGATTTTGAAAATCCTTTCACTTATAGGAAACTACGGTGTTCCTGAGTGACATAGGGTAGTTTTTATTTTGAAATTCCCACGGGAACTGAAATCACCGCGGGTGAAACCGCAGGGGACGGCTAGTCCGAGATAAAATTTAAGATTGAAGTTGTTCTAAATCCTAACTAATATTATTATAAATGCGAAAGCGAGTTTCTTTGTTTATTTGTTTCTTACGCTTTCACGGCTTAACGGCTCAACCGATCACCATGAAATTTTGCATACACGTTGTCAGGGGTACAGAGAAGAATATAAAGTACTTTTTATCCAAAAATTTCCGTGAGAACTCCGAAATTACCGCGGGTGAAACCACGGGGAACAGCTAGTACCTACTTACAGAAATAATGAGAAAGTAACTCTGTCTGTTACCTTTCCACGCCATAACTACTCAACCGATCATCGTTATATTTGTATACACGTTGTCAGTTGTGGACAGAAAAGGACATAGAGCCCATTTTGTTTCGAAACTAACACGGCAACTCTGAAATTACAGCCAGTCAAACAGCAATGGAACATAATACTTATTTCAAAATGATTATAACACAATTTTTGTTGACTAAAAATAAGATTAAAGTGCACTGATAGAAATATAAATTGATTTAGCCTACATTTTGCATTACATCATTATATGTTATTTTGATGCTTCATTATTGGAACCAACACTGTTTTTGTGGAGCGTCGTCGATCTACCAACACACCTTTCACGGTGCGTCTTTCACTATCCGTTCTATTGGGTAAGTATTGCGTAATACACTGACTTCCTTCTCGCAAAATATTCGGTGTTCAGGCATAATGAATAAGTACGTGTTTTAGGCATAAATGCATAATTAACGGCTTCGAGTTTGATAAATGAGGCCGCGAGCGCAAATACCGCCAAAAAAAATTTGGCCGTCGTCGTCAAAAATCTGTTTTTCAAGGAAGCAAAATAGACTAATGATTTTTCGAGCCAACAAAAGATGACGTTAGTAACAATTTATTGCATTAAAAACTTTGTTCAAAATCTGTTCCTGTACGGCCTGAATTAGATTAATTATTTATTATCTCAAGACAATATACCTACCTAAGCTAGGCGGTTCTTGCTCCCGCGGCTTCAAATTAGCGCCTTAACAAAACATAAGTCAAATTTGCTAACGATTGGTGCGGAATCTGTCCTAAAGCGCTCTTCATAGTTTTAATAACACACTTTGATACCTGTAAAATATGTACTTTAATTACATCCAGAGAGAAGGTAATCACTACGTTTTACATCTAGACTAATACGTGTATCAATAGAGACGATAAAGTTTATAAGTTTGGATGTAGCGACTAATTTCTGGAAGTATTGGACCGATTCCTAAAATTCTTTCACTAAAAAGAAGTCAGTACCTATCTCTGAGTGATTTAGGATAGTTTGAATAAAAGAGATCCGTGCGGGAACACACATTTTCTTGCGGGTGAAATCGCGAGAGCAATAGTGGCAGTTCCAAATAGTACTTATTGTATGTAAATGCGAATGTGATTCTGTTTGGTACGCTTTCACGCCTCAACTACCTAACCGATCATTATATTTTGCATATACGTTGTCAGGAGTAGGTAGGTACCTACACACAAAAAAGGATATAGGGTAATTTTATCTCAGAATATCCGCGGGAAATCCGAAATGAACGCGGGTGAGGCCGCGGAGAATAGCTAGTGCGAAAAATGTAAGTACTTAGTGGGAAAGTTCCGTCGTCCGCACTCTAGTTCCGTGTGACCGCAAGCAACGTCGCGTGTCTGCGCTTGCGGTCTTAAAATTGGCGCCTTTGACTTGAGGGTCAATGACTCATAGAGGAAAACCGTTTCCTACATGATTTTATTATTTTACACCGTATGTATGACAGTGTAGAGTATATAATTGCCATGTAAATTCTTTTAAAATACCTTAATATAAAGTGGCATTTGCTTATTTTCTTTCTTTCTTTCTTATCATTCTTTTGGGTACCACTTTTGCTATATGACAAAAGAAAACTTCGAAGATAAATTGGGAGTAGATACGAATAAAAACTAAATGTCATCAACTTAGTCCCATAGAAAAACCTTAGACCGAAAAATTGGTATTTAAAAAACAATGATGAAATAAATAAATAAATAAATATACTAAATATAGTTAAATATAGTTATATCTGATTTTAAAAAATCATTACTTTTTCGTAAACCATAAATAACATTCGGCGTCATCTACGGAAAATTTGTGTTCATATTGAATTATTTCATTAAAAAATAAAGTTATAGATAAATCTTATTTGCCGATGCAATAATATACGATGACGGAGAAGTAGGTAAGGACAGAATACCCATTAGCCGCTCGCTTATGTTCTGAGAAAGTGAGAAATCGACTTATTCCAGTCACAATCCGACTCGGCTGCATCAGCTACAACATTTTTAAAGTTGAAGGCCCTTAGAGCGGTGAAATGCCGCTAGATAAAAAATATCAAAGACATTAACCGCTACCTACTGGCAGTAAAAAAAATACATTACCTATATTGTACTACCTACATATTATGACTGCAGAATTATCATCATAAATTAGTAGATATTTATGAAATAAGAATATATTATTTTTTAATGATAATACTAGATACATAGGTATATATGCTATAAGGCCCACTTTAGATGAATGATTTATAACTAGCTGATCCCCGCAGTTTCACCCACGGTAATTTCGGAGTTCCCATGAGAATTCTGAGATAAAAAAATACTCTATGTCCTTCTCTATACCCCTGACAACGTGTATGCAAAATTTCGTGATGATCGGTTGAGCCGCTAAAGCGTGAAAGCGTAACAAACAAACAAACAAACTCACTTTCGCATTTATAATACATATTAGTAAGGATTATGATCCAATTTTTATTCTATTATTATACTACATTTTGTGCACGTCAAAATACCAACAATCAACATTTCATACGAATAATGACTCGAGTGACAAAATTACGTGCACCGCATGCGTTCAATGTTAAAATTTTAATAACTCATGAACCGGCTGGACGGGTTACCTCAGTCAGTCAGTAACATAATGACTTTCACTGACACGGAACCCTACCGGAATAGTATATTATCCACGAATTTATAATATTATTTTGATAATATACCTAACAGACATTACGTCTGTATGGAAAATACCACACTTATTAGATCGATCGTAATGCTATGGTCGCAGATGACTGTTAAAATAAATGGACGCAGATAAGCAATAACATGTTAACCCACAAAATTAAGTTATTGATACAGAACGATTTATTGAGAATTAGAGAACCTTTTTTTTATTTGTTTACCTTATTAAATTGTTTAAATATGTAACAAAATGTTGAATATAAAAAATGTTGACATAAAATGGCGGTATAGTTTTAAAACACGATTTACTTAAAATTTCTCCAGTGTGGGTTAACACACTATTGCTTATCTATGTCCAAATATTATACATAATATATACATACATTACCTAACCGTACTCTTGAAGTCCGAGCCGGGGTCAGACCCCTGCGGGTTCGACTCCGGCTAGGGTGGCATATTGTATACCTACACGTAGTGAACCTAAATGCTTCGTTTACCAAACTGTCTGTGTCTATTGTAATGCACGTACATGTCAAAAAAATGCACGTGGGGGATATTTCTTTTGTCACTTAAAGCTGTAGGTACCGATAAAAGACAGGACAAACCGCTGCAGGATCTATATAATTTTTTATTTGGTCTACTCTAGTCAGTAATGAGGGTCATTCATGATTTTTACCGTTCAATGTGTATGAGACATCTAGCTTATTCCATCATGCAGTTCGTTCACGTCAATTCAAACATGGAATAAGTATTAAGTATGTGTGTTTGGACAAACTGCAAATACGAATATAAATCCACGGCGGTCGATAAACTCGATCGCGAAAGAGCGTCAAAACACCACGAAGTAGATCTGAAGACGTATTTTTGTTATATTCAAACGACGATCCAAAAATACGTCTCCAGGTTTGGGTTTAAATGACACCATTAACAAATATTTATCAAACGTGCGGAAATAAATTTTATCGGTGGACATCAGAGAAACAAATAATTTGAAAATCAACGCACTTCTTGCGAGTCTATAGTGCATAAGCATTTAATTAGAGTAATAAATAAATTTTTAATAAATGAATTTTGAAGTTCCCGCGGAATTGTTCCATACAAACTTTTCATCCTCAGTTGAATTTTCAAAAATCCTTTCTTATCGGATGCCTACGTCGCGTGCGTCGTACAAAGAACACACCCTCCAAGTTTCAGGTCCCTACGATCAGTGGTTTAGGCTGTGCGTTGATCCATCAGTCATTCAGGACAAAGCATTTTATATGATATAAATTTTATATGACATAGATTAGGTTTTCCAAGAAGTTATGCTCGCAGACAAAATAAAGTTTAGACCAAAACAATGTAGAGTTAAAGTAAAATGTAGGTATGTACTTGTGTGTGTGGTATGTAATGTGGTTACCTACATAAGTAGGTAACTAGATTTCATTGAAATAATTAATATACAAAAGTTTTCTTCTAAGTCAAAATTACGTAAATAGTTTAATAATTACAAATGTACATTTAACTTTAAGCAATGACGACTTAAAGAAACGTTAAAGAACTAAACGAAAATTCATAATAAACAAAATACTTCAAAACTCGTATCATCACTTCCTTTAAAAGAGGAAATTTATGATGAATATCATGCTAGACTGACATGTAAAAATAAGTCATTTATGTAATATTAACTGCAAAATTAATCATTTTGAGCAGTAATGACTTATGAATCATGAGTCATGAGGACCGAGATCAACAGTCAGTTGTCATACTTATAATTAGTGTTACTGGCATTTCCATTAAAAAAAGTTATACGTTTGAACTAAAATAGCGGTCAGTCAAAATATATTATGAAATAGTGAAAATATGTAAAAGGGTCCATCCTCAGTTCCATAATTAAAACATGCGACATTTAAATACCTAACTTCCAGATTTCATTATATTGCAAGCATACACTTTCAACATTTACAATTTTAGAAGTTCTACAAGATATTAGTTACGCTGTGGCTGTAACGGAAATTTTCGCTCAGTAATAAATTATGTAGGTACAAAAAACTTTTTGTTACTTACGTAATCGCTAAGCATCAGTTTCGCCTATAGCGCCATACATTTTAAAGATTAAAGAAATTAAAACGCAATACCTAGCTACTCAAATGGATGTGACTAATATAAGAAACCTAAGTACATTTTAATATTGACATGAGTCAACACTTTGATGTAATATTATTGTGCTAGTTAGTTTGGTTTTAAGAGATTTTATAAGAAACTTAAATAAGTAGTTATGTCATGTCAAAAAATGGAGGGGTTTATCGTGGTTCTTTGAAATATTTCATTAGCTGCATGTGCCCCGCAGTTTCACCCGCGTGAAACGTTTTTATAAAACAACTTTTTTCAAGACATCTGATTCAAATGAAACAACGCCTATATGTTGCTCTAGGCTAAGCATATAATCTACGTGTGAAACCGTATGACTATCCGTTCAGTGGATTGTGAACAGATACACAGAATCGCCCTCTTTTGGTAAAAATATGTACAGAATTGGGGATTTTACTATTAAAGTACTCTACCTATAATGGAGAGATATATTTTGCATGTAAATCAAATCAACAGTTCTTTATTATTTAAGAATTGGCGCTTAAAATTACTTATACTTAGCAGGTGCTAAATCTAAATCGATTTTGATTCATCATTGAACTTTATTTGGAATCAATGATGCATATATTTAAAATATGTCGTAACAGTATGAATTAGTTACAATGACACTTGTTACTGTTTCATAATAAGTAATGAATAAGGTCGTCACAGTGTACGTCGTGAATGTATCCGGTCGAAGGGGAAAGTTGAGTTTATGCAAATTGTTCTTACTAACGTCGCTCTCGGACACTATATTTTGAAGATCTATACCTACTACACAACTACTGTTGCCGCATGCTTAAAGAAAAATGAATGACTGTATAGAAGAAAACCACGTGCATTCGATATAAAAAAAGAAAATCAGCCGGCTTACTCTCGACGCAAACGAATAAGGGTCATACTCTTGATGCAATCGAAATTAGATCGCCGGATCGAAACGGAATCAAGTTTTGCTACTTTTAAAGCTTTGGGATCGCATCCCTATCGAATTTATCTGCCAAATTTCTCGATTTCAGTAAGAAGTCGTGTTATTGACTTGTCGGGCGTCATCTTTAGACATTAACACGATTCCAAATATCCATATACGATTTAATTTCGATCTCAAAAGTATGTACTAAAATTACATCGAGGTGAAATCAAGTTGAATCCAAATCAAAATCGGAATCAGACTCAAATGATTTTCAAAAGTCAGCCTGCAGATTGTGATTTCAACTTCGCAAGTAAATCAATCCTTCGAATCATAAATACAGATTGAATTTTGAAGAGTTGTGCTGTATGTTACAATAGAAATGAAGTGAAAATTTAAAAAAAATAAATATTTACAAAACAATTTATTAATATTGAAACGTTAACAAATAATAAGACTTTATTCGTTATCTGTTACAGAGAAAAAAGAATCTAGTCTCAAGTGAAAACTTGCTAAATAGGTATATAAGGCAGAGGTAGATAGTAAGGCTACTACGTCCATACGTATCGCATGAACACACGACTTGAGCCGTCAATTAACCTTACCACAGAATATGATTAATCAGATCGT
This sequence comes from Zygaena filipendulae, assembly GCA_907165275.2. Taxonomy (NCBI): domain Eukaryota; kingdom Metazoa; phylum Arthropoda; class Insecta; order Lepidoptera; family Zygaenidae; genus Zygaena; species Zygaena filipendulae. Next base: position 11,383,496 of record OU015657.1, on the reverse strand, counting down.
AATATCGATACAAGAGCTCCTGTGACGGCATCGGCGGTGGCGGACCATCAGAGATAACGTCGTTTACTACCGACGACATTACAATCATTTCTGAAAACAATACTCATTGTAGATAATAGGTATTTGCCAAGTTTAAGGTGGTTTGCAACCACTTTTAAACTTTTGTCTCAATTTTAAATTTCATTTATCGGCCAATGCATAAATCATAATGTATTTCTTTCCTTTGCTCTCTTTCGAACTTATAACTTTCGAATCGTAAATTATGGCCGCCAGTATCTTAATAATAATCATGGTTAAAACCGCATGTACCACTATGCAAAACTGGTGTGCATTACTTTTCATTATGTGGAAACTTAATTAAATCTGACCAAGTTCTATTTATTTTAATTTTTTTTATACCGTTCGTTTCTCTAATTAAATAGGTGTTTTAGATTTGACAGCAAAAAAATAAATGTCTGATCACCATGACAAGTTTTACTTAAACATTTTAATATTGCAAATAGCCAAAATGAAGCACTTTGTTTATTAAATTAACTAAAGAAATGAAATTGTTTTAACTCTATTAAAATTCCCACTCAGTCATGTTTGTGAATATTGCAAGAATTTGCATTTCAATAATTAATTTTATCGGTCAAAGTTTATGTTGTTCAAGTTTATACTTAATTAATTTATTCATAGAAAGAGTCATCAACGGACGAAGATAAACTTAATTTTAAACTTGCAAAATTTTAAATAAATTTTTAACGATCAAAAATTAAATTGTTCATGAATAGGTAAACAAATACAAAATGTTTTTCATATTTTAAATGTTAATTATGATGTGGGTGATTAAATTTAATTACTAGTGATTTATTGATTTGAAACGCATTTTTAAAGTTTCGCAAGATTATATTTTCATGGTCTTATACAATAATCTTAGATCCACCTATAAGCACTAAATGTACCTATACGTAGGTAGGTACTCAAGCCGACGTTCTCTCAAGGTACATTTTATCGTGTTCAATTTGCTGAAATATTAAGAAAACAAAAAAATAGAGAGGTTGTCGATTCGAAAATTTTACTTTTATTTTCACTTAATTATTATTATCATTATCAATTGTTTTTCGTACGGAACTGATGGGAGTGAAACTTGATTTTCCGTCACGGCGTCGTACAACTGACTGCTCTACGGAAAAACAAAGCTACTGTATTTTTTTCGGAATTAGGGTTTTTTTTTTCCTCTTTTTACGTATAACGAACATAACGGACTCAGTTTAATATAGAAAAAAAACTATATTCTTAGTGTTCCGCGACACTCACGTATTTTTTTTAAGGTTACCGAATGTATAAAAACATGACATATACGTATAGGTACTCGCATGTGAGATGTTGCAATATTTTCTCAATTTAATCTGCAACAACAACAAGCACATTTCATTATTTAATATTACTTATAAACAAGTAACGTTGATCAATAAAGCAAAGATCAGCTAAAACGAAAGATGTCTGAGTGATAGTTTAAAGGAAAATCTCGTAGTATTGACTGCTTTATCATAATTTGTCTATTACATAAGAATGTGTGCTAACTTTCAAATGTTCAATAGAGATGTCCGTGTTACATATTAATATATTTGTATATATGTATACACATCTAGATGAGTAGTTGATAAAACTAGGCTACAAAAAAACTATTCAAGGTAGTGACTCATTTTCAAATTAGTAAGTTGGATAGTTTGTGAGAAGACCACGCGCGCGGCGGCGTGACTGGTATAACCATTTATTTAAGCATCGTTTTTTTCAATGCTCCATCTAGATAAGTAGATAACCAATGAGTATATTGCATAACATGTTATATGAAGTTGAGGTGAAGGGTCGAACTGTAGTTTGTGACTGTATTATTAAATAATCTTCGATCTTTGACTTTCAGTTTCGCTTTTCTCGCACTGAATCTTTACTACTTCTAGTTTGGTTACAAAAGTAAAAATAAAATTAAATATACCTAATGTAATAATGTTGGTATAATAATTTTATTTAAACATTAATCATTGATAACAATTTGGTTATGTCACTACTAATTACTACTACTAATAAACACCATAAAAATTATTAGCTGAAATTGTAATTAAGTATCTGATAAAGTTTATCTATGTCGTTGAAGTCTTTTTCATTGCAATAAATGAACTGGTTCTGTGTTTAATGTTTTTGTATGAGAAAGAAGAGAAAAAAATTAAGAACTGACTATTTACTGTACATGTATTAAACTGACTGTTCCCTGCGGTTTCATCCGCGCCCACGTTTAATCGGAAGTTCCCGCGGGAACTCCGTGAAATTCGTTCTTAGCTGACGTCTCTTATTTTCAGCTTCATAGTTCAAGTAGTTTTAAGCTAATTTCGCTCTAATAAGATTTTAATATTAGAAATATCAAAAAATAAAAGACTATGCAGGGAAAACTGCTTCCATTTCTTCGTATCGAAATAGCAAGTTTCAAAGAATACACTAACGTTTTGCGTTTGCGTTAAATCATTATGGTCCACATACAGTGGGTTGATTATTTTCGCATTACCATTATGAAAATAATACGAGAACAAGCTACATATAGTTTTCGACCTAACATTACGGTGAACAATGAGGAGACCTGATTTCACATAGCAGATAAGAATTTTCGTCATAATTAGTGCAAACGACGCACTTTGGGCAACACATCTCGAAAATTGAGCGCACAGTCTCGTTAGGAAACCGAACTGTCTTAAGCATATTTTTACATGTCAATAGGAATTTTCGACCTTCGATAAGTTGTTGCAGCAGATCAAGAGAATCGTTTATTATTTATTAATTTGTTTCTGCAACTTGTTTTTATAGTTTTATTGCCAATGTTACAAAATTAATTATGGTCATACTTACACCATTTATGTAATAAACAAGTATTTCAAAACATAACCGTCAACAAACATATATTTCTATTTAGACACGAATAGGTATATAACTCCTTTAAAATTAGGCTACTTTTAATTTAAGCTGAAGTTTGCAGTTCAAATAGGTTTAATGTAGAAACTAAAAATTATTTCAGTTAAACTTAAATAAGTTTAAGGCTCAACATTAAGCTGGATGTAAGTTCCAATTTAGTGAAGTAGTTATTTAATTTTAAGTTAAGGAATCGGGGTAGCAGTAATCCGAAACAAAGTAAACGAAAAGGTACAAAGTAAAGTACACACCTGCCTATATAGTTTATACATAGTTCTAAGCTAAAATCGACTGAATTTACACTTTAGTGATTGTTCAAGTTATTTTTATTTGTATACTAGCGGAGTTCCCGCGAAAATTCCAGGAGAAAAAGTAGCCTTAGTTACTCCTTATAACATTAACTGTCTGCGAGTGAAAGTCCCATCAAAATCGGTCCAGCCGTTTCAAAGATTAGCCGGAACAAACAGACAGATAGAGAAAAATTAAAAAAAAAAAATTTTTAAGTACTAAGTCCCGTGTGCATTTAATCAAAAGCTGTGAATTTTAAATTACAAACAGACACTTCAATTTTATTTATTCGTATAGATGTAAAAGAACGTTACGGTTATTTTTTGGTGGTTTTGTTGTATTTTTCCATCAATTTAGTATCAAAACATTGTTACACAACACATTACCTACATATTTCCGAACGGACGCGCATCTAAGATCGCCGTTCCACTTTGTTGCTGGCTTTATGTAACATTAGTTTAGAATGTAAGATAATTAATCATTACATTTATTGCACATTTATTTCAGCGTACCTAAACTAACTTAAACGATGCAGCAATAGAAAAAATGTTTGATTGTTAATGCCCTTTCGGTCAAAAAAAGGATCTACAGACATGAAATACCTAGTCTTATTTGAAAAGTTATTGAAAAAACCTATAAAAGAATAAAAATATTACGAGATATTTTAAATTGGTGATTACGTTTTAAATGAAATACACAAAAAAAAGTAAATGTACGTTTCCTTGATGTCGTAGACATTTGTGATATAATATTAAATTACAGCTAGTACCTCTTGTTATTGGTACCTTCACAATACACATTGTACAGTGTGTAAGTTTAATCGAGGTACGTATTGAAGGAGCGTGTTTAGTATTCAATTCTCGTCTCAAATATCTAAAAAAATATGTACTTATCATTTTTTATGTCAAAAAAGTTATTCACGAAAGTTAAGTGTGCAAGTAGCCGACGCGCTGACGGATCATACCCTTGGTCATTGAACACCACTTTCCTTTGTACTGCCTCTAGCGCGCTGACAAATCAAAAATTAATAATAAACGTCAGGCGTAAGTTATATTAGTATTTTTTTGTCTATACTTCCATATTAATATTATAAAGAGAAAAGTTTGATTTTTTCTGTTTGTTTGTTCGTTTGTTTGTAATGGATAAACTCAAAAACAATCTGACCAAATTTTAAAATTTCTTTAACTTACATAAAGCTAGTGTTCTTGAGTGACATGGGTAGTTTCATCCCAAATTCCCACGGGAACTCCGAAATCAACCTTGATAATTTATTTACCTATTGTAAATTATCGAACGCTTCAATACGTACGTACATTTTAACTTACACCTTGTATATTTTACTTAAAAAATCTCAATTCGTATACAACTCTATATTAATCTATCTGTCTTACCGTCTAAATGTGCGGGGTACTTGTGCGCGGCGAACCCTGTGGGTGCTGAGAGGCCGGTGTGGAACTGCGCTGACGCCGTCGGCGCTCCGTATGCGCTGGATGGATAGTCTATATGGACTGGTGGTGGAGGCCCGTACACTGCCGTTGCTGGAAGCATTATTACCATTAGAATTTAGAACATGTGATAAATAGATCATTTGGGTTGATGACGTCACCGCATTCGCTAATCAAAAGGTTCCAGGGGGCCGATCGCGTTAATTTTTAACAATATTACCAAAACACATCCATAAAATATCACATATTATATTGGTTTTAGAATACTTGAAATCCTGCCGCTCGTTCAAATTCGTTCAAAGGTTAACCAACATTATCATCTAAATAAGAGTTAAATCGTTCATCTTTAAAATAATAATAATCAGCGAAATTGCTTTTTTTTATGTCATAGGGGGCAAACGGGCAAGTGATACACCTGATGGTAAGTGATTACCACCGCCCATGGACAACTGCAACACCAAAAGGCATGCAGGTGCGTTGCCAACCTGGAATGGGGATGGGAACTGGCTTTCAAGTGGGGCTGCCGTATTTGACGTTTCAAAGATTTTGATTTTATAATGTAGTTATGGCATAGCGCGATCGGCCCCCAGTATAGCACAAACAGCCTTACAACCTTTAGTTCATCGTTGAAGTACCAGCTTGAGAGCGATTGGTGGAGTAGGTCATCATGCCTCTCCGCTAATCAAACGATTCCGGGTTCGATTCCTGGTGGGGGTGGACTTAATGTAATGAACACAGGACACCACTTAACAATCTGGACGTGTGTATATATATATGTATGGTATTAATATATATTTGCTTGGTTTCCACGACACAAGCTTAAAGCTTAGTGTGGGATCAAGTAAATCTGTGTGTTGTGAAGTAAATTATTACATAAAATATTATTATTACATAATTTGTTATTCACTAAGGGTGATTAGTAAACGGTATAGTGTTACATCGTTGTTGACGGCACATGATGGTACTTATCACTGATGTTGTTCCACCACCCGCTTTTCGTTTCTATCTACTTATAATTCATTCAAAAACTATACCCTGCCAAAAGAGAATCAAATTCTACATTATGACAACGTAGACTAAATACATCCATTACATTAATAATTATAGTAGAACTAGCTGTGCCCCGCGGTTTCACCCGCGAGAGTTTCGGAATTCCCGCAGGAACTCCCTTTAGGGGGATGAAAAATAGATAGTAGCCGATTCTCAGGCTTACTGAATATGCATAAAAAATTTCATGAGAATCGGTCAAGCCGTTTCGGAGGAGTATGGGAACGAACATTGTGACACGAGAATTTTATATATTAGATTGTTTTTGCCAACAAAGCTGTAATACATTACTGTCTCTGATACGGATAAATAGATGACAAAACATCGACAAGTTGTTAATTATTATTATTTTTATTAGTTTAATTTTATTTTTCATTAATTTAATGTGCATACTATGCTACAATTATAACACACTAGCTGTCCCCCGCGGTTTCTCCCGCGGTAATTTTGGAGTTCCCATAGAAATTTTGGGATAATAGTGCCCTATGTCCTATGTCATGGGCTATCGTAGTTTCTTATGAGTGAAAAATTTTTTAAAATCGGTTCCATAGATCCAGAGATTACCCCCTATAACGTCACAAACTTACAAACTCATAATTCACAAACTCACAAACTTTGCCTCTTGTTATTATTATTATTATTATTAGTAAAGATAAGGTAACAAATGTGCATACCATGGTTGCATGCTAGAACTGGTGATAACACATTATGTTGTAAATGAATGGTGACAAATATAGAGTCAATAAATTAACTAGAGAGATGTAGGCGGTGTAGGCGCGCCACCGTTGCAAAGGACGTTAGAGCAAATGTTCTAACTTGCAAAAAACTTCTTTTGCTGCCATCCCCAATATATTTACCACAATTATATTCCCAAAACTAGGAATTTTGAAAACAGTGACTAACTAAAAACGTAACCATAAAGCGTTTAATATACATTTCTTTACGTTAACGAATATTTTAGTGCGTGCTGAATAGTTTTGTGTGCGCAAATCATCCGGCGACACTGGTTTTCATCAGTATAGATATAGTACATTAACTAATCAGTGATACATATCTATTTTAAGAAGCTTTTGACTTGATACCTCCTTTCTCACTAACACTGATTTATCCACTGAAATCATCTTCACAAGATTACGATAGTTTCGTTGTTACACTATTCTTCGTCATCGAGACAACGTTCAGACACTTCCCATCATTACTAGGTACATACATATCGTCTCGATATTATTCTCAAAGAACTTTCTTATTTTCACTGAACATGTACACCACAATATACCCATTTCAGCCTTTCTGTTTGTAGGCACGTACATTATCTACATTCTTTTTTATCGTTTAAAAATAGCTGTAGGTATCATATAATATTTTATAGGTAGGTACATAAATTCAATTCCTCCATATATTTCTCCATTTTCAATTCCTCCATAACTTTTTGTAACCATAGTTTTTGTAGAGTTCAAGGATCGAACAGGAATGATAGTTTAGGTACCTACACGGAAACCGAACACATTTAAGTTCTTCATGTCTGATTCATTGACTGCTTTTCCGTACGTCCCTATGTCACTCATTTTTACTTGCAGACTATTAGAAATAAGTAGGTAGGTACATATAAACCTACATAAAAAATATTTGATTTTTTTTTTAATTGAATTGAATTGAATTGAATCGAATTGAATTGAATTGAATTGAATTGAATTGAATTGAATTGAATTGAATTGAATTGAATTGAATTGAATTGAATTGAATTGAATTGAATTGAACTGAATTGAATTGAATTGAATTGAATTGAAATTTCATTCAATCTATAATAATACTAGCTGTGCCCCGCGGTTTCACCCGCGGTAATTTCGGAGTTATACCGCGAGAGTTCCGGGATAAAAAGTACCCTTTATCCCTCTCTGTACCCCTGACAACGTTGATGCCAGATTTCATCCAATTGCGTTCAGCCGTTTTTGCGTGATTGAGTAACAAACATCCAAACATCCACACTTTCACATTTATAATATTAGTAGGATAATCATTTAAAATTCAAACAGAGTTGTTGGTTGTTACATACCCATCGTTAGTTAAACGCTAACCTTTAGGTTTGAAAGATTTCTTACATAACGAAAACAACTTTCGAGGTCAATATTTCGGCCACCTAATCGCAATTTTGATTGATTTGTGTGATAATATATCAATTGAACTAAACTGGGGTTTAATATTTATATATGTCAAAATGTCGTAAGTTCTTAAGACGAAACGCTAGTTAGAAGACATTTAAAAACATGTTTTTTAACAGATGTGTTGAAATGAAATGGACGCAGATAAGCAATAACATGTTAACCCACAAACTTAAGTTATTGATTCAGAACGATTTATTGAGAGTTAGGGAACGTTTTTTAATAATGTGTTTACCTTATTACACTGCTTAAATATATAGGCTATATGAAGCCAGTTTTCTCTTTCAAAACTGTACCGATTAAAATATATTAATTTAGTGGTAATTTTTATTTTGCTCTAACATCATTATTCTGTGAGAAAACAAAGCAATATTTATTTGTATCATTTTGTATAGAACTAGCTGTAACTTAGGAGTGCCCGCAGGAATTCCAGGAGAAACTATATATTTAAATTTTCCTCATGAATCACTCTATCTATTGGTGAAAACCGCAACAAAATCCGTTCAGTAGTAGTTTCTGAGTTTATCAGACAGACAGACAGATGCGGCGGAGGACTTTGTTTTGTAATATGTAAGGAGTAAGGACAAACGCAGTCTACGTTTCTTCTTAAGAATGAAAACTATAATAAGTATTTAATTATGGCAAAATGCCAATGACTATATTAGATTGTTCCCCAAGATAAAACACGGTTCTCTCTTGAAAACCTGCAGCTTCTTTCTTGAAAAACCAAATGACTGCTGAACGGTGGTGAAAATATCGAATTACGACAGGTGTCAACTCGCTACGACCTCCACCGGGCAAAAACCCATCACCTCGCTATTTCAGGGTATAAACTTTGACAGATGGTGAAATGTCGGCTGCCCGCGACCCAAATCAAATAAAAGAGTTAAAGCAATTCTCTTTTGTTTATGAATGGACCATAAACAAAACTTAACATACTATTGTTGAACACTAATGTATAAATCACGTGTGAAAACCCTAAAGTTACAAAAGGAAAACAACTGTGCAATTAAGTTCAGGCAACTGAACATCATTATGGTAGTACGTATTTAATATTTGTCAAGCTTATTAAGTAAACCACTAATTACCTACCTACAAGCTATGCATGTTACTGCATGTCATATTATGCCATCCTGAAACCGCAATCTTGTTTTGAATTATGTAAATTCAGTAATAATGTGCGCATTTAAGTGCATGTGGTGAAACAAATGTTATATTATGACGACATTTGACATTATTGACTAATTCTATTCATTAGCCCTTTAATTAATTAATTAACTAAAATATAATCACTTTACAAAACACTGTATATTATTAAATAAATATATTAAGTATGCAGGTCTACTATAGGTGACTAAGAAAAACATAATTATGAGAAACAAGGAAAAAACATATAATTGTAACCTATGGTACTTTGTTGCTCACAAAAATGATGGACACAAGCTTTGATAACAAACCACCAGATATTTCTAATGGAGCAAATGACATTTCTAATCAATTAGGTACTAGCAGGAAAGTCGAGAAAACAATATGAAAAGGCGTAGGTATCAAGATTTCATGAATTGCTGTGGCCCAGCTTTTTGTTTCAGAATAAACCAGACATATAAAGTTACTTTCGCATTTATAAAGAACTATTAAGCAACATTGAATGTTTTAGTTACAATGAGATTATCCTTAAAAATATTTTTCGTAGTTTCAACCTTGCTAGAGTTCAGAGTTGTTTCATGAATCTAAATCCAGACAAGGCGACTAGTTTGTTTAAGTGGCAAGATACTCACAATGCGGTTTCTTTTGGCTCAAAGCGGCTGAGCTGACGATCTTCTTCCCCAAATTGCTGACGGCGTCTCCTTTTCCTGATATGACTTTCCCTAGAGTCGCAGCGAGGGCTCCCCCACCCTTGATCAGCTGACCCTTGAGGATCGTGACGCCGCCGGTGATGGCCTTCACGGCTTGGAACAGCGTGTACAGAATGGACTTCTTGAGTCCCCAGTAGTCAACATTGCTGTCGTGATGCTGAAAGTAGATCGACTTTGTACTTTGGCGCCTGCAGGTTTAAACGAAAAAATACAGAAATAAGACTGAGAGATTTTATTGTTTCTGTACAATTGTATAGTAGATAAAAAAAAAATACCAACTCTAGGTATAGTCGAATTAACCCCAAAACGTACTCAGATATCAGATAAATTAGGTATACGTATTTTTTTTTAAGTAACTATATTATAGTATAAAGCAAGTACCGTCCCTTTGCTTACTTTATGTTATTTATTTAATGAAGAAAAAACAGACATAACATGTATGTTGGGTACCTATAGTAGGTACAGTTTAGGTACATCATAAAATCGACAGTTGCACATGAAATTGAACTTATACCCCAAACTTTCCCACCAATATGTTATTTGTATATACCTACATTAGGTTTTAAAACAATCAAATAGTTATTATTTATAACGCATACTTTACAAATAATAAAATAAGAATTTCCATAAACTGAAAGATAAAGGGGACAGCTGGACCAGCCCCGGACTTACCCACTTAATAATTACTATAATTATGTGTGCATTAAAGAACAATTATGTTTGTCTTCACATAGGTAATAGGGTACTTGCATGATTTTTTTTTTACAGTCATATATCTAATATGGCCTACTTAAACAAAGCAAGAAAAAGAAAAAAAATATATGCATAAATTAATTAAATAGAGCGTTTCAAAGTTCCTACTTTAGACCTTACCGCCGAAACGCGGAATGTCGTTACTTGTTCAAAATTACGCCTTATTAATCTGTGATAGAAATGTCACTGTCATATTTGACAGGGTCATGTGACACTGACAGACAGATAACTTCAATATCCAAAAGCGAAATTAAGGTTGAACTGTGTCGATTTACTTCCAAGAGTTCCAGTAAAGAATCGAAATGCATGTTACCGATGCATTTTAAAGTAAAAAACTTCAGAAAATGGAAAATATGCGTTGACTGTATGCACTTAGTTTCTTTTGCCTTCTCTGAAAGAAGTAAATGTTTCCTAAAAAAATAAAAGTGACGTCATGTCAAGCTTGGCTGTGATTGGTGTTTCGTTGCAACGTTCCGTTTCACAAAATTAAAAGTTGAATATTTTGGAAACTATTGAAATTTTTTTAGTAAATCTTTCACGATAACGCTTTTCTAAGGCTCTATTTTTGAAATATTGACACAATTTCTTATTATAAATTTCATGCAAGTACCCTATTGTTTGGTGTGTACAGTTAGCAGTAGAAATATGTAAACAATTTTGTCAGTTTTCATATCGCCCAAAAGACGGTCATCGGTCCACAGTGTAGCGGGCCTACCTACAAGTGGGTTAAAGAGTCATTGAATCATTTCGCAATAGTAATAAATTTCGAAAACTGGCCGAAGTGTTTTATACTGCTGCTGACTGTACAACCCAATAGTAATTGTCTTACCGCTGGTTCATAGGAATAGCCTCCTTCTTCACCATGACCAGATTTACTGGAAGCGGAGGCTATGAAACTGGATGCACCAGCTGATGCCTGCCCCAAGAAACCGAGCTTACTCTGTAGACCTGATGACGCTTTAGATACAACAGATGTTAAGGCTTGTGCTGATGACCTTTTCGTCCTGCAGGAAAAATATTTATTTGAAGTCTTTATATTAATAAAAACAAGGCGTGGTCTGCCGGACCGTAACGCATACCTAACGTTGGATTTTACTCCCCATTAATGTCATACCCCGGGTTTATACAACGTGTTAACGAATTAACTGAAAACTAGAAAGTAGTTTGCTCAGAATCAACTAGCGAATCGATCGCACTATGTTTTAATATAGGTTATATTTTTCATTTTTACTAGCCCATGTCTAAATTATTTATAATACAATATTCGGCGCGTACGCCGGCCCTCAGCAAAAAAGTTCGAACCGGTAGGCGCGGGCGTAGCGCTTGGAATTTCGTAGATAGGTCACCTCCAAACTAATGTTGAATAACTTTTAAAGTTTCAATTTTTTCGACATAAAATATATTTTAATCATTTTTTTTAAAATGGGGTGTATCAGGTTTCTAGTTAACTCATTAACACGTTGTATATGAAAATCGATTCTTAAGGAGTAAATTCCAAAAAAACAGTCAGGCGTAGGACTACACATTAGAAGAAAATACATTATTTTGATACCTGGCTAATGGCTATACGTACACATATTTATATATGGATCTGAGCGTGACGGTCACTTGAGTTAAAAGCTTTTTTTCCCATCCCATATGTGCCCAACGTGCTTAAAAAAGTTTTTACTTCAAAAACTATGAAGTACCTACCTGGCTTGGCCAGCTACTAATTTTTAGTAACTAAAAAAGAACTAAGTTGAGCACTTTTTATTTATATGTGTTGTGCTGTTTTTTGTATAGATATAATATAGCTGTGCCGCGCAGTTTCACCCGCGAAAAAAGTTTTTATACCTATAAAAACTTTCTTTTGCCGACATCCGATTTAAATGAAACAAAGCCTACATGATGATCCAGGCTAAGCTTAATCTACCTACGAAACCCACGTGACAATCCGTTCAGTAGATACGGAGATCATCGTGAACAGACAGAGTGACAAACGAAAAATAGTATAAAAACTTTTTGCGGTTGGTTACTTTTCTTTTATCGCCCTGTTATATTGCTATTCTATAAGGTGTGAAAGCGTAACAGACAGACAGACAGACAGATAGACAGACAGACAGAGTCACTTTCATTATTATTATATTAGTAGGGAAGTAGGGATGTTAGGTATAAGTTTTGTGTACCTCATAATCTCCGCCATCGCTAGTCCTTCGGCGAGCGCCTCCAGTTGCTGTGGCGTCATCCTGCTGATGGCCGCCATGTCTATGATGTCCATTGCGATCTCTGGCGCGGGCGCAGCCATTGACGTCACGAGGCACACCACGCTCAACCATATCTGCGATTACAGAAATCATACTCATTAACATTGTACCTATCATAAAAAGACAACCCTGCTGAGTTTAGAAGTCAGTTCTTCTCAATAGAGAGCGCGTTCCGAACTGACAGTAACTTCAACTTAATTTTAAGAACCGCTTGCTGACGATTTGATTGTACTGAGAACTAAGTACTAAGTAATAAATATATTTTATTTGATTTGATTTGATACTTATTTTTAACAGCTATTACCCGCAGTTTCACTCGTGTTGAGTAAGGAGTGTCCGTTTGAATGTCGAGATAAAAAGTACCTTTTGCCCTTCTATATGTATCCCTGACAACGTGTATGAAAAATTTCATAATGATCGGTTAAGTAGTTAAGGCGTGAAAGATTAACAAACAATACAAATATGTTCCTTGTATATAAAATAAAAAAGTGAATATTAAGTAAGTTAAAAATTAAGCAACTGAAATTCAAGCGCGCAAAGACAAGACGGCCCCGTTGTAGTTTAATTGCTTCAATTTAGTAATTTTGTGTGTAAATTGACATTGATATTTTATACTTTCTGTTTATGTTAATGCTATTTCAAAATTGCTTGTAATTTGCACCTGTCAGTAAATTTCTTTGAACTTTGTTTAGAAAAGTGTCTATAACGACCGCACTAATTAAGTTAAATTAAGTTAAATGTCTATTAAAATTCATTAAAAGAACGTGTCTGAGTGCGGCAGTTTCGTTTTTAAAATCTTTACTTATTTCCGTTATGCGAGGCCACAGCAACGAATTTTCTGGACTTCGAACAACTAAAAACTAAACAAATAGGTACCTTTACCAGCCGTTTGTAAACAATTTCAACTTTCCATCCATCCATACATAGGTACTTACCTACAAACTTTCGCGTTTATAAAATTAGTAGGATTTAATGGGTACCTAGTCAAACACTCAACTGTTTTCAAACTTTCTTGCTCATTTTCCACAAATTTTTGAGTTTCACTTTCATTCTCTCTCTCTCTCTCTCTCTCTCTCTCTCTCTCTCTCTTAGACTTTATTCTGAGGATGCAATTATTTTGTCAAATTGGAATTACTTTTCTCAGTTATAAAATGTGGAAATAGAAATAAACATAATTAAATTTTTAATCTATTTACATTTGACGTAATTTGTTCATATTGCTCACAGGTTTTATTCGTCACGTACCTATATATATATAACACTTTCCTTATGCTACGCCAATGCACGCAAGAGCAGCTAATTAATTAATTTGTTTATTGTTTTTGTTAAGTGGTTAAAATCTATGTCAACGTCACTATACTAAGGGATTAATTACGGTTAATTGTTATAATCACGTAAGTATTAATACATTAGTCATTCAAATTGACGATATTACATTATTAGGTACGTTCCAGAAACCGGGTGTCAAAAAAAATGAATGACCGCGGGACGTCTGGCAGATGTGAAATTTCGAAATTACAGAAATGATTTGCAAAAGATAGCTGAAGAAAGAAAATAAAATATGTTATACTTACCTAGCACAATTAAATATATAATATTCAGATTTTATTAAAGAAAAAGATGATTGTTCTACAATCTATTTACAAAAATTAAATGGAGTCATTTGTTGATGGCGACACTGCATTGTTTTTAAAATTCCTAAATAGAAAAATTATTACAATTTAATTTTATATTACTTGTCACATAGCATGGCAATGCCCGCACCTAGTTAATGCTGAGTTGGTGACCCTTTCGGCAGAGCATGCAAGAGACATTACGGCTTCTAATTTAGATTAGGGACTGTTTATGTTATTATTTTTTTCTTGTGTGTTATGCTGAAATAAATGTATTTTCTTCTTCTTCTTCTTCTTCAGTGGGGACGCGTCTCCACGCTAATAGCCGTTTTGACTCCGCATTAGACGTATCACATCAAAAGCTTAATGCTACATTTAAATTCTTTATGACCTTACGGTACATTTAAAGAATTTGTGGATGCCGAAAACAAAAGTGGTCGTTACTCAATTGGCCGGTACTTGGTGCATTACGCGCGAGACAATGAAGCGGCCGAGAAAAGCCTTGGCAGTGAAAGTTACCGATACGTGCTCGGCGTCTGCGCAGTTCGCGAGTTGTGCCGGCGGCGTTGGTGTGACGTCATCGCCCGTCGCGTCGTCGTCGTGAACCCGTTTGCCCATGTACACTTATGCTAACTACTTAAGCCTTTTTTGTTTTTAATATTTTTCATTTCAAATCTGCTGCCTTACTCTTGAAAATAATTTGAGGCTGATTTCGATTTTGATTTGAGTTCAAATTGCGCTTATATTTAGAATCGTGTTAATGTTAGAAGACGACGTTTGACAAGTCAGTAAAAATGGATTGTTTTCGATGACAATTGAATGAAATCGAGAAATTTGACAGATAAATACGATAGAGACGCGATCTCAAAGCTTAAAAAGTACCGAGCAAAATTTGATTCCTTTTCGATCTCATTTCGATTCGAGTTCGATGTGATACTAACGCAATTGCGTCAAGAATATGACCCTTACTCGATAACGTCAAGAATGAGGCGGCTGTACATGGGAGTTAGACTCAAATAGACCGAGGATACCGACTGCAGATTACTTACTCGAAGAAACATCTTCAGCGAAGCAAAAAGCAAGAATATAAATTCATGATTAGTAGTGTGCTATAAGCTTATATCGTAGTTACCAAGTTAAAGTGGTTAAATGCGAATATTATGAGTTTATTTGTTACGCTTTGACGCCTTAACTGCTCAAGTCATCATCGTGAAATTTTTCACACACGTTGTTATGGGTACAGAAAAGGACATAATATAGGTTACCTACTTTTTATCCCGGATTTCCCGCAGAACCTACGAAATTGACACGGGTGAAACTACATAAAATTTTGCATACTAGGTATAGAATAGAATAGAATAGAATAGAATATACACGTTGTCCGAGGCACAGAAAAGGATATAGAGTAAGTACTTTTATCCCAGAATTCCCGCGGGATCTCCGATATTAACGCGGATGAGACCGTAGGGAACAGCTAGTATTATTATAAGCTATAAGCTTGTGTCGTGGTAACCAAATTAAATCCTTCTTCTTCTTTTTTTTTATTAAATGGCAAATTTTTAGTTAAATCGTTACTAATTTTATAAATGCGAATATAAGTTTATTTATTTGTTACGCTTTCACGCTTTAACTGCTCAATTCATCATCGTGAAATTTTGCATACACAAAACATTTTACATTGCAAAAGAGGAAAAAAGTAAAGTATCAACTTTCCCGAGGCGCAGATAATATAATACTATACCTACTAGTACCGAGGTATAGAATACATATTATAATAATTTTGAAACAGTATCTACACTAACGCGAGCGAAGTCGCGGGCACCAGCTAGCACTACATTACATCAATACAATACACCCGGTTCTACAGATCTAAATATAGGAATCGACTAATAGGGTACTTGCATGAATTTTTTTTTTGTCTATTTTAAAGATATGTGTACTTAAACAAAGCAAAAAAAAAAAGAAAAAAAAAAAATATTTGCATACATTAATTAAAAACAGCGTTTCAAAGTTCTTACTTTTCTTCTTCTTCTTCTTTAATAATGGCGTCTATAATTATAATTTGCCAATGACAATGTTTCTTAATAATAACAATCTCTTCATCTACTTCTTCAATTATGGCGAATCGCCAATGACAATGTTAGATTTTTCCCCAAGTTAAAACATGGCTCTTTTGAAAGTCAGTTTCCTGCTCAGGGTCCAAAATAGATGCTGAAAAGTGACTGAAATACTTTACCGCCGAAATGCAAATGAAGTCACTACTTAAAAAATACGCCTTATTAATCTGTGATAGAGATGTCACTGTCGTATTGACAGGGTCATTTGACAGTGACAGGCAGATTAAGCGAAATTAAGGTTGAACTGTATCGAGTTACTTCCAAAGGTTCCAGAAAAGAATTGAAATGTATCGTACCGACGCATTTTAAAGTAAAAAACTTCAGAAAAAGTAAAATATATGTTGACTGTATGCACTTAGTATCTTTTGCCTTCCCTGAAAGAGGTAAATGATTCCTAAAAAAATTAAAGTGACGTAATATGTTAAGCGTGGCTGTGATTGGTGTTTCGTTGCAACGTTCCGTTTCACAAAATTAAAAGTTGAATATTATGGAAACTATTGATAATTTTTTAGTAAATCTTTTACGATAATGCTTTTCTAAGGCTCTATTTTTAAAATATCGACACAATTTCTTACTATAAATTTCACGCAAGTACCCTATTCTCGTTGTAATATTGTTAATGTCTATAGTTAACTCGGTAGGACGTAGTAGGTACACCTAGGTAGGTATACGTACTGTAGAAACAGGAAAAATCACCACAGATTTCTACATAAAATGCATGTCTGGTAATATTTCCTTTCTATAACTATTAACTCGGTACACATACCTATACGGTACCACGCACAAAGTTACGTACGTTTAATGTATATGTCACCGTTAAGTCGTAAAAACCGTTGGTTTGTAAACTAACGGTGATATTAAAAATGCTGATGATAGAGTGTGTTTTTAACTATGAAATATATTTTTAATACCAATTGAAATGGCTTTATTGGATAGATAATTAATTTAATGGCATTAATGTTTAATTAATATGATTTCAGCCATATGGCCGCCACGGCTGGCGCGTGCCGCGTACAGGCGCAATCTGGAACTCCAATTTTTACACATTTTCGTAGCCTTTGCGGCCGTATTTCGCCAATTATAACTCTTCGAATGTTGATTTCTAGGTATTAAATGGGCATGATGACTAATTTTTTTTAGTCCGTCCTGTAGATTAATAAAAAATATTGGACACATATGTTTTATTTTTTTACGTAATCAAAAAATAACGGCGACACATTGAGTTGAAATTTCGCGTGACGTCATTTGACGGACAATTTGTATGGCGATTTTAGCGGTTAGTGACGTCACGACCCCCTTACCCTAAAATTTAATGCGCTTTATCTTTGTATATTTTAATTTATTTTAAAAAGCAAAAAATACGTGTCTATTGTTTTTTTTATTTTCTAACTGACGGATTAATTAAAATTTTGATTTTCAAAAGGATTCAACATCCCCATTGTCTCTGGTTTATCGGCGTAGACAAGTGACTTCACATAACTCCAAAAAAAATTATCCGATGGGGTTAAATCACACGATCTTAGGGAGCCAATTCATAAGATCAATGAAATAGCCATAAAATGGATGAAGTGCATATTTTAACAGTATGGATATTTTTGACAGGGCTTTATCTATAAAGTTTAACGGTACCGGTAAAGTTTACCGTCTAAACCATCTGAAGTCTACCTAATGTAAAATGTTAACGTAAGCGAATCTCTGTTTTCTCTATTAAGCAAGTGGTGTTTGCCTGTAATTGGGTAAATACTCTAACATGTTAAGAACCTGTTGTATAAATTTTTACCTATTGTATAGTATGGTACCTGTTGGCAAACCTAATAAATAAAATAAAAATAAGTTTGACAAACAGAACCATTATTTTGCGATTACAATATGCACGTTTTGACGAACGTAACGTAACCTACAATATCTAGCAATCAATCAAAATAAACATACTTCAAAAGTTGAAACTGCCTGAACACGACTAATTTTAACGACGTAATTTTTGCCTGATGCATGTAAGACACAATGAAATTTCTTAAAATATGCAAAAGGCCTTAGTCTATATCCCTATTACCTATTTGGCTTGGCACTGACTTCCAAACAATCAGTACCTATAGCAGTTCATTTTTGTGTGTTTTAAGTCGGTTTTAATTTTATGTCAATTTTTTAATTTATAAGAGTTTAGTAGACGTAATAGATAATAGATTATTGTAGGTACCTACGTTTAGAATAGTTATCGGACAACCCTTTCTCTAGATTGCAATTTTCCCAACACCGGTTGCTTGTATTAACATATCATCCGCCATCCAAGTTGAAAACACTATAAATAAACATAAAAAACGCACATTTTCCGTGTGATTACACTGGTATACTGTTATATCCATCAATCATTCAGTCCAAGTGACCATATAATAGCACTGTGCAACATCTGACTTATGGACTACTTCCTTCAGGTTTTTTCTTTACACTCACATTCAGTGCATATAATTTAAATTGCGCCAGCAAAGCTAAATTATGGGTCTCTCAAGTATGGTACTGTCAGCAAAAGTATTGTAGACAAATACTACACATCGTTTGAGTGGTGAATAATGTAATCTATCTAGAAATCTAAACATATAAATAAAATTTTAGTGTCTGTTTGTAATTTCAAATTAACAGCTTTTCACGAAAGTAGATGTATACGGTACTAACATCTAAAGAATCAATTTTTAAATATTTTCTCTGTCTGTCTGTCTGTCAGTTTGTCTCTCTGTTTGTTCCGGGTAATCTTTGAAACGGCTGGACCGATTTTAACGGGACCTTCACTGGCAGATAGCTGATATTATAAGGTGTAACTTACGCTACTTTTTATCCCGGAATTCCCGCGAGATCTCTGAAATTAACGCGGGCGAAACCGCGGGGACAAAAAGTGCAATGTATTAAAGGGACATCTTTAGAAAAAAAAACAAACGCGTGTGTATTACGTGTCGTCAGTGAAATTGACGAAACATTCGACGGATGTCAACTTTGGTGTCCACGATCTTTAAACGCCAGCTTCCGGTGGCTTTTCTCGGAAACTTACAAAATGTATGCAGTCATACACAGCGTCACTTTCTTTCCCACAGATCAAATATTATGTTTATGTTTAATAGCTTTGTTTATTTCACGCTAACCTAGTTTTAAATTCAAAATCATTATTTACTTATTCTGAACCGCACCGAATATTTTACCTACTAGCTGTCCCCTACGGTTTTACTCGCGGTAATGTCAGAGTTCCCGCGGGAATATCGAGATGAAAGTACCCTATGTGCTTATATTAATAGGATGACCAACAACATTCCTTGCTCATAACGCGCGTCCCAAAAACGCATTTCCAAACGTTCTAGA
Source organism: Zygaena filipendulae (assembly GCA_907165275.2). Taxonomy (NCBI): domain Eukaryota; kingdom Metazoa; phylum Arthropoda; class Insecta; order Lepidoptera; family Zygaenidae; genus Zygaena; species Zygaena filipendulae. Next base: position 11,363,690 of record OU015657.1, on the reverse strand, counting down.
TGCCAAGATATTAGGAATTATTATTTTTTATGCCATAAGAAACGTTGTAAATGTATTTTACATCTCTCATATTCGGTACGTAGGTCCTTATTACCCCCAAATGGGGCTTGAAGGTGACCAATTAGCGCTCTAGGGTAATAATGTCACTAGAAAAGCCCTAGGGCGGTAAGTAATTAAAAAAAAACTCTTCACTCTTTCAAAAAGTTCGCGTACATCTAACCATCATACTGGCAATAGACATCATGCATTCAGCCCAATGACAAAAGAGGTCGCTTCGCTATTCAGCCTTGTCTTCGTATGAGTAGGTATAATAGTTATTCATTTTAAATATCGAACGGCGAAGCTCAATTTCGTTCTTGAAAAAAATTGTTCTCATTTCACTATAAATTTTAACTAATAGAATGTTTTATTCTTGTAATGCCGGTTTTTCTACTTACCTCACAATCGAGATGTAAAGCAGAGTAGTTCCCTCGGGTGTGAGCATCAATTGCACCCTCGAACTTTGACTACTAATCTACTATTTTTGCAGTAGAACTTCTTTGATTAGGTACGAGGAAAAGACAGTTTTGGGAGCGTCTTATCTTAGCACGGCGTGTTATGGTCATAGTGAATAAAGGCCCAGAACACATTTAGAGCCATAGAAGCATGGCTCTAAATGTGTTCTCTACACGCCCTAACTCTACAAGGCCTACCTTCATAAACCTCTTTAATACTTTGAGTAGGTATTATTGTAATGGTAACAAAATTATAAAGTCGAACCATTTCCTTGATAGGGCGGTGCAACTTTCTATCGATAATCACACATATCACAATCATAAATATGTTAGAGTCAACAAATGTGGCGACGATAAACGTATAAAATGTAGTCGCAGCTGAACAACGACCAATCATAAGTCAGAAAGCAAAACGGATTCACTTTCGTTCAATGCTCCTCGTCTATACCACTTACGTTGCTAATGTTGTATTTATTCATTCATTAAAATTAAGATCTCAATTAAATTATATAAAAAAGCAGAAACTGTAAAGTGTAAGTACTTATTTAGTTATTTAAAAAAAAATATTGTAACTAGCTGTAACCCACGGTAATTTCGGAATTCCCGCGGGGATTCCGAGGTAAAGAGTACCCTATGTCCTTCTCCGTATCCCTGATAGAGTGTATGCAAAATTTCACGGTGATCGGTTCTGCCGTTGAGGCGTGAAAGTGTAACAAACATACAAATAAACAAACAAACAAAACAAACTCTCTATCTTAAGAGAAGTAAAACTATCCCTACATAATATAAAACATAGTCCTCCACCGCGTTTGTCTGTCTGTTTATCTGTCTGTTTGCGATAAACTCAAAAACTACTGAATGGATTTTCATGCGGTTTTCACCAATAAATAGATAGATTCAAGAGGTAGGTTTAGGTTTTGTGTAAATTGGTTAAAATATAACGATAATTTTTGGAAGTGTCGGAAAAAGTGCGTTAAATTCTGCATACTACAAGTTGTCAGGGGTACAGAGAAGTACATAGGGTACTCTTTGTTCTGGAATTCCACTGAGACCTCCGAAATTAACGCCGGTGAAACTGCAGGGAATAGCTAGTGAAATTTCATTTATATTAATTTAAAAATATCAAATAAGGGCTGTGGTTTGTAACTTTTTATTTAAACTTATTGATATCAGGTAAAATGCTGCAGAATTACCCTCGTTACCGATTTGCGAATCGGTATCGCTATTATGTAACAGCGTTAATAAGTAAATCAAATACTCACTTAAAATCTTATGCGTACTTCTTATATTGTACTAGCTGTTCCCCGCGGTTTCACCCGCGAAAATTTCGGAGATCCCTCAGGAATTCATTTACAAAGTACCCTATGTCCTTTTCTGTACCCCTAACAATGTATATGCAAAATTTCATGAGATTTCACTAGCGTTACTTTCACAGTTCCCGCGGGAATTCCGGGACAAAAAGTACCCTATGTCCTTCTCTGCGTGAAAGCGTAACATTTTGTCTGTCTTTCTAAGACAACAAGAAAGACAGACAGACAGAGTTACTTTCGCATTTATAATATTAGTAGGGTTTAAGTACTGGGTTACTGATAAAAGGAACCGCTGATAAGGGTCCTTTTACCCGTGCTTTTATTGAAATAATGCGTGTGATTTCACGTCAAAGTAGTACCACTATATCTCTACCAAAGGATTTTGTAACAGGCTGATAAATTCCATAGTCAGTATATGAGATATATGATTGACTTTGTGTAAAATCACAACAGAAAGATTTTAAAATAAGCAATTACTAATTAATAGTGAAAATTGGAGTATATATTTTAATTATATTTATATATTTTATTTTATTTTCTACTACTAATGAGTGGTGATAGTAAGTGCGGCTTTTAGTTGCTTAGTTAAAACGTTATTTGATACTACGAGGCAGCGAAGTATAGTATATTATAATGAATACGTCGTATTTGAAACACCTTATAAATATGTATTTTTGCCCAATAGGTAAGATATTAATGTAACATTGCGCAAGTCGTCAATGTTAGATTTGAAGAAAGTTAAAATTTAGTCAGTTTATCTAATAGTTTAAGTAATAATGAGTTTATTAGACGCAATAATAAAAATTAAAGTTTGACAAATAATATCGCTCTAGAATCATTTTATACATACCTATCATTCGATGAAGAAAAATCACAAAATAATATAATATAGTAATGAATCTCTCATTATTACCTACAAACCATCGCTGAATAAGATTATTCTAATAATATTATTATATTATATCTTCCAACTAATAGATATAGGTATTAGGTATCCGATAAAATAATACAAACCTATCGCGCAATAAAGAGTTTTCAAGAAAATTCATGAATTCAGCGAGACCTGCAGTAAAATTCATTTGGATACAGAAGTCAATAATAATAAAATAGAGTTTTAACATTGATGTAAAAAAAATCGAGTAGGTAACTATACCAATGAGTTTGAGAGCCTTACCGCCGCACTCAGAGTCGACTTTAATGATTACTTAGTTAAGTATAGATTTTTAAAACAAAACTGCCGCAATCAGACAAGTTTATTAAATTAATGTCAATTGGCATTTAAGTAATTAAGTTACATCTCATTAAATGCCAATTAACATTAATTTACTGAACGTATCTGATTGCGGCAGTTTTGTTTTAAAAATCTATACTTAACTAAGTAATCATTAAAGTCGACTCTGAGTGCGGCGGTTAATGTATAAGTAAATATTTGCCTTCATCTTCCAATCATAATAACTAGTTTCGCGGATGTGAGACTTGCGAATATGGATATTAAATAACTATAAAACATTTTTAGTCATAATTGATAATGAAAGTAAGTACCATGTTTAATTTCTTGTTTTTTTTATACCATGTGTAAACGTAATAACTTTTTATACGTTGTATAATATCCGTTAAAGAGATTTGTACAATTCACAACGAAGATATAGAAAGTTGTAAAAAGTTCAAATTAACAACATCTCCAGTCACTGTTGTGTAATATTATAATACATCATTACTCATTTTGAATCTTAATGAAAACCGTCTTCTCATTCGTCGCCTATCAGAGTTAGCTGTAATTCGCATAATAAATTAATCTTATTTTGCAGCAAAACTATAACGAAATTGTACGTAAGTACCTACTATAAGATTTGACTCTGCCATATTTTCTGTCACAGTTCTGTATTGTACTGTATAACAAATAATCCAAACCCTAGTTATGAGGGTTGAAAAAACGACGAAGCGCTTCGCTTGACTCGTCTTGGCGGAGGCACTACCGTGCCCAGAGATATTAGTGCAAGCATCATTAATTTATACCAGTTGCTGGTCTTAAATCTTTATAAATAAAAATGAATGTTTGTATGTCTGTACTCTATACGTTTCGAAACCATTGGTCCGATTGTAATGAAACAGGCAGGCAGAACAACCTGCCAGGTTGTTCTGCCTGCGTCCGCAAAGGTTTCTGATCCCAAAATTCACGCGGGTGAAACCGCGGGGCACAGCTAGTAAACAAATAAATATTATTCTAATACAAGCTTATGCTATAGGTAGGTACTCCACTAGAATAAAATCTCTCAAGCTATGTCTTTATCAATACAATTTCATCTCTGCATGCCGCCTGATATACATAGTTACTTAATACAATTTTTGTCCGAATCATTTACTGATCTAACAATAATTACCTTGATGTTATGTATAACCGTCATCCTGAACTGTTGTTTAACGGCGAAAGTCACTCAACACCCTTTACCACACACTTCTCTGTCACTATAAACACTCAACACACGGTAAGTGCAAAAGAGACACTTATCAATCTGACTTGTTGTTTAACAGTCAATATCGATACCAGTCAATATCACATTCATCGATACGTTCCCACCCCAAAAATCTTAGAATTACCTTCTAAATGCTATGTGGGTAATACAAAGAACAGGACGTTTTTTTTCCAAAAGATTGTGGCGCCAATTTTGTAATTCGAACGACAACTTTCTTGTTTTGGCACCGTGACGCGTGCGTCTATCGCTACAGCGCGGCGCAGTTACTCTCTCCAGCGGCGATGGTAGATTTTTCTTTTTATTTAAACTTCGGATCCCCGCTCTAGACGGTAAGCTGTGCATTATCTCGTAACAGTTGCATCGGTGTTATCAAATTTAGGGTGTCGATATCGGTGAAGGATCCTGACGTCACTACTTTGTAAATTGTAACCTATAACAACATAGTTTTCTGAATGGTACCTACATTTGAGAAACGTAGGTATAGTCCCGAAAAATATATTACTACTAGCTGTTCCCCGCGATTTCATCCGCGGTAATTTCGGAGTTCCCGCGGGAATTCCGGGATAAAAACTATCCTATCTTTTAAGTTGGCCCATATTATAAATGGTTACAAAATTTTATCAAAATCCGTTCAGTAGTTTCAGAGTCCATCGCGGACAAACAACATGACACGTCGTTTATATACAACGTGTTAATGAATTAACTAAAAACCTGATACACCCAATTTAAAAAAATTCACAATAATATGACTAAAATACATTTTATGTCAAAAAAGTTTATACTTTAAAAGTTATTCAACATTAGTTTGGAGGTGACCTATCTACGAAATTCCGAGCACTACGCCCGCGCCTACCGGTTCGAATTTTTTTGCTGCGGGCGGCGTACGCGCCAAATATTGTGTTATAAATAATTTAGACATGGGTTAGTAAAAATGAAAACATATAACCTATATTAAAACATAGTGCGATCGATTCGCTATTTGATTCTGAGCAAACTACTTTTTAGTTTTCAGTTAATTCATTGACACGTTGTATATTAAGAAGAAGATGTAAATTGTTAGTTTGATCTATTTCCCACACCTTTAGTAGTTGCAGGAAATGTTTTATTTGTGAACAAAATTTACACACAGCGTTGACTGGTTGAAAATAATAGGTGTTTACCGCAAATACCTATGACTTGGCAAATTTTTTTGTTTATAAAACCAGATCTACTAGCCTTTCACAGCGCATGTCTAACATTGCGCAAAAGTTTCATCGTATTCCGTCCAACGGAATAGAGGAGAAAAAGCAATATCCTACTTAATGTATGGATGGATGGATGGATGGATGGATGGATGGATGGATCGATGGATGGATGTTTGTTACTCTTTCATGCAAAAACTACTGAATGGATTTAAATGAAACTTTACAATAACATGGGTACTTTTTATCCCGGAATTCTCGCGGAAACTCCGATTTTACCGCGGGTGAAACCGCGGGGAACAGCTAGTAATATATGTATGATACCACTGTTGATCTAGTGGTCAGCGAACTTCCACGTCAGGTGTCACGGGTTCGATTCCCGCATCCTATTGATGTGAATGAAGAATAATGGGTTTGCGCAATGTTCACTACGTCTAGACTAACCGTTAACTAAGATGTTCTGAATTGGATTCCCGATGGGGATGAACTTTGTATGATGGCACAAGTTTCCACTTTAGAGTATGGACCTCTTTACAAATATCACTACATAGTATAAAAGTATAAAACAAAGTCGCTTCCCGCTGTCTGTCCCTATGTACATACGAGTATGGTTAGATCTTCAAAACTACGCAGCGGATTATCATGCGGTTTTCACCAATAGATAGAGTGATTCATGAGAAAGGTTTATACCTATATTTTATCCTGAAATTCCCGCGGATACTCTGAAAATACCGCGGGTGAAACCGCGGGGATAGCTAGTCTATAATATTATACATACTCGTATACATCATAGCACAATCAGGTTTGCTTGGTTTTCACGATACAAGCGTTTGCTTAATGTTAGATTAAGTGTAAAACATAGTCATGTCTTGTGAAGAAAAACAATTTAGTTTTATTGTTAAAAAAATATATTAGGCATAGGTATTTAGCTAGCTATTTAGTTCATTTGAATGAAAATGTTTATGATACCGAACCGTGTAGTTAAAAACCGGTTTTAAGGAGTGCACTTTCAATTCTTAGCGACTCCGATGTTTCCTGGATCCATATAACATTACAATCCGTTGAAACCCACTTTCATGTTTCAACTGGGGCGCTTACTGCCGCCTATTATGTAAGACAGGGCTTTTAGCAAACCTTGTATTATTAGACAACCTATTAGGTATTGAACCATGATGGTGTATGTACTTTTTCATTTAAATAGCTATAAATAATTATAAAAAGAATTAAATCATCGTTCTACGTCTACGTCTACGTCTACGTCTACGTCTACGTCTACGTCTACGTCTACGTCTACGTCTACGTCTACGTCTACGTCTACGCCTACGTCTACGTCTACGTCTACGTCTTCGTCTACGTCTACGTCTACGTCTACGTCTACGTCTACGTCTACGTCTCCGTCTACGTCTACGTCTACGACTAAGTCTACGTCTACGTCTACGTCTACGTCTACGTCTACGTCTACGTCTACGTCTACGTCTACGTCTACGTCTACATCTACGTCTACGTCTTTGTCTACGTCTATGTCTATGTCTATTATATATGTATGTAAATATTCACCGCTCACAGATGAAATACAACTATAGCCGTTAATAAGGATTTTTTTTTTTATCATTTAATTAGTGAGGCTTTTTACGCTCATGCGCCAAGCCAGCCTCGTAATGTGTAATTGTGAAACAAATAGAACTCAACATTGTAGATAAGCACCTTATTTGTGTATTACATAAGTGATGAAACTCAAAGCTTATTGCCATATTAGTGTCTAACTCAGGATATTATAGCCAATCAGCGTAATTAATCTAGATAATACTTAACTTTTGTGATCTAATAATCTTTTGTAAGTAAGGGAACATCCGTTTACGCCATCACATATTTATTCCTAATTATAGTTAAAATAATATTAGACGTTACTTATTTTGTTATGTTAGCTGTTCCCGTCGGTTTCACCCGCGCAAATTTCGGAGTTCACTCGGGACTTCCGGAATAATGTCTTATCATTTTCAGTACCCCTGACGAGGTGAATGCAAAATTTCATGATCGTGATCGGTTGAGTATTAAAGACGTGAAAGCGAAAGAAAAACAAATTCACATTCCAAAATGAACTGGGGTATTAGATAAAAAGTTCCTTTGCCCACTTTAAAAGTACAATAGTAATTTTTTTATTGCTGCTCTGTAATTATTAATGTAGGGAATTTGATAGTCCTTTGTTCTTTACCCGCCTGAGTTTCCGAATTCCATTCCCCGCAGGAACAATTTTTTTCTAAAATAAAATTAGCCAAAGTTACTCCTTATAACATCAGCTGTCTGTCAGTAAAAGTCCCGTTAAAATTGGTCCAGCCGTTTCGGATATTAGCCGGAACAAACAGACAGTCAGACGGAGAAAACATTTCCGGAAAGTTAAAAGTAAAAAAAAAGTTCCGGAATAAAATCCTTATATTATTCAGGTGCACTGTAATACAGTCTCCTAACTCCTTAATCAATTCAGAATCTAGAGATTACCTGTAGGTATAAATAAACTCTTTGTCTATTAATTGTCTGGGGGCACGGTAGTGTCCCCGCCAAGACGAGCCAAGCGAAGCGGGAGCACTGCCTATCTTTTCTCAAAGCGCTTCGTCGTTTTTTTGAACCCTTATAACTTGGGTTTGGATTATACCAAATAAACGGAATTCTCAGGATATGTTGAAAATAGCGGACTTATCAAATATATAAAGTTTTAATTGCATAGCTCTTATATTTTAGATTTTATTGATATCTAAAAAACCCTGATTTCGTCACTGAATCACTGATGATCATTAAAATTCTTAGGGTATTCCTAATGTCCTAGAAAGTTGAAATTTGACATTTAAGCTAGTATTAGTACACAAACAACAAAAAAGTTATAAAACCAGTAACTTTTATCCCCCAACCCCTTAAACTGGGGGATGAATGTTTGTATGAAAATTCCGCAATTTTAACATACAGAAAAAAAATTAAATCCCACCAAAAACATCTTCGTGTAAAATGATGCCATGACGAGTCCATTTGATGGGCACTATCAGAAAGTTATCAGATCTCATGTAGAGCCAAGCTTATAACTCTACACACCCTAACTCTACAAGGACTACAACTTTTCATACTCATAAATATCTTAGAATATGTGACTTGCCCGTTTCGTTACTGCAAGAACCTTTGTATAAGAGAAAAGTTATTAACAGTGGATAAATTTTTCACCTTACGCTCATACGAATGGAGCAAAATGGCCAAGACATATTCTTACTAAGGTGTAGAGTTTGAGAAGTTAGGCCTTGTAGGGTGTGTAGAGTTATAAGCTTGGCTCTACATGAGATCTGATAACTTTTTGACAGTGCCCGTCATATGGACTCGTCTTGGCATCATTATACATAAATATGTTTTTGGTGGGATACGTCTTATCTACTTATGACGAAAAAACTATAAACCTTCGATGTAATGTTGTATATTTAGAAAAAATTAAAAAGTTTGCAAGGTTGCGCTCCACATAAAAACAAAAGCAAGAATCTAATATTAAATCATTAAGTCGGTAAGCAGTAAGATTACTTGAAGTTATTCATAATTGGTTATTAACAAGCATGCAAATTTTAACACACGATCGAGCGATGTTATCTAACTGCAATCTGCATCCTTGTGTACATCCGACCTGCGCAAGAGTTGTGCGATTCGCAAGAACTCGTTGCGCAGACCCATGATCGGTCGAATTGAGGTCTACCAAGAAAAAGAATGCACTATCCCTACCAAAATAACTAGATAATATGCGTAATGTTTTAGTAATCGCACTTATGTATGTTTGCACAAGGTTTAAATGACTTTGATTTTAATTTTATTTTAAGTTTAATAACCTATTGCATTCATTGACCGCAATACATTTAGACGAAATCCTTTTGATATACTTACTTGTTATTATGTAGGTACCTTAGTATGATGACATTATGACAAACCACGATGATATATTATGGAAGTATCCAAATAAAGTTTTTTTTTCAATAATTTTGTACTAGCTGTCTCCCGCGGTTTCCCGAGGGAATTCCACGATAAACTATACATATAACCTTCCTCTTGAAGCACTCTATCAATTAAAAAAATCGCAAAACAATTTCAAGTTTGTACCCAGCTTCATTTTCTGTCTAGTAGTCCTAGACCTAACTTGCAAGAATGTATTGTTGTATTTTAAAAATAGGTAAGCGTGTTCACACTGGATCTGACGTCAAGGCTGATGTCATGTTTTATAGAGAATATAGAGTATAAGCACATAATTAATTCGTTTTTACCGTTTGTTAGAAGCTCCTATAAAGAGACGGAACATATTAGATATTTATACATATTTACTATTTATTTACGAAGCTAAGCACGTTTCCTTAGTTATGCAAACTTGAGTCGGTGACAGACGATACCTGAGAATACAGAATGACTGTGTCTTAATGCTACTCGTGCACAGTCATACTATCCGGTTTCGTCGGTCCATGGCACAGATCACAGAACTAATGAATACTAATCGTTACTACAACAAAACTTGGAAATAACCCGAGGGTTTTCACGCTACCCACTTTACGCGCGGTACCCATGTGCATAAAGCAGCGAGCGATGATAGCTCAGTGGTTGGTGCAGTGATCAAACGCCGCAAGGCGTAGGTTCAAACCCTAACAATGAGCTTGAGCTGTCGGTGAAGGAAAACATCGTGAGGAAACCATAGCATGGTGGTAGGGCGCTCTCTAGTGCCCGGCTGGCTAGCTACCGCCTTCAAGTTGCAAATCTGTCGCCAAGCACCTAACGGTGTGTTCCGGCAGCCCCACTTGAAAGCCAGTTTCCATCCCCATTCCAGGTCGGCAACGCACCTGCATGCCTTCTGGTGTTGCAGACGTCTATGGGCGGCGGTAATCACTTACCATCAGAAGTACCGCTTGCCCGTTTGCCCCCTATGACATAAAAAATAAATAAATAAATAAAACCTTTTTATCCGTCAGCCGATTTAAATGATACGAAATCTGTACTCCAAGCTAAGCCTAATCTACCTGTGAAAACCGAATAATAATCCGTTCAGTAGTTCCGAAGATTAGAGTGAACACACACGCGGATTCTACTCTTTTACTATAGTAAAAATATATTATATAGAATAGAAGTGAATGTGAGTTTGTTTTATACGCTTTCACGCCTTATTTGATTTTATTATTTTCAAAATTCTTTATTAGACAATAAAACATTACATCACAGATTAGTACTAGACCTAATTGTAATGAACATAATAATTATTTAGTTCACAGGCTGTAACGCCTAATAGAACCTTTTAAACAATGTAAATTAAGAGCTAATTAAATCATATTTTTTGAAATTAAATTAATTATAAAATCACGCCTTATTAAACTACTTAACTGACCATCATGAAATTGTGCATACCTACAACATTACGTTTCATCCTGCGCGAGAACTCCGAACTTGACGCGGGTGAAACCGCGGGGAACAGTTGGTATTTACATAAAGGGGTTCTTTAACCTACTTGAAGTAATTGATGAAAGGCTATAATAATATACATATTTATGTGTTGATGTATGTACATACTAATAATAATAATTAATAATAATATGTCCTAATTGCAAAAAAAAATATCCTGTTTGGATTGTCTCGCATTAACTCCTGAATTCCATTATAGAACTCATAACCATATTCCAAATACATAGCTAACTGTTCCACGTGGTTTACCCTATACCAGCGTGAATCTCAAACTCTGCAACGACTACAAAGGTGTAGAAGATTTCAAAATTTTTTGTTTACCTACTCAATAGGTAAGTACCTACAAAAACATTCCTGTTTACAATTTGCATAAAATTCAGACAAAAGGTTTCATGTAAGTACATAATATACTTATCAAGAATTGCATTGTGTTTTCGTTGAAAAATGACAACGAGTAGATACAAGCGTACACCCATACACGTTCACAGTCCAACCAAACATTTGTTTAGGTGCTAATGTGTCTTTTATTACACACCGTATAGTGGGGATGTTGACTACTTTTGAAAATCAAAATTCTAATTAATCCGTCAGTTAGAAATTAAAAAATAGACACGTATTTTTTGTTTTTTCAAATAAATTAAAATATACAAAAAAAAACGCATTAAAGTTTAGAGTGAGGGGTTCGCGACTTCACTAACCGCTAAAACCGACTGTCCGGATAGTGACGTCACGCGAAATTTCAACTCATTAATGTATCGTCGTTATTTTTTGATTATGTAACAAAAGAAAAAATACGTGTCCAATATTTTGTTACTAAGTTAAAGACGGGCTAAAAAAAAATTAGTCAACATGCCATTGTACGATCCATATTAAAACATTTTCTAGACAGTATAATTTCTTATTAAGTACCAGCAAAATTTCAATTATTCTTCACATTTTTGCGACACGATGATGTCGGATGCATCGTCGCGCGCGCACACACGTGTCACGAGTCACGGCACAATATTGCCGCCATAGAAATGTGTTAATATTGCATTACACCACCAAATTAATGTATAATGTTGACAATTTGTCAAAGAAACAGTGCGTGTATAACAGCAAATTGTTCTGGACACTATTAATAAGAAAAACGTACTTATACTCTAAAATGTTGAGTCGAAATTGCCTTGTGGAGATCACGATTGCTAAAGCGGTCCAGTCTCCTTTTTTGTTATCTTCGCATGACATAACGCTTTGACAACGAGACAATGCAACGTTTTGTTCTGTAGTTAACGATGATTTTGTCACATATGATAAGTCTAAACGCAGTCATTAATATGTAACTTGTGTGTCTCAATGATCCTACTTTTAACTAAATTTTTTATTAAAGCTTCTAGTACAAAGTTTACGTGTTCAAATGTTAGCGTTATTGTACAATTCTGTTTAGATGTCCGTTTTCGTCGTAGAGTGTCATCTTGTGGTCTATTTATTATTAACTAGCTGCGCCCCGCGGATTCACTCGCGGTAATTTCGGAGTTCCTGCGGGAATTCTGGGATAAAAAGTACCCTTTGTTCTTGTCTTTACCTCCGACAACGTGCATGCCAAATTTTATCCCAATCCGTTCAGCCGTTTTTGCGTGATTGAGTAACAAACATCCAAATATCCAAACATCCACACTTTCACATTTATAATATTAGTAGGATAATTTCCTCTTTCCTTAAAACGACCAAACTAATTAGTATAGTATTATATTATCTATGGTATTACTATAAAGGCAGCACTAGATACTAGATAGGTAACAATCTAATATATATAAATCACGTATCACGTTGTTTGTCCGCGATGGACTCCGAAACTACTGAACGGATTTCAATTCGAATTCCGGGATAAAAACTATCCTATCTTTTAAGATGGACCATTTTATGAATGGTTACAAAATTATATCAAAATCCGTTCAGTAGTTTCGGAGTCCATCGCGGACAAACAACGTGACACGTGATTTATATATATTAGACTAGCTGTCCCCCGCGATTTCATCCGCGGTAATTCCGACATGAAAACTATCCTATCTTTTAAGTTGAACCGTATTATAAATGGTTACAAAATTTTATCAAAATCCGTTTAGTAGTTTCGGAGTCCATCGCGGACAAACAACGTGACACGTGATTTATATATATTAAGACTAGCTGTCCCCCGCGATTTCATCCGCGGTAATTTCGGAGTTCCCGCGGGAATTCCGGGAAAAAAGTAGTACTCTATGTCCTTCTTTGTACCCATGACAGTAGTTTACGGTGATTAGCTGTTCCCCGTATTAATTCCGGAGTTCGCACGGGAATTCCGGGATAAAAACTATCCTATCTTTTAAGGTGGACCATATTATTATAAATGGTTACAAAATTTTATCAAAATCCGTTCAGTAGTTTCGGAGTCCATCGCGGACAAGCAACGTGACACGTGATTTATATATATTAAGATAAGATTAGTAAGGATTTATGGAAAGGTAGGTCTTTGGTCAGTATTTGAACTCTATTACTAAATATATTGTAATAAGATTCAATGACTGTCAAAAGTATATTTATGCAGCTGACTGTAGGTACCTAAAACGATAAAGTTACATATTTGTGTTACATTTTTACTTACAAATCTAATACAAATACTCTATGTGATTTTAAAGAAGAGACAATAGTTTTTTCAAGCTCTGTATAATTCGAATTCGAAGCAGTCGACGATGGTAAATGAGATGATGATGATGACGATGACACGAGCGTCGTTGGGGCGATAATCGAATACTGAATATCCATTTTTATATGCCCTTCATTTAACGTATGTAAAATGTATTTTGTGTATTTACTGTATTAAGACCTGCCAAAGCTTACAAAGCTACTTGTTGTCAAGGACACGCTTTCATCGGAAAGTTGGGTGGGGGCGTTCAAGGGGTTCAGGGGGTGCGACTGCACTCGGACGCCATCATAAGGGGCGCACGCAAATCGAGCGCTAGTTAGTAAGGCATGATGACTAAATTTTAATTTGTAGTCCGTCTTGTGGATTGATAAAAAATATTGGACACGAATTTTTTTTTACGTATTCAAAAAATAACGGCAATACATTGAGTTGCAAATCCGTATGACATCACACCTAGGCATTTTACCTACACTTTATACTTAGTTATTGAGGTCGTGACGTCCCAGTCCTAAAATATAAGTATTTTTCAATAATTCGAAAAAGCAAACAATACGTGCACATAATTTTTTTACTATCTAACTGGCATATCTTGTCATCATGCCCATTTCAATTTATTCAATACCCGCGCAGCAAAATCTCCATTCAAAAGAGTGGTGCGCCCTTTGTCACAGCCACCGCACTTGAAGCAAAATGATTACAGAATTATGAGAAATAAATAAATAAAACATTAAAATTTTATTGCGTTTTTGGTTGATAAGAGCACCCCGCCGGTCCTGCTAATATTGTATACCTATGCATCTAATATTGTCATAATGACTCATTTTAATGAATGAGTAAGGTGGACGTAATCATTCTAACAGCGTCATTGTTCTTTGGGTAAGAACATATTGTATTGTACTCGTTCAATAATAATTGTGTACGTTGTTGCGACACTAATTACGAAGATAAAATCTTAAATTCCGTATAGCGCTACAGAGTTTACGTGACCACAGTGACTGGCGATTTTTAACGGGTCTGTACTTTATTAGGTCAACGAAAACCGGATGGTTGATTCATTAATTCTGGGAGTTTAGTCGGTATACCTATACATGTTACGGTCAATAGGATAAATACGGGAATCTATATAAATAAAAATGAATCGCCAAATGTGTTACTAAGCCCATAACTTCCAAACGACTACACCAAAATGAACAGTTCTTTTTCTTTGTGTTCTTTACTGTCGGGACAAGGTTATTATAAAAGAAGTTTGGAGTTCCTGCGGGAAATCCGAAAATCAGGCGGGTGAATCTCCGAAACGGCTATACCGATTTTGACGGGCCTTTCACTGCTATTTAGCTGATGCTATCAGCGGTAAATTAGGCTACTTTGGAGATCCTGCGGGAATTCCGAAACTCACGCGGGTACAACTTCGGGGCACAGCCAGTTATTAATAAACGCAGATTTATTATTAGTATAATAATCACCCGTGAAGCCAGTGAAAGTGACAAATTTTTCACATTAGGTAACTCTGCTGTGATACTGGTCGATTCTGTAGTTAGGTTTATACTGCTGACCATGACAAGTGGTAGTGCTGGTCAATGTGTGTGGTGGTTTACACAGAGATAAGAGCTTTGCTTAGCAAGCTAAATACTTAGCTAAGTCGACGCTAAGTCGAGTTGAGTGTCCCTTTCGGCAGAGCATGTGACCGTTGGGTAAACCAACTTGTTCAATGTTTATTTGTTTTTGTTTTTCTTGTGTGTTGTGCTGGAATAAATATAGTATTCTTCATTCTTTGTAATTATTATGAGAGGCGTGAGCAACTCTGATAAAATCAAAACGCCTGACGAGATTGTTATAGACAAAAAGGTTTGATAAAAAAACTTGAATGAAAGAATTTAATATGAAAATAATTTCGTAGGCGTTAAATTATGCATATCTAGGTAATTAAGAATTTTGAATTATCCAGTCTTTTAACTGATTTAGAAGTAAATGAACAAAATAAGTAACTTTACAGTACCTACTTATCTTCTTCATTGTATCTATGTTCGGATAGTTTTTCTCAAGTTTGTCTGTAGTTATATCGTCATTCTATTTATTTATTTTTCTTTCATAATAATATGGATCTTTTCGATTTTAGTGTCTATAAAAATTTTAAAAATAGGTCATGTAGTAAACTGAGAATGGGTAGGACACATTTTACAACATGGTTTTTTACTATCTCAAAAACATTGATTTAAAATATGAACCTTAAAAAGAAGCCAAGTGTCTGACTAATGCGGAATATTAATCCTAACCAATGCAAAAACTAGTGTGTGTGAATGATTGTTGCCACTCAGTTTAGGCAGAAAAGAAATTTATGAAATTTGGTGTCGAAAAATCAACGAGTTGAATACTGGGAAATTTTCATCAGGTTCTTTTTTTTTCAAGACTATAGAGGGTGTAAGGTTAAACAAGAAGCTCATTGAAGGAGGATTTAAATAAGGTGCAGAGCACCCCGACATGCCGGGTGAAGTTTGTTTAATACTAGACTAACTTTTATCTTAACAAAGTCGACTTAGCAGCTGGCTAAGCTGGCCCCTTATTCTCTATGACCAACTTAACATTCCTTACCCATAACGCGCGTCCTAAAAACGCAATTCCAACCGTTTCAGATGCCAAAATACACGTTTTAACACTAGAAGCGCGGAACATTCTGACACCCCTAGAAGCGCGGATGGGTCAATATTGTCCATTTTATGTTTGCTACTGTAATGTGAAGATATATAAGCAATTTATATAACAAAATTGTAGCTGTTGGTTTTCGAAACATAATAACATCAAAATAAATAAATAAAATAAAATAAAACTGGTAATTACGATGTAATGTTTTTATTATATACTAGCTGTGCCCCGCGGTTTCACCCGCGGTAATTTCGGAGTTCCCGCGGAAATTCCGGGATAAAAAGTACCCTATGTCCTTCTCGGTACCCCTAACAACGTGCATGCCAAATTTCAACCAAATTCGTTCAGCCGTTATTGCGTGATTGAGTAACAAACATTCACACTTTCACATTTATAATCTTATAGGACTATAGTAGGATTACACATACTTTTTGTGTACTTTGGCTTGAAATACAAATCACTAATCTTAAATAATTCAAGTCGTAAGGCCTGGAAAATCAAACACAATAGATTTTCAAGAAGACTATAGCTAACACGAGTATTTGGTAAATTTATACGAGCATTAGATGTTTTCCTGCTATTTGCATATGGCTCAGCTAGTTCTTCTCCTAATTGTAAGATAAACACCTTTCTGTTGATGTTTTGTCCATTTAGGTCACGATACAATATTCAAAAATTTATGGCTTCTAAGTCCAGCTAATTATAAAAAGTGTGAACTGGCTAACGCCTAGGTGGGGCTTTGACAAAGTATTTGCGAGCCATTTGATCCACAACATCTACCCCATACTTTGAACTATTGTAAAATGCTTCTACATCTGGTTTCTTTTTTGTACCAGTTTCTATTTGAACATCTGGTGCTCACGTTTTTTTGTGCTTTCCTTGATATACTATAATAGTGATATCATCTTCTTTTAGCACCACTGTACTGTACAAAACTTGCTTGTTTGACGCAAGCAGGTATTTCTCGATGAGCTCTGTTTATTGTAACAAAAATACTAGAGTTTCGCAAGGGACAGAGATATGAAGAAGTTGGCACAAGTGACATTTCTTCCTTTCTTCACGCATGTCTGCATCATTTTTTTTACTAAGTAATCTTCAAGACGTTCGTCAGATGTCGTCCTTGCCTACGTACGAAAATGCGTTTATTATATTTATTTAGAGTCCTTACTTGCAGCCAACCAGAACTTTAGTCCATATTTGTCGAGTTTTAAACCCATAAACCGCGTTGCTGCTAATGTTTTATATGGCGCGTTGGTACCTACATTGACCAATCACCGACATCTTGATTATCTTTGAAGGAAAATAAACTTAAACCCTAACATACATGACTGGGTCAAAATTGACCCAACCGCGCTACGAGGTAAATTTAGATTTAAAAACATGTTTATTGCATTTACGTGGTTGAAATCTCGTATAAATAATAATCATCATATTTCATGAAAAGTCATAAAAATTGATGATTATACGCGTAATAATATATTAACTAGAGCAGGAAGAACATCGAAATGGGTCAAATTTGGGACGGCCGCGCTTCTAGTGTTAAATGTATTTTTTTTTTATTGAAATTTAATCTTTGATCAAAGGGGAAAAATAATTTTTGCGGCGTCTTATCTTAACGCGGCGTGTTACAGTCTTAGTGAATAAGGGCCCAGAGTTCCTATCTCTGTGTAAACCATTTGTCGTGGTCACAGAGCAAATAATTTAACTAAAGAGGACTTGTAGGCGGGGCAGGCGCGCCACCGTTGCAAAGGAAGTTAGAGCAAATGCTCTCTAACTTGCCCAAAACTTCTTTTGCTGCCATCCCAAGTATATTTACCACAATATTCCCAAAACTGAGTTTTGAAAACGGTGACTACGTAAAAACGTAACAAAAAAGAGTTTAATACATTTCTTTCCGTTAATGAATGTTTTACTGCGTAATGAATAGTTTTGTGTGCGAATAATATCACCCGGCGACGCTGGTTTTCATCCGTTTTCATACTAAACTAAGTTGATGTCCCTTCTATCTGTTATTTTCTGTTCTTTGGTCGTGGCCAGCATACAAAGTTTGTATTACAAACCTAACCTAACCAGCATTTTTAACCGACTTCCAAAAAGGAGGAGGTTCTATGTTCGATTGTATGTATGTTTTTTTTTTTTTTTTTTTATGTATGTTCACCGATTACTCGAAGACGGTTGGACCGATTTGGAAAATTCTTTTTTTGTTTGAAAGGGTATACTCCCGAGGTGGTCCCATTGTCATAAAGTCAGGATCTGATGATGGGATCTTGGAGAAATCGAGGGAACTCTTCAAATTTTACAGGCACAGCATAGCGATTTGGGTATTTTTTATAGTAAATCGTTCATTTGCATTTGAAAAGCAAAATTTTAAGAAGTGGAACTGATGATGAAGACCAGAGATGGTCATAGGAACTACTCAAAAATAATACGTATTTCACGGGTTCCGATTGAAGCGATTTCAAAACTTGTTTTTTTGTTTGAAAGGGGATACTCCCAAATTGATTCCATTGTCACCAAGTCGAGATCTGATGATGGGATCTTGGAGTAATCGAGGGAACTCTTCAAAAATTATGGGTACACCTATAGCGATTTTTGTATTTTTTATAGTAAATCGTTTATTTGCTTTTAGAAACCAAAATTTGAAGAAGTGGAAATGATGAGAAAGACCACAGACGGTTATCGGAACTACTCAATAATAGGTATTTCACGGGTTCCGAATCGTTAACTTTAATATGGTTTCTAAACAATTTATGCCCGTCACAATGTATATGGTGAAGTGGAACTGATGGTGATGTACTAGGAGAACTCCTCAACAATTAACGTCCCTGCGTCGGGAAATGCAATATTTTGTAAAAGGTGATGAGCAGTTGACATTAGGCTATTGTAACTTAGAGAAATTACGAACTAAGTCACTTAAAAGCGAGAAATAAACAAATTTTTAACAAAAAAATTAAAACCGACTTCCAAAAACACCAAATTAAAAAACTAAAAATAAAAAGCTAAAAATAACAAAATACCTATTTAATCCAAAAGACAAAAACACACGTAATATTATTATTGGTTTGTGCTACCACTGATCGGTATGAAGTCGGTGACAAGCCAAATATGAAGGGGGTAGATGGGCTAAGTCGACTCCCGCCACCAGCTCTTCGTGAGCAGAATAACCCAAGCAGACACCAGCGGGCTTGTCACCGAATTCAAACCGATCAGCGGTAGCACAAACCAATAATAATATTACGTGTGTTTTTGTCTTTTGGATTAAATAGGTATTTTGTTATTTTTAGCTTTTTATTTTTAGTTTTTTAATTTGGTGTTTTTGGAAGTCGGTTTTAATTTTTTTGTTAAAAATTTTGGATTACTTTGCATCTCATTTATGAAGTGAAAAGATAAAATTGATATTATTTTACCGACTGCGTTGGTAATTATAATTCCTAATAATAATTTACGGATTTATCACTTTGACATACTTACCTATTAAATTCCCGAGGAGTCATCCCGAAACTCATTAGCAACTGCGAGGAACAAGGTAGCAAAATATGTTAATCAAACGCAATTGCGTAATAGCAAACCCGCAATCGTCAAGTATTTCGCAAAGTTATCATACAAAATCCAACAGACCATAACATGACTCAGAGTCTGACGTTTTCGGGACACGTCACTCGACGACACGTCTCCGCCATCTAAAACAATCGCAGGGTCGCGCCATATATTATACGTAGGTACCTAAAATGTGCTAAAAAAATCTTGAACGGACTGGAATTTTCTAAAGTTAATTAATACTCTATACTTATCCAAGTCAACAAAATATCCTAATATAAATTATTAATGCAAATTTGAGTTTGTTTGTTTGTTTTTTATAATTTCGCGCCTTAACTCCTTAACCGATAAATAGGCAATCATTAAATTTCGGATCCATTCAAGAGTAGGTATAGAAAAGAACATAGGGTAATTTTTATCCTTAAATCTCGGGTCAACAGCTACTCATTTCAAAAATAGGTACCTACTGTAGTTTCAGTAAAGTAATAATAGTAGTACAAAAATTTACACTTATTATATTTAAATTTAATTGAATTACGCTTACGTAGGTAATTAACACTTAAGTAAATTTTCCACCAGCATCGTAATTATTACCTTAGTACCTACATATTATTATATTACAATTGTTTCATAAATTGAATTTAAATTGATTTGTCTACGAAGCGGTCGTATTGGATAATCTAATATATGTATATAAATCACGTGTCACGTTGTTTGTCCGCGATGGACTCCGAAACTACTGAACGGATTTTGATAAAATTTTGTAACCATTCATAAAATGGTCCAACTTAAAAGATAGGATAGTTTTTATCCCGGAATTCCCTCGGGAACTGAAGGACATAGAGTACTTTTTTCCCGCAACCTCCGCGGGAACTCCGAAATTACCGCGGATGAAATCGCGGGGGACAGCTAGTCTAATATATATAAATCACGTGTCACGTTGTTTGTCCGCGATGGACTCCGAAAGTACCGAACGGATTTTGATAAAATTTTGTAACCATTCATAAAATGGTCCAACTTAAAAGATAGGATAGTTTTTATCCCGGAATTCCCTCGGGAACTGAAGGACATAGAGTACTTTTTTCCCGCAACCTCCGCGGGAACTCCGAAATTACCGCGGATGAAATCGCGGGGGACAGCTAGTCTAATATACATATATAAATCACGTGTCACGTTGTTTGTCCGCGATGGACTCCGAAACTACCGAACGGATTTTGATAAAATTTTGCAACCATTTATAATATGGTCCAACTTAAAAGATAGGATAATTCTTATCCCGGAATTCCCTCGGGAACTGAAGGACATAGATTCCATTCTCCCGCAACCTCCGCGGGAACTCCGAAATTACCGCGGATGAAATCGCGGGGGACAGCTAGTTAAATATTATAAAACAAAGTCCTTCGCCCCGCCTGTCTGTCTGTTCGCGATAAACTTATAAAACTACGAAACGGATTTTCATGTGGTCTTCACTAATAGATAGAGCGATTCAAGAAAAAGGTTTATACGTATAGTTTATCCTGGAATTCCCGCGGGAACTTCGAAATTTCTGCGATCAAAACCGCGGGGGACAGCTGGATATTTAACATCTTGGTTACAAACAAATAATTTGTGGTAGATACTCAAAACCTTGAGGTTTTTTCTCGCATCAGGCCACATGACGCAAACTTGTCTGAGTTGTATGTATAGATAAAAGCCGAAGAATGGGAATTCCTTCTGTTCACTAACGGTACCTGTATAACCCACAATTAGCAACTTCTAATATTTTATTAAAATATAATATTTTGGTTTAACTTATCAAAAAGATCAGCGTATACTTAGCTCAGATAGCAGCTTGAACATGAATATGGTCACGTAGCTGCGTCAATTTGTTCGTAACAAATAACTTTATTATTTTATCCGCGGTAATTGCGAAGTTCCCGTGGGAATTTTAGGATAAAAAGTACTCTATGTCACTCAGGCTTACCGTAGCTTATATAAGTGAAAGAATTTTTTAAATCGATTCAGTAGATCCAGAGATTCCGCCCTACAACGTCACAAACTCACAATCTACAAACTGACAATTCACAAACTGACAATTCACAAACTTTACCTCTTTATTATATTAGTACAGATAATAATAATACATATTATTAATAGTCTTTAACACTAATAAAAAAACAAAATGAAGTCCCACTCTTACAGTAATGTTTCTGTGCCTCCAGTGCAAACGGTTAAATTGGAGTTCAGCGCGGTTTAACCCGTTTAACCTAACTTGGTTTTTCATATTATTAAACTAAGTGTCGAGTCGTCCACTAAGCGGATTATTAATTGATAGTCGTCCACTTTACTACATAAATTCACAAAAGATGTTGCCAATTTATTGTAAATATATCAACATAAAATTGTAAATACCGTTAGATTATAATCCATCTCGCGAGATTGTAAACTGTCAAAAGATTGTGAACCGTAAAATACTGCTTACAATTTAATGCATTTAACGCATTATTTTTCAGCAGATTATAGAAAAATTATGGTTAGGTTAGGTTTGCACTGCCCCCTCCCCCCGATGGGTTCCCGCCTTGTCGTGGCAGGGAGGCTCTAGTAGCCGTGGAGTGGTGCCACCATGAAGCTAAGAGGAAACCAAAGGCGGGCTGAAATACCGGACACGCGGTGCTGTTCCAAGTCGACGCCGCACCCGGTATGAGGCACCGGGCGGGGCCGCCTTCCCGGCTTGTAGGTGCAACAAGCTTGGATTCAGGCGGCCCATGTAAGTGGCGTCGCCGTCCCTCGAGGCAACGGCGCGACTGAGGCAGGTCGTGGTGTTTAGTGTTTACACCGAGGCTGAGAGTTGGAGGCCGTGGAGATGTTTTTCCTCTTTGGCCTCGATGGGGCCTTAGTCAGTGGCGGCGACGTTGGGCTGCGGGGGAGGGGAGTGCGGGTGCTCTAAGCCGCCCTCCTCACCCCCTTGCGGCCGTCTTTGCGGGCGGCGAGGCCACAGATCTGACCCGCCGCCGGAGACTTTGCATGGGCCTCGGACGTGGGGCCGTTCCGCACCTACTCACATGGATTCCCCGAGAAGGAGAGAATGACGGTGCGTTGTATGTTCCGTCGCATCTTCATTATGCTACTGCTCCACCTGCGATAACGTTAACGTTGATGGTAATGTTAGGAAGTTAACCCGTTAAAATGTTGGCCACATCTACGTAATGCCTAAATTAGCGCACTAATTTACGCGTTAACACGCAGGTGGAGCAGTAGCATTACCGAGGGGCACTAGCGGGCCCCTCGAGGAGGAGCCCGTTTCGGGCTGGCGCTGTCGGGGCTGCGGCATGCGAGAGTGATTTCCGGGTCCTTTTTTTAAATGAAATATAAAATGAAAATACAATAATTATGTTTTTTTAGCGAGCGTTATCACTTTGGGTACTACTGTAAGGCCTTGTAAGCGGGAGCGAGATGGATGATATGGCTCGACCGCCACCAAAGGGGAAACTTCCCGCCGGGCGAGATGGTAAGCCCGGGGAACCGCGGCTCCGAGCCTCCGACTGTAGATCGTCGGGGGTCGTCGGATGCGTAGGCGCGCAAACTTCTTTAGCGCGATTCAGGACTTCCTAGTATTCGTCGCTTCGTTGCAGGTCGTGACTTGTGGCGTAGACCCACAGGCTTTTAGAGCACTTAGCGTGTTCAGTAACTATTCTCTTAAAGTTAGCAAAGCAGTGTTCCAACCGCAAATACCATAGCGTTTATCTCGTCCATTGAACGTTCACGTCAAGCTCAATGCTCCACGTGGGTCGGCTTCCCACTGTTTGTGTAAATCTTACATATAAAGATCAGACTGCCGGCAAAGAAACTTAGTCAAGCCTGAGAACGCAGGGCGATCGAACGTCTGTGATTAATTAATATTATAACGTGTTCTATAAAGTACCATTTTTTATGTGATCGTGGTTTGCATTGTTAAGGTGCCATTTTACTATTAACCCAAGTTTTGATTTAGCAAAATGTCCGTCCGGATGTGTTTTCTTTTCGTAAGTACTGTGCTGAATACATTATAAATGTTAAGTGTAGACATTTAAGTATACCTATATTTTTCTCATAAAGTGTGTAGGTGAATGATATTACGCTTTAGCGGCAGCATATTATGAAGTTTGTAAACAAAACTAAGTAGGTAATTAGGTAAGAAGTTGAAGAAACTAAATGGCTGCTACATAAGTATTATATGTTCAATAATTAGTACGTATACTTAACTATGTTTTGGAAGTAATTAATTCCCGAAGATGAATTTTGTATTCATGTAGGTACCTACTTATATGGAGTAGGTAACTTACCGCTGCACTCAGAGTCGGCTTTAATGATTACTTAGTTAAGTATAGATTTTTAAAACAAAACTGCCGCAATCAGAGACGTTCAGTAAATTAATGTTCATTGGCATTTAATGAGATGTAACTTAATTAGTTAAATGCCAATTAACATTAATTTATTAAACTTGTCTGATTGCGGCAGTTTTGTTTTAAAAATCTATACTTAACTAAGTAATCATTAAAGTTGACTCTGAGTGCGGCAGTAATTCCCGAAGATGAATTTTGTATTCATGTACCTACCTACTTATATGGAGTAGGTAACTTAGATAGGTATACACTTTATTATTAGATACCTATTTATTTTACTGCTTTTCAATCGGCTGCAACCACTTTATAGGTACTTACCTACGTACACACATCAAAAGTGTCTAGGGATCAAGTACATTTTTTCAAGATTTTTAGCATGCCAAATCGCTGCGAATCTGTGATTCGTATCAATGGAAGGAACACAGAGTATTAATTTGTTTAGTCATTACAATATAAGTTTCAAAATCCCCTGTTTTTGCCTTTTTTTGCTATTTTATTGTCGACTTGGAATTGGTTCAATTTCTCACAACTTACAAAAAATGAATTTTTTCTTAATTTATTTAAAATGTGGGGATGAGTTGTTATTTTAGGTATGGGAAATAAGGTAGGCGGCCAGTCCAGAAGATTAAATTAGATTTAAATTAATTGAGTTTCGTTTTATAGCAAAAAATGTTCTTGATCCCTAGACACTTTTGATGTGTGTATATTATTCCTATTAAGGCAAAATTAGCTGCAAATATTTAATATGGCGAACTTAATTTGTGTAGGTAGATATCTCGTTTTATACGTATACCTAACTAGAATTCTGATAATAAATATTACCTATATAAATACCCAATTAATTTAATATTGCAATACATACAAGGTTAAACAGTAATAATGAACCTTGAAAATGAGTTTTTCCTTACTAAATTCTCCCGGAGCGAATGTCAAAGTGTGTTGGAGAAGTACCTACCTACAATCTCAAATCTAAAAACTTTTTAATTCATTTATCATCTGTGAGCTTGTATTATTGTGTGGGATCAGGGATTTAGACCTTCGCCTATAAACAAAGATAGCTTCCTTTTTTCATTTTGTTCATCTCGAATTACAAAGAAATAACAACGATTATTTACTTACGCTGTTCTATCTAAAAAGTTCCATGAAGTTTTAGTTTTTTTGTTAAAAATAGTAAATACCTAAGTTATGGTTGTTTTATTTTTTATTTTGTGTATAAACCGCCTTCGCTGTAGCGGCAAACAAGTGTTCACTCATTCATTCATTCAAGTTACGTTGGTTCCGTTATCAGTGATACCTACTTTAAAGTGCCCGCGGCTTAACATTCCTTTCCTGGCTAATCCTGTATCCGCGACCAATACAAATTTAAAAATTTAGGTTTATAAGTTGTAAAAAAAAACTGTCAACTATTTTTATCAACTCTCTGTGTAATCTGTATTTGTGTGTGTCTGTTGTGCAATAAAAATATTCTATTCTATTCTATCATACTGAACTTATAGGAATAATGAACCCTCAGAGGAATAAAACTCGCGAGATTCACTAAAAAAGAAAATCATGTTATAGGTATTATTATCGTCTATATAACAAACATAAAAAAAATAATCGATATCATAAAATAGGATAATTGTACCTATTTAAAAATTGGAAAGTACCTACGTGTCTAATATTTTTTATGAATTGAAATTGTAAAAACAAACATTTGGTCATATAGCCTATTTATACTTTTGCCGTTCCCACACATTAACAATAGTAGCGCTATTTATTCAGTAAGTAGATAGGTACTCAGATGAATTCAAAGATTCCATAATATTCTTCAAAGTTTTGCAATATCTTTAAAATTTACGGAGTAATCGTGTGGACAAATTTAGCGTTTCCACTTTATTTCTATTCCAATGTATACAATATACACAATTATGTTATACTAGCTGTGCCCTACGGTTTCACCCTCGGTAATTTCGGAGTTCCCGGGGGAATTACGGGATAAAAAGTGCCCTATGTCCTTCTCTGTACCCCTGACAACGTGCATGCCAAATTTCATCCAAATCCGTTCAGCCGTTTTTGCGTAATTGAGTAACAAACATCCAAAGATCCAAACATCCAAACATCCACACTTTCACATTTATAATATTAATAGGATAGATAACCAGTATCTTTCATTGAATATCGTCAGCAGTCTCAGCAGTAGCATTTCTGCATCGAGTGTGGATATGCAGGCTCTGATAATTGAATACCGGATTGGTGTAGTAGCGTTTCTACTTTCCAATGGCAATGTCTCGAATTCAGTCTCGCACCCACTCAGCTATATTATATCAAACGACTTGTCTTTAGTTAGAGTACACTCACTCATTTTTAAAGTTCCGTATCCCGTAGATTGCTAAAATAAAGAACACATCGGGTATTCATAGCCAACTGGTTATCAAAACCAGACTGCCAACCATCACTCGCCAACAGGTTCGGAGCCTGACAGGTTGTCAACCCGACAGGCCCTGTAAACTGGGCCCTTATTCACTATCACACTAAAACCTTATTTAAGCGTCTATCCTTAAGTTATGTTGAATTATTTTATCTAAATTGGTATAATGGGGATGTGGACTACTTTTGAAAATCAAAATTCCAATTAGTCCGTCAGTTAGAAAATAAAAAAACAATAGACACGTATTTTTTGCTTTTTCAAATAAATTAAAATATACAGAGATAAAGCGCATTAAAGTTTAGGGTGAGGGGGTCGTGACGTCACTAACCGCTAAAACCGCCATACAAACTGTCAGAATAGTGACGTCACGCGAAATTTCAACTCAATATATAGCCTTTATTTTTTGATTACGTAAAAAAAGAAAAAATACGTGTCCAATATTTTTTAATAATCTACAAGACGGACTAAAAAATAAAAATTAGTCAACATGCCCATTCGTGTACTTATTGCTACATTCTGGTCTCTGTGTAAGGGAACTATCATTGGCAAATACTGTAATCTTGAAACCTAGAATTAATATATATATACCTACTTGTAACTGTTGTTGTCCTAAATAAACGAAAAATAAAATAAAAAACAAAAACTATGACCAAAACTCGGCGCGTTAAGATAACGCGCCACAAAAATTGTCTTTCCCTCGTAATCAAAGAAGTTTCACTCCAAAAAAATTCATTTGGAACGTTTCTTATGGCATAAAGAATAATAATTTGGCACCTGGAGCATTTGGGAATGTGTTTTTGGGACGCACGTTATGGGCAAGGAATGTTGTCGGCCATAGTGAATAAGGGCCCAGATTGTCAAAGGCAAAATAAATAAGTATCGATTTATGTGTGAATGTGATTATACTTGTCACTACACCCAAAAATTAAAATGCACTGGTAAGTAAAACCAAGTTCAGTTAAATCGCTGAAATTGTCATGCTGTTAGTGAGAAAAAAAAGGTTCGTATATAATACAAATCAAGACGTTCGTCAGTCAGTAAGTAGTTCGGACATGGCCGCTATACCCACTCGTTTTTTATGATCGTTTTAATTACATGAGTTACATTTGCCTGATTATTGCAATTATTTATGTAATGGAAAATCAAGGAATGGAACCTGCAGCAAGTATGTGTAGTTCAAACTTAGAAAAGTAAAGATTACTGTTTACATAGTAGATACGTTTAATGTTATTTATTTATTTACTTATTTTTTTTGCACAAGAGGTACAAATGGCGAACTTAATGCCTTGCGGCATTCTCTAACAGTTAACCATTGCGTTGGAGATATAAAGGAAGAGGTGTGCAACCAACGAAAAAATCGAAAAATAATAAACTGAAACATAAATATTGTACATGAAGATAGGTAATTAATATATAAATATTTACTTGCTATACATACCATAACACAAGCGCACCACACAACATAAAAATACATAAGTACATAAATAAAAATAATAAATAATATCTACATAATATACATCTAATATATATAAATCACGTGTCACGTTGTTTGTCCGCGATGGACTCCGTAACTACTGAACGGATTTTGATAAAATTTTGTAACCATTTATAATATGGTCCAACTTAAAAGATAGGATAGTTTTTATGCCGGAATTCACGCGGGAACTGAAGGACATAGAGTACTTTTTTCCGCAACCTCCGCGGGAACTCCGAAATTACCGCGGATGAAATCGCGGGGGACAGCTAGTTATAATATATTTATCATTAGATGTTGTTTAGATGTTAAGTATTAAATTTACATACATAGACGCCGATAAGCAATAACATGCTAACCCACAAAATTAAGTTATTGATACAGAACGCTATATTGAGAGTTATAGAACGGTTTACCGATACGAATAATTTTACTCAAAATTTCTCCAGTGTGGGTTAACACACTATTGATTATTATTATCTATGTCCACATAGCAAGGAGAACTTCGTTCCTGACGGGGGTCTCCCGACTCATGCACACGTTCCTTTTTTAAAGGGATTAAATATTATGACCACCAGAAAATACTTTGATACCCTAAGTTGTTTTACCAAAAACATATACTTAACACCAAAAAATAAAGTCTAAAATAACAATAGCTCCAGCTGTTTTCGTCACGACTGCACTTTAAATTGTATTCAAAGACCAAATATAGTAAATTACCACCAAATTTCAACGAGAATATTAATGCGTTATTTTTGCCCAATTAAATCACTATGATTGCAATAAAATGTTTTCGCATTACCAAATAATGTAAAATGATACCATATTAGGTTATGTCTTCGGCTTACAAGCCCCTCCCGTAACCCCGCACCAGTTTAAGAAGGATACTGACTTTTATGTTTCTTTTAATTTTAATAAAAGGCTTATTAAAATTGTATGACTTTTATTTGTTTTAATTTAGAATTTAGATACATAATAAGATCAGAGCTTAGTAAGGTTCAAACTAGGACTTTATTTTCTTTTTGAGTAAAAAAAATATTTAAAAAGCGTCATTCACTTTAATAGGAAAATGATGTTAAATATTTTGCATGTCATTTTAAATTAAAATATGGTTAATAGTTTGGTATTCATTAGCTATTTTTGGGTCAACAATCATTTGTTTGGAGTCATTTGCTTTAATAGGATAGCAAGATGTTCAAACTTTGGTTAAAATTTCATATTAAACTGTGGTTTCAATTTTGGTGATCATTTACTATTTTTGGGTCAACTATGATTTATTTGGAGTCATAGGACAGCAAAATGTACAAAATTTGGTTATAGTTTTAAATTAAAATGCGGTTTTAATTCTGGTGATCATTTACTATTTTTGCCTGTGATATTTCACTAAATCAGGTGATTAGTTAAACATAAGCCTTTTTTAAATTAAAGACCACCCTGCCCCACACCTGCTCCAATAAAGAGGCTTTCCACACACTCCCGTCGCGACGGCCAGTTGCTTTAAATTCAATGCCGGCACAAGGCTCTAAAAGCCTTACAAGTCTTATAAGCGAACCGATATTAAATCTCTACTATACAATACAAGCCGTTCTCCGCGGTTTTAGATGCACTAGGGACAGAATTGCCGTGGGAATTCTAGGATAAAAAGTCCCTAGACCTTGATGTCCTTTTCTTTAGCCCTGACAACGGGTAGGTATGCAAAATTTCGTGATGATCGGTTGAGTAGTTAGGCGTGAAAACGTAACAAACAAACAAACTCACATTCGCATTTCTATTAATAGTTAAAGGCTTATTACACTTTACAATTTGTCAGACACCGATTTAAGGGTGTCCAATTTACGATCGGTGAGTGAGAGAGAGCGAGTGATCACACTACTCTAAATTGTACCATAAATAGACTAATTTAGCGTGACTGATCCTAAATTGGAACCTACTGTTCTAACTTCGATTACACCTTCCGATTTCCTAAATTGTTGTCTAACAAATTGTAAAGTGTGCGGCGACCGAGAAAGCGCGAGTTCGAAATTCACTTGATAATTGTCCAACTCACATATTATTAAGGCTACACCACTATACCGCTATCACCTCTATCTAGGTTGCGTCTAGGCTCTCCACTGCGTTGATGGGGGGTGTGAGGAAGCGCAGTTGGCGGGGGGCAGAGAGTGTCCCTTATTTACATATTAATAGTTTTCTAGTGGTTTTTTTTTTACCAGGAGTCTGTTGACACGCAACGTCCAAATATTATATTATGTTCGAAGTTGTCGATCGATGACCTTGCCTGAATGACTCGCTTTAATGAGTGACCGTTTCCGGAGGCTTCGCAGCTGTGTCAATACTTTTGTTATTACTGACTCAGGGCCCGGTTTGTGTTAATCTCTTGAGACTGAACATACCGGTATTGCAAGATAAAAAGTAAATAAACAATGCTACGTAATTTACGTATAAAATCAATAGGTAATAATTTTACGATCAGAATAGATTAATCGCATCGTGTCCGTTCTTTGTGAGTTAATATCGTTGACCTTTGGATCTGTGACTTATGATCTATTAGAACATTTATGTGTATTTTAATGTTGTGGAACCAAGATGCATATTTATCTACCTATAAAATTTAAAATGCTTTTCGCTTATAAACGCATAACAATACGAGAACGGCTGGACCGACTTGGTTATTTTTTATTTTATATTGTACTAACTGTGCTCCGCGGTTTCACCCGCGGCAATTTTTTTGTCGCGGAGTTCCCGCAAGAATTCCGGGACAAAAAGTACCCTATGTCCTTCACTGTACCCTTGAAAACGTGCATGCCAAATTTCATCCAAATTCGTTCAGCCGTTTTTGCGTGATTGAGTAACAAACATCCAAACATCCACACTTTCACATTTATAGTATTAGTAGGATAATATTCGTATTATTCCATAGTACCTATAAGGTTGTGAGAGAAACAAAGATTTGAATAGTTGCCCGGAAGATTGGAAGAACACTGACTGTTCCAACGGTTTTACCCACGTTTGTATCGAAGTTCCCGAGGGAATAACGGGATTGAAAGTAAATAGTAAACAAAACTAACTCACATTCGCATTTACAGTATATATATTTAGAATTTTATGCAAATACAATTCAAGAGCTTGTAAAATGCTCAAGAGATTTTTGTAGACTGTAGAGCAAAAAGCAGTTCAGTGACCTTCTAACGTGATTTAGAGCTGACATTTGGATATACATAAGCAGTAGTGTGTTAACCCACACTAAAGGAGTTTTGAGTAAATAATGTTTTAAAATTATAACGCCATTTTGTGTGAACATTTTTTTATGTTCAACATTTTTTTGGTATTTAAACAATGTAATAAGGTAAACAAATAATTAAAAAACGTTCTCTAACTGTCAATAAATCGTTCTGTATCAATAACTTCATTTTGTGCGTTAACATGTTATCGCTTATCAGTCTCCATTTATAGTCTTTCTGTGCGCGAATAACGCAAAAACTACTAGATTTGCATAAACTCTGTAAAGGTATAGGTAAGTAGGTTGGCAGCTCATGTCCTTGGTAAAAATAATAAATGATAGAATGCCACAACGTTGTAATAAGAAGTTCTTGTTGCTTTAATATATATATATATATATATATATATATATATATATATATATATATATATATATATATATATATATATATATATATTTATATTTATATCTTCTATGGAATATAGTTCTCGTACGTAATAACAGTTGCTTAGAAAAACAATATGCAAAATGAACCTTTTAAAACTATTATTGGAAAGAATGACGAAGAATGCTATTAATGGAAAGAATACGTGCCTACACTACTAGTTGATCTACCACGGTTTCAATCGCCTTTATTTTCGGAGTTCCCGCGGGAATTTCGGGATAAAAAGCACCCTATGTCACTCCTATAAAGCTCCTTAGCTTCCTATAAAGGACACAATTTTTAAAATCGGTTCGGTAGTTTTTGAGGTTACCAGAATATATACATTATATAAAGTTATATATTTATATAATTATTATTTTAGTAATCTGTAGACTAATATAAATAAAATAAATAAATAAATAATGCACTAAGGATTTTTCGGAAATTTAACTCCGTAAAAGCTGAAAAGGTAAACTCAAAAAGAAAAGTATTAACATAGTCTATTTCAAATAACTTTTCATTATCTTCGTTAAAAAGTGCATCAATTAAGGACAGCTGAATCGATTTCATAACTTTTTTAACAAATTCATTAATTTTTGTGATAGTCAGCATACTGGTTTTTAGGGAACGACAAATTGGAAAATCGAAAATTGTTAAATATTTTTTTTTGGAAAAGTGTACTTATATCTTTATCTTTTTTTATATTAGGCACTTTTTGTAGCGTCTGTAGGATAATATTAATAATTGAAACAATTACCTAAGACTCAAATAGCAACTCACTGGAGATAATTATGGACGTTACGATCTTGTTTACAAATATTTTTTGGCATCACTTTTATTTTTTGTGCTGTTGTTAAAGCCGCTTTGTATTCTAATTTGTATCACACGTTTTTCTATTTAAGAACTTGGGTTGAATACAAATTATTCATTATAATTGTCAATGATAGGTAATAATAATATCAGGTACGGTGTGGGAATTCCCTCAGCGATTGTTTAAGTTGTTAAATTTGTTCATGCTTACATTATAAAACTTTGCCCCGCGGTTACACCCGCGTGATTTTGAAATTAAAATAAAATTGGCCAAGTTACTCCTTATAACATAACACGTTGTTCCATACAAACTTTGTAACCCCTTTTTATCCTTAGGTGTTGAATTTTCAAAATTTCTTTTAATGCACACGGAATATTTGTGCAAAATTTCAGCGATTTCAGCTGTGCGTTGATCGGTCAGTCAGACAGTTTCTGCTTTTATATATATCTGTCTGTCTGTCTGTCTTTCTGTCTGTTCGGGATAAAAACAAAAACCACTGAACGGATTTGCTTACAGTTTTCAACGATAGAGTGAATTAAGAGAAAGGTTTATACTTACGTATAGTTTATCCTGGTATTCCCGCGGGAACTCCAAAATTACCACGGATGAAACCGCGGGGGACAAACAATGACAAAGGTGAAATCGTTCCTTGAATCTAGCGCCCACTCAGTGTAGAAACAATTAAGGTTAACCGGGGGGGAATTACGTCCATGGGGGTAATAACGTCTATCAAAGATTACTCCAAAACTATATAAGGAGTAAAACGACTACTTCCAGTTTTGTTTATTTTTTAATATAAAACAAACAAAACTAGATGGAAGTAATATAATAATAAGTCGTTTTACTCCTAATATAGTTTTGGAGGAATCTTTGATAGACGTTATTACCCCCATGGACGTAATTCCCCCCCGGTTGACTATAGGTATATTATAACTTCTAACATGAAATCGATACCTACTGGAATGTCAAATAGGGGACAATTTATTTATGGCATCAAAATGTTTCCCTTTTGGTGGTTTTGCAGTTTTTTTTCATAATATAATTTCAATAATGTAGGTAATTCTCATAATGAGTACTAATATAATATGACTAATATACATTTTATTCTTCTCGACAGTTCTCCTTCATCTGTTTACAACACGCGTGTGCGAGAAAGAGAAGTAAGTTTTACAAATTGCAAGTAATTGACAAGAGAATTTTGGCTAGAGCCAGTTTTAATCAACCCTAATATTACTCAAATTTGATTTTCTCTTAAGTCTTTATTTGTATTCTTAGTTTCTAGCGCAGCCCGGGACTAACAATGACTTGCGAGTGTATTAAGTTTGAGTAAAGTCAAAGTCAAATCCTTTATTCAAATTTGGCCCATAATGTGGCTCTTTTTGACGTCAATATAATTACAGTTATTATGACAGCACTGATAAAATATCCACCCTTCACAGCTTCCTAATGCTATGACTGAAGAGAAGAAGCTGCGCAACCAACTCTTCATCAGTACGCTGTCAGTTTAAAGTTACAATATAGATATATCTATCTAATATATGTAATAGGGTAGTTTCCGGGGTATGAAAATCAAAATTCTATTTAGTCCGTCAGTTAGATAATAAACAAATAATAGACACGTATTTTTTGCTTTTTCAAATTATTGAAAAAATACTAAGATAAAACGCATTAAAGTTTAAAAGTGGGGCTCTTGATAAACTGCAGCACAGCATGACGTCACGCGACATTTCGACTTTGTATCTCCGTTATTTTTTCATTGCGTAAAAGAATAAAAAATACCTGTCCAATATTTTTTAATAATCTACAAGACGGACTTAAAACAAAAATTTGGTTGACAAGCCCATCGGGTGTTGACAGGTCCGTGGGTGTTGGTTTAATAGCACCACCGCTGGCGGCTATTGTATCAAATTATATCTTTTAATGTTTGTACAAATATTCTTTAAAAATGGAATACGTATCTTCTTGGAAAATATACAGGGACGTATTGAAGCCGTCGATAGGTAGTTATGAACTAAAAAAAAAGAAAATGGGTTTGCGCTTGCGAATGACTTTTTTTATTCATATTTTTTTCATTCATTTATATCAGCGGCAATACAAAGGAAAAGGCATTGCTTGTGTGATCTATCGTCGCGTCGGCAATGAGCATGTGGACTATTTTTTATTTTTTAGTCCGTCTTGTAGATTATTAAAAAATATTGGACACGTATTTTTTCTTTTTTTACGTAATCAAAAAATAACGGCGATATATTGAGTTGAAATTCCGCGTGACGTCACTATTCTGACCGATTGTATGGTGGTTTTAGCGGTTAGTGACGTCACGACCCCCTCACCCTAAACTTTAAAGCGCTTTCTCTCTGTATATTTTAATTTATTTGAAAAAGCAAAAAATACGTGTCTATTGTTTTTTTTTATTTTCGAACTGACGGACTAATTAGAATTTTGATTTTAAAAAGTAGTCCACATACCTATTAGCGCGCTATATTTTCATGATTTTCGTTTTACGTAAGGAGTTAAGGACTCAATTTTTTTTAGAGAAGTAAATTGAATACCGAATACCCAACTTCGATACGTCCTCTTTCACCATGTACATTTTTAAGAATCTATTTTTAATTAGCCTCTGCCGTAGAAAGAGTCCCGTCCTATCCGTTTGTTTAATTAAACTAGGTGTTATAAGGATGTAACAGTTTCAGCCCCGCTAATTTTGGAGTTCTATATTCTTTTTTGTATACCTCCGGACAACGATATGCAAAATTTGACGATGATCACATGAATATTTAAGACGGGAAGGGTTTAAAAGACAGACAGACAGAGTCGCTTTCGCATTTATAACATTAGAATGGTGCGCTTGACTGAGTAAGTGCGAAGTGCGCCATCTTGACACTGATATATTTATGCATCTGTGTATTATTTTAGTTAGCACCGACGACAGGATATACTACCCGGGTCCGACAAAAGAGGTGCCCTTGAATAGATACGGCGGATTCGGAAGCGACAACCATCTCGACCTGCCTGAAGACACGTGTGCCGAACAGACGTATTGCCTGAAGAAGCCCCACGACTATCCGCAGGCTAAATTCAATGAATACTTCAAGGGTTATGTAAGTATACCTACCCACGCATAGTAACTAACTGCAAACAATAAAACTGATAATATTTTCTATATACCCACTATAGGCAATGGAATACTTAGGTATAATAGCATTGACTTTTTTTAATTTATTTATTTCACTTTAGTAAAAATACAGTTTTTTACATGTCGTACCTATACTAAGCTAATGCTATTAGCTAAATAGTATATTCATATACGGGCATATATAAGCAATAGTGTGTTAACCCACACTGAAGAAATTTTGCGTAAATCGTGTTTTAAAAGTATAGCGCCATTTTGTGTCAACATTTTTTATGTTAAATATTTAGCTACATATTTAAGCAGTGTAATAAGGTAAACACATAATTAAAAAACGTTCCCTAACTCTTAATAAATCGTTCTGAATCAATAACTTAATTTTGTGGGTTAACATGTTATTTGATTATCTGCGTCCATAGATACTTAGTAGTAATGATATACAAATATGTAGGCAGGTACATAATATATTGAAATATAGTATAAATACTATAGGTATGTACTTACTAATCTATTCTAATATTATAAAGCTGAAGAGTTTGTTTGTTTGGTTGAACGCGCTAATCTCCGGAACTACGGGTTCGAATTGAAAAAATATTTTTATGTTGGTTTTTATATTTTTATGTTGGTTTATCATTTATCAAGGAAGCGCCATTATTTTGCACTTAAAGTACCCTATGCCACTCAGGATCACTGTAGCTTCCTATAACTTCCCATTTCCTTTTGCGAGCTTCCATTGCGTGCCTACCACATTGCGTAAACGGTTAATGTGGAATATATTTTAGAGGTTTTTCCTTAATCTTTAATAATATAAATCTTTTTCTTTATAATAATAGAGAAAAGATTGATGATTTTTCCTATGTTTTTTCGTTTGTAATAAATAAACATAAAAACTAAACCAATTTTAAAAATTCTTCCTACAGAATTCTGAAATTAGTATAGTACGAATGAAGCCGTGAGAAAGGACTAAGATAATAACATCACAATAATTATGTTCTATGAATCCTTTTTTTTGGTATTAAATATCTCAAAAGATATCATTTTTGATTGACGACCATAGTCAATTTAATTTATTTTTGAACGTTATCCACTTCACAGAAACCTGTTGCACAGCCTACGCTGATATTAGACGATATCTCAAACAAACAAGGGGACCCTGATGAGCATACTGGATGCGACGCCCATGTGTCGGTGAGGTTTTACATGTTTTAGTGATAGACAAACGAAAGCTTCGGACGAATCGTACTTCGGTGCATGTGTGCAAGAAATGAGCACTTGGCGTGCGCAGGGGCGGATCCAGGATTTGGTTGAGGGGGAGGCAATTTGGTTGCACCATGAAATTTTTTGAATTAACAGGATAGACAAAAAAGTCCATTAATAAAATTTAAGTGCTTCATATTGAGAGCATCTGAATTGAGCTTATGTATGTATTATATTATCTGTGTGTATGTTTCGCGATTTTTTAACCGACTTCCAAAAAGGAGGAGGTTACGCATTCGGCTGTATGTTTTTTTTTTATATTACTCGAAGCTAGGGTTGGAACGATTTCGAAAATTCATTTTTTGTTTGAAAGCGTATACTCCCAATTAGGTCCTATTGCCACCAAGTGGGATCTGATGATGGGATCTTATGGTTTAAGAATCTTTATTATCCTCAAAAGATCTTGGGGAAATCGTGGGAACTCTTCAAAAATAATAGGCACACCTATAGCGATTTGGGTATATTTTATAGTAAATCGTTCATTTGCTTTCGGAAAGCAAAATTTGAAGAAGTGGAACTGATCATGAAGACCACAAGTGTTCATCGGAACTACTCAACAATAATACGTATTTCACGGGTTTCGATTGGACCGATTTAGAAAATTGATTTTGTTGTTTGAAAGGGTATACTCCCAAGTTGGTCCCATTGTCACCAAATCGAGAACCTGATGATGGAATCATGGAGAAATCAAGAGAACTCTTCAAAAATTACAGACACACCTATAGCGATTTTTGTATTTTTTATAGTAAATCGTTTATTTGCTTTTGGAAAGCAAAATTTGACGAAGTGAAACTGATGATGAAGACCACAGATGGTCATCGGAACTACTCAATAAAAGGTATTTCACGAGTTCCGATTCGTTAACTTTAATATGGTTCCTAAATAATTTATGCTCGTCACAATGTATATAGTAAAGTGGAACTGATGATGACGTACCAGGAGAACTCCTCAACAATCAACGTCCCTGTCGTCCCGTCGGTAAAAGCAGTATTTTGTAAAAGGCGATGAGCAATTGACATTAGGCTATTGTAACTTAGATAAATTTACAAACGGACTCACTTGAAAGCAAGAAATAAACAAAATTTTAACAAAAAAATTAAAACCGACTTCCAACAACACAAAACTAAAAAGCTAAAAATAACAAAATATCGATTTTATCCAACAGACAAAAATACATGTAAGTTTATTTTTGGTAGTTATTACCAGTAGTTATTATATCAGTACCAGTAGTTATTATTGGTTTATTCTACCACTTGACTACTATTATTATTTGAAGTCGGTGACAAGCCAAATATGGCGTAGGTACATGGGCTAAGTCCAGTCCCGCCACGAGTTCGTTGTGAGCTGAACAACCCAAGTGGGTAGACGTAAGCGGGCTTGGCACCGAATTTAAATCAAAAAGTGGTAGCACAAACCAACAATAGTATTACATGTATTTTTGTCTGATGGATTAAGTCGGTATTTTGTTATTTTTAGCTTTTTAGTTTTATGTTTTTCATATTTAAAAAAAATGTGGTGTCGAAAACGATAGAGCTTAGGTAGGTATAGCGGTTTTTGAGTACGATTCTCTGTAAAATCAAAGTTTTTTTAGTATTTCATTATTTTCAACTTATACTTTCATGCATAAAATAATCTACATGGAAGCTACAACAGATAAAAGTAAAAAATTAAAAATTTACGTTCCAGCGAATCTGACCTGAATTAACAACTTTAAATTAAAATTTTGTAGGTTTGTATCTATAAAGTGATAGGAAAATAATGGGAAGTGGTTAATAGCGATTTTTTTACTAAACTGAGAAAAAATACCATCAGAGGTGCGGTGCACATGTGATGTGATAAAAACGTGTTTCGTGATCAGAAGAACAAAGAACTACCTAACTACCTGACATAGCTTCACGACCGACATAAAGCAATCTGAAACTTTCTTTGAAGTAAGTCGGTGATTTGGGATCCCTCAGCACTTTAAAGATGGTACAAAGAATATGTGTAGTGCGCCTGGCGAATATGTAAAGCACACACATTTTGCAGCCGCTCCAACTTATCGCGTTACTATGTCTAGTTGTTGTATACGTATGCTGTAAATCTTTGTGTTGTGTCAAATAAAGTTTTTTCAATTTTAATTTTCAATTTCAATTACTCTTCTGTCAGATTCATACAGCACACATCGGCGTAAACAAAAAGGAGAAGGTTACTCCTTGGATTAGTAAAATGAGGAGAAAATTTGGGAAATAACGCAGAAAACTCAGAGAAGTGAATAATTATGTTTTTAACCATAGAAGATTTTAAAATTTACAGTCAACAGAAGAAAAATTTGATAAATTTTGGAAATTTGCCCAAAATTTTTTCCAAATCCGAATTCATCGCGCACCGCACGTGATAAAAGTCGCCGACTATTTTTTGAGCACAGAGGTACAATATGACGGGGAATAAAAATCGAAATTCTATTAATTCCATTTAGTTCGTCAGTTACATATAACATAATATAAATAAATAATATGGATAGATTTGCTTTGAACGTGGAAAAAGTAGAAGAGTTAGGTACCAACTAGTTTTGGGAAGTGAAATCACAATAGCTTACTTCCAAGTCTCAAGGATGTTGGATGAAGTTAAAGAAAAGGGATAGAGAAACTACATATATAAGGATAATTGTAAAAACATATATACAGCCAAACACAGAAACTTCTCCTTTTAAATGAGAAATATACCATACGGCACGTAGTTTCAAAACAGAAAATTTGTTTTAACGAGAAAGAATTGACAGATTTTGTGTTTGTTTTACAATAATAGATACAAACTTCCATAGGGGTTCGTTACGAACTAATAATTTATAGAGTTTTAAAAATGAATATTTGTTCGTTCATTCAGGTTCATTCGTATATTTCTATTCAAATTACGATGAAACTTTGGTGAAAAGCCACAACCTTGCGAAGATTTTTCTAAGGTCTAATTAAAGTAGGTACCTATTTAGGTCTTCAGGGGGGGCAATTGCCCCCAGTGCCCCCCCCCCTGGATCCGCCCCTGGGCGTGCGTTGGCAGTAATACCGACACCTAAAGATCCGTTTATATCTACAGACATTGAGCGTGCCAGACACGTTCCGTGGCAGACACCAACAGATATTGTTTATTTACATCTGAGGGTGCCAGACACGTTCCAGGGCAGGAACCGACAGACATCGTTTATTTTCAAAAGACGTCTGCTCGGCTCCGATATTCCAATGCTCTATTCACACTGCTCGACATATTGTAGACAGACATGTACAGACTTAAACCGAGCAGACAAAATATTCTTTCCCCGAATACTGGCCGGGCACGTTTCTTGGTTTCCATTCAATTAAGAATTCTACCATCAATTTTGAAGTTTCCGATCTACCAGGCGTCTCGTGACAGCTAACATTTTATAAAGGTGTCCTATCCTATCGCGTGATAGCTCGACAGTTTCGCTGATGTCAAATTTATGTCAGTTTGCTCCCCGAGCTCAAAAACTAACTATCTAACTACTAACTCTACAAAAAATGGTCAGCCACTGCACCTACCTAACCAAACGCTCCTTTCTGGTGTTCCGGTCAGCATAACCTAGATGGGATGAGTGATAACAGAGACGGATAAGGAGATATCAGAGGTGGGATAAGGAGATATCAGAGGTGGGATAATATAATACAGTATATTATGTCCAATAACCATTACATGTTGTTGTTTCAGTATGACCCCGTATACAAGGTGAAAGCTCAGGGAGATGAGAACTGGCGCACGGTCATCCAAGCTCCTGAGGTGAATTACATTCAACGGATTCGCTTGGAAACTTGCAAGTGAGTAATTTTGTCCCATGAGAATCTTTAGCCCGAAAACGCAAACACAATTCCAAGTGGTCTGAATGGTTAAAAATCATACGGATAAGCTCAGACCAAATAAAAACTAAAGACGGAACGCGTAGAACAAACAAGTGAAGCCAGGAAAAAGACACACACGCACACACTTGCAAGAAAAAGACACCATAACTGGGAATCATTGTGACACTTTCCTAAGCATCACATGCATACGCAACCGGCTTCACTTCGTTGTTCGAGACGTTCCGTCCTTAGTTTTTATTTGGTCTGAGTGGACAAGTAACATATTCCTAATTTTTATACCGGAATTTCCAAGCGAATGCCGAAATTCCCCCGGTCGAAGCCGCATGGAACAGTTCGTTAAGAATATGTTTATTTAATGTAGGTATACTAATATAAATTATACTGAAATAAAGTTTGAATATTGAAATGAGTACCTACTCTAGGTAAAACGATTCTAATATGTATAATATTCTTTTACTATTCCTGAATAATATAGATAGAAGTCTTAAGAGTTTAGTTTATATTTGTATTAAATACATATTTTCTTCTATATAAAATTAAATAGTTTAAAAGATATTATAGTTTATTTATTGAGTGATGGTAGGGTAATATTTATTTACCTAAATAGTGTAAAAACTTGACATTGGCGAAATACTTGCACTACCGCGATTAAACGCTACCAAAAAAAGAATAGCTACATTTTTACAATAGGTAGGTAGGTAGGCTGTGCCCCGCGGTTTCACTCGCGTGAGTTTTAGAATTCCTGCAGGAACTCCCAATTTTATGTAATACAAACCTTTCCTTAACTTCCACAAATCTTTCAAGATCAAAATTAGCCAAATCGGCCCAGCCATTCTCGAGTTTTAGGTCCGTATTCCAGAAGGTGACTCAGATCACGTTTCTCTTGAGATTAGTTTTAAGCTGAAATCATAACTCAAGCGTACATCTTATTGTAGAATGCGTTTTAAGTTGTAATCACTTGAAACTAGTCTTTAGTGGAGATTCTGAACTCTGATTGGTTCTAATCACTTGAAACTAGTCTTGACTAGAGATTTTGAACTCTGATTGGTCTTGACATGACAGACGTAAACAAAGATCAAACCTTTGCTTGAGTATAGATTAGTACTCAAGCGTCGTTCTAGAATAAGGAAATAACTCAGTTGATTGTTGATTGATGAATCTCGTTTCAAGTAAGGTTCTAAAATTAAATCTTTACTTGAAATTAGTTTCACAACTAGATTCATGACTTGAGTAACCTTTTGGAATACGGACCTTAGCGAGACAAACGAACAGCAATTGATTTTTATATATTGGATAACAATCAAAGTCATTTAAATGTTTCAGGCATCCTGGTGGTAAATGTTTCAAATTGTTTCCATCAATTGTGGGCTACATCACGTCTTGC
Organism: Zygaena filipendulae; assembly: GCA_907165275.2. Taxonomy (NCBI): domain Eukaryota; kingdom Metazoa; phylum Arthropoda; class Insecta; order Lepidoptera; family Zygaenidae; genus Zygaena; species Zygaena filipendulae. Next base: position 11,321,622 of record OU015657.1, on the reverse strand, counting down.
AAGCAGGAGTATAACGTTTGGGAGCTTCTTGTCGATGGGAAAAACGGACCTGAGAAAGTTCCGGCCGAGCTGCCGGTTTGCTGCGTTTGCACCTACAGAAAACTTTGAACCTACAGTATGGTAGTTAATTTTTAAACCTCTTCTTCTTCTTGAATTATGGCCATCTATCGTGATTTATCGCATTTAATTCTGCCAAAGTACGTGCTCTAGGCGGCTGAACGGTGGTGAAAAAAAAAAAAAAACTCTAATTAGTCCGTCAGTTAGAAAATAAAATAATAATAGACACGTATTTTTTGCTTTTTCAATTTAATGAAAATGAACATAGATAAAGCGCATTAAAGTTTAGGGTGGGGGGCTCGTGACGTCAATATTCATTATAAGCGCCATACAAACCGCACCGAGTTGTGACGTCACGCGAAATTTCAACTCAATGTATCTCTGTTATTTTTCGATTACGTAAAAAAAGAAAAAATACGTGTCCAATATTTTTTACTAATCTACACGACGGACTAAAAAAAAATTTGTCAAGTAGCCAATTTATAAACGATTCAGGAAATTTGGACAGCGCTTGACACTTACGTCACTTGTTACAAATTTTTTGTCTGGTACATTCTTGATGGTTGGAGTCTCGTTATGATAATGTGTACCTATAATTATATGTATAAATAAATAATAAAAAAAAAAATAACACCGTAGAATTAATATATTATAAACCGTCAGATTATAAACGATTGTCATTGAAGAAGGTATTTATGTGCACCCCGACATACTAGATTAGGTTAGGTTTGAACTGTGACCACAACAGGGTCAAATGCTACAATAATACCGATTTATCATGTGCGAGCACCACCCTCAGACCAAATAAAAACTAAAGACGGAACGTCTCGAACAACGAAGTAAAGCCGGTTGCGTATGGATGTGGTGCTTAGGAAAGTGCCACAACGATTCCCAGGTATGGTGTCTTTTTCTTGTAAGTGTGTGCGTGTTTCTGTGTACGTGCACGGCGATGGTGTCTTTTTCCTGGCTTCACTTGTTATTCTACCCGTTCCGTCTTTAGTTTTTATTTGGTCTGAGGCACCACCACGTAATTTTCTGTCCTCAGAATGTAACAATAATACAATTTTAGGGTGACATACATATTATATAATTGTCACTTATCACAAGACTCAAACCTTTTCTTTGTTGGGAACAGTTTTAATACCTATTCAATTATTCGTTCATAGGATATCTTAAACTATTAAGTTCAAAGGTGGCACATCAACCACTTCATGGATTTATTTGATTTTAAATTCTTCAAAGAAAACCGAATCAGTTCCAAAAAACATTACTAGTTTGAGATTGGTCAAGTTTAGATAAGTTAAGCTAGATTTAAGAGAAAAATTTTACCTAACCTAGATTTATTTAGTGTATATACCTAAGCAGTGTGCCCTAACACTGCCCCGAGTCCTACAAACTGTGTGAAATTAGTGGATATTAAGTGTAAAAATATCTTTATTTCTTAGGGTTCTAACATTTTTTTATAAAGCCTGGCATACATAATTTTGAAAAAAGTCGATTCTGCAGCCAGTGATAAAAAATATGCCAATCAATAGAGTAAATTGATGCAAACAAAAAAAGTCAAGTGATGTACTACTCTATGTCGTAGGGTTTTTGAGTTATTCGAATATAAAAACAAAAAAAAACTTATTAAGTTAAAATATTTTATTTTATTTGTTTACAAAAAGTATGAAAATCGATAAAATAAATTATTACAAACTAAAAATATCAAGTAAGTTACCCATCTAAGTCGAAGGGTTTCCAAGATATTAGAAAACAAAAACAAAAAAATAATTAAGTAAAAACAGTTTTTTTTTTATTTGTCTAAGATAACTATTGACACCTATAGAATAAATTATGACAAATAAAATATATCAAGTGTTTTACCTCCCTAAGTTATAGGGTTTTCGAGATATTTAAATACAAAATAATTAAGTAATAGTTTATATTACTTATTTTAGTTTCTTGTTTTTGTGTATTATGCGAAGTGTGGTATTTATTGCAAGTCCTTTTCTTTTTTAGGCGCGAACTACCTGCTCGCCGCGTCGTTACTCCTCACTCCCCCCGCCACCGCCAGCACCGCTTTGTTCTTAGTGTGGCTTTGGTGTGGCATTTTTTTTTTATATTCAAATTACTTGAAAACCCTAAGAAGGCCTTCACGAGGCTCATAACTTCACATTTTGTGTTTAATAATTTATTGTATCGATTTTAATCCTGTTCATAGACAAATAAGGAAATACTTTTGTGTTTTACCTTTTTTTTTTTTTTAATTAAAATAACTCGAAATCCCTACGGTTTAGAGGGGTGCATAACTTGAATTTTTTGTTTGCAATAAATTACTCTATCAATTGGCATACTGTTTATCACTGGCTGCAAAATCGACTTTTTTTCAAAATGGCGGACAGTAGGTATACCAGCGACGCTCGAACCTCTTTTACAAGTTTGACAAGAATAAAACTTCCTTTTTTTTCTTGAATTTTTGGCTCTTCTAAAATCCCGACGATTTTATTACAATTACTTATTAGAATTAGTAATTGAGGACTTCTTGTAGGTATATAATTACAAGTGTCGACTTATTTATTAGGAAAAACAAAATGTACAAATCATAATTTTTATAATTAGATCTCACGCCGTTTATAATATAATCTCATAGTAGGCCCTCAGGTAAACTCAAAGACATAAAATGAGAATAGACCGACAATACAAACTTTTACTATGCAATCCACGTCAACCAATTTTTGCGGGGGGGATGATCAAAATAAAAACCAATCACATCGTTGCGATGAAATCAAATACCAATCACTATAAAGTACATTTGGAGGCAGATAAGCAATAACATGTTAACCCACAAAATTAAGTTACCTATTCAGAACGATTTATCGAGAGTTAGGGAACGTTTTTTAATTATGTGTTTACCTTATTACATTGTTTAAGTATGTTACTAAATATTGAACATAAAAAATGTTGACAGAAAATGACGCTATAATTTTAAAACACGATTTACTCAAAATTTCTCCAGTGTGGGTTAACACACTGTTGCTTATCTATGTCCATTTTAAATAGCCAATCACATCGCTTCCCGTCAAGTGGTAGGTGGTGGTGGCTAGTCTCTGCTAGTACAGGACGGCCGTTACCGTAAATAATTCTATCAAAAGAATTATTTGGACATAGATAAGCAATAGTGTGTTAACCCACACTGGAGAAATTTTGAGTAAATCGTGTTTTAAAAGCAGGAGCGCCATTTTGTGTCAACATTTTTTATGTTCAATATTCAGTTACATATTTAAGCAATGTAATAAGGTAAACACATAAATAAAAACGTTCCCTAATTCTCAATAACGTTCTGAATCAATAACTTAATTTTGTGGGTTAACATGTTATTGCTTACCTGCGTCCATTTATCGATGAAATTTGTTATTATGTACAAATTATAAGTACCATTTTTATACATTCGCATTACACAGGTCTGTCAGTAGACCATGGTCCAAAATTTTTGAACAAAAATTTTTGGAACAAAATTTTATTTTGGAGTTCCTGCGGGAATTCCGAAACTCACGCGGGTGAAACCACGGCACAGCTAGTAATACATAAATAAAAAAAATATTCAACATGAAAAAAAATTAATAATAAAAAATTCGTGAGTGTCATTTGGAACGGAGTTCCTTTCGCAGAATATTATTGATTAACTATAAAATACGTTCATTGGTCTCATGTACCTAAATTGTACTTTTGAAGTCTTCATAATTGGGGTTCAAAATGAGTTTAAATGTTAAGTATAGGTAAATATGTATTTAAGTGTATTTATTGGATAAAATAGAGTATTTTTCATTATAGAAATTTAGTGTTTCAATTTAATAATTACGGTATAAGAACATTTTATAACCACTAGTCATATATCTACAAACATTTTCAAAATAAAAAAATATTAAGACATAATTTGTCCTTTTTATTTTAATTATAAGATCGCCTTCCTTTTTGCCTATTAATTTGTTTTCAAACCTTCACACATGCGGCATAAATCCGATTGAAAAATGTCTATTCTTTAAGAACTGTTCTAAAAAAACTGGAAAAATTTTCAAATTGCATAATTTCCAACTTTCTTTCCGACCTGTCATTACATGGAATTCCTGATATTCATAATAATAGCTATTTCAAATTAAGAATCACATGGAACTAGAAATAGAAAATCTGCTATTTAAACATGAAAAACCATAGGACGTATATAATATGTTTTTGTGTTTTTGTAAATATACCTATTTTCTACTGTGTGAGTGTAATAAAGTTTATTTTAATTCGAATTTGAAAAAAAAAAGAATAAGTCAGCAAATCGTGGAAAACTTAAAATACTAAGTAGACATTCTCAAAGAGTATCTGAAGATACTTATTTATCAAAAGCTAGGCCTCATTTATCAAAACTTCTACTCAACAACGCTTAAGTACAATAAATAAGAACTTAAGCACGTACATTTAAAAAAAGTCTGGTTTCATCATATCAGCTTGGGACCCGATAAGCGCCTGCCGTTTTCGGGTTAAAACCTGTTGAAAGACAAGGGTCTTTTAAGGAAAAGGCTGGCTTTTATTGGGTTTAAACCCAATCACCCAAGCAATTAGTTTTTAAGACATTTAAACCTCCCTTTCTGGTTTATGGTAGTTTTTATAATGTGACTAACCCATAATATTGTCCAATCAATAGTTACCTTCAATAGTTATAGTTCTGTTGAAAATTCCTAAAAGGCGATGTTGATGTTTTCCTATAAATTATTAAATAAACTGAAAAGTTGGCAATAATAATTATGAAGTAAATAAAAATTATTATTTATAGGTCGCATAATAATACATGACAGGATAAAATAATCTAACTATACCAAACTTGCGATACTTCATAGTAGTTGTAGTATATTTTGCCAACTCCAGTCATTTACGTTTTGATATCAGTCCCCTTAGCCAAATTGACAATATATTATTATTTTTATTGCTATTATAAACTAAGGAATTTATCTTTATGTCTCTTTATTACCAAAAATTTTCCAATCAAAAGTCCAGTCCGTTTTTAGTTTTCAGACATAACTAACCTTATATCACCATGTGAAGGAAAACCTAAGGAAGTACGTCAACGAAAGAGATGGGAGAGTAAAATAGATCCCACCAAAAACATATTCATGTAAAATGATGCCAAGACGAGTCCACATGACGGGCACTGTCCAAAAGTTATCAGATCTCATGTAGAGCCAAGCTTATAACTCTACACACCCTAACTCTACAAGGCCTAACTTCTCAAACTCTACACCTTAGTCAGAATATGTGGCTTGGCCATTTCGCTCCATTCACACGAGCGTAAGGTGAAAATGCATCCACTGTTAATTACATTTCTGTTATACAAAGGTTCTTGCAGTAACGAAACTTCCAAGCCAAATATTCTAAGGAGTAGAGTTTGAGAAGTTTGGCCTTGTAGAGTTAGGGTGTGTAGAGATAAGCTTGGCTCTACATGAGATCTGATAACTTTTTGACAGTGTCCGTCATGTGGACTCGTCTTGGCATCATTTTACATGAAAATGTTTTTGGTGAGATTTTATTTCTTTTTGTAAGTCAAAATTGCGGAATTCTCATACAAACTTCCATCCCCTATTTTAAGGGGTTGGAGGATAAAAGTTACAAGTTTTATAATTTTTTTGTTGTTTGTGTACTAATACTAGCCTACATACCAAATTTCAGCTTTCTAGAACATTAGAAAATACCCTAAGAATTTTGATGTTCATCAGTGAGTCAGTGTCGAAATAAGGGTTTTTTAGATATCAATAAAATCTGAAGTATAAGAACTATGCAACTAAAAATTTATATGTTTATTAAATGCGCTATTCACAACATATCCCGAGAACTTCGAAGGGATTCCGGCAGGAACTTCGAAGTTACCGCGGGTGAAACTGCGGGGCACAGCTAGTCTGGTATAATCCAAACGTATCCAAAAGTTATAAGGGTTCAAAAAAACGACGAAGCACTTCGAGCCGCTAAAACCTAACCTGACATAGCACATTGAAGTGCTCACAAAGTATATATTACCATAGCTGCTTTCCGCGCATTCACCCATGGTAATTTCGGAGTTCCCACGGGAATTCCGGAGCAAAAAGTACCCTATGTCCTTCTCGGTACGGGTCAACGTAAGTATATGCAAAATTTCGCGATGATCGGTTGAGCCGTTAAGGCGTGAAAGCGTAAAAAACAAACAAACACACTTTCGCATTTATAATATTAAGAATGTACAAAACAGCTTTGGCAGACTAACAACGCTGTTTGTAAGCGGACGAATTATAAAAATTGTCTGCGACATAGGTACTTATACGTTACAGGAATATTTGTTTCGATTACAGTATAGATATTACGTACCTATATAGTATAGTGACCATGTTTTGAATGATTCACTAGCACCACACCGGCGCGGCGTGACGTGAAATACGGACGCAAAACTTTTACAAAATCAACGAAAAAAAATGTTTGGCATTGCAAAATTTCCGTTTGTGATTGCGTTGGTAAGTCTAAAAGTAACTATAATAAATACTATGAATACGAAACACGCGGTATAATTTTTTTTGGATATTTGTTCCTCAGTCACCCATAAACAATTGAACGTGTAATTACATTTACAAATGTATATTATACTATATGCGTAGGTATATAGTATAATATACATAAAATAATAAAAACTAAAGACGGAACGTCTCGAACAACGAAGTGAAGCCGGTTGCGAAAGCATGTGGTGCCTAGGAAAGTGCCACAACGATTCCCAGGTATTGTGTCTTTTTCTTGTATATGTGTGCGTGTTTCTGTGTGTGCACGTGCACGTGCACGGCGATGGTGTCTTTTTCCTGGCTTCACTTGTTTGTTCTACGCATTCCGTCTTTAGGTTTTATTTGGTTTGAGAATACGAAAGATTGAATGTGTTTTAATTTTATATTCAGATAATTGCATCGGGTGTTGCTGGTGAAAAACATTACTTTCCAGTTATAAACCAACAGTGCCAAATAGACGAATATTTAAAGTATGCTATCGGAAACACAGACTCGTACGACGACATCGTCACATTCAACCGTACTGTTTCGGACCATTTTGATCACGAAAATTTCATGGTGCGCCCGGTCGGAAGCGGAGCGAATCTTTATTTCAGATCGGGTGAGAGTTTTCGTTATGGAACCGCTTTGGGCCCAATGGTACCGCTACCAACTTTACTATCATTATTTTCTGTATTTTATTTGTCACAGGTAAAAAAAACCCTTTTATACCCATGAATTTGTCCGAGGAATGTACATATTATGGCATTTGTAAAGAGGTAGATGACTATCCGAAAATTGACATCATCAACCTAGTCGAAGCATACAAAAGAGAACATCATGTGAGTTTACTATGATATTTTGCCTGGTCGTAAACAGTGATCGAGGGCAACCATGGAATACACTTTTCGATACTATCCCGTGACCTTTTGACTCGAAAACTTATAAAAAACTAGCTGTTCCCCACGGTTTCACGTGCGCGGTAATTTAGAAGTTTTTAAGTTAAATCGTAACACACAAACAAACAAAAAATCAAATCTTTCCTCTTTATAATATTAGCATACATAATGTACAAAATTTAACGGCTAGAGTAATTTCGCTAAATCATTTTTCTTGTGTTTGTTCTCGTAAGGAGAAGAAGAATATGATAGGAGTTTGGAGTTCCTGCGGGAATTTCGAAACTCACGCGGGTAAATCTCCGAAACGGTTGGACCGATTTTGACGGGACGATCACTGCTGAATAAACTAACTAACTAACTAACTAACTAATTAACTGATGTTATAAGTAGTAAATTAGAGTTCATGAGGGAATTCCGAAACTCACACGAGTGAAACCGCGGGGCACAGCTAGTTTTTTATGAGTAAGTCACTTTTATAATACACTATACAGGTTGTCCCGTAAATCGATGTCAATACTCGTAGACTAAGTCATAACTTAATAGAAAAACTTAAAACAATAATCTTTACAATTTATAAAAATTATAAAAACTTACACCCTGCAACGGTTCTTTAACTCCTGTTGCTACAAACCTTAACTTTTTTTCAATTTTCTTCTTATTGTGTAATCCTGAATAGTGTTTGTGAAAACTACTGCTTAAAATTTAAGTTTTTGCCAATGAAGTTTTCAAAATTATTGCTTTCGTCAGTTTTTAATGACTGTCCTTTCTTTAAATAGGCATAGCAAAGATTTTTATATTTTTCTGTTAACAGCTGTTATGACTTAACCTATCACCTTGTTCTGGCTTGACGTCGATTTACGGCACATCCTTTATAGTGTACTATAAAATTCATCACCAGCAAAACCGTACCTGAAAACGTTTTATTTTTATAGTTGGAGAATACACATTTCGAAGCGCAGGACGATGCTGAGAGACTGAGCTCAGAAAATGAATTCTGTTTCTTCAGAACAATGGTGTGTATCCTTGTTTAGTTGTCTACATATACTTTCAGCAGTCATTGCATCTTATTGCAAAAGTAATAAAGTTCAAAGATTGGTAAGATTGTTTATGTTTACTATTTCTGCTACAGACAAAAACACGGCGTATTTAAAACGCGCAGACCACGCACGTTTCAGGAACGCGCGTTTTCTGCGCCGTTGATGCCGATTTTTGCGTTTTTATAGATTCGAAAGCACGTAAAACGCGATACAAACGCACGTTTGAAGCTTGTTCGAAACTCGTTTGATGCACTTACAAAGGGCCGGAGGAGGGTAGAGCGGCGCTCACTCCATCGCACCGCCCGCGCAGCAGTTGCAATGATATTTTTCATTACTCGTACTCGGAAAGTAGGTCTGAAGTTGCCTGAGAAGCGGGTTGAAACTAACACTTTTCAGCCCTAGGGAGAATCGCTTTCAACTGACAGCTGGATACTGCAGAAACTCAAGTTTTTTTTTATTTCATAGGGGCATACTTACTGGCCAGTAGCACACCTAATGGTTGATTTATGTAAAATAAAATTCACTCATATTTTTCTTTAGCTAATTCCTATTTTTATTTTGACTTTCCTTGCATTCGTAATGAAAAGCACAGTGTTATCCTCGGGAGAAAGACTTATTTACTTTCACCCCTAGGATAACAATGTACTATTATTGTGCTGCGTATGTATTTTGGTTTAAAATGAAACCTGAACCGAAGCCATTGTAAAACTGATGAGGAGTCTCTGACCAAAACGCGGAAGCTACGAGCGACTACGGCGCGAATACAGACCGCTGTATCTGCGCGTATCTGCCCGTTTAAAATACGCCGTGTGCTAGGGGTCTAATTCACTCTCCCGTTGTGGGTCTCTCAGGAGAATAGGCATGTTGACTAATTTTTAATTTTTAGTCCGTCTTGTAGATTATCAAAAAATATTAGACACGTATTTTTTTTACCTAATCAAAAAATAACGGCGATATATTGAGTTGAATTTGGATTTTCATACCCCGGAATAGTGCGAGATGTTCATACGCAAAATTCCAGTTAGTGATGGTCGGCTCGGATAAACGTAGTGCAGTCGCTAATGTACTATTGTGAAGAAAAAAAAGAACGCAAAAGATGAAAACGCAAGAATTTGGAGTTAACCATGGATTGGTCAATGATTGCACAGAAAATCAAGATTCAATCATTCGATAAAACATCCCAAAGCTTTGGTAGCCCTAGCCCTTTTACAAAAATGATAAAACTCGTACCTTATCTCCTTGCTCCATATAAATAGGCTATTTGACTAATTTTTTTATTTTTTTATTTATCTACACGACGGACTAAAAAAAAATCCTGTACTTGGTCAGTAGCCAATTTAGGCACACACAAATACAAACTACTCAGACACAAAAAATCCGTACCTACTGGTTTAAACAATACAGAAATTAATGTCTGAAATTTAGATGTGTCGGAATTTTGGTAGTCTAAACTTACCATTTGATGGTGTGGTGTATCTTGAAGCACTTGTTAGTGGGGTTGATTTTAAACTTCTTAACTTCTTCTTCTTCTTCCTGTCCCTTTTTTTTCATCATGTTTTTCAGTCTAGCTATGATGGCTATGGGATATACGACTAATTCTAGTATTTATATTTTATTTATTTATATGCCTATATTTATTTAACGTACATACAACAGATATCCGTTACAATGTAAGTAGAGACAAAACCATGTCACTGTATATTTCAATACTTATTAATTATTGTTATTGTTTTAATCTTTATATATCCACTTCCCACAAACCCACACACTTTCTATATACATAATAGCTACTGATCCTTTTAGTGCTATGACTTTCATCCCCTTCTCATCACAGATATTCTCCAAATCCTGTCCATAGGTAAGGTAGCTATCGTTTATCTCTTCTTCAATTGTTAGATATACATATCTTTTCCCAGGCCTATACTGCTATTTTTACCTTTTATAATATGTATAAATTGTATATATTTCATAATCAAAATTCATCCCATGTCATACATTGTTTTTTAAATGTGATTGGCCATTTTTATTGTTTCTTGTAGGTTTTCCAACCACAAGCGGCTCAAGATGAAAATAACGACTGGTACTATATCGTAAATACAGAATTTCATAGTCAAGTGATACGCACAAATTTATGCAGGTAAGTATCGAACAATTGGTAGGCAAAATGCGAGCGACTCATAATTGATTAGTATCTTACTTCTGTAAGTTTGAAATGTAGTGAAAATAATATATTATTTTGGTATTTGGTTTAACAGAGAAAGATTATAGCTTCGTCGAGATTTTTTGTTAAAATATTGTTTTCAGTAGTTTAAATTTGGAATTTATAATTATACCGAGTTTTTTTAGTAATTTTTTAACAGATACATTTGAATAATGAAATGCATACAATAATAATGAAATTAAGTAAATATGATAACACCTAATCGGCATTAATTAGCCAAAGTAGAGGATGTAGAGAAAATGTAGAGAATTTTAACAATATCACTTATCATTAACATCAAGCTTGCGCTCAAGTTTGAATTTATTGTCGGTATGTTTCTTATTAGAGTTTTACCAACTTCGTAACATCAACCTCCTCAGCAAACGCATACGCTTTAGGTTTACTGAACACTCGATACTTTGTTTTTTCCAGAAGTTTTGAACCTGCAGCATTACTAACAGTTTTTGCGCCTTGGGAGAAAAAATGTGTACAAGAACACTACTACAGAAGCTTCAAAGCTATAAGTTGGAATGGCGAGGTCATAAACAAAATGTTCAAAGTTCCCAGCTACTGTTCTTGCGTCATTAGAAAAAAATAAAAAAAATATTTTAATTTATTTTTTAATGATTAATTTTTTGCTGCACAAATTCTCAATTCACCGAAAAAAGGTCGTTAAATATTCACAGTGATGATATAACAAACTTAAAAATAAAATAAAAAGAAGGTTCTGCAGTCTGCCGACCCACCCGCACTCAAGAAATTCCGGGTTCAATTCCCGGTGGACTTTATGTGATGAACAACGGGTTACACTTTCCAGACCAGGTGTGCGTATTTATACATATGTACTAAAATACAATTATTAAGAATACTAGTTGTGCCCCGCGGTTTCACTCGCGTTAATTTCAGAGTTCCCGCGAGAATTCCGGGATAAAAAGTACCCTATGTGCTAATCTGATGTATAAGCTATATATACATATATTATTGTAAAGTTTCTTTTAAATCCATTCAGTAGTTTTTGCGTGAAAGAGTAACAAACAACATCCATCCATCCATACTTACAAACTTTCGCGTTTATAATATTAGTAGGATGTATAGTAAGTAGGTACATATATATCACGTTTGCTTTGCCATGCACCCTCCCGTCTACCGGAAAGGTTACCTACCTGTACAGGTTTACCTTCGCATGGCAGCAGCGTATATAGGGACCTTACGGTGTGCCGGTGCGGTCTTCAGCTCTTTTTGTGAGCTTTAATTTTTAAGATAAAAGATACAAAAACGGGAATATGGTGGCGCGATTTTCGAGTGTTAAATAGGTAGGTACGTGGCTTTCGTCGCAATACGATGCGAGCGACGAGATGAATGTCCGAGAAACCAACAAGTTATCAACCGAAAACGATCGATAAGCAGTCGTTATATGTATCTTGAGACTGCAGGCCCAGCTCTATTGGAACACACGTTCCGGTCCACCTGCGCAGCCTATGCTTGCGAATTCTCTCTGGTGGACCATAGCGTCTATGGCCGCCATTAGTATGGGATCAAATATAAATATTCTTTATTATCACCAAAAACAAAAAATATAAAATACATAGTGGGAAATACAGGCAACAAAGGGCGGCCTTATTGCTTAAAAGCAATTTCTTCCAGGCAATCCAAGCCAAAAGGATCAAGTAGATCTGTGTATTGTGAAGTGTTACTACTATTACCTATTAATTTATTTGAATAAATGTTCAATTTTGGTTTTCATCAATATAGAGTAACTTGTTATTGAAGTGACCACTTCTTTAGAACAATAATTGGACGCAGATAAGCAATAACATGTTAACCCACAAAATTAAGTTATTGATTCAGAACCATTTGTTGAGAGTTAGGGAACGTTTTTTAATTATGTGTTTAACTTATTAGATTGCTTAAATATGTAACTAAATATTGAATATAAAAAATGTTGACACAAAATGGCGCTCCTACTTTTAAAACACGATTTACTCAAAATTTCTCCAGTGTGGGTTATCACACTATTGCTTATCTATGTCCAATTGTGATTTAAAAATTCGACGAAACGAAAAAGTAAGTCCAGTAAGTATGTCCTCTTCATAGGGATTATGACAACAATATTTCTGATCATATTCTGATCAAACAAATATAATATTTTGTTCTTTCTTTGTAACTCTCCACTCTCTATTCTTCTGAGTCTCCACTGTTTTCTCTGACTGACATTGGCATGAATAGTGCGCCTACCAATCGAAGGCGTCGGTTGCCATATAGAAAAAAAGAAGAAGAAGAATACAAAAGAGACAAACACATTCTTAAATACGATTTAACCTGCGAGAGAATGAGATAGAAGGGCATTAAGTCAGAAGCATTCGTCCTCTGAACTGTGGCTGTTTTTCATTTATTTATTTATTAATTTGCCTAATTCCCACATAGAGAACATTCCCATCTTTTATTAGAATCTAAGAGAAAAAGACCGTCATCTTTCAAACCTCAAAACTGCGGTAAATAGTCAACTTTAGGCAACAATATGAAAAAAATTGTATGTTTGCCATGAGAACAAAATAAATCTATACTATTCTTTAAAGGACAAGATGGAGAACCCCATACCCCGTTTTGCCTTTATACTCATTTGGATAAGATGTCGTCACACCTACCTTAAAAAACCAAATCGAAATATGAAAACAATAGTACCTACATTGTTATCCTAGGGGTGAAAGTAAGTCTTTCTCCCGAGGATAACACTGTGCTTTTCATTACGAATGCAAGGAAAGTCAAAATAAAAATAGGAATTAGCTAAAGAAAAAAATGAATGAATTTTATTTTATAAAATCAACCATTAGGTGTGCCAGTAGCACACTGGCCAGTAAGTATGCCCCCTATGACATAAAAAAAAACTTGAGTTTCTGCAGTATCCAGCTGTTAGTTGAAAGCGATTCTCCCTAGGGCTGAAAAGTGTTACTTTCAACCCGCTTCTCAGGCAACTTCAGACCTACTTTCCGAGTATGAGTAATGAAAAAATGTTTTCACCTGCTGGTGTAATCATTGATAAACAAGAATAACTTTCTGTCAAAAGGGATGTGAACTACTTTTTAACCGACTTCCAAAAAGGAGGAGGTTCTATGTTCGATTGTATGTATGTTTTTTTTTTTTTTTTTTTTTTTTATGTATGTTCACCGATTACTCTAAGACGGTTGGACCGATTTGAAAAATTCTTTTTTTGTTTGAAAGGGTATACTCCCAATTAGGTCCCATTTCCACCAAGTCGGGATCTGATGATGGAATCTTGGAGAAATCGAGGGAACTCTTCAAAAATTATAGGCACACCTATAGCGATTTTGGTATTTTTGATAGTAAATCATTCATTTGCTTTCGGAAAGCAAAATTTGAAGAAGTGGAACTGATGATGAAGACCACAGGTGGTCATCGGAACAACTCAAAAAAATACGTATTTCACGGGTTCCGATTGAAGCAATTTCGAAAATTGTTTTTTGTTTGAAAGGGTATACTCCCTATTAGGTCCCATTGCCACCAAAGCGGGATCTGATGATGGGATCTTGGAGCAATCGAGGGAACTCTTCAAAAATTATAGGCACACCTATAGCGATTTTGGTATTTTTGATAGTAAATCATTCATTTGCTTTCGGAAAGCAAAATTTGAAGAAGTGGAACTGATGATGAAGACCACAGGTGGTCATCGGAACAACTCAATAATGGGTATTTCACGGGTTCCGAATAGTTAATTTTAATATGGTTTCTAAAAAATTTATGCCCGTCACAATGTATATGGTGAAGTGGAACTGATGGTGATGAACTAGGAGAACTCCTCAACAATTAACGTCCCTGCGTCGAGAAAAGCAATATTTTGTAAAAGGTGATGAGCAGTTGACATTAGGCTATTGTAACTTAGAGAAATTACCAACTTAGTCACTTAAAAGCGAGAAATAAACAAAATTTTAACAAAAAAATTAAAACCGACTTCCAAAAACACAAAACTGAAAAGCTAAAAATAAAAAGCTAAAAATAACAAAATACCGATTTAATCCAAAAGACAAAAACACACGTAATATTATTATTGGTTTGTGCTACCACTGATCGGTATGAAGTCGGTGACAAGCCAAATATGGAGTGGGAAGATGGGCTATGTCGACTCCCGCCACCAGCTCTTCGTAAGCAGAATAACCCAAGTGGGCAGACACCAGCGGGCTTGTCACCGAATTCAAACCGATCAGTGGTAGCACAAACCAATAATAATATTACGTGTGTTTTTGTCTTTTGGATTAAATCGGTATTTTGTTATTTTTAGCTTTTTATTTTTAGCTTTTCAGTTTTGTGTTTTTGGAAGTCGGTTTTAATTTTTTTGTTAAAATTTTTTAAAATCAAATTTCTAATTAGTCCGTCAGTTAGAAAATAAAAAAAACAATAGACACGTATTTTTTGCTTATTCAAATAAATCAAAATGTACAGAGATAAAGCGCATTATATATAGTTTGGGGTGAGGGGGTCGTGACGTCACTAACCGCTAAAAACGCCATACAAACTGGCAGAATGAAGTGACGTCACGCGAAATTTCAACTCAATATATCGCCGTTATTTTTTGATTACGTAAAAAAAGAAAAAATACGTGTCCAATATTTTTTAATAATCTACAAGGCGGACTAAAAAATAAAAATTAGTCAATTAGTCAATTCTTGGAATCGTATGTTGAGGTACAGAACACATGCGATGTATAACACGGAAATCACCACGAACTTGACCAAAACAGAATTTTGGGGGCGTAACGCATGGACTCAAAAGCCGATCACAGCACTGACAATGCAATGGCACGTCATTATAGTACGGAAACCCAAGAGGGGATTTGTGGATTTGCTAAAGCGCGTCAGATGAACATAAGGGAGGTACCTTACACCATGTTGAGTACCTTCACCAAATATAGGCCCTCTACACTGGTAGGTACGTCTAGAATAACCGATCAGATTAGGAAAAAAAAATCGATAACTCGAAATACTCGAGCGCGTCAGTTTAAGATATTATGGTAGGTTAATTACATCACCAAATATAGGCCCTCTACACTGGTAGGTACGTCCAGAATAACCGATCAGATTAGGAAAAAAAAAACGATAACTCGAAATACTCGAGCGCATCAGTTTAAGATATTATGGTAGGTTAATTACATGCTGAAAAGTGTGTATATGAATAATCTGACGATTTTAACGTGACGTAAGGGTGTTAGAGGATCAAAAACTTGCAAAAAAAAAACCGCCACCTCGACAGTCTCGAGCGCGGTTGATTTATTTTTTATTTTGAATTAAATCACTCAAGGATAGCAGGAAAATTATTATCTGCCGAAAATTATTATGTGCGGCGGTAAGCCTATTAAGTACCTACGTAATGCTAAAATATTAGCACCCGCTGCTAGCTGTGCCCCGCGGTTTCACCCGCGTGAGTTTCGGGATTCCCGCAGGAACTCCAATGCAGTCTAATGTACTCCTTATAACAATAGCTAATTAGCAGTGAAAGTTCCGTCAATATCGGTCCAACCGTTTCGGAGATTCACCCGCGTGAGTTTCGGAATTCCCGCAGGAACTCCAAACTTCTTTTATATAAACCTTGTCCTGACAATAACGAACACAAAAAAAATCAATTTTCCAATTTGGTGCAGTCGTTTGTAAGTTATGCGCTTACCAACACATTTGACGATTCATTTTTATTATATAGATTATGCAATCTAGCGCAATACGCTCGTCACTTACCTATTTAGTAAATTTCCTTAACATTCTGGAACACTTTATTTATAGCCGAGTAAACCTAATCAATGTGGTTAATTATACACAATAATATGTTGTGAATTTTAAATAATTATAACAATTTTTTTCCCGTTAAGTTAGAATCCGTTACAAGCATCAAGCAACATTATTTTCGAATTGGGCGGTTTCCAAATAAAATTACGGTTACGCAGGCGGAACCCCTTTATAAGATGAGTAATTTCGTTTTTGAGATGATTGATAGCATATTAAGTAAACTATCTTATTTGATAAAATATGAATAAGATCCATAAAAAGGGCTTTTTCGGCCTGTGATCTAGAAATTTAAATTTTTTACGTAACATTTTCAATTTAGAATCATAAAACTTTATTGAATCCGATTTCGATGGTTTATTCGTACTAGTTAGACTCGTAGTTAGATCATCTAACTGTTTGGACATTTTTTTTTTCAAATTGTCAGACTGACTGAGGTAATCTGTTTGGATATAAATATTCTAAGCTGTTAAACTGACTAGTTGGCGAATTCTTAGTGATTTATTTTTTCCAAGTTGTTAGACTGACTAGGTGAATTTCGTAGGCCTTTTTTTTTCTTAATAATAATTTTTTTTACTAAACAGCATGTATCATAACATTAAACTATTACACAAAAATATATTATATCTAACACATTATTTAATATTATACTTATTATCTATTTTAAAAATCAAATAATATACTGCAGAAGCTAGCAGCTAATATGCAGCAGCCCACGCCTGTATTTTCTATGACTTCGAACAGTGATAGAACTTTAAACCGATCTGCGGGTAGCACCAGGTGTTACCGCGAGCACCAGATACAAGCCTCGAACTGTCTTGCTCCATCGATCATCAGTTCTACGAGCGATGTGCCCTACTCACTGCCACTTGAGGTTTCCTATTCTTTAAGCTATGTCAGTAATCTTGGTCCGCCTGTGGATTTTCGTATTTCTGATTCAATCTCGCAAAAAATTCCGAGCGCAGCCCTCTCCAAAGCCCTTTAGGTGACCTTGAGCCTTCTTATGAGGCCCATAGTCAGCGACCGCGTCTCAGTACCTAACGTAAGTCAAAGTATTTGCGTATTATTTACATAAACTGTCATAACAAGGGTCGAAATTTCATACGAGTGAAACCGCGGACACCAGCTAGTTAGTTACCTAAGTATAAGAACTTACTTTCCGGCTAATCCTTAGTGGGCTCAGCTATCTGCCAGTGAAAGTACCGTTAAAATCAATCAAGCCGTTTCAGAGATCAGCCGGAACAAACCGATAGACAAACAAAAAAATTAAAAAGATTTTTTTTTATGTAAGTATCGTGTATGCTTTTCATATTAATACATTTGGTGAAAGGCTGTTGATCTGGAGTTGCTAACGGACACTTCAGTTTTATTTATTTGTATAGTAGATGTATACCTACCTACTTAGATGAAATACAAAAATGATGTCCGATTCTATAAAGTTAAAAGTTGTCTACTGCTTAAAGGATTGTAATTTGTCAAACCTCTAAATTTAGATAATTTGCATAATTTTAAGCATGTTGTGTTTACCTATAATTAGTTGTACATACGTAGTAGACCTAAAGTCGTATTGTTATCTACAGTACACGTGTATTAACTGAAATAAATCCTACTAATATTATAAATATGAAAGTGTGGATGTTTGGATGTTTGTTACTCAATCACGAAAAAACGGCCGAATGGATATGGATCAAATTTAGCATGCACGTTTTCAGGGGTAAAGAGAAGGACATAGGGTACTTTTTATCCCGGAATTCCCGCGGGAACTCTGAAATTACCGCGGGTGAAACCGCGGGGCACAGCTAGTAAATTATAAATGCAATATTATACGCTTTCATGCCTTAACGGCTCAACAGATAATCATGAAATTTCGTAAACACGTTGTCAGGGGTAGAAAAAAGGATATATAGTACTTTTCGCGAACGAATCCGTGGGGAATAAATACACAATTTATTATATAACTAATGATTATTATAACATTCTCCTCATTTGGCTGAATAACGCGGCTTACAGTAGAGGAAAATAAAATGCCATTTGTGTACTCATGAATTTTAGTATATTCAAACTGAATTGAAACTTGTCAAATCAATATGGCGTCAGCAATGAATACATTAAGTTTAATTATTTTCATTTTTATTGGAAATATAATTATTCAAATAAGCGGATCCGATCAAGCCAATGAGGGTGAGTTATTTTATAATTACTCTCATTTAAAATAGAAGAAAGAAAATAATTTTTACATCTCTCATATTCGGTAAGTAAGTCCTTATTGCCCCCAAATGGGGCTAATTTGTCACCTACAAGTTGTAGGTGACCAATTAGCGCTCTAGAGTAATAATGTAACTAGAAAAGCCCTAGGGCGGTAAGTAATTTAAAAAAAACTCTTCAATCTTTCAAAAAGTTCGTAATACTGGCAATAGACATCATGCATTCAGCCCGATGACAAAAGAGGTCGCTTCGCTTTTCAGCCTTGTCTTCGTATGAGTATAATAGTCATCAATTTTAAATATCGAACGGCGAAGTTCAATTTCGTTCTTGAAAAAAAAAAAATAATAAAATGTTTTATTCTTGTAATACCGGTTTTTTTCTACTTACCTCACAATCGAGATGTAAAGTAGAGCTCGGGTGTAAGCATCAATTGCACCCTCGAATTATAGGCTAAATATCTCGGGCTGCAATTGATGCCTTACAGCCCTTGGCTACTAATCTACTATTTGTTTGGAAATCGACACAATATTAATTTATATATTAATAAATTACTGTTAATTTGTACTTAAACATAGGTAGGTACATTAAAACACAACCGTCTCTAACAATCTTTACCTACTTGCTTTTGCTTAGGGTACTTAGTAAATATTAAAAGTAGTTTTTTTCCACAAAAAAATACTGTCGGTAGATAAGTATGTGGATTAGACGTGAATTTTGTGATTCTTCCACTTTTGTTCACCCAAAAATGTGTGCAAAATTTCAGTAAGTTAATGTCCCTTCTATCTGCCCAGTGTTTTCACCCGCATGAGTTTCGGAATTCCCGCAGGAACTATTTTTTTCTAAAATAAAAGTAGCCCAAGTTACTCCTTATAACATCAGCTATTTGCCAGTGAAAGTCCCATTAAAATCGGTTCAGCCGTTTCAGAGATTAGCCTCAACAAACAGACAGACAGAGAAAAAATTTAAAAATTGATTTTTCGATGTAAGAATCGTATAAAATACTTTCATATGCATTAAGAGAAAAGCTGTCAATTTGGAATTACAAACAGACACTTTAATCTTATTTACTTATATGAATAGATTATATTATGTTTTAAATATGTGGCACTCGTACTGGCCACTTGTACCTACAGAACTTTTATCTTTTATTTTTACAGGTTTAAAATTGGAAAAACTTGAATCGAGGCGAAGTTCTCTATACATGAGTGCTGAAAATGGTGAAATAAACGGAATAGACCCTGCCTTGATCCCCGAAGAGTGTAGAAATATGGGTATATGTGAAACAATACCGGTCGGCTTGGAATTTAATGACATAAGTAGTGTAAGTAAATTATGTATCACACTGTATTATTTATGTTTATTGTACAATGGGAAAGATAGCTTGTCTTTTTTTTTCTTTTTTTTTTTCGATAATATCCCTTATTCAAAAATTTACAGGAAATATTAGAATACCTAGTATCTCAAACTCAATCGAACCAATTTTTTTTCACTCTGAAACAAAAAGTAGTGATTATTTGCTCAGCGTCTGAAACCTTTTTATCAACAGCATAGAGACTAGAGTAATTTTTGCTATTCTTCATAGTTTTGGATTTAGCCATCTTCCACGCCCACTTCTAATTTCAATAGTAAATAACTAGCTGTTCCCCGCGGTTTCACTCGCATTAATTTTGGAGATCCTACGGGAAATCTGGGGTCAAAAATACTCTATGTCCTTCTCTGTGCCCCTAACAATGTGTATGCGAAATTTCATGATGATCGGTTCAGCCGTTAAATCGTGAAAGCGTAACAGAAAGACAGAGTTACTTTTCTTTTATAATATTAGTAAGTATGGATTATTTCAACCGATTTATACAAAACCTTGACAAATTATATACCTAGGTAGGTACCTAAACCTAACCTAACCCAAACCTTCCACATGAATCACTATCAGCCGCACTCAAAGTCGTTTTAATAAATAAAATGAAAATGAATAAAAAAAAATGAAAAATATTTATTAATCCGTTGGTGCCTACACTAGGAAAATTCATGTCGTGGGTGCCGGTTTAGAATTAACATATATGTTTTACAGATGTCGCTCGGTTGACATGGAAGTTTACAATTAACAAAAACTAACTTAACAAAAATAAATAATAACTTATAAATACTAAACTTAAATATAAAATTAAATGATAACTTAATTGTAAGTAAAGGTTTTTAAAACAAAAAAATTTTAAAACTGCCGCAATTAGAGACGTTCATTAAATTAAATTTAATTTTATTTAATTAGCGTTTCTGATTTTTTTTTATTATACAACGTGTTAATGAATTAACTGAAAACTAGAAAGTAGTTTGCTCAGAATCAACTAGCGAATCGATCGAATATGGGTTAAATTTTTCATTTTTATTAGCCCATGTCTAAATTATTTATATTACAATATTTGGCGCGTACGCCGCCCGCAGCAAAAAAATTCGAACCGGTAGGCGCGGGCGTAGCGCTTGGAATTTCGTAGATAGGTCACCTCCAAATTAATGTTGAATAACTTTTAAAGTATAAATTTTTTCGACATAAAATATATTTTAATAATAATAATAATAATAATCCACTTCACAACACACAGATCTACTTGATCCCACACTAAGCTTAGCTTGTGTCGTGGAAACCAAGCAAACGTGGTATATACTACATATTATTACATATATATTATACTATAGATATATATATACACACCCAGACTGGAAAATGGAACCCTGTGTTCATCACACTGTGTTTTAAATGGGGTGTATCAGGTTTTCAGTTAATTCATTAACACGTTGTATATGTAGGTAGTAGGTAGTACTTAATTTTAAGTAGGTAATCATTAAAACGACTCTGAGTGCAGTCGTAGGTATATTATCTATTGGTGAAAAGTGAAAACCGCATGAAATACGGTTTAGTGGTTTTTGAGTCTATCGGGAACAGACATACAGACGTTGCGGAGGATGTTGTTTAATAATATGTATTATCATAGGATGCATGAGATCCAATAGATCTGCGTCTTATGGATTATTGTCATAATTAATTGTACCCAAACACAAACAAAGCATTTTACTACAAACTCCGTTC
The DNA here is from genome assembly GCA_907165275.2 of Zygaena filipendulae. Taxonomy (NCBI): domain Eukaryota; kingdom Metazoa; phylum Arthropoda; class Insecta; order Lepidoptera; family Zygaenidae; genus Zygaena; species Zygaena filipendulae. Next base: position 11,299,835 of record OU015657.1, on the reverse strand, counting down.
GAAATGGAAACAAATATTATTCGATGTGTACGTGTGCCGTGAGTCGTACTTATTAAGCTGTTTCCACCACACTTGAAATTCCATGACTCTGCTTGTTATATAACTACATATTAATTCAATGCTGTTAACTTGTAAGCTAAATACTCAAAGTAGGTAGTCATATAATCGCATTAGGTTAGCCTGTAAGGATTATGTGGTTTTTGAAATAAATAAATAAATAAATAAACTTTTTCAGATTGACAAATCAGAGAAAGATAAATACATAGTTGACGAACATCAAATTCATGAACATAGAGTTGGAGACAATGACACGGTGCCGCTATGCGAAGCTGTTAAGAAGGTAAAAACACTTGTACCTAGGTACCTCCTTAGTCCTTATGGCGCTTAGGGACGTAAAACTCGCTGAAAAAACGTTCTGTTTTGTGATTTTTGCATTATGCGAATTCAAATATACATATCTATTAGCTGTCCCCCGCGATTTCATCCGCGGTAATTTCGGAGTTCCCGCGGAGGTTGCGGGAAAAAGTACTCTATGTCCTTCAGTTCCCGAGGGAATTACGGGATAAAAACTATCCTATCTTTTAAGTTGGACCATATTATAAACGGTGGCATAATTTTATCAAAATCCGTTCAGTAGTTTCGGAGTCCATCGCGGACAAACAACGTGACACGTGATTTATATATATTAGATAGATAGATAGGGCAAATAAAAACTCTCAAAATATTAATTTTGGTTTTCTACTAGTGATGTTATAGTGAAATTTTATCGGCTGTGAATTTAAAAAAAATGTTACCCATCTCAAATGGAACGAAAAATACTCATGTCTCAAATTTAATATTTTATCTATTATTTTATTTGTTTACTTTTATAGGTACTACAATATACTTACATGTGTGTTGTAAACGACTTTATAGAAATACTTACTTGCTATTTTCAGACCTTCAAGCCTTACCTGGGTAACGCAAATGATGGATTATGGTATCGTATCTTAAATAGTGAGAATGAAAACATACAAACATACAATGGAGTCTATTGCAGGTTGGTAGCATAATATAAAAATTTAAAAATTCAGATACCTAATAGAATAGAGTCCCTTATTCTCTCTATGACCAACAACATTCCTTGCCCATAACGCGCGTCCCAAAAACGCAATCCCAAACGTTCTAGATATCAAAATATTGGAAATTATTATTCTGTATGCCATGAAAATGTATTTTTTTGGAGTAATACTTCTTTGATTAGGTACGAGGGAAAGACAATATATGCGGCGTCTTATCTTAACGCGGCGTGTTATGGTCATAGTGAATAAGGGTTCCTTTTTAGAAGTCGATTAAAAAGTGCCCTGGGTCCTTTTCTGTACCCCTGACAACGTGTAGTATGCAAAATTTTATGATGATTAATTGAGTAGGTACCTACCTACTTGAGTAGCAGGGCAGTTAGGATGTGAAATCCTAACAATTCTGATTTCAATTTTACATCACTATTTTTGATATTCTTTGTTTTTATTTTTGCATTATTTTTATGAGAAAAAAAAACATTATTTTTAAACTGGTTGTTAACAATAAATCCTGACGACTGACGACCCGATTGGCGCAATGGTCACCATGCCTGCCCGCTAATCAAGGGGTTCCGGGTTTGATTCCCGGTGGGGGTGGACTTTGTGTGATAAACACAGGGTTCCATTTTCCATTCTGGGTGTGTATATATATGTAATAATATGTGTAGTATAAACCACGTTTGCTTGGTTTCCACGACACAAGCTTATAGCTTAGTGTGGGATCAAGTATAGATGTGTTGTGAAGTGGATTATAATTATTATTATTATAAACTCGGTTGGTTTTATCGGTATTATGTGTGAACATCAGGTGTACCACCTACCCGTTTGTCCCCTATGACATGAAGAACATTTAAAAATAACGTTTTTTTTATCAAATAGGTAGGTAGGTATTATAACTGCTGTTCTCCGCGATTTCACCCGGGGTTGATATCGGTGTTCCAGCGGTAATTCCGGAACAAAAGTATCTCTGTATCCCTGACAATATGTATGCAAATTTTCATGATGATCAGTTGAGTAGTTAAGGGGTGAAAGCGTAACAAAGAAACATAAAATAAACTTACATTCGCAATTTAGGAGTACATTTTCCATGGTCATTGGTTTACTACGCAATGATTATAGTATAACGACTAGCTGTCCCCCGCGATTTCATCCGCGGTAATTTCGGAGTTCTATCTATCTTTTAAGTTGGAGCATATTATAAATGGTTGCAAAATTTTATCAAAATCCGTTCAGTAGTTTCGGAGTCCATCGCGGACAAACAACGTGACACGTGATTTATATATATTAGATTAGATAATAATCATATGCTACCTAACTATGTGTTTCAGAAGAAATGGAGAGAATTGTCGTACTATTGTCAACGTGCTGCGTTACCTCTTAAATGAACCACCGATCTGCACGCAAAATTACATATGGCGAAAAATGGCGTACGTTGTAAAAAACAAAAAGTTCAAGGACGAAATTAAACACGACAAAAAGTTCCAGATCCCCATTAGTTGCACCTGCAAAAGGAAATTGAGGACATAAGTTAACAAAAGCATGGACAATATAAGTAATATATAACATGTGGTAAAATTAAAACAATTCAAAATGTAAATATAAGGAAAATTAATTCAATGAAAAAAACATTACAAATTACATTCACATGGTACACAAAACATGTAACGCACTAATACATATACAAGGTACGCCAGGTATACAAGGTGCGCCACGCACGCAGCGATGTAGGTCATTGACCTAAGATACCGGCGCGCGGCAATGAAAGCGATTGAGCAGCAAGTGCCTTCATAGGTTGTTTTCTTTTTGATTGATTCATTTTGTTGTGTTTGTTTTTATTTTTTTTATTTTATGAACATGTTTATAACGATATATACTTTCAACCCTGTAAATATTTGCTGCTTATTTTACCACATGTTATATAGATATATAAAGGCCTAAATAAATGTTACTTTCTTTTTTTCTTGTGTTGTAATAAAACTTTAGTGTATAATAATGTGTATAATCTATACTTCTATACTAATATTATAAAGAGCAAAAGTTTGTGAGTTTGTGACGTTGTAGGGGGTAATCTCTGGATCTACTGAACCGATTTTAAAAATTCTTTCACTTATAAGAAGCTACAGTGATCTTGAATGACAGAAGGTACTTTTTATCCCGGGTTCCCACGGGAACTCCGAAGATTGTGAATTTGTGAGGGGGGAGTAATCTCTGAATCTACTAAACCGATTTTGAAAATTCTTTCACTTATAAAGCTACAGTGATCCTGAGTGTCATAGGGTACTTTTTATTCCGGAATTCCCGCGGAAACTTTGAATTTCCCGTGGGTAAAACCACGGGGGAACAGCTATCTCTGGATCTACTGAACCGATTTTAAAAATTCTTCCACTTATAAGAAACTACACTGATCTTAAGTTACATAAGGACTTTTTAACCCGGAATTCCTGCGGGAACTCCTGAGTTGGTGAGTTCGCGTGTTTGTGAGATTGTAGGGGTAATCTTTGAATCTACTGAAACAATTTTAAAAATTCTTGCACTTATAAGAAGCTACAGTGATCCTGAGTGAAAAAGAATACTTTTTATCCTGGAATTACTGCGGGAACTCCGGAGTTTGTGAGGTTGTAATCTATGGATTTACTGAACCGATTTTGAAAATTCTTTGACTTAGGAAGCTAAAGAGATCCTGAGTGACATAGGGTACCTTTTATCCCGAAATTCTCGCGGGAACTCCTAAATTACCGTGGGTGAAACCGCGGGGGTCAGCTATATATTATATAAACTTACTAGGCAGGTATAACTTCCGACAACTTCGCAGGCGGAACGCTGGGGCTCCACTGATAATAATCAGCGCTGTGTCCACAACGGTCGTAGCTCAGACGAAATAAAAATCAAGACGGAGCGCTGTGAACAACGAAGTGAAGCCGAAAAAACTACGCTTCGGCGTGTACATGCACAGTTACACGGACACACATATAACGAAACTACGCCTTACCTTGTCAGTCGAGCTACTCCGACGCGCGGAGTGTCACGCTGTAATAATTCCTATTTTTTAAAGAAAAAATGCCGAATTTTATAGTGAAAGGGTGTAAAAACCAATCTTCGAAAAAAAAAGCAAATAGAACCACATTTTTAATAAAATATCAATTTTATTAATTTATGACAACTTGGAACACAAGACCTCCACAACTTTCACAAGTGTTGCTACTAATGAGCGTCACAATAGTCCCCGTTTTTTGGGTAAGTTAATGTGACTTGGAACGTAATGTAACACGTTCATTTACCTATTTTGATTTTAACTTTTAATATTCATAAAATTAATGTAAGTCCAAAAAGGCGTTAATTTTTATTTTCAATGTTTTATCATAACTTCAAAACCTGTATTTTTAAGGTTCTCGAATACACAACCGAGGTATACAACAAAAAAAATACTAATTTATCTATTTACTTATCCATTCATCCTTCTATAACAGTGAGCAATTTTGGGCAATAAGTTTTCACTGCACAGCAACACTCAATAAATGCCCACATGTTTACGAAACCGGCCTCACTTTTTTGTTGACAGCGCTCCGTCTTGAGTTTTTATTTCGTCTGAGATAAGTATAGGTATGCGTAATAATTATTGTATTATTAGCTTAATATGGAACAATAAACTGAGTTGTTTGATTTCGAACAAGTCGTGTATTTTATTTCACACTCATTCAATCAATAGGGTACTTGCATGAATTTTTTTTTCAGTCTACTTTAAAGATATATTGCCTACTTAAATAAAGCAAGAAAAAGAAAAAAATATATGCATAAATTAATTAAATAGAGCGTTTCAAAGTTCCTACTTTAGACTTTACCGCCGAAACGCGGAATGACGTCACTAGTTCAAAATTACGCCTTATTAATCTGTGATAGAAATGTTACTTTCGTATTGACAGGGTCATGTGACACTGACAGACAGATAACTTCAATATCCAAAAGCGAAATTAAGGTTGAACTGTGTCGTCGTTCGCAATCGAAGAAGTTTCATTTAAAAAAAAAATTGTCATTGTGTTTTTAAGACGCGCGTTAGAATGTCGTTGGTCATAGAGAATAAGGGCCCTGATTGAAGTCGATAGGCTAGGGTTATATCAAATGGTTGGTAAAAAAAAAAAACAATGAACCATGCGTGCATTGGAACACGATATATGCTATCAAGTTGTAAAAGCGTCATCATAATCGGTTTAGTAGTTTAGATATTGTGATAAGTAGGTACTATGTAAATAAAACAAATTTTCGGATGGCCGTGCCCACAACCTTTTTTAGAGCCGAATCTGCGCCTGCACTAGATGTCTATTGACCTTAATAATACCTATTTATTGTAAATCCAATTTCGGAGTTAACAAATCAAAATTATGAGAAACAATAGCTATTGAAATAAGTAGTGTGTAAAAGGTGAATTTATAAAAAAGTAACAGCGATGATAGGTCAGTGGTTGGTGCGTTCGGATCAAACGCTGCAAGGCGTAGGTTCAAACTCTAACAATGAGGTTGAGCTGTCGGTAAAGGAAAACATCGTGAGGAAACCATAGCATGGTGGTAGGGCACTCTCTAGTGGCAAGCGCCCGGCTGGCAAGCTACCACCTTCAAGTTGTAAATCTGTCGCCAAGCACCTAACGGTGTGTTCGGGCAGCCCCACTTGAAAGCCAGTTTTAATTCCCGGTCGGCAACGCACCTGCAAGCCTTCTGCTGTTGCAGATGTCCATGGGCGGCGGTAATCACTTACCATCAGGTGTTCCACGTGCCCGTTTGCCCCCTATAACATTAAAAAAAAGTGAGTTTTGGCGGGAATCCAAGACGGCATGTACCGACAACGATGCTTTACTAAATAAAATTTATTTTAGTTGAAACTGAATAGGTATATTATAATATTATGTGAAAGTTCATAAGGAAAAAATATATAAAACGAAACAAACAGTAGCTATAGAAAATAAAAAGTAGGTAGAGACCTACCTACCTGCGGGCCAATTACGAACTCTAAAAATAAAGTCGCTTAAGTACCTAGTAATCGTTAACGCCAATTTGATACACTTTATAATGGCAAATGTGTTAAAATTGGAATAATATTGTAGAATTTAATGCATTGCAAATTCATATTTTTTTCCAGCATAAGGATGTGCCATAAATATAGTACCTACCGAGATATGTAAAATTTCAATAAAACTACATATTTTAACTATTACTTTTTAATATATGATCTATAATAATAATTTATCTAAGATCACACTTTTTATAGAGAGGTCGCTTAAAAATGGTAATAGTGTATCATGTAGTCATATCTCGAAAAGCACAGAAGGACACATCGCGATTATGAAAATATATCTCTCAATCTAAAAAAGGTGCTCTTGACTATTGATAAAATAAACATTATTGAAATGCATAAAGTTCTACGACGTTCAGTATCGACCCTGGTGCCGCAAAGCACCCTGGTAGATATTTTTAACTTTACTCGATATCGATACTCAATACTGGCTTCTCCCTATGCTTTTAGCTATGTCCTATATTATATATGACCTTGTTAATTTGCGTATATAAGTGAAATATTGGAAACTACCAGTAAATATACTTACTCACAACTATCATTGCAGTTTTGACGGTGTGAGTTTAACAATGACTTGGAAAAAATGTTACGTTTGGATGTCACTGGTAAGTTTGCAATGTTAAATACGTTGTTTAATAATTAAACTAATATATTTTTTTTTCGTTTACTATAAATATTGTATAATAATAGTATTATCAAAGAATGCTATTTAATTTTGAATAATATTGTTAAAATATAACATAAGTTATATACCTATAAATAAGAAATTTTTACATACCAAAAGTTAAACACTACAGATTAAATATTTATTATTTAGTAATAAATAAATACCTCATACCTCATGAGGTTGACAGCTCAGTGGTTGGTGCGGTCGGATCAAACGCCGCAAGGCGTGCTTAGTTCCAACCCTAACAACGAACTTGAGCTCTCAGTGAAGGAAAACAGCATAAGGAAATCATAGCATGGTATCTAGTGCCCCACTGGCTAGTTATACAATATACATATACCACTTTCAAATTGAAAATCTGAAAATCTACCGCATCTCGGATCAATCAAACCTAAGAGAGTTGGAGGGCAAACTCATGTAAAATTTTGAAAAAGGTTTGTTTCCGGGGTATGAAAATCAAAATTCTATTTAGTCCGTCTTGTTTCTATTTAGTCCGTCTTGTAGATTAATGTCGAAATGTCGTGTGACGTCATAACGACGTGCTATATACTGTAGCAAAGACAAGAAATTGTTGCAGTCAGAGAGAAGGTAATCGCTACGTTGTTGCAGTCATTTCGTATTGATTTTATGATCTTTGGTTATTTCAGAGATTAGCGGAAACATTGTGACACGAGATTTTTGTATTTATTATATTGTATAAGATTTATTTAAACAGATTTTGATACAATATTTATGTTCTTTTTTCTATTTATTTATTCTTCTTCGCACAAAATATACAAATGGCGAACATAATGCCTTGCACCACTTAACCACAGAGAAAAGAAATAACTAGACTAGAGATGACATGTAGGCGGGGCAGGCGCGCCACGGTTGCCAAGGACAATATATTCGGTTGCGAAGGAAAATATATTCGGGATGCCATCAAAAGAAGTTTGTGGAAGTTAGAGCATTTCGGAATGCCATCAAAAGAAGTTTAATGAATGCTCTAACTTTCCAAAAACTTCTTTTGTTGGCATCCCGAATATATTTTTCACAATATTCCCAAAACTGTGAATTTTGTAAACAACGAATAAGTTAAAACCTAACCAAACGGCGTTTAATACATTTCGTTCGTTAATTAATGTGTTTGTGCGTGATGAATAGTTGTGTGTACTACAATCACCCGGCGACACGGGTTTTCGTATATTTCCATACTAAACTGAGTTGATGTCACTTCTATTTGGACGCAGATAAGCAATAACATGTTAACCCACAAAATTAAGTTACCTATTCAGAACGATTTATTGAGAGTTAGGGAACGTTTTTTAACTATGTGTTTACCTTATTACATTGTTTAAGTATGTAATTAAATATTGAACATAAAAAATGTTGACAGAAAATGGCGCTATAATTTTAAAACACGATTTACTCAAAATTTCTCCAGTGTGGGTTAACACAATATTGCTTATCTATGTCCATTTGTTCTGTGCAGTTGACCATTGGTTAGACAGGGAGTTCTATATAGGTATGTTGTGTCATGTTTAATTTTGTTCGGGAAAAGCGACAGGAATACATATCACATCATTTACTTTGATACTTTGGTAATTTTGTTTACCTACTTGGTGTGATACATAAGGCGATAAGGCTTACAATCTTCACTTTCACTTACATCGAGACTGGTCTAACCAGATTCTATTTCGTACGAGATTTCCTGTCTAAGCTAATTTTAGATTTATATCATCGTTAAAATTTCCTTTTTTTTTAACAAATAAATAAAAAAGTACCTATATATTAATAGGTATTTAAAAAGTATTTTGCATTAATTAATTGTCAAGTATAAAATCGTATCTATCAATTGTATTTTGCCATAATACAAGATGGAATCATTACCTCATATTTCAGAAAAATTACCTTTCCAATACAAAAATTAACAAGTTTTGTAAAATCGGATTTCTGTGTTGTTTCTCATTTTCTTCATGCACATGCATGTCGATAGACAGTCAACTACTTAAAGAAAGTCGTCAAGAATAAAGATAAAAATAATAGTCTAACAATTTAATAAGTTCTTCTGACATGTTGCGAGTAAAAATTTCAGCAGGAAACGGATGTTAGTAAGTTACAAGACTGACTCATGAGAAGTCAACGAAAGTGAACTGTATAAAATCAAGGAATAACTCTTATTCTAGCTATAAAATAAATGCGAAAGTCAGTTTGTTTATTTGTTACATTTTCACACCTTAACAGCTCAACCGATTATTACAAAATTTTGCATACATATTGTCAGGGTTACAGAAGCGAACATAGGGTACTTTTTGTCTCAGCAGTCCCGCGGGAACTCCGAAATTGACGCGGGGAAACCTCATGGAAGAGCCAGTAGTTCATACTCAATTGGACTACTTTTGAAAATCAAAATTCTAATTAGTCCGTCAGTTAGAAAATAAAAAAACAATAGACACGTATTTTTTGCTTTTTCAAATAAATTAAAATATACAGAGATAAAGCGCTTTAAAGTTTAGGGTGAGGGGGTCGTGACGTCACTAACCGCTAAAACCGCCATACAAACTGTCGGAAGAGTGACGTCACGCGAATTTTTAACTCAATATATCGCCGTTATTTTTTGATTACGTAAAAAAAGAAAAAATACGTGTCTAATATTTTTTAATAATCTACAAGACTGACTAAAAAATAAAAATTAGTCAACATGCCCATTATCTTTCTAAATATTCCCCAAATAACACCATAATACTATTTCAAAAGCACTGCAGTCGTGAGTCGTCGTTACGATCAATATTTGGTGTACCTAACGTTTTGTTTTCGGACAAATGTTTGCCGTAAATATCTATGCAATCTATGCATAGATCTCAAGGGCAAAACTTTGTGTTTGTGATGTTTGGCCAATATTAACTTGGACGAATCAATTACGTGACAAGACTGACCTTCGCGTGTAAGCAATTATTGTATTCACACACATGCATGTACCCACATCCATACGGAATGGCAACACAGCGACGCGCGACGGAGATATTATTCAATAGCAGATATGTGATTAAGTAGCGTTTACACGATAGCAATAAAATGTTTTACAGCAATAAACTTGAGCTAGTAGCTAAAGTAGTACTTGAGTACTAGTCGAAACCCCAAGGTTTCAGTCGCGTTAATTATCCTATGTCACCGAGGAACAACATACCTAGTGATTTTTTTATCCGTTCAGCAGTTGAGATTATTTATTTATTTATTTATGTTTTGGCAACAAACAGTCATAAACATATATTGCAAATAAAAAAAAAAACTTTTTGCTCTTTACAAAATAACCAGCTGTTCCCCGCGGTTTCAGCCGTGGTAATTTCGGAGTGTCCGCGGGAACCCTGGGTAACAATATAACCTATATCACTCACAAATAACGTGGCTTTCTATTGGCAAAAGAAGAATTTTTGAAATCGGTCCAGTAGTTTTTGAGTTAAATTGTAACAAACAAACAAAAAATCGAATCTTTCCCCTTTATAATATGATATTATAGTATAGTATAGATATAGATAACTAGATGAATACCTGGTACGAGTGGCTACTAGGGCAAGTTATTTAACTGAGGTGCAAACGAAGCATCGCAGTAGGTAGGTATTCTACATAGCTATTGCTACTAATAACAATAAAACATGCTTCGTTAAATCCATCCGAAACATGATTGTTTTTATTGTTTTTATTTTGTCTTCATAAAATCTAATCGCCTCAATCGTAGAGTTACCTATACTTTGTCCGTCGGGCAGTCGAGTGAACTTGAGTGACATAAGGTAGGTACTTTTATCCCGAAATTCCCACGGGAACCCCGAAATTACCGCGAAACCGCGGGAGAGAGCTAGTATTATTAATACTAATTATTTTATTAATACTAGCAATTTCATCCTAAAAGGCACAAAATTAAAAATCGCGAATTAATTTTGCATTTATCAGCAAACAAAATATGTGAATTTTGTGACTCCCTCGGAAACTAAAAAGTATGTGTCATGCAGGGATTCTGTAGCGTCTCATCAGTGAAATAATTAGTTCTGTAGTCCAGAGATTGCCACCTTCATTAAAATTTACCAATTTAAAAACTATACCTCTTTATAGTATAAATGAACTGATTTAATTACTTATGTATACAAATAAGATGGCCGGCTTGTCCGTATGCAAGTGTTGTGCACATCCTAAGATTGACAGCGAACTGACAGTAACTGTCAGCTGTCAGTGAATAATTGTCCCATGTAGATTCTACATTAATTGTCAAAGTTTCTTCGGAATTTATCGAGAAAATGCGTAGTAATGCGAGATATGAGGGGGCATGAAATTTGTGGGAGGCGGATTGTCACTTCTTTGCATACATATTTTGTATTCTTTGGTGTTAATGTAGTCGTACCTTCTCAGTGAATTTTTAAAACACACTATCGTTTCGTACGTCATAACCAATGCAGTTTTCGTGATTGAAATATATTATATAAATTAAATACCTGGTAAATAAGACCATAAAAAAACCTGGAAATAAGAATTTTTTAATATTACACATTATTAAAATATAATATTATTACAAATATTTACCTACTTTTGTACCTAAAGGGTAACATATCGGTAACATAATATATTGTTAATTAAGTAGGTACGTCAACTCGACGCACATTATTGTGACAAGTAACTATAGGTATTATTGATAATAAATAAATTAATATTAAAACAAACATTTAGAATTTAATACATCATAAATTTTTAATTTTCCCTGCATAAGGATGGCATAACTTAACAACAAAACTATTGTAAAACTATCGATACAATTTTATAAATCTTCGATCTTTAAATTAGCCGCTTACAGAAGGTAATAAGCGCACGCCTCTTTATTCGGAATGATAAGCGTATCGATGACAACTGACTTGTAATCAAACATATTATTATAGTTATTGCGGCAACCAGCTGTCCTTAAGTTGACCATTCAATGAAGGCCTCTCTCAAGTTACGATTCGCTTTCATTTCTTATGATTAAACCAAGTGAAGTCTCCATAGGCAGCTCTCATAAAATAGACATCATTGAAATGCGTATACCGTATTGGCGGTCAGTCTCGACTTTGCCGCCGCGTTGGCACCACGTTCAACTCGATATCGATAGGTATTAAACGTTGGCTCCTCCCTATGCTGTTAACTTTATAAATAAAATGTAGGAAATAAAGTGCAAAATGTGCCTGAAAACGTTGTGTCTGACCATGGCTAGGACACCCAGTGTGAGTTTAATAATGGCTCGGAAACAATGTGTCGTTTGGATCACTCTGGTGAGTTAACTATTGATATTTAGAGTCTAACCATCTCTGAGTATACTGAAATCAAACGAGAACAATTTTTTTATTTTATTTTTATTACATAAGTTTAACAAACGTTGTTATGTAACTAAAAAGTAATAAAATTCAACCAGTAATAAATGCGCCACCAGCACCGTCAACCACATACCAATTACTAAATATGACTGAAAACATGGAGCAGGAAACAACCGATACAGTAAACAATTACAAACAGAACAGTAGTACAAACGTAATGATGTGATTAAGCAACGTAATAATATTTATTAACATCCTACTAATATTATAAATGTGAAAGTGTGGATGTTTAGATGTTTGGATGTTTGTTACTCAATCACGCAAAAACGGCTGAACGGATTTGGATGAAATTTGGCATGCACGTTGTCAGGGATATAGAGAAGGACATAGGGTACTTTTCATCCCGGAATTCCCGCGGGAACTCCGAAATTGCCGCGGGTGAAACCGTGGGGCACAGCAGCTACTACAAGTAAATCAAAAACTTGGCTTGTTTTTTGATATTTTAGCAGCTAGATGTGGCGGCATTATTGTAAAAATTGATATTGCAAAATTATTTCTGATTTTTAATAAGCGTTGCTTGGTTATGTATTACGCGCGACCGTGTCAAATAAACATCTGAAACGAATTTCACATATTGTAGAGTCACAAGGAGACCTCATGACTGCATGAAATGTGTTGACTCTAGATCCTACTGTCCTACTAACCCCCCATCTTTTTCTTCTCCTGCTGCTTCCTTTTTTTAGGGATAGACAAGGACTCTATGGATGCAGATAAGCAATAACATGTTAACCCACAAAATTAAGTTATTGATATAGAATGATTTATTGAGAGTTAGGGAACGTTTTTTAATTATGTGTTTACCATATTACATTGCTTAAATATGTAACTAAAAATTGAACATAAAAAATGTTGATACAAAATGGCGCTCCTACTTTTAAAACACGATTTACTCAAAATTTCTTCAGTGTGGGTTAACACACTATTGCTTATCTATGTCCCTATAGTCCCAATTTATTGACCTACTAGCTGTTCCCAGCGATTTCACACGCGGAAATTTCGGAGTTCCCGCGGACACTGAAATATATCTACACACTGTCCGACAATACTTTACTTCCACGCCACACGCGCGCCGTTCGCGGTCGTTGGGGACAGACTTATCTGCACCCTTCTGTGAGGGTAGGTCGGGTGTGTGCGCTTATGAACTACCCCCTGTCACAGCGTTGAAGCGTAACAAAGTACTTTTTCTGAAACTTCCAACAATTATGGTTAAATTTCAATGAATATACACAAAACCTTGACAAATTTTATATAGCTACCTAAACCTTCCTCATGAATCACTCTATCTATTGGTGAAAACCGCATGAAAATCCGTTCAGTAGTTTTCCAGTTTATCGCGAACAGACAGACAGACAGACCGCCGCGACGGAGGACTTTGTTTTATAATATGTAACTATAAGTTCAACTAAAGGATAAAAATGCATATAAAGCAGGTACAGAATAAACCTGACACACTCGGTGCGCAAGATAAGGAGCCAGTGAAAGTCCCACGAGGTTTCGATCCACTTTCTTTTTAATTTGTTGCTAATAAAGTGTCATTTTAATTTATGTGATCGTCGCTCGGTCACTTACATGAGTAGGTAGGATTTTTTTTTGTAATTACTGTCATGTGTTATGGAATTATTTGAATAAATAAATAAATAAACTTGTCAGAATATATAATAGGAGTATCCAAATACCCCACTTCTGATGAAGGGGTTATAGCTGTAATAGGAATAGAACTGTTAGCTGACTGAATGGAGATAAGATATAACGGACAGGGTAACAGACAGACAGGCAAAGGTATGACCGAGACTATTAGCTGAGCGACACATCTATAGAATGAACAAGAAACCATTATAAGCAATTGTACCAACATAGTTATAGATAATACAGCATACCAGATATCCTTAGGGATATCCGGAGCAGTGCCTGGGACTTGCGACCCAGGTGTAGGTTTAATGGGGCCCCTTTACAATGCATGAACGCTCACCTCCACTGCCCGTGCTCCCGACTTAAGCAAACCTCTGGAAACAATTAGATGACACAGCACACGTAATCACTATAGCTACCAGTGGCGAAGGTACCATAGAAGCCGATTCCCACCGGCTTCCCTTCAGACGCAACATCTCTCTACCGTAATTGAGAATGTTGTCAGGGAGATACAGGAAAGGACTTTTTATACCGGAATTCCCGCGGGAACTCCGAACTTATCGCAGGTGAAACCGCGGGGAACAGTTCATAGTTTAATAAGTTGAAATTAAAGTAGATTTCCGGCTTCCTTCTCTCAATATTTCACCCTTCGCTACTGATAGCTACGACACTGATATGACACTCTAACTGCTTTGAACTGAACACAAAGTAACAATGCATCGTGGCTTACGCATACCCGCGTTTTATATCAAGTTCTAACAAAGACGAGTCGGGCAATGGAGTGGAGCGGGGGAACAAACGAGTTACCCCTTGGCCACAGTCTTTGCGGCGGCGGTGGCGGCGGCGGCGGCGGCGGCAAAAACAAATGGTAGACAACATACGAAGTATGCCACAGCTATCAGCGGTGCGAGCTGTAGCCGACTTCTTATGTTGTCTACCATTTGTTTTTGCCGCTGCCGCCGCCGCCGCCACCGCCGCCGCAAAGACTGTGGCGCCGCCCTTACGACCGCTATACGTCGGCAGGAAACGTTATTGATAACGAAACTACCCTCTCGCCGACAAACTTATCTTCACCCTTGTGTGCATGACACCCAAACAAAAAAGAAACTATTGTTATACGATATACGTTATACATAAACGTATAATTATTATTCCCCTGATAACGTTTGTATAAAACTAGCTATCCCCAGCGGTTTCAACCAGGGTAATTTCGGAATTCCCGTGGAAATTTCAGGATAGAAATTAACCTATGTCACACAGGACTATCGTAGCTTCCTGCAAGTGAAAGAATTTTCAAAATTGGTTCAGATGGTCCAGAGATTACCCCCTACAACGTCACCAACTCACAAACTCACAATTGGGTATTCTCCAGGGTATGAAAATCAATATTCTAATTAGTCCGTCAGTTAGAAAATAAAAAAATAATAGACACGTATTTTTTACTTTTTCAAACATAGATAAAGTGCATTAAAGTTTAGGGTGGGGGACTCGTGACGTCAATATTCAGTATAAGCCCCACAAACTGCACCGGGTTGTGCTTGTGACGTCACGCGAAATATCAACTCAATCTGTGTGTTGTGAAGTGGATTATTATAAAAAAAAATATATCGCCGTTATTTTTTGATTACGCAAAAAAGGAATAAAATACGTGTCCAATATTTTTTACTAATCTACATGACAGACTAAAAAAAAATTGTCAAGTAGCCAATTCACAAACTCACAAACTTTAGCTCTTTATAATATTAGTATAGATTTCATGATGATCGGTAGAGTCGTTGAGGCGTGAAAATTTAACAACCAAACAAACTCACTTTCCCATTTATAATATTAAGGATTAGATATGTTACCGAAAACGTATAGGCACACTAAGCCTATTAGGAAAGGCATAGGTACGTCTCCTATGGAGATGTACCTTTATACGATGCTGAGCTGATTTAGAAAAAGAATCGGTACGGTTCGATACATATTATATTCCACGTAGGCATTCTACAGAATGCCATGTATAAAGTTGATTTCCCTCCTTGAACGTGTATGTGTCGGGGCCTTATCTAAGAATTGGTCAAATCATGATGTGGCCGGCCATTTCATGAAATGGGGGCATTTTATGAAATGGTCGGCCACATCATGAACTAATATGTATCACTAAACTAAAGCATAATTCTGGGTTAGGTTAGGTTTGTACTCACTCCTGACGCAAGTCGCGCGAGCCGAGCAAGCAATGCGAGAGTACCGCGGCAGCGGCCGGCAATGCACCAATATGGCCAAATATTATCGTAGATGTCACCATATAGCTTTCATAGTACATGATGTGACCGACTATTTCATGTAACACCACCATTTCATGAAATGGTCGGCCACATTATGAAGTGGCCAATTATTTGATCTGGTCACGATATGCAAAGTTTCATGATGATCACTTATGCCCTAGGCGTGTTAATCAAAGTTTTATGACTCATAATATCTACTATGACGTCTCTGAGTTGGTTTTTTGAGCTCTTCAAGTATTACGTGTCTATTTAAATATGCGTATTTTGCGTATTTTCATATATTTCCTCGTATTTTACTTGTTACGACGAACTTCGTCACATTTAATTGGTAGTGCCATTGCACTTTTATTATTATGCCTGACTACGGTCTACGAGGTCATGCGGTGCATACAACATTTACATAGCAAATACGTAAAGTGCATACGACATAGATAAGCAATAGTGTGTTAACCCATACTGGAGAAATTTTGAGTAAATCGTGTTTTAAAAGTTTAGTGCCATTTTGTGTCAACATCTTTTATGTTAAATATTTAGTTACATATTTAAGCAATGTAATAAGGTAAACACACAATAAAAAAATGTTCCCTAACTCTCAATATATCGTTCTGAATCAATAACTTAAGTTTGTGGGTTAACATGTTATTGCTTATCTGCGTCCATACATTAAAGCGCTGTAGTTGCTGGTATAGAGAGACAGATAGACATAAAGGCAGACGCCAGACGTAACAGCCAGAAAAACGGACGGACTGATATACATATGGAACGAAGCGATCCTATAACGGTTCCTTATTTGTTACGCAACCCTAAAAAGAACTGCGTTCTCATTGCCGACAGAAGTAAACAGTAACATTATCTAATAATTACCATTGGTCATGGAATATTTTGTCCGACAGTTATTTTTTAAAGAATTTTATGAGCAAAAAGTTGATTGATCTAAATTCTAAATCCTAAAGGATGTTTGATGCATAGAGGTAATGTGGCAACCAAGCGCAGTAACCAATAACCTCACAAACGAATCATAGTTATTCTGGTCTTAATGAGCACAATGCTCGATTTATTTATAGCTATTCGATATTATTTAACCACAATAATAAACAGTAACAGTTATTTGTCTTTTACCTTATTCAAGTAGGTACCTACTCGCTGATCCCCGCGTTTTGCATTTAATTTTTATCCTCGCTGATTTTCGGAGTTTTCGCGGGAATCCCGGGATAAGAAGTACCCTATGACACTGTAGCATTATATTTGGTAAAATAATTACAACTTCACAAACTTTACCTCTTTATAACATTAGTAGATAAACTAGATAAAGTACCGATCTCGAATCTGTTAAATCAATAGTTGTCGCTCGGCCCTTATTCACTATGACCATAACACGCCGCGCTAAGATAAGACGCCGCCGAAACTGTCTTTCTCTCGTAATCAAAGAAGTTTTACTGCAAAAAGTACATTTACAACGTTTGTTATGGCATAATGAATAATAATTTGTAATATCTTGGCATCTAGAACGTTTGGAAATGCGTATTCGGGACGCGCTTTATGAGCATGGAATGTTGCTGGACATAGTGAATAAGGGCCCTGATGAGTTGATAGAATTTGTAAGATCCTAAGACGAACCGGTGGATTGTACTGAAGGTTATTAAAAAATATTACCGTAAGTAAATACCTTAACCAATAAGTCTCTTATTCTTTGCCTTGACTATACCAAAATACCATAACGACGTATCACGTAATACCATAGTCATAAACATGCGACGCCGACACAACAAAAACAATATTATTCTAACGATCGTGTCTAAAAAAGGTGTTCCAAAAAACAAAATGGAGAGACCGCAAGCGACCAAATTGTTCTTCTCAACAATGCTAATGATACATTTTATTACCTACATGTTTTTTTTACATGTCTCCGTACTAGGTAATTAATTTACAATTAGTTTTAATGGGTTTTAATCGATTTGATTTATGGGTTGACGGGCAGAAGCCGAGACCGAGCCGTGCTTGCTACTGTCGACACCAGCAAATGGTTTACCATCTACTACGTGTTAGCTCAGAGAGCAAAAGAAATTTCTAAAAAAGTGAACCAGACGTTAGTAAAGCAAATGTTTTTTTCATTGTTATTTCAGGTGGCGATTGTAAATCTCGGAGACATAGCATGTTACCGAGGAGGACCTTTACATCGGCAAGGGACGTTAAGGTTGAATCAACGGTCGATTGAAGGCTATAGCGACTATGAAATTATATCGACCGACCCAAGAATAGACGACAGAGGGCCTAGATATCAAAACACATCGCATCAAATGAAGTTCTATGCCCCGAGACTCCAAACAAGACGAGGTTGGTAGATTGTTGATAAGTTTTCTTTCTTTTCGGACGATAACAACAAACTACGAAAAAACATTGAAACGCACTATCTAAACCATTGATTCCCAAAGTGGTCCAGGTGAACCCCCAGGGGTCCACGGGAGCCCGACAGGGGTCTACGCTTGCGTGGAAAAAAAATGGGGGTCCACAACTGTTGGATGAAGACGAATCAAAGCAATATAAATTCTCACCTTTTTTTTGAAAACTTTTAACTCATAGTTGATTGAAAAATAGCCACAACACAGATTGCCGTAGACATATACTTTTTTCGGGTTTCGGAAGTAAGTTAGTAAATGTAATAGCTGCAGGGGGTCCACCAGATCCAGCAAAATGGTCTATGAGAAAAAAAAGTTTGGGAACCTCTGATCTAAACGAAATTTTGGATGGAGTAAACTGAACTTTGTTGGATATTAAACTCGAAGATGAATTGCGACTCGAACCGAATGACACCAAAAAATTTATGACGTTTTTCAAAAAACTAAAACTAAATCTTTACATACACGTAAAACCTCCACTGAGTCTGTCTGTCTGTCTGTTCGTGATAAACTTATAAAGTATTGAACGGATTTATCATGCGGTCTTCACCAATAGACAGAGTGATTTAAGAGGAAGTTTCATACGTATAGTTTATCCTAGAATTCCCGCGGGAACTCCGAAAATACCACCGGAGAAGCCGCGGGGGACAGATAGTATTGTAAATAAAAAAAAATGTTCTGAGATTTAAATAATAATAATACTATATATAATTAAATTATAGAAATAGCGTGCAGATACAGTAAAGCCTGCTTTTTCTGACTTGCAAAAAGGGGGAGGTTCTGTGTTTGTTTGTATATTTTTTTTTACAAGGCAAAATTTGGAGAATTGGAACTGATGATGGAGACCACAGATGGTCATCGGAACTACTCAATAATACGTATTTCACGGGTTCCGATTCAATTACTAAACAATTTATACTCGTCACAATGCATATGGCAAAATGGAATTGGTGGACAAGAACTCCTCAACAATAAACGTCCCTGCGTCGGGAAAAGCAATATTTTGTAAAAGGTGATGAGCAGTTGACATTAGGTTATTGTAATTACAAACCTACTCTCACTTAAAAGCGAGAAATAAACAAATTTTAACAAAAAAAGGATTTATAGAACAATTTAACAGCTATCAATCTATATATCTACCTAATCTCTCTGATCTACCTATTAATATTTCCAGGAATAGACGCGGAGGCTATGTCGAACCGGCGCACGTTGAGCGTGCAAGCTATTCCCGAAGAGTGCCGCAAGACCGGAGTGTGCGAGACTGTCCCGGACTACCCGGAAGCAGCCGTGGAGAGCGTCATCAAACAGGTGACACACTCAATACTAATTATTTTATTGCTTCCATAATAAAGGTCCGTATAAAGGTCGTAACCTGCTCATTTTTGAAAAGAAAAATGAACCGGTTACGATCATTAAGAGGTTCCGGGTTCGATACAGATACTAGCTGTGCCCCGCGGTTTCACCTGCGTGTGTTTCGGAATTCCCGCAGGAACTCCAAACTTCTTTTATATTCTCAAAAACAATAATTACTGTTGGTCCAGCCGTTCACGCGTGATGCCGTGACCAAGTGACAAAATTTGCAACCCCTTTTCTTCAAAAATCCTTTCTTAGTGCACACATACGTCACTTAAGGGAAAATTCTTTCACTAATATAAAGCTACAGTGATCTTGAGTGACATAAGGTACTTTTTAACCCGGAATTCCTGCGGGAAGTGAGAAAAAACCGCGGGGGACAGTTAGTATCTGTTCCCAGCGGTTCCGCAAGCAGTATTTATTCACATTTTTTTTATTTTAATCATAATATAGAATGGTTGAACTTTGTATTTATCTCTTTAAACTTTATGCTCATCATGTTACAAAAGGCGGACCCAATGCCACAGTAGCATTCTCTGCCAGTCAACGTTAGACAGTACTATGATTGATGACCTTAATGTTTCCAGCTCGGCGACACAGCTGACAAAATATTTACAATAGACGAACTGCTGGCACCGACATTCACCCAGAGAAATGGTGGGGCAGCCGACGAAACAGAATTGTGCGCCTATAGAGAGAAGGTTGGTCAGAAGTATACTACAGTGGCATGCAATCGTACCCTGAGAAAAATAGGGGCTCTTTCGGTAAAGTTCGCGACCGAAGAGTTCAACAGTATTTCTGCTACTTGTATTCGGTCGGGCACCATATTTTGTCAGTATACTCTCCCGTAGTTTGCACATTATTGACATAGCGCGGGGTCGGTCGCTGTGCCTGCTGGTCACTGATATTGTGTCGGCAACGAAGGGCGATCGAAACCTCTTCGGTTTGATTGATTTCTCTCCGTGATAGTAAGCACAAGCAACTATCTATGACGTCATTTTAAAAACACGAGTATCTGATCCAAGAGACAAAAAATGAAAGTTGCGAGAGAGCGATTAAAAATTGTATCGGTCGTAACAAAAAAAATCATTACACTAAACTAAACTTAAACATTAAACTTTAGTACAATGAATACAACATTTTTATAAGTTAAAGTTGTTTTGAACGAGCTTAATTTTTCAAAACACATTTTATCTAAGTTAGCTCAAAATGTATCCAGTTTAAAAGACGGTTAAACAACCAAAAAAAATCTCGTAAAAATTTGAAACCAAGCTTTAATGGAAAACAATCGCTGATCGCAAATATATTATACAGCGTGTGAAAACTAGAAAGTAGTTTGCTCAGAAACAACTAGCGAATCGATCGCTCTATGTTTGAATATAGGCTATATTTTTTCACTTTTATTAACCCATGTCTAAATTATTTATAATACAATATTTGGCGAGTACGCCGCTCGCAGCAAAAAAAATCGAACCGGTAGGTGCGGGCGTAGCGTTTAGAATTTCGTAGATAGGTCACCTCCAAACTAATGTTGAATAACTTTTAAAGTATTAATTTTTTCGACATAAAACATATTTTAGTCATATTATTATTGTTTATTTTTTTAAATGGGGTGTAGGTATCAGGTTTCAATTAATTCACACGTTGTATTTACACGTATAATTCAATATTGCAAAAAAAATTCTCTTGAATTAATAAATCTTTCAACCTTAGAATCGTATAGTGTCACGCAATGGTCGATCTATTTTAAAAATTTTATATGACATCGATGCAGCAAGTACAAAAATTCAAAGGTTCTTAGCACAATCTGGTTATTACCTAATGAAAAAATTCTCATAATTTTAAATGACAGTTGCCTTTAGGTAATGGGGATGTGGACTACTTTTGAAAATCAAAATTCTAACTAGTCCGTCCGTCAGTTAGAAAATAAAAAAACAATAGACACGTATTTTTTGCTTTTTCAAATAAATTAAACTATACAGAGATAAAGCGCATTAAAGTTTAGGGTGAAGGGGTCGTGACGTCACTAACCGCGAAAACCGCTATACATACTGTCAGAATAGTGACGTCACGCGAAATTTCAACTCAATATATCGCCGTTATTTTTTGATTACGTAAAAAAAAGAAAAAATACGTGTCCAATATTTTTTAATAATCTACAAGACGGACTAAAAAAAATTAGTCAACATGCCCATTGTGATAAATTACTTCTATTTTAAAATCTTTGTCAATATCCCTTCCAGCTATAGGCACTAGGTTTTTATGTAACCTGTAAAATAACCTAAAAAAAAATTCGCACTTTTTAGATTATCTATCCGCAAGCGGCGAAATCCAAAGAAGGCAAATGGTATTACATTTTAAACAGAAAGGATAAACCTTTACAAGGATTCAGAGTGGAGATATGCTCGTTAGTACCTACAATATAATATACTACATAGCTATATAATTGTTAATAATGTCAACATTGAAGAACATTTCATCATAATATTTTAAGTAAACTCTCTCATTTCCAGTGGAACGGCATCGTGTAACACTGATGTGGTAGTAATACCCAGCTTCTACGAATCGACCTGCAAACAGAAGCACATATTGCGTAACATGGCTGCCCTTGATGATAACAACGGATTGATTGAGAAGAACTTCCTCATACCAAGTTGCTGTTCGTGTGTCGTCACCCCCACTGGCAATTTTTGATTCGTTTCTCGAATCGTTTGATAGCTTTCTCTAACTTATTATTTGGATGTGTCGCAATAATTGTCGCAATAATTCATTCGTTTACAAACTGTAGACTGTGCGTCGACAAACAGGCACTTTCTATGATTCGTCACATTAAAAACACTCGTTTTTTTCATACATTGAGAGCATGAACTAGGTAAGGTCAGTTTTGAACAGTGACCAACCCGACAATGATTCAAAAAGTATATACTGAATGTACCAAATTTAAATTTGCAAGCCCAGAACGCATTTATTTGCCCTCGGCCTTAAAAATTTACACTATTTATAAACTAACTTTACAAATGGACGAATTATTATACAAATTGTTTGCATGGAATTTAATATTTAAATATTTTTTTACGGATAAAATTAAATCAAATAAATATTTTCTTAGCAATTTTACGGTAAAGATATTTTAATTGTGTTTTTGATTTAGATAGGTACCTGTATACATAAATAATTAATTATTTATATATAAGTAGATATTTAGTAGTAAGCGATGGTGCTCAAAAATTAATAGCTTTTACTTAGGTCTGTACAGTGTACACTTGTACAGTGTACCTGTGTACCTATGTACCTATGTACAGTGTACCTATATTATTTCGAAATTTTCGTTAGTCATACATTAATTTTTGCAGTCTTATTAAGCATACACAATAATATAGTTGTGCTACTGCCGAATCTGTTTGGTTTGCGTACATTTTTTTACATGTGCTTTAATACTGCTAGTCGGTACTGTTGGTTAACGCTAGATAAATAGATATGGATTAGAGAATGTTTCTTAGCGATTCAAAAAAGAAATCATCATTGGTACCTACCTATTTTGAAGGTCATTAGAGACACTGTAGGACTGGAAATGGAGAGCTAGCGGCTACATAAAGAAGACGCATGTCTATAACGATTCGATTACAAATACTAAGTACCTAATTATTATTTTAAACAAGTGCGAGTCGTATACGTAGTTTTTGATAAAATATGAACTTGATTGTGCTCAAAATTGATCTGGCTAAGGCAAAATTTATGAAAGATTATAATATAGATTAGATGTCATAATAAGGATAAAAAACGTTACCATGTTGGTAACCATTGTGATTATTATTTTAATATAAATAAATTATTATTTATTTGTACATGGAACTTTTTTTCCAAACCCTAAACTGTACGAGGAATGGGAGCCGAGATGAGAATGCTGAGATGGATGTGTGGAGCGACAAGGATGGATAAGTAATAATGTGATGATGGGCCACCGGCGCGCGGATATTTTCGGGAGGAGAAAGGCGCTAGGTCCCAGTCCACAATGAAACTACCGATTAACGGTGCTACAGGGTGGGTACCGGTATAATGTCCTATACATACACACGATTTTAGAATTACACAGGCCCTATGCTAAATTCTACTGTGTTCGCTGTCGCAACTGTTTTTTTTTAATCCATCTTGTGGACTAATAAAAAATAATGGACACGTATTTTTTCTTTTTTACGTAATCAAAAAATAACGGCGATACATTGAGTTGAACTTTCACGTGACGTCACTTGACGGACAGTTTGTATGGCGGTTTTAGCGGTTAGTGACGTCACGACCCCCTCACCCTAAACTTTAATGTGCTTTATCTCTGCATATTTTAATTTATTTGAAAAAGAAAAAAATATGCGTCTATTGTTTTTTTTTTTTTTCTAACTGACGGACTAATCAGAATTTTGATTTTCAAAAGTAGTCCACTTCCCCATTGAGACAGGACGACGGTAAAGGGTGATGCGGGTGTTGGCACAACGCCTTGTGTGCCTGAGGTTTGTCGGTGAGTTGGTGCGGGTCACCCTCCGATAGAGCGGCCAGCAGGGCAATTATGCCACTTTTGTTGCTATCATATTTCAGTTTCAATCGAAAAAAATTACGATTTCGTGATTAATTAATCATGTTTAGACAGCTTCAACTTTTGAAGTATGTTTATTTTGGTTGATCGCTAGGCATTGTAGGTGTCAAAACGTGCATATTATAATCGCAAAACTGCCATATTTTTGATTGCAACTGAAAAACTAACTTATAGCTTAGACGTATAGTATCAAGAAGATCTATACAGACATACGGACAGCTTTTAATAAAGTGAAAGTTACGCTATTGAATCCCTATTGACGTTTTTTTTAGCTAAAAAAAATAATATTAAATTGCCATTTTATCCTAGTATTTATCTCCCTCTACACATACTTTTTTGACGTGTAAACAATAAACATGTCTGACCCCCATTTCCACATTAGGTATTGTAAATTATAAATGCGAAAGTGAGTTTGTTTGTTACGTTTTCACGCCAACGGCTCAACCGATCACCATGAAATTTTGCATACACGTTGTCAGGTGTACCTATACCTACAGAAAAAGACATAGGGTACTCTTTATCTTGGAATTCCCGCGGGCACCCCAAAATTAAAGCGGGTGAAACGTACTACACATTTTCAGGGGTACAGAAAAGAATAGAGGGTACTTTTATCCCGAAATTCCCGCGGGATCTCCGTAATTAACGCGGGTGAAACGGCGGGGAACAGCTAGTATACCTAATATTGTACAATACAATACTGTTGAAATGGGTGTCAGATAATTATAATTGTCACCTTTTTTCTCTAATTAAAATCAATTTCTATTGTTTACTTATTTATCTGAGCATTAATTAAATTAATTAGACTAGATTGCTAATATTTTTTTTTTCTAAATTTACGCAAGACTGACGTAAATAATTAGTGTACCTACCGCTGTCGATAAAACTTTTACAGACAGATTTATTCTATGACTAACTGTGCCCCGCGGTTTCACCCACATGAAACGCTTTTATATAGCTACCTTTTACCGACGTCCGATGGGCTATTATGTAACTTTTGTTTCTATCATTTTTTATATTTTGCTATTTTTCTGATTGACACTGAAAAGTTACATATTGCCTTGCCGATTTAAACGAAATAAAGCCGATAGTTATTTTTTCATCCCACCTCAGAAATGGTATTTTTGCTATTCGATATCTGAGCACAAAAGCCGTTTTCATCCGCTTGAGGTTGTTGGTATCTACCTACCTAAGTATTATTTGTTATACATAATATTAATATTTTTCTGTAATACTTATCTATCATAATGTTGTAGTAGGTAAATATGTACCTAAACTGAAATAAAAGTATCTTGTAATTAATTGTAAATTGCTAATTGTTAATTGTAAATGTTTTATTTTGCAATCATGGTCGCTTTTTTTACTGCGGGCGGCGTAGGCGCCAAATATTGTGTTATAAATAATTTAGACATTTCCTCAATGAAGGGGGATGAAAAGTTACGTGTTGCACTCGAGTGCAAAATTTTTTCAACTTGTGCTCTTTTGAACCCCTCGCTAACGCTCAGGATTCTAATTTTAAAATCCTTCGCTTGCTTGGTCATCAAAGTTGAGCACGCGGTTATAAAACGACTTTCCACTCATGTATAACAAATAACTATTCCCAGAGTTAAACTTAATTTACCCGTGAAAACCGCATGATAACCCGTTCTCTAGTTCGGGAGATTAGCGCGAACAGACACGAGGATCCAACTCTTTTATCATACAGATTTTAATAGAATGGACAAGATAATAAGGTATAAAAATCAAAATTCTATTGAGTCCGTCAGTTAGATAGGAAAAAAATTAATAGACACGTATTTTTTGCTTTTTCGAATTATTGAAAAAATATTTTGATAATACGCATTAAAGTTTAGGAGTGGGAGGTCGCGACACGTCGTCATAACTAAGTATAAAGTGCGCCTAGGTGTGACGTCACACGGACTTTCAACTCAATATACCTACCTATTGCCGTTATTTTTTAATAAAGTAAAAAAAGGAAAATACTTGTCCAATGTTCTACAAGAGGGACTAAAAATTAAAATTTCGTCAAAAATTTTTGCATGTAAAATTACAACTGCCTGTCTGATCGCTTTATCATCGCCCAGCCAAGCCGCTGGGTCAGAAACTTGAAAAACCAGCTGAAAGAATGAAAGATTGTATGGAAATACCGATAATTTTCAAGAGTCGAGGAATTCTGCGTTTGGGCTCTTCTTCTAAAATATCGAAACCCGTAGGTACCTATTTCAGTGTTATCTATGCCTAGTGGCAATAAATTTAATGTTTATAGATAATCCATAGGTAACCTACCTGTGTCCATACTAATCTTTATATTATAAATGCAAATCTGAATTTGTTTGTTTGTGACGCTTTCAAGCTTTAACTTCTCAATCATGTAATTTTGCAGAAAAGTTTTTTTTTGTCAGAGGTGCAGAAAAGGATATAGAGCACTTTTGTCTGGGAATTCCCACGGGAACTCCGAAATTAACGTGAGTGAAATCGCGGGGAACATCCAGTAACGACATTTTATATAACTGACTGTGCCCCTCAGTTTCACCCGCGTGAAGCGTTTTTATGTAACAACTTTTTTCCCGACATCCGATTTGAATGAAACAAAGCCTATATGTAGCTCCAAACCACATCTTACACTACACTCTGTGAAAACCGCATGACGATCCATTCGCGATTAGCGTTTATCGCGAAAAGACATACAGACAGACAGAAAATAATTTAAAAACTTTTTTTGGGGTTGGTTATACTCTTCCAAGTTGGTTAAAAATATTCAATGTACAAACACAATAGATAAGTGATCCAAATATACCTACTACACTTAATATTATCATTATTTTTTTTATTATCATTACTTTTAGATGGTGGTGCTATGCTGCTAAGATTTACTGGACTTATCTGGATACTCCCTTGGGTTTTCAAAATAAATAAAATTATCATTTTTTTTTTGTTTCGGGTCAGTTTCGGATCAGTGTCGTATGTAAATTGTAAAACCATAATGTTATCCTCTTTTAAATAGGTACTAAATTTAATAATCCTTACCGTTAGATATAAATCCGAAAGTGAGTTTGTTTGTTTATTTGTTTGTTTGTTACGCTTTCACGCCTTAACGCAGTCTTTCTCAAAGTGGACGATAACGCCCCCTTGTGGGCGTTGGAGACCTAGAGGGGGGCGTTAAGGGGCCCAGATAAAAATGGGGGCGTTGGCG
Organism: Zygaena filipendulae; assembly: GCA_907165275.2. Classification (NCBI taxonomy): domain Eukaryota; kingdom Metazoa; phylum Arthropoda; class Insecta; order Lepidoptera; family Zygaenidae; genus Zygaena; species Zygaena filipendulae. Next base: position 11,272,257 of record OU015657.1, on the reverse strand, counting down.
AGGTTTAGGAGTGCGATGGTTGATTTGTAATTTCATTTACTTTATATTATAAAATTTACTAAAATTAAAACCTACCTACCACTCAATACCAAATAATTAGTCATTAGTTAGCTGCTTACTAAAAAGAGCATGTTAACGAACGCGGCGGCGACTTACGACTGTTTTTGAGTAAAATCGAACCTGATTTCAACAAACTTGTTAAAAATCATCAAATCCATCCATCTCATTAGATTAGTTTTGAAACTAAAATTTATTACTTATCTATATTGTTTTTTTAATTTGATAAAAATACATTTCTTAATATTATAAAATGCGTTTTCATTGCTATCACTGGTAAAAATATCTAGTTTAGAATGTAAGTTTAAACACCAGCACCGACTAATATAGCAAACTATAAGTGAATTATATAAGTAATGAAATTAATTTTTTTTTTTAGTTTTGGGAGTGTATAAAAAATTGGGGGCGCTAAGAAATAATTAATTTTCAAAGGGGGTGGTAAAAGGAAAATAAGTTTAAGAATCTCTGCCTTAACGGCTCAACCGATCACCATGAAATTTTACTTACATACGTTGGCAGGAGTACAGAGAAGGACAAAGGGTAGGTACCTACTATTTATCCCGGAACTCGCGCGAGAACTCTGTAATTAACGTGTGTGAAACCGCGGTGAACAGCTTGTGAATTACTAATTTTAATTAAAAAAAACCAGTCACCTGATTCCCATGTTATATTTCAGTCGATTATCTCGCGTCATCGATAGCGAGCATACCAAATATGTATTAATGTATGTATAACAACTTTTATTTCGATTTAATTTATTTCAGTCAACAAAGTTGAATGGCATAAAGCATACATAAAATTATATAGATAGACAACATGAACTGGAAAATAAATTTTCTTTTAACCGCTGCACTAACTGTGAGTATTATTTAAATAGGATCCAGATATTAAATTTCTTATATAATATTGCATTTACGTTAAAAACCCTTATAAAATCTATAAATCTGTATTGAATATAAAAATGAATGTGAGTTTATTTGTTTATTCGTTACGCTCTCACGCCTTAACTACTTAACCGGTCATCATTAAATTTTTCTTAACGCGTTACCAGGGGTATGGAGAAGGACACGGGATACTTTTTTCCCGGAATCCCCGCGGGAACTCCAAATTTACGAGGGGAAACCACGATAACAGCTAGTTATTAAACCTATCCATCTATACTACGAGTTGAATAAGAGTAGAATCCGCTATTCTGTACATTGAATATTTTTACCAAAAACTGAGAGGGTGCAATAAAAGAAGAGTATAACCAGCCACAAAAAAGTTTTTAAATTCTTTCTGTCGGTCTGTTCACGATAATCTCCGAATCTACTGAACGCATTGTCCTGTTTTACAGGTAGATTGAGTTTAGATTGAAGCAACATGATGTTTAGATGTTTAGATGTTTAGATGTTTAGATGTTTAGATGTTTAGATGTTTAGATGTTTAGATGTTTAGATGTTTAGATGTTTAGATGTTTAGATGTTTAGATGTTTAGATGTTTAGATGTTTAGATGTTTAGATGTTTAGATGTTTAGATGTTTAGATGTTTAGATGTTTAGATGTTTAGATGTTTAGATGTTTAGATGTTTAGATGTTTAGATGTTTAGATGTTTAGATGTTTAGATGTTTAGATGTTTAGATGTTTAGATGTTTAGATGTTTAGATGTTTAGATGTTTAGATGTTTAGATGTTTAGATGTTTAGATGTTTAGATGTTTAGATGTTTAGATGTTTAGATGTTTAGATGTTTAGATGTTTAGATGTTTAGATGTTTAGATGTTTAGATGTTTAGATGTTTAGATGTTTAGATGTTTAGATGTTTAGATGTTTAGATGTTTAGATGTTTAGATGTTTAGATGTTTAGATGTTTGGATGTTTGTTACTCAATCACGCAAAAACGGCTGAACGGATTTGGATGAAGTTTGGCATGCACGTTTTCAGGGGTAGAGAAGGACATAGGGTACTTTTTATCCCGGAATTCCCGCGGGAACTCCGGAATTACCACGGGTGAAACCGCGGGACACAGCTAGTAAAAAATAAATATAAATAAAAAATATCACTAACTAATGGTCTTAGGTCCGTATTCCAAAAGGTTACTCAAGTCATGAATCTAGTTTTAAAACTAATTTCCAGTAAAGCTTTAATTTTAGAACCTTACTTGAAACGAGATTCATCAATCAATAATCAGCTGAGTTATTTCCTTATTCTAGAACGACGCTTGAGTACTAATCTATACTCAAGCAAAGATTTGATCTTTGTTTACGTCTGTCATGTCAAGACCACTCAACCAATCAGAGCTCAAAATCTCTACTCAAGACTAGTTTCAACTGATTAGAACCAATCAGAGTTCAGAATCCCTACTCAAGACTCGTTTCTAGTGATTAGAACTTAAAACGCATTCTATAATAAGATGTACGCTTGAGTTATGATCTGAGCTTAAAACTAATCTCAAGTAAAACGTGATCTGAGTCACCTTCTGGAATACGGGCCTTAATTGTCAAAAGTCACATTATCTTCATCAATGATTTTCTTGTAGGCATTAACATCATCCCAATTATATATTGACGGCTACCTACGTAACGCGTCCTACAACATCCCAAATGTTTTCCAAAGGAGAGATAATGAGCAGAGATTGTTGAAGTCACAATTGATAATGTCTACTCGTACTGAAAACAATGTCAAATCACATGCGAGGGACGACTTCTATAAAGGAGGTATCTTATACATACTGTATACGTATCCTAATATTATTATATCTGACGACCCGATTGGCGTAGTAGGTCAACCATGCCTGCCCGCTAAGCAAGAGGTTCCGGGTTCGATTCCCGGCGGAGGTGCACTTTGTGTGATGAGCACAGGGCTCCACTTTCCAGTCTGAGTATGTATGTATGTAATTCTATGTAGTATATACCACGTTTGCTTGGTTTCCACGACACAAGCTAATAATAGCTTACTGTGGGATCAAGTACATCTGTGTGTTGTGAAGTGGATTATTATTATTATTATCAATGCGAACGTGAGTTTGTTTGTTGGTAACGCATTTCTAAACTACACCACCAATCATCATATAATTTCAAATACACCTTATCAGAGGTACATAAAGGAAGGGTACCTACCTTACATACGGAAAAAAATACTGTTCTCGAAGGATAGTACCCTGAGAGAAAAATAGGGGCTCGTTCGGTAAAGTTCGCGACCGAAAAGTTCCCCACCGAAGATTGGTCAACAGTATTTCTACTACCGGTGTTCGGTCGAGCACCATGTTTGGTCAGTACCGTAGTTTGCACATTTTTGACACCGCGCGGGGACGGTCACTGACTCACTGTGCCTGCTGGTCACTGATATTGTGTCACCAATTTATCCTTCGGGCAATGAAGTGTGACCGAAACCTCTTCGGTCTGATTGATTTCTCTCCGTGTAGGTATACCTACTGATTGACTTCTATTTAACGCAAGCGAAGCTGCAGGCAAAAACGAGTACACAGAGAGAAATCAATCAGGCCGAAGAGCTCGTTGCCTGAAGGATATGTTGGCGACACAATATCAGTGACCAGCAGGCACAGTGAGTCAGTGACCAACACCGCGCGGTGTCAATAATGCGCAAACAACAGAAGAGTTTACTGACCAAATATGATGCCCAGCCGACCACGATAATAAATAACCGATAATAGGCTAGTTTCCTGGGTAAAAAAATCGAAATTCTATTTAGTCCGTCAGTTAGATAATAAAAAAATAAAAGACACGTATTTTTTGCTTTTAAAATAATGGAAATATGCATAGATAAAGCGCATTAAAGTTTAGGGTGGGGGACTCATGATGTCACAGCTCGCTATAACGTGCGAACAAACTGTAGCGAGGCGTGACGTCATGTGAAATTTCAACTTGATATATCTCCGTTATTTTTTGGTTACATAAAAAATAAAAAAATACGTGTCCAATATTTTTTAATAATCTACAAAACGGACTAAAAATAAAAATTTAGGAAACTAGCCTATTGGAAGCATAATGATATAATTTGAATTTTTTGCCTGTTATCTGTTTGTCTTTGAGTTTGAACGCGCATATTTAAAATATACCTACCTACTGAATAAATGTGGATGAGCTTGGTAATACAATATCATAAAACATTAAATAGCACGGGAGAAACAGTGATTATTAGTTCCTAAATTCATATCATGTATGAGTGAATTATTACGAAGCTCGCTCATAGTGCGCTGTAGGTATAGTATCAAAATCAACGAGATGTAGGTCCGTATTCCAGAAGGTGACTCAGATCACGTTTCACTTGAGATTAGTTTTAAGCTCAGATCATAACTCAAGCGTATATCTTATTATAGAATGCGTTTTAGGTTCTAATCACTTGAAACTAGTCTTGAGTAGAGATTCTGAACTCTGATTGGTTCTAATCACTTGAAACTAGTCTTGAGTAGAGATTTTGAACTCTGATTGGTTGAGTGGTCTTGACATGACAGACGTAAACAAAGATCAAATCTTTGCTTGAATATAGATTAGTACTCAGCTGATTGTTGATTGATGAATCTAGTTTCAAGTAAGGTTTTAAAATTAAAGCTTTACTTGAAATTAGTTTTAAAACTAGATTCATGACTTGAGTAACCTTTTGGAATACGGACCGTAGAGTTGTTCGCAAATTGAAAATTAGTTTTAGGTCCGTATTCCAGAAGGTGACTCAGATCACGTTTCTCTTGAGATTAGTTTTAAGCTCGAATCATAACTCAAGCGTACATCTTATTATAGAATGCGTTTTAAGTTCTAATCACTTGAAACTAGTCTTTAGTAGAGACTCTGAACTCTGATTGGTTCTGATCACTTGAAACTAGTCTTAAGTAGAGATTTTGAACTCTGATTGGTTGAGTGGTCTTGACATGACAGACGTAAACAAAGATCAAATCTTTGCTTGAGTATAGATTAGTACTCAAGCGTCGTTCTAGAATAAGGAAATAACTCAGCTGATTGTTGATTGATGAATCTCGTTTCAAGTAAGGTTCTAAAATTAAAGCTTTACTTGAAATTAGTTTTAAAACTAGATTCATGACTTGAGTAACCTTTTGGAATACGGACCTTAATCAAGTTTGCTAATGTGTATGTTTTTCAGGACAATTGTTGGAAAATCATGATTTTATACCAATGGTCTCCAAAGAATATTGCATGGAACACATATTGATAGAAAATGTCACTAATTACCCAACAGATTATGTCAATAACAAACTTATTTATGAAAATATTTTTAATATTGTAAGTAAGATTTTCCGAGCGTCACACAAAAACTAAAAAAGAAATGTGCTTAAAACCACTATGATACTTGCATTCTATCTCATTCTCTTGCAGGATAAATCCTATTTATGAATATGCTTGTCTCTTTTTACTGTCGCTATTTCGTTCCATCGAATTTTCAAATCACAACGGTGCTAAAAAAGTTTTCACTTAAAAAAAAACCCTTTCCCCCACTGACTCTAATGGATTTATAGATATAATGACCAGCTGTGCCCCGCTGTTTAACCAGCTTGTGTTTCGGAATTCCCGCAGGAACTCCAAAGTAGCCTAGCTTACTACATATACCTACCTAACATCGCTGAGCGACTGCTGAGCCGCGCGGCATGATATCTATACAATGTGTTAGTGAATTAAGTGAAAACCTGATACTCCCCAATTAAAAAAATAAACAATAATATGATTAAAATATATTTTATGTTGAAAAATGTATACTTTAAAAGTTATTCAACATTAGTTTGGAGGTGACCTATCTACGAAATACCAAGCGCTACGCCCGCGCCTACCGGTTCGATTTTTTTTGCTGCGGGTGGCGTACGCGCCAAATTTTGTATTATAAATAATTTAGACATGGACTGATAAAAAAAAATAACCTATATTAAAACATAGTGCGATCGATTCGCTAGTTGATTCTGAGCAAACTACTTTCTAGTTTTCAGTTAATTCATTAACACGTTGTATATTATCATGGCAGAGCTAACTGTGAATGACTGACCACCAGCTTCGCACATCATAAATGGACTTGATAATAGTAAAGTTTATTCGAAGTTTTACACAATTCAAGCACTGATTTTTTTATGTCTAGTTAATCCAACTAATATTATAAATGTGAAAGTGTGGATGTTTGAATGTTTGTTACTCAATCACGCAAAAACGGCTGAACGGATTTGGATGAAATTTGGCATGCATGTTATCAGGGGTACAGAGAAGGATATAGGGTACTTTTTATCCCGGAATTCCCACGGGAACTCCGAAATTACCGCGAGTGAAACCGCGGGACACAGCTAGTAGGATAATCACGAAAAACTGAAATGTCAAATTTTTTTTAAATTTATTTTTAGTTCTATCAATCACCGGAACACCCGGAAAAGATTTCAGAAAAGGCCGCACGTCGGTCTTTGCTGACTCGCCGACTTTGCAAGTTTGTTACAAATGTTAGTATCTACGTATTATATATCCTTTAAGGTCTTTATACATAATTATCTTCAAGGTCTACGCAAGGTACTTTACAGGGTCTATATGCAATAATAAAGTAAGGAGGAATATACAAGAGGCCAGCCTTAACTAATATATTTTGTAGAGAAAATGTTTTTAGGGTTTACTGAGGCCCAATCTGAAACTACTGATCCTTTTAAAAAGTCATTTTACTATTAGAAAGCTACAGTACTTATGACTTGCAACAGATACTTTTTATCCCGGAATCAGTAGTTTCCGAGGGTGTTGCGAACTTCATATGAGTGGAATCACATTTTGACAACACTTCTGTGGCATTTAATGTTGTTGAAAAAGAGTAGTTACCAAAATCGCCAAAAATTGCGTCTTACAGTTAGACTTTTTTAATCCCTACTTAATATAAATATCTGGGTCACCGAGCTTCGCTCGTTGTGTAGGTATAGCGCCATCTGTTCTCACGTAGAAAAACAAACACTCATTTTTCATTACCTGAAAACACGGATAAAACGACGTTTTCTAAAAATGAAACCTAGCTAGATCGATTAATCGCCCCCGAAACCCACTGCATACCAAATTTCATGAAAATCGTTGGAGCCGTTTCCCAGATTCAGGTCTGTTCTGTTTCTGATTCTGATCTGTTATGATACAAGAATTAGATTACTACATAAATAATAATGTAGTTAAGGATGAAATGTGAAAATGAGTTTGTTTGTTTGTTTGTTAAGCTTTCACGCCTTAACGGCTCAATCGATCATCATGAAATTTTGCATACACGTTGTCAGGGAGTACAGAGAAGGACATAGGGTACTTTTTATCCCGGAATTCCCGCGAGATCTCCGAAATTACTGCCGGTGAGACCGCGGGGAATATAAATAAAACTTTATGTCAGAATGTTTGCCCCTATATGTGTTCCTAAACCATATTCGATTTTGATGAAACTTTCTGCGTTTTTCTGCGTATGCCCGCGTAGGTTCCTTTCTTTATGTCATAGTGGGCAAACGGGCAGGTGTCACACCTGATGGTAAGTGATTATCGCCGCCTTTGGACATCTGCGACACCAAAGGCATGCAGGTGCGTCGCTGACTTGGAATTGGAAATTCCTTATATTCTACGAAAGCTCCAAATCGCGTCAGTAAAACAGCGGACACGGAATTATCAATTTGAAAATTGCCTTTTTTCACCTTTTCGTGTTTTGCTTTTTAGACTTTGGCACCATTCGCCGCATATGTGCAAGAGGATGATAAATGTTATTTTGTTGTAAATCGAAAAAACGAACCGCTACAGGGTGTCAAGTATGAGTCTTGCAAGTAAGTAACATCTTGAGTAACTAACATTATTACTGTCACTAATCTCTTATAACTAGAGATCGAAGTATTTTATGTACTTACTTGATAGTTTGTGTATGGTATCTTAGTACAGAGATGCGTTTTTCCGCTAAAAAAATCAAAAGTAAAGTTGCGAATTTCGGAAAAATTTCGCCCGCGCCTACCGGTTCGAATTTTTTTTCTGCGGGCGGCGTACGCGCCAAATATTGTAGATTATATAATTTAGACATGGGCTAGTGTAACAATGTAAAAATGTAACCTATATTAAAACATAGTGCGATCGATTTGCTAGTTGATTCTGAGCAAACTACTTTCTAGTTTTCAGTTTATTTAATAACACGTTGTATAGCTTTAGTAGCAATAGGCAGTTAAATCGGCTTGCTTGTATGGAGTGTGTATCTAAAAATAAATTATGTTGTTTGCGTTTACCCATATTAATTGTAATTTTATCCTAGAACAAAGTGTTCCCGACTAACATTTTATTCCGATTAATAATTACATCTACGCAGGTCATCTGAGATCAAAACTCCAATCCAGTCCAAATCTCCAACAGAGATCCAGTTTTTTGTTTGTTACGTTATCATGCCTTACCTACTCAGCCGATCATCATAAAATTTTGCACACACGTTGTAAGGGGTATAGAGAAGAACATAGAGTACTTAATAACCTGAAAATCTCGCAGGAACTCTGAAATTAACGCGGGTGAAACCGTGCGAAATAACTCGTACCTAAACTGATATTGGTAGTCATTATTAGGTAACGCATTATTTTTCTATTTATTTCAGATCCGAAGGTCATCAATGCAGCATATATGGAATTCCAACGCTTTATGAGCAAAACAAGCGCTACCGCCAGGAATATAATACATCTTGCGATCAAACCTACATTGGGCGATCGCTGATAGTGCTGGACTATAACGGAAATCTTGTGCAAAAGCGTGTAAAAGTTAAAGCGGCGTGTGTCTGCACCAAAACTAAAGCCTAACTCACAAGACACAGCTTTTGAAGCGAATTGGGAAACTTGGGAAGCGGACCCACAGTCTTTAGTTGTAGGTGTTGTTAACGTGTGTTCATTTTTGTGTGTTGTGTCAAATAAAGTTCTTTCCAATTCCAATTTCCATTCGCTGTAAGCTGCAAGCATCGATTTCGAGCAAAAAAATAAATGCATGTTCATTCCTATTATGTATTTTTTACCAGATAATTAAATTAACTTTTATTTCATTTCACTGAAAATTTGTCTCTCTTTTATCACTTTGTCTCTATTATCATTGTTGCCTAAAACAGTATACCCTGGTCAATCTAATATATATAAATCACGTGTCACGTTGTTTGTCCGCGATGGACTCCGAAACTACTGAACTGATTTTGATAAAATTTTGCAACCATTTATAATATGGTCCAACTTAAAAGATAGGATAGTTTTTATCCCGGAATTCCCTCGGGAACTGAAGGACATAGAGTACTTTTTTCCCGCAACCTCCGCGGGAACTCCGAAATTACCGCGGATGAAATCAATCGCGGGGGACAGCTAGTCTAATATATATAAATCACGTGTCACGTTGTTTGTCCGCGATGGACTCCGAAACTACTGAATCGACCGTGATGAAATTTGGTCACCATGTTGTATTTGGCCCAACTTAAAAGATAGGATAGTTTTTATCCCGGAACTCCCGCGGGAACTCCGGAATTATTGCGGGAACAGCTAATCACCGTAAACTACTGGCAGGGGTACAAAGAAGGACATAGAGTAGTTTTTCCCGGAATTCCCGCGGGAACTCCGAAATTACCGCGGATGAAATCGCGCGGGACAGCTAGTGTATTATAAGTATTAAATCATTGACCCTGGTAAACATGAAAGACAATTAGGTATATTATTTATAGTTACGATTTTTTATCAACACAAAAATAAAATCGACGGAATTAACGTCATACAGGTTTTTTCTGAAAACATTAGTAGTTACTGAAATAAATAATTGTTCCAATTTTGGATTTTTTTTTTAATGTTTCTTTTTTTAATATTTCATCCACTATACATAGAATTTGTTAGGTTAATTCGAATATGACAAAGGAGTTTTCTTTACTAAATAACGAATTTATAATTATTATTTTTCGATTTGAACTGGTTTATATAAAGGTAAAGTTTTGAGTTAGAACCCGCGCTCTCACGAATCATACTCGATACTCGATCAACAAAAATTGAAAGAAATCGTTGATCAAAACCTTTTGTTTTGATCAACTGAAAAGTATGAAAATGAGGGTTCTCGCTACACTTTTTGTGAGAACGCGACTTAAGCATGATTGTCTTGGAACTATCGCTTGGATAAATCTATATGTAAATAATATAAAATGCTTTGTCCTAAATGACTGATGGGTCAACGCACAGCCTAAACCGCGTCTTTTGGATTAAATCAGTATATTGTTATTTTTTACTTTTTAGTGTACCTAGTGCATTTTTGTATTTTTTAAGTCGCTATAATTTTTTTACTAAAATTTTTGACTAGGATTTGGCTAGGTATTCAATATTTGGCCACTTTTCAGGATTTTTTTTCCATTTTTTGCCAACTCGTATGCTAGTTTACGTACTTCAAATGGAGATAACCCAAAATAAACTCCAAAGCATTCGATTAAAATAGTCCTGGAGATTTTTTTCCTCATCAATAGTAAAAACACGGTTGACGCAAAGGTAGCCCACAACTGCGCTAGTATTTCCTGCTTTTAATTTTATTATTTATCTGTATAATGCTACATGGCAAACATCATATTTTTTGCCAGGGCTCTAATTTTTATACCATCATTGAAATGATTTTCAGCCGCTTTTCGGTACACTTCCATGTCGGTAGTTCCTCCTGTGTTAGCTATTTTACGTTGTCGCGGCATGCATGCTGTTCAAATAAAAACACACATTAAATTATCACATAAGTAAATAAATACGGGGACAAAAGTAACATGTTACTTGTGTTCCCATAGGGCTATGTTACTTTTGTACCCGACCAATTTTTTGTTAGAACATGAAAGATTACCTAAAAATGAAACGTGCTAGACGAAAACTAATTAAAACACTGTATAATCACTCTAATCAAGAATTAAATATGCAAATATTCAGATTAGTGTCATGTTTTTAAGACTGCGTAAAACAAAAATAAAAAATTGCCAAAAAACTTACTTTTGATTTGTAAAACCACGTATCGTCCTCTCACACAACCTAACAGCAGGTGACGCGCGTTACGACTGAATTCAAGTGAGGGGAGGGCCACAGGCTATCACCTTGACGGCAGCGAAATGGTATTTGGCTACTGGATAAACTTACAGGGCATTTGTTACTTTCGACCCGCCGTTACTTTTGTACCCGGTCTCCCCTAAGTGACACTGTAGCCTAACGTCAGCAGCTCATAATCTTTTACAATTGCTTTTCCCGATGCAATGGCATTCATTGTTGAGTTTTCCTGTTACTTCACCATCAGCTCCTCCTCACCATATTATGCATTATGACGTCATATACATTGCGTAGCATGCATTTTAAAGTGTAGGTAATTGAATAGCAAACATATAGCAAACCAAGAACTTCCTCCTTGCGTGAACTACTTTTTATTCAGTCGGATTGAGTACCTCTTCCTTTTTTGGAAGTCAGTTAAAAAGAAAAACTCAAAACACAGCCCCGTAGCAGTAACAACACAGTTCCTATTATTTTTACAAATTTAGGTAGGTACCTATTCTAGTTTTAAAATAAATAGATAAGTATGCAATTTTATAACAATAACCGAAAAAAAAAATTATTAGGAAAACCGATGACGTAATAAATTATGTTTTCGGTATTTCCTAGATGCTTATTTAAAAAAAATTAAATCATAATTACAACATTACCTACTTAATAATACATAGGTATGTACTTATATAATTTCAAAGTATTGTCTTTTGTCATAGTAAAACTGAGCATTAGGTATAGGCTCATGTTCACCTGATAATCGGAGACAACGTATCCAAAAATTTTCTATTCTCAAACAATCGCCTAAATCCCTACTAATATTATAAATGCGAAAGTAACTCTGTCTGTCTGTCTATCTGTTTGTTTGTCTGTCTATCTGTTACGCTTTCACGGCTTAACGGCTCGACCGATCACCACGAAATTTTGCACACACGTTGTCGGGGGTACAGACAACTATAATCACATTAGCTGTTCCCCGCGGTTTTACCCGCGGTAATTTCAGAGTCCCCGCGGGAATTCCGGGAAACAAAGTACACTATGTCCTTCTCTGTACTCCCTGACAACGTGTAGGTATGCAAAATTTCATGATGATCGATTGAGCCGTTAAGGCGTGAAAGCTTAACAAACAAACTCATTTTCACATTTCATCCTTAACTACATTATTATTTATGTAGTAATCTACTATATTTAAACAAGCAATTCTTGTATATAGATATAAGAATCAGAAACAGAACAGATCTGAATCTGGGAAACGGCTCCAACGATTTTCATGAAATTTGGTATGCAGTGATCGGCACACGTGAACGGCTGGACAAATTTCGCAAGTTATTTTTTTGTTGTGTTTGTTATTGTCAGGAGAAGATTCTTTTGCAGAAAAAAGTTTGGAGTTCCTGCGGGAATTCCGAAACTCACGCAGGTGAATCTTCAAAACGGTTAGACCTATTTTGACGGGACTTTCACTGCTAATGGACTTGTCAATCAAATTTTAGTTTTTAGAAAGTAAGAAAGAAAGAAAGAATAGGAGTTTATTGGTCCCCACATAAAAGGTACAAAATAAAAGACAGAAAAAAAAGAATTTTTAGTCCGTCTTGTAGATGTTTTTTTTTCATTTTTAAGTATTAAAAAAAATAACGGAGTTACTACATTAAGTCAAAACGTCGCGCGACGTCACAACGTGCTATAAACTGTTGCACAAAAAATACCTGTCCAATATTTTTAACCGACTTTCCAAAAAGGAGGAGGTTCTGAATTCATCTGAATGTTGTTTTTTTTTGTGTGTTTGTTACGCGATTGCTCGAAGATGGTTGGACCGATTTGGAAAATTCTTTTTTTGTTTGAAAGGGTATACTCCAAATTAGGTCCCATTGCCACCAAGTCGGGATCTGATGATGGGATCTTGGAGAAATCGAGGGAACTCTTCAAATATTATAGGCACACCTATAGCGATTTGGGTATTTTCTAAAGTAAATCATAAAACCAACCTACTAAAAAGCAAGAAATAAACAAAATTTTAACAAAAAAATAAAAACCGACTTCCAAAAACACAAAACTAAAAAGCTAAAAATAACAAAATACCGATTTAATCCAAAAGACAAAAATACCTACACGTTATATATTATTGGTTTGTGCTACTACTGATCGGTTTGAAGTCGGTGACAAGCCAAATATGGAGTAGATGTGTAGATGGGCTAAGTCCACTCCCGCCACGAACTCGTGAGAAGAGCAACCAACCCAAGTGGGCAGACACCAGCGGGCTTGGCACCGAATTCAACCTACCTTTTCTCGAAGCGCTTCGTCGTTTTTTTGAACCCTCATAACTTGGGTTTGGATTATGCTAGATCAACAAAATTTTCGGGATATATTGTCAATAGCGGACTTATTGAACATATTAAGTTTTAATTGCATAGCTCCCATCCTTTAGATTTTATTGATATCTAAAAAACCCCGATTTCGTCACTGACTCACTGATGATCATCAAAATTCTTAGGGTACTTCCTAATGTCCTAGAAAGCTGAAATTTGGTATGTAAGCTAGTATTAGTAAACAAACAACAAAAAAATTATAAAAATTGTAACTTTTATCTCTCAACCCCTTAAATTAGGGGATGGAAGTTTGTATGAGACTTCTGAAATTTTGACTTACAAAAATATTTGAAATCCCAACAAAAACATTTTCATGTAAAATGTTGCCAAGACGAGACCATATACCAGCACTTTCAAAAAGTTATCAGATCTTATGTAGAGCCAAGCTTCTAACTCTACAAGGTCTAACTTCACAAATTCTACACCTTAGCCAAAATATGTGGCTTGGCCGTTTCGTTACTACAAAGAACTATTATTATATAACAGAAAAGTAATGAAAAATGGACCAATTTTTCACCTTAGGCCCATGTGAATGTAGCGAAATGGCCAAGCCACATATTTTGGCTAAGGTGTAGAGTTTGTGAAGTTAGACCTTGTAGAGTTAGAAGCTTGGCTCTACATAAGATCTGATAACTTTTTGAAAGTGCTGGTATATGGTCTCGTCTTGGCAACATTTTACATGAAAATGTTTTTGTTGGGATTTTTTTGTTAAAATTTTGTTTATTAATCTACAAGACGGACTAAATAGAATATTGATTTTCATATCCCGGAAACAAGCTTGTAAATTAGGCTACTTAGAGTTTCTGCGCGAATTCCGAAACTCGCGCGGTCAAAACTACTGCGTCGAACAGCTAGTTTACAATTGATTTGCATTAATTTGTTTTATCAATGGGCTATGCTACGTGACCCGTGGTGGCTGATAACTTGTGTTATGTTCACATAATATTTTCTACCAACATGCATTCCGGAGCGTCAAAACACAGGTAGGTATCCCAGTTGCCATCATCAGGCGAAATGGAACGGACCGCTTTGTGTATTCTCATAATATTTTCAATGGAATCTGTAAGTTTATTAATGAAATATTTTCAGTTAGATACCATTTTTGTAATTCTTTAGTACATAATATAGGTTTAAAGAATCTTTATTTCTTATAAGAACATTATAGTTCACTTAAAATAAGATACAAAGAAGTTAGACTATAATTAAGGTTTTGACGTACATTAGAATTTTTTTAATTTATATTTGTAATATCAATTCACAATCAAAATAATAATAATGGAGTAGGCGCAACTGGTAGTTGTTATAATTTTTTTACGATAATACTCACTAATAATATAAACCCGAAAGTTTGTATGTATGGGTGTTTGTTAATCTTTCGCGACAAAACTATTGAATGGATTTTGATGAAACTTTACAATAATATAGCTTATACATCAGAGTAACAGAATACAATAACATACATAGACATTCTGAAATTTCCGCGGGTGACACCGCGGGGAACAGCTATAGTACCCGTATAATCATATTATTATGTAATAATTCGCATAGCCTAATTATAATTATAGTTCGACCGTTTACAAAACGCCGGAATTTTGTATAATGCCGAGAACGGAAAACCACCACGACCAAATTTAAATGTATGCTGTTATGTATTCATTTTTCTAACAACATAGTCGAATTGGGAAACGTTGTTACAACTTCGGTATTATATTTTTTTAAGAATAGCGGTTTTATTATAAAAACAATATCAGTCACTTTGACCACTTAATTTTTATAATATAGTAGCTATGCCCTCAGCTACTGCCCACTATATTAAAAAAATTAAGTGGTCAAAGGAAAACCGGTTTCTGTTGGGTTGGTAACTGGTATGTTAGACCCCCACCACAATATATAGATACCTAATAAGGACGCTGATCGTGGTTTTCTCGCGCGCGTTCTCGCAAGATTCTCGCGTGAATGTGGCGCGGGCTTAAGAAATGTGCGGAAGTTGATCGTTTATAATTTCTCCCGTTTTGTGGTGTGGCAAAACTTTATGGGAGATTTTTTTGAAGTAAGAGCATATTTTATTTAACTCGAGTGAAATCCGCGCATATACCTACTTTTGTTTGTCGTTATGCGCACATATTAAGAAGCTATCTAATGGGGATGTTGACAACTTTTGAAAATCAAAATTCTAATTAGCCCATCATTTAGAAAATTAAAAGTCATTACATACGTATTTTTTTTATTTTTCAAATAAATGAAAATACACAGAGATAAAGCGCATTAAAGTTTAGGCTCGTGACGTCACTTACCGGCTACCGCTACAAGCCGCCATACAAACTGCACTAGTTACTAACGTCACGCAAAATTTCAACTCAATGTATCGCCGTTATTTTTTGATTACGTAAAAAAAGAAAAAATACGTGTCCAATATTTTTTTTTAATCTACAAGACGGACTAAAAAAAAATTAGTCTAATAGCCTATTCTAATTCTCACCTGTTTGACAACTGCAGTCCCACTTTTTTAGCTATGTATCTCCAGTATTTTGATGGCAAATCCGTAAATTGCAATGGCAACCCTAATTACATCACTTTTACTTTCAGTTCATCACAAGCGGCAGTCCTATGAGTAACCTTTTTAATGGCAGGCATAATATTGGCAGGATAAACAAAAACCATAATAATGCGAGTGAAAACGAACTAAAATCAGGAAACATGATCGGATTTGATAGACAGATACGAAATGAAATAAAATCTGACTTCACTGTTGCACCGGCATCGGCATTTAAAGATAATGGATATGGTAAGTTGATTAGACTTAGATTTTTGAACTTATTAGCATTGGCGTATCTAGGGTTATTTTTCAGGGGGGGGGCTGGCCCCTGACATGTTATGGCCGATGCAAAATTCTGTAGGTGGTACTGTTAGTACACAAGCTTCGTTGAAAAATAAATAATAAGTACCTAATACTCGGGAGGTTGCGGGTGCAAATTTTTAAATATTAAGTCTATTTTGAAGAGCCTTCTGAAATTAGTAATCATTATTATAGAATTCCGAATCAGTAACCCAATATCCTGGGGTGGGCACTAGACCATCCTGGGGTGCTTATTAGCATGCAGTATAACTCTATCCAATAAATAATAATAATCCACTTGATATGAAACTACACACAGATGTACTTGATCCCACAGTAGGCAAGCTAGGATTGCAGAGAGATGATGAACAGTTTTTACTTTTGAGTTCCATATTACAGACTTATACGAATCGGTATTTGGACGCAGATAAGCAATAACATGTCAACCCACAAAATTAAATTACCTATTCAGAACGATTTATTGAGAGTTAGGGAACGTTTTATAATTATGTGTTTACCTTATTACATTTTTTAAGTATGTAACTAAATATTGAACATAAAAAATGTTGACAGAAAATGGCGCTATAATTTTACCTATTCAGAACGATTTATTGAGAGTTAGGGAACGTTTTATAATTATGTGTTTACCTTATTACATTTTTTAAGTATGTAACTAAATATTGAACATAAAAAATGTTGACAGAAAATGGCGCTATAATTTTAAAACAAGATTTACACAAAATTTCTGCAGTGTGGGTTAACACACTATTGCTTATCTATGTCCATTTAGGCTCTACTTTTTGAATATAGCGGCATGTTCATATTATATTTCAATGTTTTTGGTAGTTGTACCATGACAACTCATTTTTCCAGTATAACACTAGAAAGGCCGCGTGCTATAAGTTTATATGTCGTGGAAACCAAACAACGTGGCATATAATTACTTACCTATAATGTATATTATACTATAGATATTTAAACATGCCCAGACGGAAAAGTGGATCCTGTATTCATCATACAAATCCTCCCCCAACGGGAATCGAACCCGGAACCTCTTGATTAGCGGGCATGCCTAGGTGACCTAATGCGCCAATCGGGTTGTCTGTCTGTAGTTTGTACATAAATAAGTAGCTGCATTCCTCAGAAAATACCAAATTTGTTCATTTAGAATGCACTTTTCCAGCTTTTTTCTATGTCCTATTATAGTAATTAAGTCAATGTTTATGATCTGGGGGCACGGTAGTGCCCCCGCCAAGACGAGCCAGCAAAGCGCAAGGGCACTACCTACCTTTTCTCGAAGCGTTTCGTCGTTTTTTTGAACCCTTGTAACTTGGGTCTGGATTATACCAGATAAACAAAATTTTCGGAATATGTTGTCAATAGCAGACTTATTAAATGTATAAAGTTTTAATTGTATAGCTCCCATCCTTTAGATTTTATTGATATCTAAAAAACCTCGATTTCGTCACTGACTCACTGATGATCATCAAAATTCTTAGGGTACTTCCTAATGTCCTAGAAAGCTGAAATTTGGTATGTAAGCTAGTATTAGTAAACAAACAACAAAAAAATTATAAAACTTGTAACTTTTATCTCCCAACCCCTTAAATTAGGGGATGGAAGTTTGTATGAGACTTCTGCAATTTTGACTTACAAAAAGAAATGAAATCCCAACAAAAACATTTTCATGTAAAATGTTGCCAAGACGAGACCATATGCCAGCACTTTCAAAAAGTTATCAGATCTTATGTAGAGCTAAGCTTCTAACTCTACACGCCTTAACTCTACAAGGTCTAACTTCACAAACTCTACACCTTAGCCAAAATATGTGGCTTGGCCGTTTCGTTACTACAAAGAACTATTATTATATAACAGAAAAGTAATGAAAAATGGACCAATTTTTCACCTTAGGGCCTAAGGGCCATGTGAATGTAGCGAAATGGTCAAGCCACATATTTTGGCTAAGGTGTAGAGTTTGTGAAGTTAGACCTTGTAGAGTTAAGGCGTGTAGAGTTAGAAGCTTGGCTCTACATAAGATCTGATAACTTTTTGAAAGTGCTGGCATATGGTCTCGTCTTGGCAACATTTTACATGAAAATGTTTTTGTTGGGATACTTCTTATCCGAAAAGTTCTCAATGGAATCGTTTACGTGAGTGTGAGGGTGTGTGGGCGATAATATTATAGGTACAATGTACATAATAATTAATTCTCGTCATTTTATGCTCATGCATCATTGTTATCTACGCTTTCACGCCTTACCTAACGGCTCAACCGATCATCATGAAATTTTTCACACACGCTGTCAGCGATACAAAGAAGGATATAGGGTACCTTTAGTCCCGGAATTTTTGTCCTAAAATCCGTAATTACGTAGACGAAGAAGGTGTGTAAATATCTTAGTATATAGCAAGTGAAGGTTCCAAGTCTTTGCCAACCTCTCTAAACGATAGGTTTACATAACATTTAATAAGTAGCTGTTCCCCGCTTTTTCACCCGCGGAAATTTAATAGTTCCCGTGGGAATCCTGGAATAAAAAGTGCCCTATGTCCTTCTCTGTACCCCTGGCGTCGTGTATGCAAACTTTCGTGGTGATCGGTTCAGCCGATAAGGCGTGAAAGCGTAACAAACAAACAAACTCACTTTCAAATTGAGTAAGGATATCTATCATCAGTGTGATGTATGTACCTCCCTTGTCTATACGAGCGTAATTAGCACCTAATTAAATTATGTTTACATCGAATTGACTAAGTATGATATGAAATACTTCCATATTTTCATTTTGTTTATCCTAAAATAGAAAAGCAAAAAATTCATCTTGAAAAAAGTCTGCGAAACCGGGATGTCTCGTTCACACCCATGATTCCTGTTGGCGCAAATGTCGTTATACCAAAAAGTTTTGTACCAGAAATACCTGAGGAATGCCTAGAAACTGGATTATGTGAAACAGTACCAAATTATCCTGAAGAATATTTCACCTGGATTATAGAAACGGTAAAAAGTTTCATGAATGAATATATGCAACGTGCTAATTAATGAATTATTAATGAATTGACCAATAACCTGATATACCTCACTAAAAAAATAAACAATATTAAAATTAAAAAATAAATTATATCGAAAAAATTTAATAGTCAAAGTTATTCGACACTATAGTTTGGAGGTGACGTATCTATGAAATTTCAAGCGCTACGCCCGCGCCTACGTGTCAACTGTCAATGGCTGATTCGTTTTTGTTTTGCTACGGTCGGCGTATGCGCCAAATATTGTTTTAATAATAATTTAGGCATGGGCTAGTAAAATGAAAAAATATAACCCATATTAAAATAAAATCGATGGATTACGACCTTTTTTGGAACGTATCTATTCTTCGATTCCTTTTGTTTGTCAAACCTCTAGTTGACAGTTGTTATTTAATTACTATTTTCTTGTTACCTACTGGGTGGTTACTGGATTCAAACTTAGAACATTTTAGATCCTCACAAAAACCATTACGAGCTTATCCTAATAATAATATCACAAATGCGAATGTTTGTTTGTTTGTAAAGCTTTCACGTTTTAACTACTCAACCGATCATAATGAAATTTTGCATATTTGCACGTTGTCAGGAGCACAGAAAAGGACATAGGGCACTTTTTATCCCGGAATAAATGCGCTAACTTTGAAATTAACACGAGTGAAACCGCGGGGGACAGCTAGTAGTAGCTAGCATTAATAAATATTTTTTACTAATTTATTTATTTTTACTCTACCAACAGTACTACCTTGATTTGGTGATTGAAAATAAAAAAACGCGTATAAAAAATACACAACGAAATGAACCACAATATCTTTGCAACGTCACGACAAAGGTCAGTGGAATTTTGAAATCTTTATATATAAAAATGAATTGCTGTTCGTTAGTCTCGCTAAAACTCGAGAATGGCTGGGCCGATTTGACTAATTTTGATCTTGAAATATTTTTGTGGAAGTTCAGGGAAGGTTTAAAGTGAGAAGTTCGGAGTTCCTGCGGGAATTCCGAAACTCACGCAGGTGAAACCGCGGGGCACAGCTAGTTTCATAATATGTTTCTTTTTCTATGGACTTTCGCATAAAAAAATATAAATGCATTTGCACTGTACCTACTAAGTCTACAGGTATACAAGTAAGGATACTATTATTATAAATGCAAAAGTGAGTTTGTTTGTTCGTTACGCTTTTACGCCTTAGCGGCTCAACCGATCGTCATGAAATTTTGCAGACACGTTGTCAGGGGTACACAGAAGGACAAAGGGTACTTTTATCCTGGAATTCCAGCGGGAACTCCGTATAACCCCGGGTGACACAGCGCGGAACAGCTACTACATAAATAAAAGTCAATATGCATGCAAGCATTTTTTTTTGTTATTTTTACGCTCCCACGCTTTACCTAAGTACGTACTAGCCGATCGTCATGAAATGTTGCATACACGTTGTCATGGGTACAAGGCTACTATTTATGCCAGAATTCCCGCGGGAACACTGAAATTAACGCGGGTGAAGCCACGGCGAACAGCTAGCCCTTAATGTTATAGGTACTAAAAACGAATGCGAGTTTATTCGTTTGTTTCTTTATTTGTTACGCACGCGCGTTATTTTGCATGCACGTTGTCAGCGATAGGTACAGAGACGGACATAGGGCACTTTTTTCCCGGAATTCCCGCGAAAACTCCGAAATTACCGCGTGTGAAATCGCAAGGTATGGCTGGAAATTAAATAATTCCGTTTTTTTGTTTTTGTTTTGACTTAGGAAGTGAATCTTAAGGCGATCGCAAGCAACGACGGTAACTGGTATTTCGTGTTAAATTCAAACAAGTTGCCGCTACAAATTTATGAAACTCAATTATGTTTCAAGTGAGTAGTAGATTTGTTACTTACTGCTTATTGGTGTCAGGAGTCATGGGTTCGATTCCCGCGTCGGGGTAAATATTTATTTCCACTTTCCACTCGCGCCCAGTAGCACGCAGTAGCAAGTATGGATACAAGGGAACTGCAATGAAAACTGGATAAGCGGGAGAACGAAGTTCTTTATCGTACGCTACAGATGGGAGTAAAAATTTTCCGTCACGGCTCCTCTACGGAAAAACAAAGCAACTGTCATTTTTTTTTTTTCGGAACTAGTTTTTTTTTATTATGCCTCTTTTCACGCTTAACGGATATAACGGTATGGAAATAACTTGGTTATGACCAAGTGTTCCACGACACTCACGCATTTTATCAGATAGACTAGTAGATGCACAGTGAAATCAAAAATAATAAAAATAAAACTGTTGTTTTTTGAACCGATTTAAAAGACGAATAAAGTAAATTAATATAATCCAATCAAAAACATAAATGTGAAATGAGAGCCAAGTTCCCCGTCGACACTAATTTTCATACTAGACTGGGTCGATGTCAGTTCTATCTGTTCTATGGTTATAGGCACTCATTAATTATTCTTTAATGTGCTTACTATTATTTGGTTATGTAATTCATCTTGAGTTGTTTTTACTTTACAGGACTAAAGACCAAGATTGCGCAAGGGACGTAGTATTCTCGCGGTACACATCTCAGTGTATTCAATTGCGTTTACAACAAATAGTTATAGTTTCTGATAGTACCGGAACAATAAGCGCGAAAACACATCCCATACCTAGCGGATGCTACTGTGCCATTTCAGTAACAACTTAAGCCAATGAATAAAAAAAATTATACATATTATTTACATTTACGTATATTTGATATATACAGGAATATTTTTTAAGCAATGCGCAAAAAAATTTTGGTGGTTCAGTATCAGTAATAGCACATACGATTACCATTATTTGTTCAAAACTTTTTTATATTTTTTTATCCGGCTTTAAATTAGCAAAATATGGACATCTATTCGTAAATTTCGTAATTAATGGGCGCGCGCGACGTGCGGCGTACGCGGGGGTGAACGACCTCGATCAGCTGTTGGTACATTGTTACCCATGTAAATACCTAGCCGAACGAGCGCTACGTGCGCTGCGGTGGCGGCGGCGAATAGAGTAGCCAATAAATCAATTGCAAAGTATACATCTTTCGTTCACGATAACTTTACTTTTTTGTACTAAGACTTATCAAAATAAAAAAGGTGTTTATTAAAACTCCTCTAAGTTTAATTTGTAAAAGTTTGCGCACTGAAAAAAAAAAACCTGTATGTAATTATAAAAATATGTATAATATTTATTACATTTAATATTATTTACTTAAATCTATTTAATAAGTACTAAAGGGTAAGTCCGGACATGATCTCGGATTCCATTTTCATAGAAATCGCTGTGGACGAAAGTTTTAGGTACATCCTTACATGATATTATAAAACATAGTCCTACACCGCGTGTGTCTGTCTGTCTGTCTGTTCGCGATAAACTCAAAGACTACTGAACGAATTTTCATACGCCAATAAGGGCATTAAGCCAATAAGGCTTATTTTACTACAAAATTTCCGCGTAGGCACAGATAATATTATACTAGGGAGTGACCTGCAGGACAATAAAATATGTAACTTTTGTTGCTATCATAATTATTTCAGTTTCAATCAGCAAAATAGCGATTTTGTGAATTAATTATTGCAGCTCAATTTCAAGTAGATACCTACGTTTATTTTGGTTGATTGCTAGATATTGTAGGTGTCAAAACGTGCATAATTATTGTAATCGCAAAACCGTCAATATTTTTGATTGCAACCGATAACTTATAGAAACAATAGTTACATATTAATATATTTTGTATTAGCTGTAGTAATCAGTGTAGATTACAAATTACAGTTTATATTAAGTAATACTATCCATAAACATGTAAATGTGAGTTGAGTTTGTTTATTTGTTTGTTTGTTACGCTGTCTTAGCTACTCGACCGATCATCATAAAATTTAAGATACGTACTTACATATGAGTTTAATCCTGTAGTTAACCCACTTCAAAAAGGAGAACGCGAGAAAACCCCGAGAAATGACGGAGAATATCGACTCCACGTTCGCACTTTCTCGTGGTTTTCTCTCATTCTCGCAAGATTCTCACATGAATGTGGAGCGGGCTTGAGGTTCTATCTTCGATTGTAATATGTAAGATTTTTATTTTTACCAATAAAATTACTCGAAGATGGCTGAAACGAAATTTGGAGAGTTATTTTTTTGTCTGAAAGCGTGTACTTCTGAGGTGCCTAGTCTCATTGTCACTAAGTCACGATCTGATGATGGGATCTTAGAGAAATCAAGATAACTCTTCAAATAATATAGGCCCTTTTGGAATGCACTATTTGATGAAGTGTGGAACCGATGATGGAGAGCATAGATGGTCACTGTAAATGTTAATAATAAATATTTCAAGGGTTGCGATTCGATTTATATTGTACTAGCTGTCCCCTGCAGTTAGTTTCAAAGTTCCCACAGGAATCCTGAGATAAAAGTATCTGATGTCTGTTTTGGAATGCACTATTTGATGAAGTGTGGAACCGATGATGGAGAGCATAGATGGTCACTGTAAATGTTAATAATAAATATTTCAAGGGTTGCGATTCGATTTATATTGTACTAGCTGTCCCCTGCAGTTAGTTTCAAAGTTCCCACAGGAATCCTGAGATAAAAGTATCTGATGTCTGTTTTGGAATGCACTATTTGATGAAGTGTGGAACCGATGATGGAGAGCATAGATGATCACTGTAAATGTTAATAATAAATATTTCAAGGGTTGCGATTCGATTTATATTGTACTAGCTGTCCCCTGCAGTTAGTTTCAAAGTTCCCACAGGAATCCTGAGATAAAAGTATCTGATGTCTGTTTTGGAATGCACTATTTGATGAAGTGTGGAACCGATGATGGAGAGCATAGATGGTCACTGTAAATGTTAATAATAAATATTTCAAGGGTTGCGATTCGATTTATATTGTACTAGCTGTCCCCTGCAGTTAGTTTCAAAGTTCCCACAGGAATCCTGAGATAAAAGTATCTGATGTCTGTTTTGGAATGCACTATTTGATGAAGTGTGGAACCGATGATGGAGAGCATAGATGGTCACTGTAAATGTTAATAATAAATATTTCAAGGGTTGCGATTCGATTTATATTGTACTAGCTGTCCCCTGCAGTTAGTTTCAAAGTTCCCACAGGAATCCTGAGATAAAAGTATCTGATGTCTGTTTTGGAATGCACTATTTGATGAAGTGTGGAACCGATGATGGAGAGCATAGATGGTCACTGTAAATGTTAATAATAAGTATTTCAAGGGTTGCGATTCGATTATGATTGCTAACCCATTTATATCAGTAGATAGCACCTACCAATACTATACGGTGCGTAGGTACAGACTATAACATAAACATGTTATACAACATTAAAACATATTGTCTCAGATAACATAAAGATAATAACATGTTATAATATAACTTAGTCACGTTATGTTTTTTTTTTTCTTTTGATATAAGCACAACAGTCGCTGCCGCAGTTAGTATAACATCGTCTCAGCGAATACTTGTGAATCGTACACTACAGTTATACTTATTGCATTTTTGTTCTAATGTGTACAGCATTGTTTTATGTTGCAATGTTGAATGATAATGTGGACGTTTTATATAACACAAGCTATCTAACATGTTACATAGTCTGTACGCAACCTTATGTATGTGCATTTTTGCCTTTTGGATTTATTTTATTTTATTTTTTATTTTATTAAAAATAAAAATCACCTGAAAATCTGACAGGACAGAAAGGGTCTCTTTTACATAAAGTTATCTATGTGTATAACTTTCTTTGCCATAATAATATTATATGTACCTAGTTACCTAAAGTGATTAATAATTTAGTTTATATAGTTAATAGTGTGTGAAATAAAAAAACATGACTGTAGGTACCTACCTAAAATAGTGTTTTCTTTTTATCTCTTGTTACATTGTGCATTGATAGGTACTTTTAACCGACTTACAAAAAAAGGAAGAGGTTCTCAATTCGTCTGTATGTTTTTTTTTTATATTTAAAAATCGCTGTAAGTCCTTCTTTATCGTATTTAATTTTGAAAACAAAATGGCTACTGAAAGGTGATGGAAATGTCGAATAAATAACGCGATAGGCGTCTACACTCCACTCGCTACGACCTCCACCGGTCAACTCAACACTCAACAACCCAATTAAAGATTAAGTAGGTATCTGGTATAATCAATGAATAATTAAGAAAGAAAAAGAAAGAAAAGAAAGAAAATACATTTATTTCAGCACAACACACAAGAAAAAGAAACAAACATCAACACCAACAGTGCCTAATCTAAAGAGACATAGATAATATCTCTTGCATGCTCTGCCGAAAGGGTCACCAACTCAGCATTAGCCAGGTGCGGGAACACCTAGCGCTGGTTTTCAGTTGGCAGCCCGCTGTCACGCACGGACGGGGGTAACAAATACAAAAAAAAAATTACCGCTAAAGTCTTTGGTATGTACCTACTACTACTTGGTACCACCAACCAACCACGTAAAGAACTTGTAGATGTTATAAGGAGTAACTTAGGCTACTTTAAAAAAAAAATAGTTGTGTGGGAATTCCGAATCTCCCGCCGGTGAAACCGCGGGGCACAACTAGTTTACTTGAATTTCTAAAACATTGTAGATAATTGGCTAAATTAAATACGAAAAATCGCTAGATGCCTTTATGAGCCCGGTGACACTCCTTAATACAAATGAACTGATTCAAGTAGGACTAATGCTTTCCCATTCCCACAACTAATGAACTAACGCAAGTGAAGTAAAGACGGCCGCCTTCCTACGCCGCTCCGGCATGATACGCACTGCCATGTGCGTCGCTGCGCGCGAGCTTGCAGTCGCAGCAAGCCATGGCACTGCGTGCCGCTGCTGGAGCTCCTCTTTACGTGAGGAACGCCGTAACCCGGAGGGACCTGAGAGTCAAGCCGCTGGACGAACTCGTCCAGCGGCTTACCTACCTCATGGATATTCGAGCGGGTGGACGCGTCGGACCCCCTCCACGCCCGTCCACCCGAGGGGAAGCGATAACCGCGCGAGCTCATCGCTTGCGACGACGAGCCAACGTAGCCCACCTAGCTTGGCTGACGGAACCTAGATGATTCCCCGACGGGCGGCGTCGGCTCTGCTCCGACGATCCACGCGGTCTATTGACCGCCCCCCAATTACCTACTGTCCGTATTGGCGGACAGCGTCGGATTGACCAAAGATCATGTAATCACTACGGGATTGACCACTGCAGGGGGCTCTGCCATAAGGTTGACAGTGAGCTGACAGTAAGTGCCAGCTGTCACATATTGTGTGAAATCGTTGGTTGTGAAATAAATTATTGTCACCTATAAATTCTACATAATTAATGTTTCTAAACGTAACATACATTCAGAAACGATCTTACTTAGTTGCTAATACTAATCTATAATAAGTAATACAATAAAATAGTTATTTAAATTTTATTAATATACCCTACCTAATATATTAATATTAATATAACAATTTTTATTTATATCGGTATTGTAGCTCTCTTTTGTACTGTGCAGATTTACTCTATGTGTAAATAAGATAGAAGAGAAATTTTATGAATAGGTATACACAGTCACTGCACAGGCACAGCTGATTTTAGTGTAGGTACGTTCCGTTATTACTGATAGCGCTGTAAGGTATGACGTCAATTTAGTATACTGTAAAGCCGTTCCTTTGTAGTTAGTTTTACTGGTTACTGTTTAAAACGTAATGCAGTTCAGTATCCTGTCATCCATGTCATTTTAATTTCACGCTGTCAACCACTTATTGACTACCAACCTTGGCGCTTGACCCATCATTGGTCTGAAGTTGATCAGGTAATCAAACTACTGAGAGCACTTTATCTCAAAAACGCCAGCCAGGTGTGCGTTCAGTGGGTTTGGGCGCAGTTGTTCGGTTAAAATTTCACTCGTTTGAGTTGCAACCAAGCCACAGAACGATTGAGTTGTTTTTATAACCTCAAAATATTTGAAATTTCAGGTGCCATTTGTTTTCTCTCAACTCACATTGCAAATAAGACTGTTTTACATCAAATTATAAACTTTTTGTGACTACGACACCTCCCCTTTGTTTGTAAGAACTCCGATTGATTTATTTTTCGACGAATCCGATTTTTGGCGCAAACTTTGACATTTCTTAAACAATACATAGCTGTCGGAGTGAAAATTAACTTGCTTCGGAGATGGTTGTTTGGTTGCTGCACTCTGAGCCACGGAACGGGTGAAATTACGCTCTGACAGCTGTCAGAGTAAAATTTCGCCAAGCCACAGAACGAGCGCGCTCGAGCGCGCTCGAGTGCATTCGTGCGAATCCACGGAACGTGCCTCAGTTGACAGTTCAAAACTTCAAACATTCAACATTTTTTTTGTTTATTGGAGGCATTGAAGAAGACTGAAGAGTTGTTATTTTGATAAAATTAGAGCGCCAAAGTTATTACAATACCATAATCACTACTCATAAAAATTACAATGTGTTAATAACCTACCTACCTAGTTGATACCTAAGTGAAGAATAAATCCAAAAGAATAAATCCAAGGATGTTAATTACAAAACTACAAAATAAATCTGTTTTTGCATTATATTTTACAATTTTTAGGCCATATTTTGTGGTAACACAAGCTATATCTTCAAACATGTCGTCAGGAGGAGTCGATGAGGGTAATTTTCATATGTTACCTACCTACCTATTATCATTTTTAAACTAATGTAATCATAATATGTACCTTTCAATTTATTGCTTCGATTATATTAATAAAAACACTGCAAGAAATAATTGTATGCTTTTTTGATGTGCACTCATCGATGCACACAAACGATGAATGATGAATCAATTTGCAATAGAATTATAAATTATTGTTTTTATATAAATATGTATACCTTCACACTCAACTCATCTGCTCATAGTCTTACCGACTGATCGCAAGATATAATTATATAAAAAAAAAAAATATATATATAAATATGTACAACTTGGAATGTTTCAGATTTATTCTCTGTGGCATATGTAACGGTCCCTAATACAGATGTGGGTAAGACAATTGGGCATGGTTTGGTAATGAACAAGCTGGCTGCATGTGTAAACATCATCCCACAGGTTACCTCTATTTATGAATGGAAGAATGAAATCAATGAAGACAGTGAGGCAAGTGTTTTTTTTTTTTTAAATTGAAGTATTAATTTATATTGTACTAGCTGTCCCCTGCAGTTAGTTTCAAAGTTCCCACAGGAATCCTGAGATAAAAGTATCCGATGTCCTCTGTATCCCTGATAATGTATATTCAAAATTTAATTTTGGTCCAGCCGTTCACATGTGATGCTGTGACCATGGAAATAGGTATTCATTTTTATATTATCACTGGAGTATTTAACCACTGTCAACTATTTATATAAGCCACATTATTTTTAATGCAAATTCAATTTAATGTTACAGGCCCTCCTTATGATCAAAACGCGAACATCACTTGTGAACAAATTGACAGAGTTTGTAAAATCTAATCATCCTTATGAAGTATGCGAAGTGATTTCTCTACCAATCAAAAATGGCAACCCAGCGTACTTGAAATGGATTGGTGAAACAGTACCAGAGAGTCAATGTTCCAGTTGTAAAGACTAACTCATTATTTTAAGGACTATAGAAACTAAAATAACATTTTAGCCGTCCGCCACATTGACAATCTACAATAATTGTTAACACATAGAAAACAAAGGAACACATCCTTATGTTACGTGGTCTCGCAAAATCGCCCAATCAAAGCGTTCAGTTTTGCGTGACCACCTGACAAAATAATTCTGTTCCCTAGATTTTTTCCTGTGTTAACGATTGTGGATTGTCAACTTGGCTAAGAGGCCTGGTAATATAATGTTATTTGGTGTAATATTTGGAACTTTTGTTTTAAACAATTCGGTTAGACTACCAAAGTTAAGTGTGACCAAAATGCTTTGATAATATTGTTAATCACTTACATCGTACGAATGCAATACAGAAAGCACTATGGAATGTAACACCAAACATTGCAAACAAAAATGAGCTATGTTCTAATTTCCCGTTAGAACTACGCAGAAAATTGGCTGACAAACGCCGATGCAGAAGACACTGGCAACTTAGTAGACATCCTCATGATAAAGCTAAATATAATAAAGCTAAGAAAGAACTAAAAGAATTTATTAACGATCTCAAAAATAAAACACTCCAAGATCGACTGGAAAGAGCAACAACCGGATGTGATGAATACTCTTTGTGGAAATTAACAAAAGACTTTAAACATCCTCAAAAAGCCATACCACCACTGCGACTCTCAAACAGTACTTGGGCCAAAAGTGACAAGGAAAAAGCCGAATCTTTTGCCGATCACCTCGAAGGTGTCTTCAAACCAAATACGCCTGCTCCTGAAAATGAAGATGATGAAAACTCCTTAGATGAATTTTTGTCTAGCGATCAGCAATTGTCCTTGCCTCCTAAGCCAGTCACCGTCCAGGAGCTCCGTGGACTAATCAAAAATATGCATAATAAAAAAGCACCGGGATATGATCTGATAACTGCCGAGGTACTGAAGCAACTCCCCAGAAGAGGCATAGTGTTTTTCGTGGTGCTCTTTAACGCAATGATTCGACTGCAGTATTTCCCGGTGATGTGGAAGGTATCCCAAATAATATTAATACACAAAAATGGTAAACCGCCTAACGAGGTGTCCTCCTACAGACCAATAAGCCTTCTCCCGGTAATATCTAAGCTTTTTGAAAAAGTTATTTTGCAGCGTATGAAACCAATTTTAGATGAAAATCAAATAATACCCGATCATCAGTTTGGCTTTAGATCACATCATTCCACAGTTGAACAAGTGCACAGTTGTACGGAAGATAAGACAGACTCTTGAAAGGAGGGAATACTGTTCAGCTGTGTTTCTGGATATCCAACAGGCCTTTGACCACGTATGGCATAAAGGACTCCTGTTTAAATTAAAGAAGCTATTGCCTAATTCACTCTATATGCTCTTAAAATCTTACCTTGAAGATCGAATCTTTCAAGTGAAACACAGCAACGAGCTCTCTACATTTCGGGAATGCAGAGCGGGTGTGCCTCAGGGATCTGTACTGGGTCCAGTATTGTACACGATCTTTACAGGAGACTTACCCCTTTCTGAATCAATATTGACAGCCACATATGCAGATGACACGGCGTGCTTGACGAGCAGTCCTGATCCTGGAATCGCTTCTGCGACTCTCCAAAGCCATCTTAATAAGCTCAGTGTCTGGTTGGATAAATGGCGAATACAGACAAGTTCTTTGAAATCCGTCCACATCACATTTGCACTAAAAAATGGAGACTGTCCTTCAGTTAAATTAAGGGGTGTAACCTTGCCACATAAGGATCGTGTTAAATATCTCGGCTGTCACTTAGATAGAAGGCTAAACTGGAAAGCTCACATAAACGCCAAACGAGAAGAGCTGAAACTGCGCTACCAAAGTATTTACTGGCTCATTGGACGCTCATCTAAGCTGTCACTGAATAATAAACTCCTCATTTACAAATCAGTATTGAAGCCCATCTGGACCTACGGTATACAACTGTGGGGTTCTGCTAGTACATCCAACATAGAAATATTGCAGCGCTTCCAAAACAAAATATTGCGCAATATTTGTAACGCCCCCTGGTTTACTAGGACCAGTGAAATACACGAATATCTCGAAATGTCTACCATTAGAGAAGAAATTGAATGTCACCTCAACAGCTACAAGCGACGACTCTCTCAACATAAAAATTTTCTGGCTCAACAACTGCTGGACACATCGGGTGATGTGATACGTTTAAAAAGACCCAACCTGCTAAGATTTTAGTTTGTCTGGGGATAGTCTTGAAGGATGTCTGTTGTCATTGGACAGGGACTCCACATGTCACTTGCTTTGTAACACATCTGATAAAGGCTTGATGGCTGATGGCAGATATATAAATTGCAAAAAAAAAAAAATAAATAAAAAAAAAAATCACTTACATCAACTACAGCATTAGTTTGCTAATAGGAACTATTACAATATCAATTACCCACTAATAAATAAGTTATTAAAAAACTCCATTCTTATACTTGTTTAAATTTTCATAATTCCTAATCCTTAGTGTTTGTTTAGATCCACTTTGACATTGGCGAAATTATTGTGCTACCTACCTAATAGACAAAAAGTTTACTGCAATAATCAAAGAGAATTTAATCACTGGCGATAATATTGGCTATGCAAGTTGATATGGACTCATTGGCATTCAAACATTGAAATTGCATGAAATTGCAATATATAACATTTTTGCCATAAATTCTTAGAGCTCTCGACAGTTGTGTTGTTTAGCTCTTTAATGACCTGTCACCAGCTCAACACTCCTGGATGATCACGTGGCCCGCGGGGCCCGTGAGCCCCCTTAGCCAAGTTGACGTTCTATAATCGTTAAAATCTATCTTTAGCTTTAATCAGCTCATTATCGGTATTTATTGTACCTACCTACGACGTATTGTACGACGGTGGTCAATGATTCTGCCAGTGTCATAGTTTGAAAAATCACGACAAAGTGCGAAACAATTCTTTTAGATAGGTAGGTATGTACTTTTTTTTCTCTCCTTTTTGAAACTAGTTGACAGGTCATAGGTACTAAACGGACGTTCCAAGGTAAAAATATTTTTTCTACTTACAAAGATTAGCGGTAGGGAATTCTAGTTAATACTTTAAACTGGTAGGTATATATTCCAATAGTTTTTTTTTTTATGTGATAGGGGGCAAACGGGCAAGTGGTAGGTACTCCTGATGGTAAGTGATTACCGTCACCCATGGACATCTGCAACACCAGAAGGTATGCAGGTGCGTTGCCGACCTGGAATGGGAATGGGATGGTAACGAAAACGTTTAGTAAAACTGTTACCTAAACATGCGATTTTAGTAAAATAGGTAATTTTATTGTGCTAAATGCCAACGTATATATAATTATATACTTACCTACCTCTTTGAGACCACAGACCACAGGACAGAAATAACAGTTTATTGACCCGTAAACACGACAGCAGTGAAATTACAAGTCTGTTTCTGAACTTAAATAACAATGAATGTAGTTAAAAGAGAAGGAGAGTGTATAGTTAAGTTTAAAATAACTTAGCTGACTTCTGATTTTTATAAACTTAAGTATATAGGTAGGTATATAAATATAGATAGATGATTTTATTAATTTATGTACTGCAAACTGAAACTAAATAATTTAATGCCCATTAAAGATACGTAGGTAGTTCTCTTTTTTATATTTTTATCTTCCTTTCGAATAAAAGTAATAAAAATATTTTTTTACTTAAAACTGAACAGTTTTATTTCTCGGGAAAGAAAATGACCGTAAAGGATGCGCTCGGAATCGACCAATCGTAGCGCACCCGTAGACATCTACGAGTTTCGTAGCGAATGTTCGGCGCAGTCATTGGGCGGCGCGGCGTAGCACTCGGCGCGATACGTTGACCTCTGGCATAACACTACAATTTTATTCTAAATAAAAAATATCAGTCACTTATCGTACCCATCTATTGCCTATCGGTCTAATGTTTTATTTACGTTATATCAAAACATTATAACGCGGTGGAAGTTTTAGAAAATTCTAGTTCGATCACAAATTTTGAATTCAAAGTTGAAAGCGAGCCGTCACCGAAGATTTTCATCGAAACATTCAAAGGAGATTTTTTATCAAGATTTTCGAGGGTCTGCATCTGCATTCATTTAAGTGAGGGAGTGGAGTTTGATATCGAAGAACAGTGTTGGGAGGCTTTAATAAGGGAAGGATGGTCCGGTTGTGTATCTGTATAGAGCGGTAGTGCAGGCCGCAGGGTCGGTGCCGGGGGGCGCGTGCGCGGATCGATCGGGCGGGCGGGGCGGGGCGGGCGCATCGACCGGGCGCGGGCGAGGCGGGGCGGGGTGCGGCGGGCGGCGGCGGCTCAGTCGCGCGCGGCCACGGCGTGCGAGCGCGCGCACATATACACGTGCATGGCGCGCTTGACTGGATGCCTCGCGCCCTCGGGGAATGGCTTCGTCCGAGGAAGAGACGACTACTTCGTCGATCCTTGAGGATGACTGCCTCAGTGTCAGGAAATGGTGGTGCTTTCTACTGTCGTCGATATTCACCTTCCTCGCGGGCCTGCTGGTGGTGCTGGTATGGCGGGCGTGCGCCTTCGTCTGCTGCCGCAAGGAGCCGGAGCTGGCTCCGAACGATCCCAAGCAGAAGGAGCAGAAGGCGGCGCGCCAGGGCAAACAGGAGTTCGAGGGCACATTCATGACAGAGGCGAAGGACTGGGCCGGCGAACTCATCTCCGGCCAAACCACCACCGGACGAATACTGGTGAGTACATACTTCGAACTACACACATCAAAAGTGTCTAGGGATCAAGAACATTTTTTGCTATAAAACGAAACTCAATTAATTTAAATCTAATTTAATCTTCTGGACTGGCCGCCTACCTTATTTCCCATATCTAAAATAACAACTCATCCCCACATTTTAAATAAATTAAGAAAAATTTCATTTTTTGTAAGTTGTGAGAAATTGAACCAATTCCAAGTCGACAATAAAATAGCAAAAAAAGGCAAAAACAGGGGATTTTGAAACTTATATTGTAATGACTAAACAAATTAACACTCTGTGTTCCTTCCATTGATACGAATCACAGATTCGCAGCGATTTGGCATGCTAAAAATCTTGAAAAAATGTACTTGATCCCTAGACACTTTTGATGTGTGTATATGCTCCTAAAATTATGTCCATAAAATATTAAATGCCATAAAAATTCGTGGGTACAGGGTAGATATCCAGTGTTATCCACAGTCACTTTTTATGCGAATTTTGTACTATTGATATCTATTGTCAATTAAGGTCTCATACGGCAGCTACTTTAAATAAAAATAAAGAACTAAGTTAATTCTAATAATATTGTCAAATACTCTGCATATTTTTTGTGTTACACACTATGTACAGGTTATAATGAAAAAATTTACTTATTTAGTAAGTTTTATTCCATAAAAAGCAGTAGTAGGTATCAATTGAAATCCAGCAGATTCTCCCAATTTTCAAAGGTAATTAATTTAGAGATAATTAAGTTTAAAAAAAAAAATTTTTAAACATGTCACCTTAAACTTATTAGCTTATCAATTCGAAAGCAATTTCGATCAAACGAATCGAACGATCGTCAACTCGTGATTTTCCTATTACATATTACATACAAATAAATACTTACCTTCATATAGAACGTGGATCTATCGATTGAATGCGAATTTAATAATATAGTACGGATGGCTAACCATCCCTTACATATTATGACGTCACGAGTTCTATTGACGATAAAATAACACCGCTGTCATCACTTGAACGTCTATGTACAATGTACATCGTATGTGCATTCACGAAGTGTATATGGATCGATCCAAAAGTGTATGGATCGATCCATACACTTCGTGACTTTTCTGGAAGTGTCCCATTGTCACTTGTATATAAAAAATATTTTCAGCCTGAGATCTTTTCCCGATCGAAGATCTAGATGTTTTTAGAACGAAGTTCTTTATCGCACAGTACGGATGGGAGTGAAAATTCATTTTTCGTCACGGCGTCAAACGGCTGCTCGATGGAAAAAACAAAACAACGGACATAACGGACTCGGTGTAATATGGAAAAAACTTCGTTCTAACCAAGTGTTCCAGGACACTCACGCATTTTTTTTATTTACCCTAATTTTTTCTTTTAATTTAGTAAAGACCCGCATTCCTTCGAGAACTCTGTATTGGGATTTACAAAGTACCCGCAGTAAATTCAGCACACAGGTTATTTATTATGTGTGCCTTAATTCATGCAAATCCGTTCAACCGTTTATTATGCATAGTTGAGAATAAATATCCAAACATTTGCAAAAGGTATAACATAATCATACTAGCTCGTTCCAGCGGCTTTGCTCGCGTAGATTTTCTAGCACTCAGTAACAGGTTTTTTTTTCTGGATGAAAGGTATGCTATGCCCTTTTCTGTACTTACTCCTGACAACATTTAGGTGACTTCACGATGACTGGTTGAGTAGTTAAGGCGTAAAAGCGTAACAAACATACAAACTCACACTCACATTTATATTATTACTAGCTGTGCCCCGCGGTTTCACCCGCGTGAAAGGTTTTTATACAACAACTTTTTTCCCGACATGCGATTTTAATGAAACAAAGCCTATATGTAGCTCCAGGCTAAGCTTAATCTACCTGTGAAAACCGCATGACAAGCCCTTCAATAGATTCAGAGATTATCGTGAACAGACAGACAGACAGACAGACAGACAGACAGAAAAGATTTAAAAAACCCTTTTTTTGTGCTTGGTTACTCTTCGTTTATCGTCCCCTGTCAATTTTTGTTAAAAATATTCAATGTACAGAATCGCGGATTCTACTCTTTTATAATAGTATAGATGATAAAAAATATATCCATAACGGTAAAATAATGTTGATAAAATTTACCAATTTACTAATCTATTGAAAAATGTTTTATATGTACTTCCGTAGAGAACTCAATATTTTATACGTTACTAACTCTTCCTCGCGGTTTCACGAGCGGTAATTTCGGAGTTCCCACAGGAATTCCGGGTTAAAAAGTACCCCATACCCTATTCCAAACTATTAATCTATTTCTTTGCCATATTCCGTTAAGCCGTTCTGACGTGTTTGAATGACAAACATCGGTCCGAGCAAACTTTCATATTTACAATGTTAGTATAAATTCTTTTTGTACATTTACCCTGAACAGAAATAAATAACACTTTCACCCAAAATAGGTCAATTTTATTTTTAAGGTAGGTAGGTATACACACGAAAGTTGGCGGGCCACCTTAGGCTTAGCACCCCCACGAGCGTGTGTTCGTTAGGTGGTTATCGACGCCATGCTATCGGTAGTCATAATTTTGTTCGGTTTTTGTGGGGTTAATGATCCTACGGGCTACATTTCATTTCTTTTTCATATATAACTAGCTGTTACCCGCGGTTTCACACGCCTGAATTTAGGGATTACTCTGGGAACTCCATAAAAACTGTCGGTTGAGAAGCGAACTCCAATACTTGTTATATATAAGTATGTTTAGTTGTTGTATACGTATGCTGTAAATCTTTGTGTTGTGTCAAAAAAAGTTTATCAATTCAATTCAATTCGATTCTATCTCTCAAATGGGGCTAAATTACACTGTCTGTAAAAATTCATTAATTTCGGAGTTTAACGCGGACAAGTACCCTGACACGGGATTTTTAAATACTATAAGATAGCAGGTAGTTAATTGTATCGGCTTTAGTGCACATTCAAAATAACCTTGTGTACTTAATTAGGTACTAAAACTTTTATACACATAGAATGGGTCAGCAAGGTGACCTGACAAAGGGGGAATAAATCTCGAAATTCAGATTGAGTGAAACCCTCATTGATTTACATGGAAACCCTGCATGGGCCAAAATTAGTGCGTCAGAAGTAAGCATGCGTTTTATGGATGTGGTAAAAAAACCCATCGACGTCCCAGTTCTCCTATTTCAATCTTTCCCGTAGAATTTAATGATGGATGGCCGTCGCACCGGCGCGGCGGCTGTTCTGCGCGAAGTTGCTTTTTTTTTTTATGTCATAGCGGGCAAACGGGCAGGTGGCACACTGATGGTAAGTGATTAATGCCCATATTGCCCGTGGACATCTGCAACACGAGTCCAGACAATGTTTCAAAGCAGATCTCACTTTCGTTTACAGGACATCTTCCGGAACGTTACGAGTACTTATCCCGAGGGAATCCTAAACCACCAAACGTAGTCGTTTTTGGTACTTTTTTTTACTTTTTGATGATCAAGTACCGCCATACAGCAGAATAGGAATATCAAATTTATTTAAGCCGTCGGTTATACCTACATAGGTATAATAAAAAATAATAACCATGTATAATTACTTAAAAAAAATATTTAAAAAACGCATTAAAGTTTAGGATTTTTCATAGAGTTACAAAAATAAACCTTAATTTCACTCATAAGATAAAAAGTCTCAGGTAGGTAGATATATGGACCACTGATTGTTGTTATCAATTTATCAAGCAGTGACGGAATACAGTTTGATGAATTACTGATACTACAAAATAATTTTAACATCTCGATTTTGTTATGGATTTTTAATAACTAATATGTATCTACTTTTGCGGCATTATAAATGCAGAGTAATAAAAAACTTTTTTTTTTTTTGGACGTTTTTGTCGGCCATCTAACTAGAGACCGCAAATACATTTGGTTAATTAAGTTTATTAACTACTTCCCGAGTTTAGCGAATAAAGTATTATAGATAGTTGTTGCATATTACTTATTATAATAATCAAACTTGTGGGTGTGTGTTTTCAACTAGATGTTTCCTGAAAGTGCGATGGCGCCACTGTCGCGCGTAGTCGTAGCCTGTTACAATTTCAAACTTCTATTTCCGTGAACCGATTGTGATATAAAACATAATTATATGTTTTACCTAAACTCTTAACCTCTCTAATTGATCCAAAACTATCCAAAATTTTACCTATATACATATGCAATACCTTACTTCGCTCTAATTTGCACCCCTAGAACCACCGTGGGTTGGACATGACGTCGGCTGCCCTACGGGAAAACAAAGCCCCGTTTTTTTTTTTAAATGAGTTTCTTTTTCCACTCTTCACGCATAGCGGACATTACTACTTACTTAACAACCATCAAAAAGGCTTTAGTTTTAGAGAAATTAAAATTAAGAAAATCGATTAACTATGAAAGACTTGTTATAAATGAAGCGATTTCCTGTTTTTTTGCTCCCACTGTAAAATTTACTCAACCGCTAATACTTTGTTTTACCATAGGGCAGCCGAATTGTGTGTTCGAGTGTCGTTACGAGCGAGGGCAAACAACTGAGTGGTTATTTTTTTTCTTCGAATTGAGTTAGTTTCAAGTAAAATAAAATAGATATTTATGTGTACGTATTTGCTGTTATACCTATATTAGCATTCAGCATCGTTGAAGGGCTCTTGGAGGGCACCGACGAAATCAGCTCGAAACGTCGTAGGTACATATGTATATATTGAAATTGAATTGAAATTGAAAGAACTTTATTTGACACAACACATGGATAGTTACAACATACAGTTACAAGTTACAATTTAAAAAAAACATGAATGAGGGACTGCTTCCCAAACGCCAAAATATCATAACTGTACCGGGAGAACTGTGTTGCGGCAAAAAGGCGGCCAGCTCAGCATTAGCCAGGTGGTGCAAAGACCACCCGACGCTGATCTTCCGCTGGAGCCTTTCGGAGGCGCATATAAAAAAAACCACCACTGCGAGATTTTTTTTATCTTTGCCGGCAATCTAAAATGGCAATTTAGTCATATTTTGTGTTTAAGGTTGATTTTGTTATTTTACTCGTATGGTGCTGTATGAAAATAGGGTGGTTATAAAATAAAATTGACGAGTATGTTTATCCTACCAGTACCTACCTTAGGTACATTGCTCAGTTAGCAGAGCGGTTGTCTTTGCGCCGAGCGCACGTGGCGCGCCTTGGATGCGGTAGGACCGTGACCCAGTTTCCACTTATCGATAAAATAGCCCTCCGCCCCTACGTAGTTCAAGAACAGTTTTATGTACATCATCATTGTCACTTTCACCTCGATCATGGTAACCTGGTATATGGAGTCAAATTAAATCAAAATGAATATGAATAGAAAATGCATAGTTTTGTAACACAAAAACTCTAATAAAAATAGATACCTATCTTTAGGTAAGATATCGTAACTATTTTAAACTAAGGATAATTTAATTAATATAAATGGTACGTTCCTATATTTGAAAACTATAGCTGTGCCCTGCAGATTCACCCGCGGTAATTTCGGAGTTCCTGCGGGAATTCCGAGATAAAAATTACCCTATATCCTTCTCTGTACCCTTGACACCGTGCATGCCAAATTTCATTCAAATCCGTTCAGCCGTTTTTGCGTGATTGAGTAACAAACATCCAAACATTCTCACTTTCACATTTATAATATTAGTAGGATTAAGTAGCTAATAGATAGATAGTTGATAATAGCATGGACCAATTAAATTGGTCCATGATAATAGTTATCAATAAAAGGATATCCACTCCAGGAACAAAAATTTAATGAGCACCTCGTTTACGTAACTTTCTGTGTGTGCGAAACGTTATCTCTTTTGTGTGCATGAATTGTGTCCAATTAAAATATCCTTGGACAATCTACCCCCACGCACATCATGTATCCTGTTGTGTCAGTAATCATGAAGACCAGCAATATGCGTACTTTGTAAATTAATTATTATCGTATCATCCTGTCCTACCATAAATGCAAATATGTGTTTACGCTTTCAAACCTTAACTACTTGACCGATCATACACGCTGTGAGGGGGTTAGCTACCTACTTTTATTCCGGAATTCCCGTGACTCCGAAATAACGCGGGTGTATACTGAGGGGAACTTGGTATTCAATACCCCGGATAACGTGTATGAAAAATAAAGCGTATAACAAACAAACTCACATTCGCTTTTTTAATATGAGTTAGTATGTATGTAAGTAACCTACCAACTGAAATACATGTAATAAACGAATAGATTAATTATATTTTATTATTGGTGGACAATGTTAAATTGCAGTAGGCGCTTAGGTAATTGTGGGTGCTTCTTTGAATATATTATACAAAACAGATGTAAGTACTTATCTTTTATGGTAATAATTGATCTCAAGCATTAACTAACACCTACGTTAATTGAATGCATTTAAGTGTAAGTAGGTATTTTATGCATCATCGTCTGCAAGATGTTTGGATACTTATGTACAAGTACCTATCGGGTATAGATAAAACCACAGAACAGATAGAAGGGATATCAACTCAGTTTATGAAACAAATGGAGACCAGTGTCGCCAGGCAGGGTCTACCCGGGAGTTCAAGGGGTGTGGGTGCACCCGGGCGCAAGTCATACGGGGCGCACGCATGACGCAAGTCGAGCGTTATAGTTAATACCTACGTCATTCCAATTAACCAACAATAATTTCAATCTATTCAACACGCCCGCGGCAAAATCCCCAGGCAAAATAGTGGTGCGCCCTTTGTCTTAACCACACTTGAAGCAAAATGATTACAGAATTTTGAGAAGTCTTATAATATACATAAATCACGTGTCAC
Organism: Zygaena filipendulae; assembly: GCA_907165275.2. NCBI lineage: Eukaryota > Metazoa > Arthropoda > Insecta > Lepidoptera > Zygaenidae > Zygaena > Zygaena filipendulae. The sequence goes on along the minus strand of OU015657.1, from coordinate 11,231,829 downwards.
GTTGTTTGTCCGCGATGGACTCCGAAACTACTGAACGGATTTCGATAAAATTTTGTAACCATTTATAATATGGTCCAACTTAAAAGATAGGATAGTTTTTATCCCGGAATTCCCGCGGGAACGCTACGGCATTAATACGGGGAACAGCTGATCACCGTAAACTACTGGCAGGGGTACAAAGAAGGACGTAGAGTACTTTTTTCCCGAGTTAACTCCGAAATTACCGCGGCTGAAACCGCGGGGGACAACTAGTAAATATATAAAACATTAAAATTTCATTGCGTTTTTTGGTTGACAAGAGCGTGGGCGCATGCTCACCACCCCGCACCCCGCACCCCGGCGCAGAATATGCTTAAAACGTCTCTGTCGCCGGGTGATTTTCGCGCACAAAACTATTATTCATCACGCACAAACATTCATTAACGTAACGAAATGTATTAAACGCCATTTGGATACGTTTTTACTCAGGCACTGTTTTCAAAATTCATATAGTTTTAGGAATATCGTGGAAATCGGACTCGGGATGCCAGCTTAAGATGTTTTGGGAAAATTAGAGCACTTGCTCCAACTTCCTTACAGCCGAGGCGCGCCTGCTCCACCTACATCTCCTCCCTAGTTATTTTATTTTCTCTGTAGATAAAACCACAGTGTTAATAAAATAATAGATATAATCATCACTACAGAACTACAATAAAATATTATGCCACCAACATTCATTTTCCAATAGCAGATAAATTATAATTTAAGTGAGATAAGTTCGCCATCAAACCCGAGGCTGGATTACGGCCCTACTCGAAAGAGTGGATGTAATGAAGCACCAAATATACCAAGCTTTTCATTGTACTTTTTTCAACACATTCGTGAAGAAAAGTTAAGTAGGTACTTACTTACATACCTGTACTTACTTAGATAAAAAAAATAACAGAAGAAACAGAAGAAAAAGAAAAGCATTTTTATTTATAAAAGTGTAATAATATGCCTGTGCAGCGGAGCTAAGATGCGCAACACGATAAAATTATATCGAGCCATTTTATCGATTCTCGTCGACAAAACCATACAATATGTCGACGAGAATCGATAAAATGGCTTGTTAAATTTTTATCGTGTTGCGCATCTTAGCCCCCCAGGACGCTATATTAACTAAGTCCCAAATGTCAAACAAATAAAAAAATATTTTTGTTGTTGGGAGTTTCGGAAAAAGCACTTTGTTACGTTTTCACGCCTAACTACTCAACCGATCATCATGAAATTTTTCATAGATATTAGATACACGTAGTCAGGCGTACAGAGAAAGACATGAGCGCTTTTTACCTCGAAATTCCTGGAGGATCTCTGAAATTTACGCGAGTGAAACCGCGGGGAACTTCTAGGTATACCTAGTTTATTCTAAAATAACCCAGACAACCTTCCAACTGCTGACCATAAAACATGTAAAAGCTATTTCTAATTCTGATACGGCAACTTCCGACATGTCTCAATAGAGCCACATTCGGTCGAATCCAATTTTGAAACGGCCTGACCTTTCGTGGAAGTGGGTCTTGTCTCATTTTATTTCCGCCGACCGTTGAATATACAATGCAAGGTATTATTAAATATATGTATGTAGGAACCTCTCACTGTAGAATGTGCTTAAATGTGCTTAAATACGTACCTATATAAAAGAGTTATTTTACTTCTAGTGCTCGTAAAGTTTATGCTTTATGGTCACTCGTGCTTAAAACAAGACTTTACCAATTTAACCATTGGGGCTAAGATGCGCAACACGATAAAATTATATCGAGCTATATCGATTCTCGTCAACAAAATCATACAACATGTCGACGAGAATCGATAAAATGGTTCGATAAAATTTTATCGTGTTGCGCATCTTAGCCCCTATGTCAACCATAGAAATATAAATAATAAATATTCCTTTTTCTACGATTATAAACCTCCGGTTGATTTTAGTATTTAGAATAGATTTAATAGTATGTAAAAATTGTCATGAATTTATATCACTCTATTACATACTTAAGTACCCACAATCTCGTGTAGCTACATATTTAACTGAAATGTAAGTATTTATTACAAAAAAAAAGTATTTGTATTCCGAGTCCGATTACGACTAAACTTTGGGTGAAAAAAAACCTGGAGAATGATTATAATAATAATTATTACCTACTAGCTGTCCCCGCGATTTCATCCGCGGTAATTTCGGTGTTCCCGCGGGAATTCCGGGAAAAAGTACTCTAAGTATGTCCATCTTTGTAAGTACCTACCCCTGACAGTAGTTTACGGTAATTAGCTGATCGCCGAATTCGTTCCGGAGTTCCCGCGGGAATTCCGGGATAGAAACTATCCTATCTTTTAAGCTGAGCCAAATAAAACATAGTGACAAAATTTCATCACGATCGATTCAGTAGTTTCGGAGTCCATCGCGGACAAACAACGTGACACGTGATTTATATATATTAAGACTAGCTGTCCCCCGCGATTTCATCCGCGGTAATTTCGGAGTTCCCGCGGAGGTTGCGGGAAAAAAGTACTCTATGTCCTTCAGTTCCCGAAGGAATTCCGGGATAAAAACTATCCTATCGTTTAAGTTGGACCATATTATAAACGGTAACAAAATTTTATCAAAATCCGTTCAGTAGTTTCGGAGTCCGTCGCGGACAAACAACGTGACACGTGATTTATATATATTAGATATATATATTAGATTAGATAAGATGTACCTATCTACGAACATTTACGCCCGCTTTAGCTGTCAGCACCGATGTACCCACGTGCCCGGCGCGCGGCGCCCGCAACAAAAACGATGGAATATCGCGGGTCGCCCCCTAACAATAGGACGAGGGCACACGTTTACCCCCGGAATTTACTCTGAAAGGCTATTAAACATTCCGGCCACCGTTGAAGGCTGTAACCATGCTGTAACGTATTCATCAGCCGGGAGTTACCACCGATCGAATGCGATGACGTAACCGGGAGTGGGGCTGTTTTAGAGGTAGTTACGTTATATTAACTATCAAAAAAGCTCATAACTTACTTTAATCACTGTAATATTAATTGTTACCGACGACTTTGGAAGGTTTTTTTGGAGTTTGTTTAATTTATTTCTATTCCTTATAACTAACTAACCAGCTTTAACATTGCACAATGCATCACTTACGACCGCACTCAGTCGTTTTAAGGATTAATCAATTTTAAGTAACGATTTTTAAAACAAAACTGCCGCACTCAGAGACGTTCATTAAATTAATGTTAATTGGCATTTAACTAATTGAGTAAATTTAGTTAAATGCCAATTAACATTAAATAGGTAAGTAGGTACCTACATAAATACGTAGATACTACATGGTTATCCAAAATACAAAACACAAATAAGATACCTACTGTGCGGAATATTTTAAGCATAACTACCTTATAATGGTGGAAATCTTACCTTTATGGTTAAATAACACGTTATATTTTCCATTTACGATATTAGCTAGTGATAAGTAACTTTTTACCCTTCTGTGCCAAGCTTTTGTTAAACTAATATTAAACAAGTTAGAAAATGTTTTCAAATTCTTATGAATACATAATAATTACCGTCTGTACCTGATTGCGAAATAGGTATTCTAATGACGACATCACTGAAAACCATAATAATAATAATCAGCATTTGTTCTGGCCGCGCTGAGGAGTCATCCTACGCCGTCTTTTCCCTCGTGAAAAGACGGTCAGTAGTGAGCTGCAAAAATAATAATAATAATTACTTTTATTTCGGACCCAGCATCCATATAGCGTTAGTAGATAACATTTTTTCTTAAAAAACTAAGGTTAGTATTCATTACAATATGAAAGCGAAATCCCCAATTTTTTTTAAATTTTAAAATGTATCAACACTAATGAGGTCACAGCCTCATGACGTCACTTCCTCGGATAACCGACACACGCTACCACCCGCGCTGCCAGTAATGCGCATTTAATTATAAAAAAATATACTTATAATTTTTTATTGATAACAGATTAGGCGTTACAGATCACTAGCTGATGTTAAATCACATGACACACGGCAGTGGTCAAAGATTGTAAACACACCCAGCCTTCTAGGAGATTAATTTTACATTTTGTATACGTACAATCACATGTGTTTTCTATACGGCGACAACCCAGTCCATTGCAGTCACATAATTTACTTTGCTCCACTCCAATTGGCATTTGAATTTCTACCGGTAACGTTGCCAGAGACTTCAGTTCCGGTAGTAGTTTTTATGTGTTTTGTATAAATATGGGTCATTGTACTTTGTGAACTTAAATTTGGCACTCAATGTTTGAACGATCCGATGAAAGTTTACTGATTTCATCTTATATTTCTTTTTTTAAGGCATAAATATTTATAATAATGACCCAAATAATCTGAAGGGATGTCTTATAAGACACTAGAAAATTTCTTATAATGTGCAAAAGGCCTAAGGCAAAAAAGAAAAAAGAAAAAGAAATTTTATTTGACATAAACATTCGTACTAATATTAATTTATAAATGCGAAAGTAACTCTGTCTGTCTTTATGTCTGTCTGTTACGCTTCCACGCCTCAACAGCTCGGTCGATCACCATCGGTCCTTTTCATCCCGGAATTCCCACGGGAACTCCCAACTTATCAGTGGTGAAACTCGGGGAACAGCTAGTAAATAATAAAACCAATTATTTAAAGTTTTAAAAATACATTAGGGGCCCAAAGGGTACGTCTCTGAGATTTCCAAAACTACAAATTCAGAATCAAAATTCACAGAAAGAGATAGAAAAAATCGAACTCCAAGCTACTATTGCGCGAACCTTAAATAAACCCCTGCGAGAGATAAAATAAAAAAGGTTTCAGTCCCAAACGGACGGCAGCTAGTAAAAGGTTACCATTCTTCCAATCCACTATACATATACAATACATATCGTATCATACGCTATCAAGCACAAGTTGGATCTCTGGAGTGTTCTAGTGCATTTTGCCGAGGTAAATAATGTGGCACGCTTAGTTGGACCGAGGAAAGGAAAATAATAGGAGCCGACAAACTGTGGTAAACTAGAAGCGAGGTGTTCTATTTGAAAAGCACATTGGCTAGTGCTGGTTGTCTGCTACGTTATGCTGGGCTTGCATAATGTATAAATGCTGTATGTATTACTCTTGACTTACAAAAATCAATATAAAAAAGTGTACAGTTTTTTTTATTATTATTTAGCCACAAGAGTTCATCTTCTTGTATTTTATTTATCGACATTTAGGTTAGGTACGTAGTCAAATAGTAGGTAGATAGGTATAGTTAAATTTACCATTGAAAAGCGACTAAATTATAAGAAGCATCACATTGCGTGAGAATTAGAATAGAATAGAAAGGAGTTTATTTGATACCAAAAAATAAATACAATAAATACAAACGTGTGTCTTAAACTAACGAAGAATATAATAACTGGTACCAAAATGGCTGCCACTCAGCATAATATGCCGTGGACGTAGTACATTATGTCGCCCACGACGCTGATTTTCAGTGGCGACCGTATAAGAAGAGAGATGGCTAGAATGACACTTAAAACGTAGTGATTACTTTCTCTCTGGACACTGTCACTTAGAGCGATGCCACACGGGCGTTGTCTGTGCGTTGCGTTAGCGCTGCGTCGACTGAGCGGTGACGCTCCGTTGTTCTACATACAAATCTGAACGACATGCCACACGATGCGTTGAAATGACGGAAGGCGACGCAACGCAAGCGCAACGTACAAGGAGAGGTGAGAGACGAGGTGGGGAAGGGAGCTGCGTTTAAACGACGGAGCGGCAGCGCAGTATTTATTAGCATATTGAAGGTGACAGTTATTGCACATTTTATTGTGAAAATGAGTGCGGAAGATATTGATATAGATTATCTTATCTCATTACTTCAAGAAAGACCTCCTTTATGGGATAAATCAAATGAAGATTTTATTCAACTCCATTGTCGTTCAAAGACTGACATCCTACACCAACGCAGCGACGACGGAGTTA